>BPTQ01000002.1:187996234-188011372 GCA_019973895.1 Chrysanthemum seticuspe | reverse complement strand
TTTTTTTATCTTATTTAAAATTGCAAAAACCAAGATCACACACGGATGTACTTTTGTTAAACCTCAACGCCAATAGAGCTGAGTAAAATACGTGTTTTTACCAAAATCACCCCACAAACCATTTATGGTACTCTATTGGGTTTACGAGGATTAAGTTACACCGAAGTAAACTTATATGGGCCCTTACGTATAATCAATACGTTATGGAAATCATAAGTTCTCGTACGTTCACTACTTTTAAATTGCAAAAATAAACATAATCGTTACTCTTTTTTTACCAAAAGGATGTTCACTCTTCGAAAAGTTTTTGAAAACTGTACCCCACAAACCAACAAACTTATTCCGGAATATAAGTAATAGATAGTTAATCACCCTTTGTACTAAACAAATACGTTATACTATTACATCATGGATTAAAGTTACTGATCAATACGTTAAACGGTTAACTTAAGTATAAACCATATTTTCGTATGTATTTTGGGGTACATTACTAAACACTATCAAAACACGTATTTATTCTTAGGATCTGAGTCTTAATTCTTGCATAACTAATATGCATTCCCGGGTATATTCAAATGAAGCCACATTGAATTAGGAGCATTTGGGTTATCTCATGGTATTTACCAAACACCCCACTAAAACCATTTTTGTGCATAAAATGAGTCGAGATAACCGCAACTCCAAATTGTTTTCATGTAGGCACACACTAGAACCAAAAACGTTAAAATTTATTCTATTTTTTTTAATTATTGTCCTTAGGAATAACCATGGTAGCCGCAAGATTCTATGATCACAAAGACACCCTTAACTACATTCCGAAACACCACAAAACCAAAGGACTTACCAAGGAACAAGCAGAAATATTTAGGGGTCTAGAATCAAGGTATTTCCATGAGGGTAGAACCATCCACCCATCTTTCCTTGAACATACCAATCTTCGCGAAGAACTAGCCGCCATTCAATTCGATTGTCTTCTTGACATTGATGAACCAATTTGTCCTAGGTTTGTGTTAAAATTCTATGCTAGTGTGACCGGCTTTAGTGATGAAGACGATGATGAATTTTGTCTTAGCTTTAGAATCAACCAAAATGACTACACCATCACCTCAAGCGAATTTGCTAAAGTACTAGGAATTCCCAACCGAGGAACTTGTGTCTACATGGATAAGTGGTCACTCACCGTCCTTGATGCAATCAACGACCGCACTTCTCCCTATCTAACCCGTTTGGCCGATAAGGATGTCATCCGTGAACACCTTTTTAACCCAAAAACTGATACAACCCGAGTAACCCGAAAGGGAAAAGAGGTAGACCGAGATCCATATGGAATGGAGCTAAATGAACTTAAGCCCGAATTTAAGAAATGGGAGGAGTTACTTAGAGCAAACGTCATTAGCACCATAGGAAATAGGGATCACATAAACGCTTGTCTTTGCCACATGCTCTACAACTTGTCCACCCGACAACCATTCAACTTGGCCTACTACATAGCTAGGAGAATGATTGATATTCCTACTCAAGGATAGGTTGCTCTTCCATACGGGATGCTTCTCACTCGTCTCTATAGAAACTTCGCTCCAATTCCACCAACCCCAAAAGGGATGCACCTTCACTATGAACTCATCCCTCACATCTTTGTACCTTTGAGTGATGCTCGAGTTGCTAAGACTAAAGGCAAGAGAGCTAAACCTCCAACTTCTTCATCATCATCATCAAATAGCTCCGAGGATGGTCTTCCAAGCTCTCATCTTCCACCTCATGAGTATTACGCATCTATTCCCGAGATTGAGAATGAATCTGCAGAATTCAAGCAAACTAAGGGAATGTTCAAGTGCCTTGGTAGGATGATGAACAAGATTTACAAGAAGTTGGACAAATAAAGGTACTTTAAGGAGTGTTTGGAACAATGCATTATCATCAATGTTTGATACTATTTAGTTGTTTTTATTATGTAGGATGGTAATATAACTTGAAACAATGGTGTATGATAACAATCTCATGCAGGGGGATAGCACAAGTATGCTATCAAATTTTACCCATTTTCAGTATATTGTGAAAATCAATAAACCTTGCTCAAAATCTATGCTCCACTATGTTTACATATGTGTTATTTACTTTTCCTAACTAGAAATGTTTAGTATAACAGCTTTTGAGAAAAATTTCAGGTTTCGGAAATTTCCCCGACACCTAAAAACGAACTCTGTCCAAATATCTGCACTCCACGGATCAGACGGCACCATAATTTTGGTACCGTCCTTTATGTATTTTGGTACCGCCGTATCTGTACAGGCAGACCAGACAGCACCTTTTTTTGGGTACCGTCCGTGTATGATTTTGGTGCCGTGGATCCTCCAGGTAATTTTCTGAATTTCGTCTCTTTCGTGATTCCAAAATATCTTCCATCACTTATAAATCAATCTTAACTAGTTTATACTGTTATTAGAACTAGTATTATTTACTAAGGTATATAAGAAATCCATTTCCCACCAAAATTCAAAAATTTGAAAAATCCACCCAAGGAGCCCTTTGGCATAAAGGAAGGAACCAAATTTTTGGTACCTTCAAATCCGTGGGTAATCTGAATGTTAGGAAATTCCACTCACTAGAACACATTTATTGCAAATCTTTTCTTTTTCACTCCATCTTCCTTATATGGATTGACTTGGGTGATATGACTAGCATTCAACCCACTTCCAAATCATTAGGAACCTCATCTCTTCAATGGTTCAACATCAAATCAAACACATTTCTCAACAATTCTTAACCTCTATAAATTGAAAGGCTTTACCATGATCATCCTCACACCTTCCTCATTCTCACTACTATCTAGCAAATCAAAACCCAAGTTAAAAATGACTAAATCATCACCAAAACCTTGCAAGAAAACCGCTAGAATTAGCGTAAGGCCTTGTTGTTTTGTTCATCTTAGCTCATCATCCGAATCTTCACCACTCACAATCTCATCTCCCATTAGAGATGATACAAATCTTACCTTAGCTACACCCACTTCATCACACATTGTGATCACCACTCCACCACCAACAAAAACACCTACTTCACCTCCACCGGCACCCATCCAAACATCCAAAACCCCCTCACCACCTTCACCAAGGTCTCCCACTCTCACTCCCATGGAGTTATTTTCAACTCCACCAACATCACCAAATCCTTTCCTAGAGGACTTGGAAGACTTGCCTCCTAGGCCAAGTCATCCACCACCATTGCCATCCTTTGGCACACTTGAGCGAATCGCTCATGAGTCACCTCGGTCATCCATTGACCCAAATGCCCCATTAGGGCCAAGACCTCTCCTTTTCTACCCCATTCACAAGGACATTCATGGTCCTTTATACGGGGATCATCCACTTCCATCATCAATGTCCCCTCATATTGAGGACATTATGGAGTGCATGTGGGATGACAATCCCACTAGAGAGGAGATTCAAGCCGAACTCCACAACCTCCACCAATTCAAAGGCATGGTGGATTCTCACTTAAGTGAGACAATGCAAATGCAAAATGCTTTGCTTGCATCCATCATGACCACTCCAAACATTCCCAACACCACCATTCCACCACCACAACCTCCCCAAACTTTCTACCCTCCAAGGCATGGTTGCTCAACTTGTGAGCAAACGGGCCAAACCGTGGAACGGACCCGGGTTATGGTCCATGACTTCCAAGAAGAAATGAGGTTCATCCTCAACCACATCCTTGAGCGTCTCAACGCTCTTTCCCATCCACCATCACTTTAGGATGGTTTTAGAATAGTCTTTCTTTTGTTTACTTTCTTAGGATAATTTTTATTTCTTGTACTAAAAACACATCATTGTGTTCTCTTTTCATGATCTTTACTCATGAAAAAATTTTAACTAATGAATGTTGTTTATTATATTGTTAGTGTCATTACATAGTGTTTGGAAATGCTTGTGAATGATCTTTATTACTAACAATTTTTTTTGTAGCTTTATTTTCACAATCCATGTATCTTCCCATTAAAGCACCCAATTTAGGGGGAGCTTTGAACAAGGGGGAGATAGTAGCTCGGGCTCATTACATTCCGCATAGCCTCTTCTTTTTGTTGAGACAAAAAGGGGGAGAAAATATAGAACTTTGAAATTATTTATATTTGACTTTTCTGAAAAAGTCAAACTGCATACATTTGACTTTCTAAAAGTCAAACAGGAACCCTCATTGATAATACTTGACTTTTCTTAAAAAAGTCAAACTGCATACTTTGACTTTCTGAAAAAGTCAACATCATGCATCAACTAGTGAATTCTTTGACTTTCATAAAAAGTCAAATTTCATACACTTGCATTATCATTTCCTTTTCAAGTTCTAAAACTAATATTTTTATAACTCTTGTACAAACTTTGTTTCTTTTATAAAAATAAAATTTATATTTTGTCCTCAACAAAAAGAGGGAGATTGTTAATACAAATATCGTCATTAAACGTTATTTATATTTTTGATCTTTGCCTAAGTTTTGTTAACGACAAAAGTAAATTTAATTTATAAAAGCTTAAAGCTTGTCAAGTTTATTAGATATTAAAACAAGCTTTCTCAAACAATATATTCATCATTCAAGCATTTACATTTGTGATTAGTAACATCTTGATATGACTCTAATCATTATGTATGATAGTAGTTTTTAGAATGTGTTAGGTTCTTAAAACCAAACACTACTTAAGCATTTGCATATTTCTAAAAATAGAAATAGAACATATGACATCATGCATTGCATCATGGAAATCATTGGACGATTCCATTAGATATTTTGTGTAGATTTGTACTCTTCATATCTTGCACAATATCACTTAGATAGAGTTGACTTTGGCAAAGATTTGATATCTTGGCTGTCAGACCGGCGGTACCAAAATGGTACACGGGCGGAACCCTTTTAAGGGGTCCGCCGTCCGTGGACGCTCCTGTCCATTTTGGCTATAAATAGCAATGCCAAGCCAAGTAGTTTTTTACCCCTTTCTAACATACTTTCATACATATCTTCTCTCTAACCTTTCTAATTCAGTTTCATATCATATTAGTGATCTTTTTTGTAGCAAAGAAGATCAAGTCATATTCAAGCTTCAACGAGAAGTTGGAAGTCTTGTTTGTTTAGTGTTGTATGATCTAGTGTTGATCCATACTTCATTGTTGTATCAAACCATCATAATCTTGTGAGTGTGAGTGGTTAGTATTTTAGTCCTCAAAATACATTGTGTGTGGGAGTAGTTGTACCCTTGGAAAGAACTCGACATCTAGCTTAGTGTCAGAAATAGTGTAAGCGAAGTGTAAAGGTTTTCTCCGCCGGTGAAAGGAGCTTGTTGACTAGTGAAGTTAAACTCTCGAGTGTGAGACTCGGGGAGTGGAGTAGGGCAAGGAAAAAGAGTCCTTGTAGGCCGAACCACTATAAACAACTTGTTGTGGTTTGATCATCTCTTTCCTTATTTACTTATTACACATTGCTTGCATATTTCATTAACATACTCAAGATCAATATCAATTGATCTTTCAATAAGTTTCAAAACAAAGTTTTTAATTGGTAAACTATTCAACCCCCCTTCTAGTTTTCTACAGTCTTGTCTTCAATACTGATGTTACCTTGGTAACCACCAGTAGCATATGAATTGAACCCGGTTTCTGCCCTAAGGTTGAATAATTGGAGGGCTATTTCTTTTCACCCCTTTTCACATACATTTCTTTTTCATTCTTCAACCCCTTCAGTGCTTACCGAGACTTCATGACTAGAACCTTGTTGGGTTTATTCCAGTTCTAGCTCTATCTCAGTCCGCACTCTTCCCATATCTCATATTTCTCCTTTTTTCATCATACCTAAGGACTCTACACTTTCTAGTGGATTGTCCCTGGGTAGATCCCTCCGGTTCTGGTGGATCATGGGAACATATACCTAACCTTATCATCCTTATATCACCATACATAAAGTAAAGTTGGTCGGTCTATTTGGTATCGTTCATCTGCCTTGAAACCAATTGAAAACCATTTGAAAATCAATCAAGATACTTGTGATATAAAATCAAAGTATTTTGTATCTTAATTGTTTTGATATTTTAGAAATGCTCCCCCTCAACATATGCATAAAATTCAGAAATTGTTTAGCACATGGAGGCAAGAGATCTTTGAAATCGTTAGATTAAGAATGAAAGGTCCAATCTTTTGATTAACATTTTCTAAAATGATCATCATCACTTCCCAATCAATTTGAGTAGATAAAACATTTTGAGGAAGGATAAGGTTTTCAAAAGTTTGCTCCCCCTCAATATGTGCCTCGAAGTTAGAAAGAGTTTTGCAAATATTAGAGGGAACATGCACTTAGAGACAATTCAATCATGTTTCAATAATTTAAGGTTTAAAGTAGATGCTCCCCCTCAACATGTGCATGGAAAATTTGAAATCGTTTGTCACATGCGGGGAGGAAAACTTGCTAAACACTTATGAACCCATTTATCGAATTATCAGTTTAAATCCAATTTAAATCACAAATTCTCCCCCGATCACAATTTTCAAATCATTTGAAATTTGTGATCTCTGTAGATTTAAATTGATTTTGAAAGCTTTTAAGGAGAATTGTGACTTGATTATGAAAAAAGTTTTAACTGATAAGGATCGGATTTTGAGACTTTAAACTCCATAGATTAAACATGCATGATTATCTTTTGAAAACAATTGTATGACAAATAACCTTTTGATTTAATTGAAATCATTCTCCCCCTCAATCAATGACAGCAGTTGTTGATTGAGAGATAGATAGTTTTGACTAACGTGAAGTCCGGATGATTTTCAAAAATAGAGTCCGAGTTATTTTTCAAACCAATTAGTTTTCATTAGATAGTAAGTGATAGTTTTATAGAATCAGAGCATGAGATTTGAAAACCAAGATAAAGTATGGCTCTGTTCTTTCTATGAAGAGCGGGTTACTGCCTGAAATGACAATAAACCATTGTTTCTCTTTCTCCCAATTTTATTTATTTTTTTTTATTTTTTTTTTATTTTTTTTAAGAAAATTCGAACAACATCTAAAGTCCCGTGTCATTCTTTGAATGATAGCACAAAGACCGTAGATATAATCGAATCGAGAAAACCATGACAAAATGACAATATTTTTTGGAATTTTTCAAGATTTTTCAATTTTTATTTATTTATTTATTTTTTATGGATTTTTGAAAGTTTTATATTTTTCTATTTGGTTTTTCGAATAAATATTTACAAGAGATAGATGAAGGAAAAATTTTTACTCCTCTTCTTCCTCTTGAAGACGTTTGAGTGTTTCCGGTTGTAGGCTCTTAAGACCAAGTCGTGGAAGAATAAACTCAAAACGTTCTCTAGGAAGAGCTTTGGTGAAGATGTCTGCTAATTGGTATTCAGTCCTTACAAAGTAAAGTTCCACCACACCGTTTTCAACTTGCTCCCTGTTGAGATGATGTCGAATGTCGATGTGCTCTGCTCTTGAGTGTTGTACGTTGTTGCATGAGAGAGCAATAACACTTTTATTATCACATTACAGAGGGATTTTGTTGAATTCAAAGCCATAGTCAGATAGTTGGGATCTCATCCATAGGATTTGAGCACAACAAGATGACATGGCTATGTATTCAGCCTCTGTAGAGGAAATAGAAGTACTCATTTGCTTCTTTGAAGACCAGCTCACAAGCTTATCACCCAAAAACTGAGCACCTCCAGACGTACTTCGACGAGTATCTTGACATCCTGCATGATCGGCATCTGCATAGGCTATTAGTGACATACCGGTGTCCTTCGGGTACTAAAGTCCCATACTGATGGTTCCTTGGAGATACCGAAAGACCCGTTTAACCGCTTCAAGGTGCTTTTTAGTAGGCTTAGCCTGGTATCTAGCACACATGCAAACAGCGAACAAGATGTCTGGACTACTAGCTGTGAGGTACATCAGGGATCCAATCATACTACGATATTTCGTTTGGTCTACCATGATCCCTGAGTGGTCCTCATCTAGTTTAGTACGCTCTATCATGGGAGTGTCAACAGGGTCACTTGAATCAAATCCAAATTTCTTTAAAATCTCATTTGCATATTTAGATTGATTTATGAAAATGCCTCCGGGACTTTGTGGTAATCCCAAGAAAAATGGCATTTGTCCCATCATTGACATTTGAAATTTAGAACCCATTTCATTTGAAAAACGGTCACACTCATTGGGGTCAGTCGAGGCAAAGATGATATCATCAACATATAGTTGAACGTGAATTAAATGTTTGCCTGACTTCCTGGTGAACAATGTCGGATCAACTGCTCCTTTGCTGAATCCAGTAGATAGAAGAAACTTTGATAGTGTATCATACCATGCCCTTGGAGCTTGCTTTAAACCATAAAGAGCCTTCTTCAAACGATAAACATGATTAGGATGCTATGGATTCCCAAAGCCTTCAGGTTGGCTGACGTAGACGACTTCCTTAAGATCTCCGTTGAGAAACGCCGTCTTTACATCCATCTGATAGACTACCATGTTCTTACTTGCAGCATTAGCCAAGAAGATTCTGATTGCCTTGATACGAGCAACATGAGCAAATGATTCTTCAAAGTCAATACCCTCCTCTTGACGGTATCCTTTTGCAACCAATCGAGCCTTGTTCTTTAAGACATCACCATGCTCATCAAGTTTCACTTTGAAGATCCATTTTAGAGCAATGATCATAGCACAATCTGGAGCAGGTACTAATTCCCATACATCAAGTCAATCAAACTCATGAATTTCTTCTTGCATGGCATTGAACCAGCTGTCTTCATTCATGGCGGTTTTAATATCTTTTGGTTCGATCTTCGAGAGTATGGAGTTGAAAAAGCACCATAAGGCATCGGTTGCAAGTTGTTTCCTTGTGGATACTGGACGAGAGGGATTTCCAATGATGTTGTCCAATGGATGATCATGAGTCCATTTTCTGAGGTGTTCATGTGGCTGTTGTTGAGGGACTGAGGTAGCAGAGTCGATGTCTCCTGAAGAAGATGGTTCTGATGATGATTCAGGAGCAAATATGTTTTCAAATGGAGCATCTTCAGGAGTAGCAAAGGGATTAACTTCATCATTGGTGCCAGAAACAGTTCCATGATGTACATTCGAAGATTGATGATTTGTTGATGAGACAGAGTGATCAGCAGCAGGCGCTTCTTGACTTAATGATATTGAGACTGAAGGGTTGACTTCATTGACAGGGATAGAAGCAACATCTGATGATGGGATTAACAGATCATTAGCAGTTGGTTCATAGTGTTCATCAAACATTGGATCAAATAGTTTCTTCACGTCATCTTCTGAAGGAGGTACATAAGGAGTTGCTGGCGAGGAGCCGTAAACAAGAGTAGAACTGATGGGACTACATGATGATGCGGGTCCAGAACTGGGTTGTCCTAGAGCCATTGGACCGGTCAGCTCATCGAACGTAACGTGAATTGTTTCCATGATATTTCGGGTTCTTTTGTTGTAGATTCGGTATCCATTTTTGTTTGGTGCATATCCTACAAATACTCCAATGTCCGCTTTAGGTTTAAGTTTGCCTAAGTCTTGACCCTCATTAGTTGGATAACACAATGCACCAAACACACGAAGGAATGATAAATTAGGTTTTCTATTGTGGACAAGTTCATATGGAGTTTTTCCATGAGCAGTGTGAATTAGGGATCGATTTTGAGTGTAGCATGCAGTGGCAATGGCTTCAGCCCAGAGAAACATTGGAACCTTTGAGTAAATCAACATTGTTCTTGCGGCTTCCACAAGAGTTCGATTTCGTCTTTCAACTACATCGTTCTGTTGAGGAGTTCTTGGAACACTTCTTTGATGACTGATTCCAACACTTTCATAAAACTCACTAAGTTGTTTATTAAAAAACTCAGTTCCATTGTCTGTTCGGATGATTCTGACAGTTTTGTTAAGACGAACCTGCAGCTGTTTGATAAGTTTGATGATGATATCTGGTGTTTCATCCTTTGTCCTTAAGAACTTAACCCAGGTGAATCGAGAGTAATCATCAACCACAACTAATATATATTTCTTCCCAAAGATATTCTGCACTCTCATGGGTCCACATAAGTCCATGTGAATTGTATGAAGAACTTCTGTAACTGAGTTTGTAGGCTTGGGTTTGTGGGTATATTTCTTGCTTTTTCCCAATTGGCATGCTGAACAAAGATGATCCTTTTCATACTTTAGTCTAGGTAGACCTACAACTAAGTCCTTTATGGAGAGATCATTGATGGTGCCGAAGTTCAAGTGATTGAGACGACGATGCCATAACCATGACTTTGTTTTCGAAGCCTTTGACAACAAGCAAATTGGAGAAGACTTCATCATATCTTCAATAGAGATGGTGTATAGATTTGAACCACGTGTTCCTCTTAAAAGTTCTTTACCATCAAGTTCTCTAACGAAACAAGTATGTTTTCTGAAGGCCACTTCTAGATCAGAATCACAGAATTGACCAACAGAGAATAAGTTATGACCAAGACCGTCTACGTAATATACCCTGGAGATAACACTGTCACCGACAACATAATCTCCAAAACCCATAATTGCACCAAAATGATCATTCCCGAATCTAACAGTCCCGATGAATTTACTCACGAAGTTCATGAGCCGCGACCGGTCTCCAGTCATATGCTTGGAACAGCCTGAGTCCAGGTACCACAGAACGATTTGAACGATCTGCAGTTGAACACAGACAAGAATGGATAACTGGATAATTGGGATCCCCATGCAAGAATGGGTTCCATTTGGTTAGTAACAGTGATTGGAACATCCACATCAGAAGTAGACACAATGGAATCATCAGAAATAGATGCAGTGCTAGTATCCGTATTTGACCTATTCAAAGTATGTAAACTTCTTAAGGGAATAGTTCTACCAGTAGGCATCCATTTTCTAGTGGGCATTGTCTTAGCAAACTGAGAGCAGAACTGATTAACTTTTTGGCCAAAAGGTATCCATTGATAACCTATCTTACTAAATGTTCTTCCTGTGGGTTTCCACTATTTTCTAACTTTCTTACGCTTTTGCCTTTTAGCCTTCTCAGCTTGATTTTTAACATTAACAGTTTTAACTAGGCATTTGACAGCATTAGACAAATCATTCATACCACATTCAAGATTAGTAACAGAAACCACGCAATCATCATTACATGTTTTGCCAAAAGTAGTAGAATTCTCATTAATTACAGTACGCTTAGAGCTAACACTAGAATCAACACGATTCGTTTTATTCAAAATTTTCCTACGGTGATCTTCTACTTTCTTCCAATGCACATTATTAGCTTGCAAGGTCCTATCATTCCTTGTATTGCCTTGAGACTTTGACCTGCATGCTTTAATGTCACTGATTACTCCTGTAGAGGGAATGGGAACATTAGTTGGTATTGCTACTTTTTGCCTTTCCTGTTTTGATGTGCTGGGATGTGAACTATTTGAGGGCACACCGAGGTTCACTTTCTTAATACTGGAGGTGCTGGGATCTGAACTACTTGAAGGCATACTAATGTTCACATTCATAACATTGGGCATTGAATGACTTGCATACTTGGCACTAGGCATAGAACAGGGTATCAAGGGATTGACTTGTTCACCTAGGGATTTAGGGCATATGGTAATTAAGCATTCTAGAAGTTCTTGAAATCGTTTAGCATATAAGCATGCATGTCCAATTGCATTATCAAGTGGTTTCTCTAACTTATCCTCTTCTACAATCTAACGGAGACATTCTAGGCTGTCCTTAAGGTATGAGAAATATGTTTGAATAGCAAGTTTGTTATTCCTAAGATGAGGAGGAACATCTTTCACAGACAAAGCATATTTATTACAAACATGTGCCTTTGACGTACCATTCTCCCCATTGGTCATTGGCATTTTCCCTTTTACCTGACTCTTTAGATTCTCAATTTCCTTTTGCAACGAAGTTATTTGTTCATTATTTTTGTTACGAGTGACTTAAACTGACTCAAATAACTAATTGAAATGACCTTTAACCTTTTCATTTTCTTCTAGAAAACTCTCATTTTCCTTTTGTAAATCATTAACCAAGTTTTGAAGATGAAAGTTTTGAGAATTCCGAGAATCTAAAGAAGGAGGCATTTGGGAGCCAGTCACATTGTTTATTTCACCCTTTAATTGAGAAATTTGGGCTTTCAACTTTCTGATCGTGTTACAGTGAGCTTGAATATGTTCATCACGTTTGTTTATTTCAAAAACTGCATCAAACTCTGGAACATCAGAGGATATCTTGATGTTTGAGGTTTTAACATTTTCTTTGAGATGTTGATATTTTAGTTGTAAATCAAAATGTTCAACTTCTAGTTTAGAAAAATGTTTTACCAAATTATCGTGATCATCTTGTTCAATTTTCTCACTTAGTTTAGAGTTTTTGATTTCAAGCTCAATGACACGATCATGGGAGACTTTCAAAGCAACAGATAAGTAATAGAACAATTAGTGGCAGTATAGAACACATCTTGAGAGATACATTCAGAAATAAGATTCTCATTTAAGGTATGCAAGTTCTTCCTCTCAATCTCATTATATTTTAATGCTCGCTCATAGTCACTAACCTTATCTATCATTGCATCAAATTCCTTTTCCATTCCTTTAATATCTGTATCTATCCCATTTTTAAGACTCTCAAATTGATCTTTGAGTTGTATAAAGAAAGGCACGACCTCAGTTAAATAACATTCTTTTGTTTGCTCAAAACCCCTTTCCCCTTCAGTTATCCCAGTGGGTGTGATCCTTTTCTTACAAGTTTTCTCAAAGTCAACAAATAATTGAAATATAACATATTGACTGATTAAGGTCTTGCTCTTAGTGGCAATAGTTCTAGGAACTAAATGCATTGGTGTATTTGGAGGATACACAGTTGCTGCAGTCATTCTCCTAAGGGGAGGGTTTGTTTCAACAAGATTTTTAGCTTTTTGCTTATCTAAGTCCTTTTTCCAGAACACTTGTTCAGGTGTTAACAAAGTTTGAGGCTTAAACTTGTTTAAGGAAATCCAATTTTCCTTTTTGTAATCATAGGGTTTGACAATAATCTTATTCTCTTTGCACTTGGGATCGTTAAGCTTCTTATTCATTTTCTCCCTAGAGGCAATATTTAATTTACTATCCTCTTCCGTGCAACCAACACATGATGGTGTTTGCCTGGGCTTAAGAATCTCATTACCATTATAAAGTACCTTATGAGCAGCTCTAGCCTTTTTAATGACCTCAGGATTAGGTTCCTCAACAAGGGGAATGCTATGCTTATCGCTTAAGACTCTATGCTTAGTGATCAAGTGAGCAGTCTGTATGGTATTCCCTTGTACGTACAACTTATTTTCAAGCTTGTTTTTCAAAGTTTTTAGATTGGAAAAATCATTCAAAAGTTTTGATTCCTTAGCATTGAATTCTTGCTTAAGCACTTTAACATTATCTTGAAGTTCTTGTTTTTGCTTAGCAGTTTTAGAAAGCTTTTCTTGTAAGGAGTTTAACTCTTGTTTTAATACTTCTTCTCTAAAATTACTTTTTCTAATAATTGTACGCATTTGGTCATCCATTTCCTGCTCACGGGTGGTCAACTCAAACTTAGCACGTTGTTCATAAATAGCAACTTGTTCTTTATAGGCATTTAGTTCAGAGATAACAGAATCATCAGGGGCACATGCAGTGTATTCCTCAAAAATATAGTCATCATTGATTGCAGAATATGCAACACTTGGTACAATCTCACTTTCACTTTGTTTCACATATTGATCATATGGGACAACATTGATATTACCTATATTTTCAATATCTGACTCAATAGTTTCAGTTGATTGTACTTTGTCATGCATCTTTTGCACATCAGCATCATCGTATAGTTTTAATACCTCAGAAATGATTTTGTCTTTGGATGGACCAGCTTGTGGTGATGAAGAGACTTTAGAAGAGACCATTGGAGAAATGCTAGCCATGAAAATTGTTTGTGCAGTAGGTTCATCATCAACGTCAGAGTCGTATGCATCACAATCAACGACTTGAAAGGCATTCTGATGATTGTGGCCTATCTCCTGAATTGGCTGCTCATCCACATCTGCATCATATGTCTTGGCATTTCCCTCAGCAAGAAACAACAACTCCTCTTCATCCAAAGCTGCACCATTATCCTGAGCTTGCACAAGCAACATCTTATCCCTGAAGTACTCTGCATTCTGAGGGCGTTTTGGCGATGTGCAGTTCTTTGCAATATGTCCCTCACCACCACAGTTGTAACACTTGATCGGCTTTGCTTATCCCTGATTTCCATTCCTTCCCCTATTCTGATTTGCCACATATCCTCTGCCAACTCCACCTCTTCCTTGTTCATACTGCCTTTCTTGAACTGGTTGTACCGTAACCTTCCCATCTCTGACAGTGGCTTGATTGTGTGGATTAGATGCTGTTCTGAGGTTGTTGTTGGTGTAAGGGAGAGTGTTCATGTTTTGACTAACCATGAGAGACAGTTGGTTGATGAAGTTTTCCATGAGTGTGTTAGAGTCTGGAGGCTTATATGATGGATCGGGAATGAGCTTGTAATTACCATTACCAGTGGGTATGACTTGTGAAGCTTTGGTTGTAATCCCAACATTGGTGTAAAATGCTGTTGAATCATTTGATGAACTTGTTTCTCCTTGTTTTGATTTGAACTGATTAAGAATCATTTTTTCAAACATGGCATGTCTCTCATTCTAAAGCAGGAAGGCATATAGTTGTTCATAGTTGGTGTTCTTCAAACCTTTGGTTAGCTTCACAGAGGTGACAAACTTGTGCCATTCGGGATTCATGTTGTTCACAAATTTTGAGTTCAACTGAATGTTTGGCATGGTCATTTTGATATTCCTCATATCATTAACAAGCTTGTGGAATCTCACGTAATACTCATAGACACTCTCATCTGGTTTCATCTTGAAGTGCTCAAATTCATCATAGAGTTGTGATTCTCTGTCTTCCATAGTTAATTCAGAACCTGAGAGAAGCATCTTGACATTATCCCACACTGCCTTGGCTTCGGTGTTGTGATTGATAAGCTTGTAGATATCCTTTGGAAGACCTTGAAGTATGATGTTAGAAGCCCTGATATCAGCATCGAACCTCTTTTTCTCCTTATCATTG
>BPTQ01000002.1:187624367-187984456 GCA_019973895.1 Chrysanthemum seticuspe | reverse complement strand
TTCTAAGTATATCAGTGTTAATAATTGTGAAAAACCAGTGTCAAACGAATTAAGCTACACACTGATTTACAATCTTTTACGGTGTGTTTGTATTTTAAGTTTACCGGTAACCTACTAGTTATCAGTGTGTTTTGTGTGTAAAGCATTTAGTCACACAAAGCATGTTTGTTTTGGGTATTTAGTCACATACAATTAAGCATAAAGTGGCCAAAAGTGTTAATAAGTGTGACCATATGGTGTTTTAAGTGAAGAAATGTGTGTTTTGTGTGACTATTGATCATCCAATGGCCACATTAATTTTATGTTTGTGTGGCCTTTTCTAACATTTAGTCACACAAAGCATGTTTATTTTGGGTATTTAGTCACATACAATTAACCATAAAGTGGCCAAAAGTGTTAATAAGTGTGACCATATGGTGTGTAAAGTGAAGAAATGTGTGTTTTGTGTGACTATTGATCATCCAATGGCCATTTGAATTTTATGTTTGTGTGGCATTTTCTAACATTTAGTCACACATCGAATTAAGCAAACTGTGACCAAAAAGTGTTAATAATTGTGACTATATGAATCTTTTAGTCACATATAAGAAATCAATATATATCAAAACAAATTCAAATATATATATATATATATATATATATATATATATATATATATATATATATATATATATATATATATATATATATATATATATTCAAAATATATTCAAATACAATAAAATTGGAATGTATATAAAATTGTAATGTCGTACATAATAAAATTCTCAATAATTTAACGACTTCTGACTCTTGATCTTCTTAGCTTCCTTTTGCATGGTATCACTAGAGACGTAGCGCTTCGTTTGTAATTTAGGTGCAGTTCTGTTCTCACCAAGTACTTGGTGGTGTTACCTGTAGGAAACGAAAGCCGGGTGTATCAAACACTGAATTAAAATGAAGAATGATATATGTAGGTTTATAAAACACATGCATGTATGTACCTTTTCATCGAAAACCACTTGATCCTTTGGCCATGCATAAAAACCACCTACTGCATCCTTAACTGTTTTGAGACCGTTACTTCCTACATCCGGTATGCATGCTGCATCCACTAAAGATTTTTCAATAGACACTCTGTAGCAATCCTTTGGGAGTGGTTTGTTATGAAGCATTTTTTTCCCATCAGTTTTGTACACGGTACCCTCCGCAATAATAGTTGATTTCTTTAAGTGCCACAGTCTGCACTAAATTACCTAAAAAGATAATTTGTTGCATGTATATATGTATCAGTAATTAATTAAACTAAAGAACATATGAAAATATTTAAATACATACTTGTGGTAGTACTGTTAATGGAGACTCATGTTCTTGTGATCCGGAAAGTTGACGTGAAGAATCCTTTCGTTTTGATCTAGTCGTTTTCTTAGATGCGACAGATTTAACAGTTTCCTATATATATAATACACGGTAAATAATACATGTATGTAGAATTCAAAAATCCCAGGGGGATGATTTATTACTTACACTTATTTCCATTTCCTTTTCCAAAGTTGCAAGTCCATTAGATTTCTCAATGCTCGCAATTTTCTCACGTCCAGCAACACGTGTTCCGGTACCCTCATCAGCACTGCTATTTATAAGATTAATGTTCACCGGAGACACATGAAATATAAATTGTTTAAGAAGACTGCAGCAGTATTTAAAAGGGTAAAAAAAAGAAGGAATGTTACTTTTTTATGTCTTACTTCCGTTGGTGTCAATGGAGTTGAAGTTGACTGCAACTGCCCCCTTTGTGCAGCCAATTGTTTCATCAAATCCTGTATTACCGCCTCTTTTTCTTGACGTTGGCGCCTCTCATTATCAAGTTCACTTTGAAGTGACACCACTCTTTCATCAGATGCTTGTCTGATTCGAGGCAAATCAAAATACCTCTTGTAGGTTACTCCACCTCCCACTCCTCTCGCATATCCTCCCTTTTCCTTACCTAATACAAATGTCATGGCATCAGTGCCATGATCAACCTTCAAGGTTCCTTGTTTGATCTTCTCCTCCGTCTCTTTCTGCACACACAATATGGGAAATAGGTTATTTAATTCTACCAGTATTAACTTATAACTAACAGTATTAACTTATAACTAATAGTTTTAACTAATACACTATCAGTTTTAACTAATACACTATCAGTATTAACTTATAACTAACAATCAACATAATAATAAAATGAGTCAAACTTACAATTTTTTGTCCAACTGTTCTGATATCATCATCGTAAAATTCTACGTCTTTATTCACCCTTCCTTTCAACCACAGCGTACCACGCGGTGGTTCTTCATCTGGTTCAATTTCTTTATTCTCGATCTTATAAACATCAAATACATACACTTGTAAGATAAACCAATATAAACGAAAGTATGATGCTATTAAATGCAAATGTTTAATGTTTAATCTTACCATTTTATCTATCACACGGGCGTATCCACCTCATCCCATTCTATGCTGATAAACAGACTTGGAACGCGCCACTTTAGATGCAGCTGATTTCACCTTGCAACACAAAATAAAAAAGGTGTTTAGATGTAGTAATGCTGATAGTATACAACTAATATATTTGGAAACTTCAAATGTGACAAATATTTGAACTTGAATAAAAATGAATAATTAACACCTTGTATTCCTCGGTGGCCGTGTAGTTTACAAAATTTACCCAATCTTCGGCTTTTATAATTGCACTATACTTCGCCGGGACTTCATTAAGTTTTGAAAGGGTATTTTGGTTGGGCAATATGTAGTTTTCGGTCAATTTCCTTCTGAAATTCCTTAGAAGTTCACCAAGACGATTCATTATCAGCTTTCTGACTGTCAAGTCAACATCAAAATATCGCTGCAAAGATTAACAAAATGTTGTTAATTAGTTGCACATAATGTAAATGCAGAGATAAACTTATTAACACCTTGTACCTACGACAACCAAGCCACTACTAGTTAAAAAAAAGTATATGTGTACCGTGATTTCGTCCCACATTTTATCTCTTGCTTCTGAATCAACCTTCCTCCAGGATAGAATCCTGACACCTATATGCTCATGAACCAAATCACCCAAAAAACTCGAAAACAATGCCCTGTTTTTTCCTGATATCCTATTCAGTGCATCGAAGGTTACACTGACCTTTATTCCGTCAGTTTTTCCATAATCCCTGCGAAACTTAGCTAACCTAGTTATGCCCCTCTTAACAACATTCACATTTGAATGGTTGTTTTCAGCATCCTCACCCTCATCTGAATACGCCTCTGATTCATATCCAAATGAGTTATCATTTTCACGATCAGAATAAACCAAATCATCCTGACAATTGGTTTGAGTTGCCATGATTCGTCAGAAGTAATGTGTTAAAGAAAATTAGTAAACTTAATTGGTAAATAATGGTGTAAAAATTGAAGTTCTGGTTGTTTTGCTTGAATCCTGATTTATTGGAGTAAAATTAGGGCTCATTATGGGGCAGTTTTTTAATTAAGGAAACCATAATTTCCTAAGTACTTTTAAAAATTTTGGCTGAAATTTGGCTCCAAATTTGATAATTTTAAAATGTGGCTCCAAATTGATAATATAGAATTTAAATATTTCATTTTTGGCTGCATTTTAAAACCAACACACCCATGACAGAAATGGTTCTTACCCAAAGTCCCAAACACCCATATAACTTCAAACCAGCTGTATCAAAGACACATATAACTGCAGCTACACTAAAATCTCACCACATGGCGCATACAAATGAAGAAAAAAAAAGCAAAAAATGGAATTAAATCAACTAATTAAGCAACTATAACTAATAAGCAGTCCCAGATAAACAAGTAAGCACAAAAATAATCAAATCCAACCAAGGACTGCTAACACAACAAACAGCCCTGAGACCTTACTTTAAGCCTATAAATAAGCTATTTATAAGCACTTAAATAAGCTCTAACATCCTCTAACAGTAAAAAAATCAAGAAATCATGTAAATGCAATTAACTTAAAGCAAAAACAACAACAAAAACACCCTAAATATAGTGGTTCAATCCAAAATAATTGTCATGCACAAACGGTCCACTTCTAAACTTCATAATTAGTCATTAAAAATTGACAACAACCTAAAAATTGAACAACCTAAGCAAAGCACTTATGAACTGCATATCCATGGCTCAACATTGAACACGACACATGGGATGCACCACTGTGATTGGATCAACCTCAAACCTACAATAATACATTCTACCAGATATGAACTTAAACACCACAACCAATTCCTAAATGCAAAACAACATTAAAAAAAGATGAAACAAACTAGCGAGCGCATCCCATTCCATTCCATTGGATCAACATACATATTTTAGAGAGTCATATGGATAAACCATCAAAAGATCCATACATTTTCATTGTTAATATATCTACAAACCATAATATTAAACCAAGACATTAGACATTATAAACAAATGACACTAGAGCAAAAGAAACCATCCCTTTACATAGCAAGCAACCCTTCAACCATTCATCGACTTAATTTGTTCTTCCTTGGTCTCGATATCCTCCGCAGCTTGAGTAATGAGATCATTCAACCCCTGCAGCTTAGTCCTCGCAGCCTCCAGGTCATGCCTAAGATCCGTCAATGTGTCAAAATGTTCATCCCCATCTCCAAGAGCTACCATCTCAGCAATTAAAGCATTAAACTGCGCAATCTCATTCTTTACTGTGGTGGCCTCTTCGCGCATCCGGTTTATAAAGCCACGGAGACTGGAAATTTGCTGAGCCTTGAAGAAACTCATGTAACCATCAACATATGTCTCCCCGCTAAACTCAATTAGGTCATCAATAACACGCTTATCCAATTGGTTTTTTGGTGATGGTGCTGCCATTGATAATGAAATTGGGTAAAATATGATATTATTGAAAGATTGATAAGAAAGGTTGAAGAAGAGTTGTGGGGATAGTGTGATAGAGAAGATACTTGTAACTCCTTATGAATTCAAACTATAAAGACCTAAACTTTAAAACCACAAAATAAGTCCTCCTTTTAAACTATCACTATAAATTAGGGGTGTTTATCCGTTCGGTTATCGGGTTGTTTGGTTTCGTTAAATCGGTTATTTTTTTATTCAGTTCAACACAAAAACCGAACCGAACCGAACTAGAATTAAACCGAAGCGAGCCGAAAACCGAATATGAATTCACTTCGCTTCTCGGGTTGACCCGAAAAGTCTTAAAAACGGATAAAACGGAAAAAAATGGACTAACGCAGACGAAAACGTGTAAGAACGTAAGAAAACGTATGGAACGTAAGAAAATGTACATTAATATGTAAAACATATGAAAGCGTATGAAAACGAACGAAGACGTCTAAAATAGATGAAAACGGCTAGAAACGGACGAAAACGGTCAAAAACTTATACAAACGGACTAAAACATGAAAAACCCAGCGACAAAGTGTAAACACGGACGAAAACGAGTAAACAAAAATGAAACGTATAAAAACTGATTAAAAAGGACAAAGTCGTACGAAAACGGTGGAAAATGTATGAAAACAGACGCAAACGTGTAAAAACGTATGAAAATGTGTAAAAGTGTAAGAAAGCGTATGAAAACGGCGAAAAAGTCTTCAAAACATATGAAAATGGCTAAAACGGATTAAAACGGACAAAAAACGAACTAAAGCGGACGAAAACGTATAAGAATGTAATAAAATGTATGTTAATATGTAAAACAGATGAAAACGGACGAAAACGTCTAATATAGATGAAAACGGCTAGAAACGGTCAAAAACTTATACAAACGGACTAAAACATGAAAAAACCAGCGACAAAGTGTAAACACGGACGAAAACGTGTAAACAAAAACGAAAACGTATAAAAACTTATTAAAAGGGACAAAGTCGTACGCAAACGGTGGAAAACGTATGAAAACAGACGCAAACGTGTAAAACGTATGAAAATGTGTAAAAGTGTAAAAACCTACAAAAACGGACGAAAACATATGAAAAGAGATGAAAACGTGTAAAAACGTACAAAAACGGAAGAAAACATGTACAAAACTAAGAAAACGTATGAACACGGACAATAGGACAGACTAAAACAGACGAAAACGCACAAGGGTTGTGTTACCGTGCCCAACGTATCTAACGCAACCCTAAACACAGTTTCACATAGTGTTTTAAGTAAGACACGTGAGTTAATGATTTTATGTCATCCTGAAATGTCAAAATTAACGTGCCCACCCTTAATAACTTTAATACAGTTCATATAACCATCACACTATAACTATACACCTACCAAGCCGGTGCAACCCATTCTTGACCGGTGATAATGGCTAGTTCACATGGTGGGTAGGGTATTACGTTATCACTGGTCACATTCATTAATGGGTATTTGACATAATATGGGTCAAAAGCATTGGGTTATAGTTGCTTAGAGTGTCATGTTACGACATGATTCAATCAATAGTATATATATAATATTATATTATGAAAAACCCGACCAAATGGTCAATTTGCTGGCTACCCGAGAATGAAAATCCCAATTTGGTAAAAGAAAGTCAAAACACAATATTTTCCAGAAATATGAGATATTCCCAGGTCGTTTTAAGTCCCAACGAAGTGTGAATGGAAATTCGCGTTCGGTTCGTGATCGGGTGATAAAGAATAATGAAAGATATTTGGATTTTGTGAATAAATTTATGAAACATAAACTAAAAACAAAAAAAGAGCAAGGTTAGATCAAGTGGTTAACACTCTTGCCTCTGGAGAAAGAGGTCAAGGGTTCGATCCTTACCCCTTGCAAGGCCGGAGGTCCTTTTCTACCTTTGGTAGAACCGGAAGCAGCCTCTCAAGGGTTCGATCCTCACCCCTTGGAAGGCCGGAGGTCCTTTTCAACCTTTGGTAGAACCGGAAGCAGCCTCTCTACCTTAGGTAGGGGTAAGGCTGTCTATGTCTCAACCTCCCCCATACACCGTGGAAGACGGTATTGGGACCCATAACCCGTGGAAGACGGTACTGGGAGTTACTTTACTTTTTTTTTAAACTAAAAACAACTAAATAAGCAAATAAATCAACTAACAAAAGTCGAAATAACCTAAAATGCACTTAATCCTAAAAATACCAAATATTGGAAATGTAAGCATAAAATTTAAAATTATTTTATAAAAGTCCTAAATACTTAAACATAATTTTTTTTTAAATTGTATTTTTCTGAATTTTATTTTATTTATTATGAATAAAAAACCTTTTTAAACTAATTAAATGAAAAAAAATCAATAAATCAAAAGAGAAAAAACATTTTTAAAATAATATGAAAACTTTTCAAAAATTTAAGCAAATTTAAAATTCCCCCCACAAATTAAATTTATTCCTCCCAAAGTTTGCATCAAGGCCATTCCAAACTAATTGCAAAAATTAACTCCTCCTCCTGTACCGCCACACCTCCCTCTCATCTCACCACAAATCCCGTCACCACCACAACTCTCCCGTCATAGACCCACCAGTCCCGTCACCACTGGTAAGTATTGTTATCTTCCTTTTGTACACATCGTTCTAACACATAAAATAACCCTGTTAAGCCTATTAGCTAATTGAACATTTGTTTCGAGATATCCTCTTGTAAATTATGTCATTTTCTTGTTAAATTTAGATAGTTAATTGGTTAAAAAATTTAAGAAACCCTGTTAAGCCTGTTACCACATGAACATGGAACCATAATTTAGCTAGTTAATTTCTTATTTTTCCTTGACCCAAACATCCCTTTAGGAACTATTTCATTAGACTTTGTTCAATTCTTAACATAATTCAATACCACATTCAATCTTTGAGCTATCCTCATTACTTGGAATGTCTTTTTTAACTTTTAAGATCATCAATTGAAGTTTGATGTTGTCTTGTATAATCTTCAATAACTTGGACCGTCTTTTTAACATGCCTGCAGGGACTACATTTATAAACATTGCTACTCGGATAAGTGGGACACATTTATAAACATGGACAAGTCTTGGATAGGAACTAATAGGACCAACAAATCTTATGTTGATGGAGTAGCAGTGTTTATTGATTATGCAGTACACAACTTGCGGAAGATGGGGAACATCGACCCACGAGTTAAGAAAAATGATCTTTCAATGCCATGTCCGTGTACATATTGTTTAAACCACATAGAGCATAAAGTGGAGAAAGTGCAATTCCATTTATTCAGCAATGGGTTTTATCTAAGCTACCTAAACTGGACTAAACATGGAGAGAAGGATGAGTTATCAATAAGTACCGAAACACATGTTAACGCTACAACAGAGTTTGTTGACGACACGGATTTTGTTTCATATATTCCAACAGATTCCCCAGCAACAGTAGAAATGGTTAATGCTACAAAAGATAATTTTGATGAGGATGATCTTGTCAAGTTTCAACAATTATTATTAGACGCAGAGAAGCCTCTTTACGCAGGATGTCCTGACTTCACAAAGCTGTCCGCAATAGTTAAACTACTCAACTTGAAGGGTAAGTACGGATGTTCTGATAAGTTCTTTACTGAATTACTAGGATTGTTAAAGAAGATGCTGCCTGCTGGTAACGAAATGGTGGAAAAAACTTATCAAGCCAAATTTTTTTTGAAATTGATGGGATCAGGATACAAAAAGATACATGTATGTATCAACAACTGCCTTCTTTACTGGAAGAATGACAAGGATTTGATGGCGTGTCGAACTTGTGGGATATCAAGATGGAAGGTGGATAATAAGACACATAAAGTGTACAAAAATATTCCAGCAAAGGTAATGTGGTACTTTCCAATTATACCAAGACTGCAACGACTATTTAAGCTAGAAAGTATTTCAGAAGATTTAAGATGGCACGCGACACGGAGGATAACCGATGGTGTGTTACGTCACCCCGCAGATTCAAAGGCATGGCATACCATAGATGAAAAATTCCCTGAAATTGCTAAAGATCCAAGAAATCTACGGCTAGGAATATCGGCTGATGGGGTTGACGTCAACTCAGGAAATAGGCATCACAGTGTATGGCCAGTTTTAACTGTCATATACAACATTCCTCCATGGTTATGTATGAAAAGAAAGTTTATCATGCTTTCGGTATTAATATCGGGATACCCAGGAAATGATATCGATGTTTTTTTAGAACCGTTTGTTGATGATCTGCAAACATTATTCGATACAGGGGTTGATACATATGATGCATCCACAAAAGATAACTTTAATCTACGTGCCGTTGTGTTATGGACAATAAATGATTACCCTGCACTTGGTACATTATGTGGCTGCCCGTACAGTGGATTCAAAGGTTGTGTAGTATGTGGGAAAGATACAAACTGTGTTAGACTTTCTGCCTCATCCAAGCAAAGTTATGTTGGTCACAGACGATATCTACCATATGAACATCCATTCAGAAGGCAAAGGAAGGCATTTAATGGACAACAAGAATTTCTCCTGGCTCCAAATCCAATGACCGGGGAACAAATATACAACGAGGTACAACATATTGAAAATAGGTGGGGAAAGGAAAACGAACAAACAATAATGCATCAGAAAACTAAGATACGAGAGGAAGAGGTGGGAAGATTCAAAAGCAGAAAAGAAACATAACAGAAGTAGAGGGTAGTTCAAGCCAAGTAAACGGACAAAACGGTGCGTATTGGAAGAAATTCAACATTTGGTATCGAAAACTTAGGTATTGGAGGCATAATTCTGTTCCACATTGTATTGATTTTATGCATGTAGAAAAGAATGTTGCTGAGAGTCTCATCTGAACTTTGCTACATGTTCCAGGAAAGACGAAAGATGGACTGAATGCTCGATTGGATCTGGCTGAGTTGGGGGTAAAACAAGAGTTGTTTGCTATGCAAGAACAAGACAAAACAACACTACCTCCAGCAGGTTACACATTAACGAATGCTGCAAAAGATATTTTTTGTGAAACTTTACACAACATCAGGGTACTACAAGGCTATTGTTCAAATTTCTCTAGTTTGGTCAGCCTAAAGGATAGGAAGCTCATTGGCCTAAAATCGCATGACTATCACATGCTAATGCAAGAGTTTCTGCCCATTGCAATACGTTCAATCATGCACCCACCCACACGATATGCTATTATCAGGTTTTGCTTTTTCTTTAAATCAATATGTTGCAAAGAAATAATATTGCAAGAACTAGATAATATGCAAGCAGAACTGGTAGTGACACTGTGCCTACTCGAGAAGTTCTTTCCTCCATCATTCTTTGATATTATGATACATTTAACTGTGCACCTAACTAGGGAGGTAAAATTATGCGGTCCCATATGCTTTCGGTGGATGTCTCCATTCGAAAGATGTATGAAGGTTATTAAAGGACATGTGCGGAACAGAAATAGACCAGAAGGATGCATTGCTGAGGAGACTATTGCGAAACAAACAATAGAGTTTTTTAGCGAATATCATAAATCCATGAAAACTGTTGGTATCCCACCTGATAAACATGAAATAGATGAAAATGAGGAAGGAAAGCCATTGTCGGCCGGCAAATCAAGTGAAGTTTCTGCGGAACTCTTTCAGAAAGCACATTTGTATGTAATAAATAATACAGATGAAATTGTACCGTATATCGAGTAAGTCTTACTAACACATGTCTATTTCGTTACTGAAAATGATGTATCAAATATAATAATCAAACACATTGTTTCAGGCGACACACGCAAGTTTTGAAAGTAGAAAACCCGGGTAAACGAATAGCATTTCTGGAGAATGAGCACAACAAATATTTTGCCAAGTGGTTACGCAAAGAAGTAATTAATCTTATGTTACTCAACATACCCTTTCTAAACCTTATTTCTCAGCTCATTTTGATTTGAAAATTGGTGTACTTATTCTTTTGAGCTAATATATACTTGTAATGAAATTCAGGTTGAGAGAGAGAGTTAGAAATCGACAAAGAAAGTGTATCAAAAACTGTAAGGTGGATATCCTATGGACCACGCGCCACCGTAGTGAAATACGATGCATATCACATCAATGGGTATACTTTTCGTACGAAAGATCATGAAGGCAAAGTTTACCAGAACGGTGGGGTTAGTGTTGAGGCATTAGATATGCACATATCTAAAGAAGTTTCAACCACAAGAAAAGCATATTATTATGGGGTTTTACAAGAGATATGGGAACTAGATTACCGTTACATGCAAATTCCTCTTTTCAAATGTGACTGGGTTAATCACAAAGCTGGTGGTGTGAAACGTGATACTACTCTTGGGTATACATTGGTTGACCTGAATAGTTTAGGCCACAAGGTTGATCCGTTCATAATAGCCGCACAAGCACGACAAGTGTTTTATGTGAAAGACCAGGTAGATAAAAAATTGTCTATTGTGTTTAAGACACCTCCCAAGAATTACAAAGATAAGTATGACGAAGCCGATGAGGAATTTAGTACCGTCATTCACCAGCACAATGATAACATATTGCCACGTATGGATCGACGTGACTTGGGTAACGAATCACGAACTGACTACTATCGAACCGACTGTGGAGGTGTTGTTATACGAAAATCCAAGTGAACCATGTTATGGTCAAGTTTTCACACTCTACCTTTATCATATTTCACTCTTTTAAAGCATATAGACATTGATTTTTTTTACTTTTTTAAGGATTTATGTTTATAATACAAGACTTAATATTAGTTAAATCTATTATGTATATTATTTTGTTTAAGGATATGTTGAAAAGCAAGAATTCTCACAGATTGGAGATGTATGGAAGCTGTGCTAGTTGATGTGCTATAGTACAGAGTTAATTCTGGTGATGTCATTGTTAAGTCTGTTTGACCATTCTTTAGTCTGGTAGTGCAAAAATTAAAAAACGATTTTTACTATTTAAATAGTACCGTTACCTAATTGTAGGTGGTCAGAAGTACTTATATGGATAATTTTTATTTTTAGAATTCATATTTATCCTTTAATTACCTTATCCTGATCTATAAAAGTTTAAATCTTTTCTTTCGATTAAGTCTCCTTACCAGCACAAAACCCCAATTGCCCTGCACTACCAGTACTTCAATTAACTTAAAAGATGGCACAATTAAAGTTTGTAGACAAGCACAATCAAGTGGGATTTCTCAAAAAGCCTGCTGAAAGCACAGGCTTCAAGCAGATAGTGGACTTTCTAAAGGGTAGTCATATCAGGTATGCCCTTACTCATAATCCAACTATCTATGATTCCCTAGTCAAACAGTTCTGGCAGACTGCTACTGCTAGAACTATTGCTGATGGAACACTAGAGTTAAATGCAACTATTGATACGTTAGAGTATTCAATCACTGAGGAATCAGTCAGAATCAAGCTTCAATTGGCTGATGCCTCAGGGATTTTAATGTTGCCAAATAATGACCTCTTTCAGGGATTGGAAAATATTGGATATCTAATTGATGGAACATTCACTTTTTGGAAGAGTCATTTTACGCCACAATGGCGTTTCCTTATGCATCATATTTTACATTGTATGAGCTCTAAAAGTGGTGGATGGGATCGATTTGGAAGCAATATTGCTTCTGCATTGGTCTGTCTCTCCACTGGCAGACTCTTCAATTTTGCAAAAATGATTTTTGATGCCATGGTTGCTAATTCCAAGAATAAGAAAAAGTTTTTGATGTACCCAAGATTTTTGCAAATGATCTTAAATGTTGAAACAGCAAGCAAACATCCTTACATTGCTCTCCCTTTCACTAAAAAGATATTTGGTAATATGAAAAGGGGTTTTGAAGGGGTACACAAGCCACTTTTGTCGGCTATGTTGCCTGCTGTTGCTACTGACACTGAACGTACATCTACATCTGTTCCATCTCCTACTGCTACATCAGAAGCTCAAGCTCAACCTACATCTGAACCAAAAAAAACAGAGTTTGAACAGAGGACACCAACACCCCCACCACCTTCACCTTCAGTCCATGAGGAAGAACCACCAGTGATTCCTTAACCACAACCTCCAACACCCAATACTATAGTAGAACCCATTTCCTTATCTATGGAAGATCTACTTCAACTGGTTCCACAACTGATTTCAAGGGTTGATGAGTTGGAGAAAAAATTGAAGAAGACCAAGAAGTCACTAGGGACTACTAGCAAAAGAGTTAAGAAATTGGAGGGGAAATTCAAACAGACAGGGATAGACATTACAGACTCCGAAGGTGAGGAATCCTCTGAGGAAACTCAAATTAGTCCTCAAGGATTGGAAGCAGCTAAAATCTTGGTTAAGAATTTCAGTCACAAGAAATTCTTTAAGAAGAGACTGGATAAAGAAGCTGCAAGTTCTAGTGGAGTGGATAAGTCTGGTGACTTTACTAAAGATAAGTCTGGTGGTGCTGAAATTAAATCTGCTTTTGATGAAGATTTTAATACTCGCTTTGATGCTGAAGTTAATACTAGTACTGAACATATTAATCCTGGTAGTGATCCAGGTAGTACTGGTGAGGAGTTTGTGTATAGGGAAGGCAAAGGAATAGTGCAAGAATCTTCTGAGCCAGTGAAGACCAAAAAGCAACTCACACAAGAGGAAGCTAGCTTAGCTGAGATTGATAGGATTCAAGCAGAGGATGAGGCTGAAGAAGCTAAACGTGCAGAACAAACATTGAATGATGAGCTGATTGCCAAAAGTCTACAGGAGGAACCAGAATTAACTGAAGAACATATGAAAAGGAAAGTTGAAATTGAGGAATCTGCCAAATTCTACACTGATGAAGAATGGGATACTATAAAGGCCAGATTATTAGTAAACAGATATATCCTTCCTGATATTGGCGGAGAAGACTATGCAAGTAAAATGGTTGAGATAATTAATGAGAAGAAGAGGCTTCTCAGAGAGCAGATACAAAGAGAAAGGATGCACAGACCCTTGACCAAAGCTAAGCAAAGGGATTATATGATCCACTACATCAAAAGTCAAGGGAATCCTACCTGGAAGTTAAGCCAGTTAAGGAAATGGAAGGCTGATGTTCTAAAAGCAGAATTTGAAAAAGTAGTGTACCAAAATAAAAAATTTATTCCAATGGATTCAGAGTTGGAAGCTTCAACGCTTAAAAGGAAGGGTTTCAATCTTCAACCAAAGGATGCTAAGAAGCAGAAGATTGCAGAGACTGAAAAGGTTGTAGAAGCTGAAAAACTTGGTGATAAGCCAAAAACTATAAAGAAAGAGGAGGAAGTTGAGGTTAAGCAACCAGTTTTGAATATGACAAGGAAGAAATCCACTGGAAAGAAAGGAGTGAAAAAGGATAAGACAAATGTTAAGAAGGAAGTGGAAGAGTACATGAAGGATAAGGTTGATGAACCATCATCAGAAGAGTTTACCATGGGTTCCATTCCTACAGGTTCAGCACTTCCTGCTAAGATTGCAAAGTTTCAGATCATCAAAAATGGGAAAAAGGTAGTTTACCTGATAGTAAGGGAAAATCAAACAGACACTATATATGTGATCTTTCCTGGTTTATTGAGTGATTTGTCCAGGGATGATTTGAAGACCATGTACCAGCTGATGATGGAGAAGCATGGTGACAAGAGACCTGAAGAGGAATATGAAAGAGTCCTCTGGGGTGACTTGAAGACCATGTTTGAGACACCAGATGCTGATGATGAAATGTGGAAGCTGGCCTATCAAGAACAAGTGATCAGATGGAGATATTTCCATACTTTTCAGGTGCACTATTTGGAATTAGAAACTGCAATTCTTTATATGCTTACAGAAGTGGAGTATCCACTTCCAAACAGTATTTGCAGGGCTATGCTTGAGAAGAAGCTGTTAGGTGAAAGAAAGGATGATGCATGCTATCAGCTTTTGAGGTTAATTAAATCAAAAGCTCAACAGAAATAATACTGGCAGTATAACATTTAAGTCTGGTAGTATTCGTAGTTAGTTCTGTTTATGATAAACAGAATAGTTTATTAGAGTTTAGGGAAGGCATATGTACGCGTAGAGATATCTTAGGAAGATATATCTATATCCTTCTACACGTTTTGTATACTAGGTTTTCCTAAGTGTATAAAGGAACCCTAAAGTATAGTGAAATGAATGTACTTAGACGAATAGAAATATTAATAAAAGAAGTTTATTAGTGAAATAGTATTTGTGTTCTTCTTGCTTGTTGTTAAGATTCTGCATTAACAATCAAGTACTCGTTGTTAAAGAGTTCTTCATATATATAATTAGTTTGGATTTATCCAAGTTTAGTAGATTGTGGTGTTGCACAAGTGTTAATGTGTGTGTTTGTGTGTGCATATCAATGTGACTATAAAAGCCATCACCTACAAACCCACATTTTCATTAACAGCACAATAAATACAACAAACTTGACCATATGGTGTTTAAAGTGAAGAAACGTATATTTTGTGTGACTATTGATCATCCAATGGCCACATCAAATTTATGTTTGTGTGGCCTTTTCTAACATTTAGTCACACAAAGAATGTTTGTTTTAGGTATTTAGTCACATACAATTAATCATAAAGTGGCTAAAAGTTTTAATAAGTGTGACCATATGGTGTTTCAAGTGAAGAAACGTGTGTTTTGTGTGACTATTGATCATCCAATGGCCACATGAATTTTATGTTTGTGTGGCCTTTTCTAACATTTAGTCACTCAAAGCATGTTTGTTTTGGGTATTTAGTCACATACAATTAACCATAAAGTGGCTAAAAGTGTTAATAAGTGTGACCATATCGTGTTTAAAGTGAAGAAACGTGTATTTTGAGTGACTATTGATCATCCAATGGCCACATATTAAGTTACATGACCATATGTACTGGATTTTGGCTACACTTAAATAATATGTGTGACAAAACGTTTAGTGTGACCATATATGGCATTTGGTCACGGTGTTAGTAGCAAATGTGACTTTATAGATTAGCTTTTGGCAAGCTAACACAAACTAAACTTTAAACACACATATTAACTTACGTGAACATATGTACTGGATTTTGGCTACACTTAACGAATGTGTGGCAAAACATTTAGTGTGACCATATATGGCTTTTGGTCACAGTGTTCAAGTGTGTGACATATATTTGTCACTGTTTATATGTATATCGTGACTAATGCTTCAACCTTACTTTTCATTTGTCACTTGTTCCAATTTTAGATGTGGCTAAAGAGTTGGCAAAACATATCAGTCACCCTTAAATAATGTGTGACAAAACTTGACTCTATGATTTAGACACACAAAAAATTACTTCATGTGACTAACGCATCAAGGTTACTTGTATTTGTCACGCGTTCCAAATTCATATGAGGCTAAATGATCTGAAACAAAATCACCAGATACCTTTAGCCACACCATGTTCAATTGTGTGGCGATACAGTTCTAATGGTCACACAATCAAAATTTTCATGTGTGACTAATTAGTAAATGTTGTCAATTTTCGTACCTTCAGCCACACAAATATGCGAATGTGTGGCCGTTCCATTTCGACCATGCGTGACCAAATCCCGTTTTTGTACTAGTGCCTGGTCACGGGTAGTTAACTCAAACTTAGCACGTTGTTCATAAATAGCAACTTGTTCCTTATAGGAATTCAGTTCAGAGATAACAGAATCATCAGGGGCACATGCAGTGTATTCATCAAAAACATAGTCATCATTGACTGCAGAAGATACATCACTCGGTACAACCTCACTTTCACTTTGTGTCACATATTGATCATATGGGACAATATTACTATTACCCACATTTTCAATATCTGATTCATAAGTTTCAAGAATTTGTACTTCGTTATGTATCTTTTGCTCATCCACCTCATCGTATAGTTTTAATACCTCTGAGATGATTGATTCTTTGGATGGACCAGCCTGTTGTGGTGAAGAGACCTTTGGAGAGACCATAGGTGAGATGCTGGCCATGAAGATTGTCTGGGCTGTAGGTTCATCATCGACATAAGAGTCAAATGCATCACAGTCAGCGACTTGAAAGGCATTTTGATGATTGTGACCTATTTCCTGAATTGGCTACTCATCAACATCAGCATCATATGTCTTAGCATTCCCTTCTGCAAGAAACAACAACTCCTCTTCATCTAAAGTTGCTCCATTATCTTGTGCTTGCACAAGCAACATCTTGTCTCTGAAGTATTCTGCATTCTGTGGACATTTTGGAGATGTGCAGTTCCTCGCAATATGTCCATCACCACCACAGTTGTAGCACTTGTTTGGCTTTACTTGTCCTTGATTGGCATTCCTTCCCCGATTCTGACAAGCCACATATCCTCCACCAACTCCACCTCTTCTTTGTTCATACTGCCTTCCTTGAACTAGTTGTACCATAACCTTTCCATCTCTGACAATAGCATGATTGTGTAGATTGGATGCAGTTCTGATTTCATTATTAGTGTGAAGACTGTTAGTATGTGGAGTAAGGGTCAAGTTCTGTTTAACCATAAGAGCTAGTTGATTGATGAAGTGTTCCATGACTGCATCAGCATCAGATTGCTTGAACCTCGGATAAGGAATGAGTTTGTGATTACCGTTTCCAGTAGGTATGACTTGAGAAGCTTTGGTGGTAATTCCAACGTTGGTGGAGAAGGCTGTAGAGTCATTTGATGAACTTGTTTCTCCCTGCTTAGATTTGAACTGTTCAAGAATCCTTCGTTCAAACATAGCATGTCTCTCATTCTGAAGAAGGAAGGCATACAGTTGCTCATAGTTGGTGTTCTTCAATCCGTTGGTTAGCTTCACAGAGGTGACAAATTTGTGCCATTCGGGATTCATGTTGTTCACAAACTTTGAGTTCAGCTGAATATTTGGCATGGTCATTTTGATATTTCTCATATCATTCACAAGCTTGTGGAATCTCACGTAATATTCATAGACACTTTCTTCTGGTTTCATCTTAAAGTGCTCAAATTCATCATACAGTTGTGATTCTCTGTCTTCCTTATTTAATTTAGAAACCGAGAGAAGCATCTTGACATTATCCGAAACCGCCTTGGCTTCAGTGTTGTGATTGATAAGCTTGTAGATATCTTTTGGAAGACGTTGAAGTATAATATTTGAAGCCCTGATATCAGCATCAAATCTCTTTTTCTCCTTATCACTGAGCTCATCATACGTCTTTGGTCTGTCCAATCCAAAGGTCATTGTTCCATCTGCAGCAGTATCGAGTATGTCTCTGGTTGTCTCAATTTGATAAGGTCCTTCATCAATTGACTTGAGAATGTTGACTCCATTTTCCTTTCCCAGACAATACAACCTAATTCGTTGAGCCCATGAGTCATAGTCAGTTCTGTCAAGCATAGGTGGACGAGTATCTGATCCAGCTGCTTGAACGTCCTCAGCAACAGAAGAAATGATTGTAGGTATGTTGGTAGACATGATTACAGATTTCACGGGATTTTAAAACTCTATGATTAAACCGGGAAATAGATTCTTTCACGGGATTTTACTAAATCTAGAGAAAACCGTAGAATGTAATCAAGAAGAAAAGCACTAAGTGGCAAGAGACAAATCGCTCAACCAGACAAATCGCACAAACAGCAAATCGCTCAAAAGTGACAAGTCGCATCAACTAGCAAATCGCTTAATCCATCAACTCGCTTCAATAAGCAAGTCGCTTAAACCAAGACAACTCGCTTAACTAAGACAAGTCGCTTGAACTTATAACTCGCTTCAATAAGCAAGTCGCTGAAGAAATGACAAATCGCTTAAACAACGCAAATCGCTTAAAGTCTTAACTTGCTTCAATAAGAAAATCGCTAAAAGTGGCAAATCGCTACTCCGAATAAATCGCACAAGTACAGCCACTCCCGGACAAAATCACTTAAATAAGTGATTTGAAACTGACACAAATCGCTTCCAAAACAGGGACAAATCGCTCACTTGAAATACTTTACCGAGACTCAAATCGCTAACATGCAAAACACACAAACCGCCACTTTAGATTCCAAAAACAATCCAACCACAATGATTCAAGCCTTCCAAAACAAAACCTAAACACTTATGATGATCCTAAACACAAAAGTACAATAAAATCCAAACTTTAACACAAGAAATAGTCCAAATGATGCAAAAACCACTCAACTTTTTCAAACCCAAAAACCATGCAAAACCACTAGAAATCCAAGAGTATGTAAAAGAGATGATCAAACCATGGCTCTTGATACCAATTGTAACATATTGGATTTTATAAACACATCAAATCATGATCAACAAGGGGCGTATAACTTGAGGTTTTAGAGAGAGAAATAGTTAGAGGTTTGCGAACTTAGTGAGAGAAAGTAAAAGTAATATTATGAGCTCCAACTCTCTACCTTGGGAGGTAGAGGGTATTTATAGTCTTACATAAAACGCCACCTACGGGCTGTGGATCAGGTATACAATGGGTAAAGACCCGTCCGTCCTCCACGGTGTTACTTAACTAAGTACTACTTAATATTAAATAACTATGACTACGAGCTTTCTAACGATTACATATACTTGAGGTGACCGACACTTTAATAACTGGATTTACTAAATCCTAACACACTTTCTTCTGGTTTCATCTTAAAGTGCTCAAATTCATCATACAGTTGTAATTCTCTGTCTTCCTTAGTCAATTCAGAACCCGAGAGAAGCATCTTGACATTATCCCAAACCGCCTTGGCTTCAGTGTTGTGATTGATAATCTTGTAGATATCTTTTAGAAGATCCTGAAGTATAATGTTTGAAGCCATGATATCAGCATCGGATCTCTTTTTCTCCTTATCATTGAGCTCATCATATATCTTTGGTCTGTCCAATCCAAAGATCATTGTTCCATCTGCAGTAGTATCAATTATGTCTCTTGTAGTCTCAATCTGATAAGGTCCTTCATCAATCGACTTGAGAATGTTGACTCCATTTTCCTTTCCTAGACAGCACAATATGATTCGTTGAGCCCATGAGTCGTAGTCAGTTCTGTCAAGCATGGGTGGACGAGTATCTGAACCAGCTGCTTGAACATCCTCAGCTACAGTAGAGATGATTGTAGGCACGTTGGTAGACATGTTACAGATTTCACGAGATTTTATAACTCTATGATTAAACCGGGAAATAGATTCTTTCACGGGATTTTACTAAATCAATAGAAAACCGTATTAGAACCAAAAGTCAACCAAGTCGCTATAACCCTTGAACCAAGTCGCTAAGTTACCAAGTCGCTAAGTAGCAACTCGCTAAACCTCAAGTCCCTGTAAATCAAGTCACTAAGCACAAGTCGCTAAGACCCAAGTCGCCTAACACAAGTCGCTAAAGCACCAAATAGCTAAGCAGACAAGTCGCTAAAGAACAACTCGCTAAGTATCCAAGTCGCTAAGAATCAACTCGCTAAGAACAATAAGGACAAGTCGCTAGAAATAATAGAGACAAGTCGCTACGCCAACCAAGTCGCTAGCCGAAGTGGAACCTCCACTACGTTGTACTATTTGTCGGCTTGTCTCAATAGACAAGTCGCTAGGCTCAAGTCGCTACTCCTCTAACTACAAGTCGTTGGAAATTAACAAAGTAAATTGCTACCAAGAAAACAACTCCGAGAGCCAAGTCGCTAGGTAGAAAACTTTAAGAATAATACTTTTCAATCCAAAACAAGCCCAACCACAGTGATTCAAGCTTTACAAATCAAAACCCAAGTACTTACAATGATTCTAAACAAAAAAGTACACTCAAAATTCGAACTTTAACACAAGAAATGATCCAAATGATGCAAAAACCACTAAACTTTTTCAAACCCAAACACCATATAAAACCACTAGAAATCCAAGGATATGTAAGAGAGATGATCAAACCATGGCTCTTGATACCAATTGTAACATATTGGATTTCACAAACACATCAAATTATGATCACATATAGGCGTATAATATAAGGTTTTAGAGAGAGAAATAGTTAGAGGTTTGGGAAATTAGTGAGAGAAAGTAAAAGTGTTATTATGAGCTCCAACCCTCTACCTTGGGAGGTAGAGGGTATTTATAGTCTTACATAAAACGCCACCTATGGGCTATAGATCAGGCATACTGTGGGTAAAGACCCGTCCGTCCTCCACGGTATTACTTAACTAAATACTACTTAACATTAAATAACTACGACTACGAGCTTTCTAACGATTACATATACTTGAGGTGACCGACACTTTAATAACTGGATTTACTAAATCCTAACAAGTTGAAATCTGAGCAACTGGGAGATGATTTTATCATGTATAATAAAGCTTGCTTTGTGTGTGGTAGTTTCTCTCATCTGCAGGTTCATTGCAGACAACCTTTGAAACCTCAACCCATAATGACTCCAAGAGCAGTTCTTCTTAAAACTGGCTTAGAATCTTTGAATAATGAAAGGCCAGTTAATATTGCTAGACCACAACCTAGAGTATTTGGTGAAAGACCCAAAAGAAACTTTTCTAAGTCACCATCTACTTCTCCAAGGCCCTTTAATGTTAAAGCAGCACAAACCTTCAAAACCTATAAGGAACATATCAAGTTTTACAGGAAAAAGGTTAATACTTTTGTGCCAAAACTTAATACTGATAGGGAAAAAGTTAATACTTTTAAGTCTAAACTTAATACTGATAGGCCAAAAGTTAATACTTTTAAGCCTAAAATGAAAAATAATGGTTCAAAGGTGAATGTTGCTGGGGGAATCAAGGGTCATGCTGTTAAGCCCTCAGCTTGTTGCGTGAGAAAGACCACTCAACCTAACAGTGCATCAATTACTCTCCAGAAATGTAACTACATTGATGCACGAGGCAGATCCAAGTCAGTAATGGCTTGGGTCCCCAAAAGAAACTAATTTCCTTTATTTTATGTGCAGGAACATTCCAACAATAATGATGATCTTCGCTATTCAGACAGTGGGTGTTCCAGGCACATGACTGGAAATCTATCCTACCTTTCAGACTTTACTGACATGAATGGAGGATATGTTTCTTTTGGAGGTGGTTGATAACGCTACATGCGTCGTTCGGGGTCAAGGAAACTTCCTTTTCTTTGAGCAAGTTTTATAACACCCTAGGCAGTGAACCTAATCGTTGTAGTGTAGTAATTAGGGTAAGCCACGGGTATTGATATCGTTCTCTAGGGGAATAGGAATGATAGTAAGAAGTTACTACGCTAAGGTTGAGGTTGAGGAAGATTATTTTTTGTATTTTTATATTTTATGAAATTGAAAGGTACGAATCTCGGGTATTGGATTTGGGGGGTTCGTATTTCTACCGATTACTCTACTATTATCTAATTATCTAAACTAAGGTTGTGGGAGTCTATGTCTAAATTATGTGTACTCGTATGATAGTTTAAAGATGTGTTTACTTAGGTTTTACTACTCCTATTGATGGTTGAGTTGTCACGTCCTTATTCTTAGTTGCGTTGTGTGTCTAAAGTTGTAGAGTATGCGTTTCTCCCTAACTCTTTGAACTTACCAAAGGGTCTCGTCTACAAAACCCACTAGGGATGATAAACTCTTACTCTAAGGCACTCTTCGGATGGTTTAGCCTACGACTACTCAGGTAATCATATTCTAAGGTTCACAAAGATGAATCAAGCATTAAGTACACAACGAATGACCTATTGCACTACTAGATCATTAATCAACTAAGATAAGAAACAACCAATCAATATTCAATAATTAAGTTTCATACTTCCTAAGCAAACACACAAATAAATTAGCCGGACATGGAGAACGTGCAAGCATACACACAAATAATCAAAGACATAATTGAATTGATGAAGTAAATACTTATCTTGATGTAAAATAGGGTTTAGAACCCTAAAATACTGTACAAGACACCTTAGGTTCGGTTTTAGGTTTTCACTCCAAAAAGACTCTCTTTAAAACTGAAAAATTCGGATTCTATATATAAGATTACATATGCGACGGCGTCACCTTATGTTTCGTGACGTCGTCGTGTCGCCGTCATTAGGGTTTCGTCTTGGCCACGTTAACCTTGCGACGGCGTCACCTTATGCCTGTGACGCCGTCCTCTTCAGCTTCTGACGCCGTCTGGGTCACATCTAGGCTGTCTGAGTTGCGACGGTCTACTCCTTTAAAGCCCGACGCCGTCTCTTGAAAATACGAGTTTTGTCTTCTGACCCGTCACAAAATCCTACGACGGCGTCGCAGTTAAGCAGTGACGCCGTCGCCTTCTATTTTCAGCAGCTTTGAGTGTCTCGATTTTGACTTTGGCCATTTTCTTCGTATATTCGCGCCTTTTCGTCCAAATAAGTGCCATTCCAGCATTTTGCCTTCAAGAGACCTAAAAAGTGAAAAGGAACGATATTAAGCAATAACGGATACAAAAGTGATCAAATAAGGGCTAAAACGACCCCTCAAAATGGTACCTTTTAAAACCTTATCAAATATCCCTACACTTGGTATTTGCTTGTCCTCAAGCAAATGTGCTTTTAGCCAATTAATTTATAAGTTAGGGGTCATGAAGCATTGATTCAAAACGGTCCACAACACATATAAGCCCCGCAAAAGTCATAACAAGCACGGAAATTACATACTAGCACCTCACATGGGGTGTTTAGATACTCACATCTCTCTCGGGTGTATATATGAAATATAACAAATAATAAATGGAAGATAAACACTCATTAACCGGTCCTAGTACATAGATTACCATAGGCTTGAGAATAGATCAAATCTCCATCGCTTTGGCGTAAGCAACTAGGAAAGACTATCAAAGAGGTCTTTTAAGGGTTGTAATGTTAGGCTTACGGTAGAGAAACAAGGGTTTGGTGGGATAGGCTATTTAGTGGTGGCAAGTCAAAAATCTCTATGTTTCAAGCATACGAAGAATGGCGTTGCTAAGCCAAGACTCGACACTCTAAAACTCTAGGCAACGGAAATAAACAAACATAAATTTAAAGGATAGATGTAGGATGGTAGCCCGTTTTTTTTTTTTTTTTTTACACTCTATTTTTTTTTTCTTTTTCTCTTTTTCTATTTTTTTTCTATTTTTTTTTACACTCTATTTTTTTTCTTTTTCTCTTTTTCTATTTTTTTTTCGATTTTTTTTTTAATCATACACTTTTACTCTACCATCCTCTACGGTAACATCAAAATGATAGGGATTTATAGGCACATCCCTACACTTGAGTTTTTATTACTCTAACACTAATTTGACCCGAATTGAAAAGATCAAAACACTTGGGGTACATTATTATGCAAACAAAGGGAATTTGAATTTAACGTTCACTTCCCGTCATTTCACAAACTTTAACTTTTCCCATGAATCCCAATCGTCCCAAAACTGTATACAAGGGATATGACTCGACTTAGCAACTCATGCAAGCAACCAGATAATTGAACTAAGGGTTTTGGGTGATAACAATAATGCACTAAAAGTGAGTGCATATAGGGTAGGCAAAGGCGATTTGGGTGTATATTTGGGGGTGGGGTGTAAACAATGCTCTTCATTGATTCGGAAAAACCGAAACATCACAAGAACCGCGAAAAGGATAGGCTCTGAGGGGTTAACTAGGGGTATCGTGTACTAAAGATGAGTACAACGCAAAGGGTGTGGGGGAATTACTCAACCGATGTGGAAGAAGTAATTATATTACGGGTATCAAACAAGGGTTTATCCTAATGCCTCTTATCATTTAGTTATTCCTAACTACACAAGTGTAGCCTCACTTGCGATCTCGAAATGCATCACAAAACAAGTTCTAGAATCTAATATACTACCGGTTCACACTCTAAGCATTGAAGATGAATGCTTTAATTCCTACTAATCTAAGGGTGATCCTCACATTTTGGGTGGAATTTGGGTGGTAAAGGGTTTTTGTGCTAGTCATGCAACTTCCTATCCATGAGACGCTTTTGTTAAGACTAATGGCCCACTCCTATATGTCATGAAAAATTTTAAATTTGGTGCCAAAATTACCCTAACCGACATTTTCTCATGGTTTATTACACAATCACAATTGGACAAAGCAAATAGTCAAGGATAAGCATAGTTTCAAAGTTCCCGTTTTATTTTCCCTCCCTACACTTAAACTGAACATTGTCCCTAATGTTCCCCGAAAGTATCAAAGTTATGATAATGGAAGGTAATTAAAAACGAAAGAAACTAATACTCCCCTGATTAGCTCGGTAGGATCCGTGTAAAGTGGTGGTTAAATCCTTTTCAAGAAGAATTATTGCGTGAAAAGCTCCTTCCAATCTTATGTAACTTCTTCTTGACAAACTAAACCTGCACACTTGAAGAAAACAAACGAAACCTTCGCGTAAAATCAGCGGTAATAATATATATAAGACTCGATTTAAACTAGGATATAATGCTTGTGGAATGGATGTTTACAGAATTTCTAAGAAAATTAAGACCTGGAAATTTTCAAAAATTTATAAGTAGCTCAGAAAACGAGAAAAAGTAATCTGATGTTTTTACTCCTTCCTGACGTCGTCAGGTTGCAATCCTGACGCCGTCAGGTTATCCTGACAAAAACTGGTCTGCGATTTTCTGGAAAAAATTCTGGAAAATTTACATCTTTAGAATCTCGAAAAATTTCTGCAAAAACATCCATTATGACTCGATACAAGCATTTGACTCGAACAAACACACATGTATATCTTTTAAATAATTGTAATTCTCATGTTCTCGTTTCTTTTGAAAACGTGTGTAATCCTCCCTACACTTATCCCTTATGTAAAATACCTTTATATGCAATTAAGACGAGGTTAAAAACAAAATAAAGCATTTTTACAAATTCAAACATGAGAATAAACAATTAATAAAAGATATACGACACACAAATGAAAATGAAAAACAAATACATGGGTTGCCTCCCAAGAAGCGCTTGTTTTTGTTTGAGTCACGAGCATGACTCTACCCTTATTTATCAGATAAAGGGGAAGTTTTCCCTACACTTAAGTTTAAGTGCGGGTGATAGTAGCGATACACACCCTTAGGGTGGAAATTTGCTATGTGAGGAGAGGGTGATGGGTGATTTTTATGCTCAAAGGAGTGTACTCCATTCATTATAACCTTACCTAAGTCTATTGGTATAGTGGGTGAATCAAATCTCTCTCCTAAAAATGGATCATCTTCTATCAACTTCAAAAGATTCTTATTTAAGGATCCGTCTTGACCTAATAAACCCGGTTTAAACCCATAATGTTTCTTGTTATCAACCATGAATGGGTGATATAAGTGTGTAAGGTCATGAGTTACTCCTATATTAGCTTCCACTCTACATGGCCTAGAATCTACCACCTTTATCAAGCAACTACCCGGACTATCTATTTTGATGGGTGGATTGGGGCCTAATTCAATTCCAAGATTCACATCTAAAGACGAAACATTGGGTAAGGTTTTTGGTTGAGGCTCCGGTTCATCAAAATTAGGAACTTCCCTAGGACTAAGAGAGAGGTCATGACAACAAGCATCTAAACCTACATTTTCTAGTGGCGTTTGGTCCAAAGGTTCTCTATCAATCGGGGCTCCTATAGTCTGTTCTACTTCTTTCGGGTAAGTTATAGGTGATGTGTGTTCCTCAAGTGATGGTAGGGCTTGTGGGCTTGGAGTTTCCACCTTTTTATCCATTATATCTAGATCTCCTAAATGTTTGAAATCTATCCCACACATGCAACTAGGTATTTTAGCTTCAACCATCTCACAATCTTGTTTGGGTTTAGGTTTCATGTTCTTAAAAACTAGGTCTTTTTGATCATGATGTCTAAGGTTAGATAAATCCTTCTTATCCAATTCCTCAAGTTGTAACAACTGAAGGTTTATGCATAGGAGGATTTTCTGAAAAATTCTAAAGATGGTGTCACTAAAAGGAGTTGATCTTGACAACGATCGTTGAATAGAAGCCACACAAACACAAAATATATCAAATCCATCCAATCTTACACCCTTCTTCTTTTGGATATCTTTAAGATCACTCACAAATTTATCAGAACAATAAAAACCAAACCAATCTACAAAATTCAATTGTTCCTCATTTGTTAATGATTCAAATGCAACTTCACTTGCCATAGCGACAAATGAAAAGGGTTTTACGAACACAAACACAAAGAAGGGGGATAGACTATAAGGAAGCTAATAATGAGAAAAAAGTTTACTTGATAGGAATCAAGTAAAGAAACCTAAATGAGGTGGACTACTAACTAGCTATTCTATTCCCCGGCAGCGGCGCCAAAAACTTGATAACGCTACACGCGTCATTCGGGGTCAAGGAAACTTCCTTTTCTTCGAGCAAGTTTTATAACACCCTAGGCAGTGAACCTAATCGTTGTAGTGTAGTAATTAGGGTAAGCCACGGGTATTGATATCGTTCTCTAGGGGAATAGGAATGCTAGTAAGAAGTTACTACGCTAAGGTTGAGGTTGAGGAAGATAATTTTTTGTATTTTTATATTTTATGAAATTGAAAGGTACGAATCTCGGGTATTGGATTTGGGGGGTTGGTATTTCTACCGATTACTCTACTATTATCTAATTATCTAAACTAAGGTTGTGGGAGTCTATGTCTAAATTATGTGTACTCGTATGATAGTTTAAAGATGTGTTTACTTAGGTTTTACAACTCCTTAATTATCTCCTATTGATGGTTGAGTTGTCACGTCCTTATTCTTAGTTGCGTTGTGTGTCTAAAGTTGTAGGGTATGCGTTTCTCCCTAACTCTTTGAACTTACCAAAGGGTCTCGTCTACAAAACCCACTAGGGATGATAAACTCTTACTCTAAGGCACTCTTCGGATGGTTTAGCCTACGACTACTCAGGTAATAAAATTCTAAGGTTCACAAAGATGAATCAAGCATTAAGTACACAACGAATTACCTATTGCACTACTAGATCATTAATCAACTAAGATAAGAAACAAACAACCAATATTCAATAATTAAGTTTCATACTTCCTAAGCAAACACACAAATAAATTAGCCGGACATGGAGAACATGCAAGCATACACACAAATAATCAAAGACATAATTGAATTGATGAAGTAAATACTTATCTTGATGTAAAATAGGGTTTAGAACCCTAAAATACTGTACAAGACACCTTAGGTTCGGTTTTAGGTTTTCACTCCAAAAAGACTCTCTTTAAAACTGAAAAATTCGGATTCTATATATAAGATTACATATGCGACGGCGTCACCTTATGTTTCGTGACTCCGTCATTAGGGTTTCGTCTTGGCCACGTTAACCTTGCGACGGCATCACCTTATGCCTGTGACGCCGTCCTCTTCAGCTTCTGACGCCGTCTGGGTCACATCTAGGCCGTCTGAGTTGCGACGGTCTACTTCTTTAAAGCCCGACGCCGTCTCTTGAAAATACGAGTTTTGTCTTCTGGCCCGTCACAAAATCCTACGACGGCGTCGCAGTTAAGCAGTGACGCCGTCGCCTTCTATTTTCAGCAGCTTTGAGTGTCTCAATTTTGACTTTGGCCATTTTCTTCGTATATTCACGCCTTTTCGTCCAAATAAGTGCCATTCCAGCATTTTGCCTTCAAGAGACCTAAAAAGTGAAAAGGAACGATATTAAGCAATAACGGATACAAAAGTGATCAAATAAGGGCTAAAACGACCCCTCAAAATGGTACCTTTTAAAACCTTATCAGTGGTATTGGTGGAAGAATTATTGGTAAAGGCACAATCAAGACTTTTAATTTGGACTTCAAAGATGTGTACTATGTGAAGGAACTCAAATACAATATGTTCAGTGTGTCACAAATGTGTCACAAGAGGAATTTTGTTCTATTCACAGATACTGATGGCTTGGTCTTATCTCCTAACTTTAAGTTGCCTAGTGATGATCAGGTCCTACTTAAGTTTCCTAGGAAAAGCAATCTTTACAGTGTCAATATGAAGAACATAGTGCCCAAAGACAATCTTACATGTTTAGTTGCTACAGCTTCTTTGGATGAATCTATGTTATGGCATAGAAGGCTAGGTCATGTGAACTTTAAGGTAATAAATCTTTTAGCTAAAAACAACTTTGTAAGAGGTTTACCCTCAAAAAGATTTGAAAATAAACAGACTTGTAGTGCTTGCCTTAAAGGGAAGCAGCATAGAGCCTCTTGTAAGCCCAAGGTTTTTAACTCTATCACCCAACCACTTCATATGCTGCACATGGACTTATTTGGCCCCACTAACATTAGCAGCCTGAATTTTAAGAAGTATTGTTTGGTTGTGACTGATGATTTTAGCAGATTTACTTGGGTTTTATTTCTAAACACTAAGGATGAGACCAGTGGAATCCTTAAGTCATACATAACTGCAGTAGAGAACCTTACTAATAAGAAAGTTAAAATCATTAGGTGTGATAATGGGACATAGTTTAAGAATCAAGTGATGAATGATTTCTGTCAACTTAAGGGTATTAAGAGAGAATACAGTGTAGCTAGGACTCCTCAGCAGAATGGGGTTGCTGAAAGGAGAAATAGGACAATGATTGAGGCTGCTAGGACTGTGTTAGTAGATTCCAAGTTACCCATAACATTTTGGGCTGAGGAAGTTAATACTGCTTGTTATGTTCAGAACAGGGTACTGATTGTAAAGCCTCATGGCAAGACTCCCTATGAGCTGTTTTTAAGTAGAAAGCCTACCCTAGACTTTCTTAGACCTTTTGGGTGTCATGTCTCAATTCTCAATATCATTGACCAGTTAGGTAAGTTTGATGGAAAATCTGATAGTGGATATCTGGTTGGCTACTCATTGAATAGTAAAGCCTTTAGGGTTTATAATTTTAGAACCAGAAGGATAGAGGAGAACCTTCACATAGAGTTTCTTGAGGACAAACCTAGTGTAGAGGGGCAAGGACCAACATGGCTTTTTGATAATGATATGCTAACAGAATCTATGAACTATGTGCCTATTTCTGTGGATTCTAACATGATTGCAGGAGAAAAGCAAGGTCCAGATGCAGATTCTAATGAGGATGATGATTGTATTCTATTGCCCATTTAGAATGACAACTCAGGTGGAAGCACTTCTTCAGGGGAGGCAAACAAAGCTAATGATCAACCTTTAAAGACCCATGAATCTAATGCTGAAGGAGATGCAATTAATACAGATGATATTGTGATTGAACCTCAAGTGTTCAGTACAACTGTGGTTAATACTGATAAGCAACCAATTAGTACTGATGAGCCTGAATTTAGTACTGATGGGTCCCATTCCATTCCATCAGTCAATACAGAGGTTCCTGATCCCTATGGTGAAGCTGATGAGATTGCTATGACTAATATAGCTTCATCTTATGCTGTTCCTGCTACACCACACAGAAGAATCAATCAGGATCATCCCTTAGAAAATGTGATTAGGGATGTCAACGCTGAAAGAACTATAAGATCTAAAGCTCAACATAGTGAAACTGGATTCTTCAGTGCCATTTATGAAGAAAGAAATCATGGTGCCTCACAGACATGTCTCTTTGCATGCTTTGTTTCACAAACAGAACCTAAGAAAGTCTACAAAGCTCTTGAAGATGAGTCCTGGGTAGAAGCAATGCAAGAAGAGCTTCTTTAGTTCAAGCTTCAAAATGTATGGGTTCTGGTGGATCTTCCTGATGGCAAGAGAGCCATTGGCACTAAATGCGTTTTCAGAAACAAGAAGGATGAAAGGGGTGTGGTAATCAGGAACAAGGCTAGACTGGTAGCTTAGGGGTATACACAGCAGGAAGGGATTGATTATGAAGAGGTCTTTGCTCCAGTGGCAAGGATTGAGGCTATCGGACTTTTCCTGGCCTATGCATCATATAAAGACTTCACAGTATACCAGATGGATGTGAAGAGTGCTTTTCTCTATGGGCAGATTGAAGAGGAGGTTTATGTCTGTCAACCTCCAGGATTTGAAGATCCAAACTTTCCTGATAAAGTATACAGGGTTCAGAAGGCACTCTATGGTCTGCATCAGGCCCCAAGAGCTTGGTATGAAACTTTAGCCAAGTATCTTTTGGGCAATGGCTTCATAAGAGGGAAGATTGATCAGACCCTATTCATCAAGAATGTGAAGAATGATATCCTGTTGGTGCAGATTTATGTAGATGACATTATTTTTGGTTCAACCAAGCAGGATCTATGCAGAGATTTTGAGAAGTTGATGCATGACAGATTTCAGATGAGTTCTATGGGAGAACTCACCTTCTTTCTTGGGCTACAGGTCAAGCAAAAGTCAGATGGCATATTTATTAGTCAGGATAAATATGTCAAGGAGATTTTAGTGAAGTTTGGCTATGAGAAAACAAAGATTGCAAGCACTCCTATGGAACACAATAAGCCACTACTTCCAAATGCTGATAATGAAGATGTTGATCAGCATCTCTATAGGTCCATGATTGGATCATTGATATATTTGACTGCCTCCAGACCAGATATTATGTTTGTTGTATGTGCAAGTGCAAGATTCTAAGTCTCTCCAAAGCTTTCTCACTTGCATGCAGTTAAAAGACTCTTTAGATATCTGAAAGGCCATGCTCAATTAGGCCTTTGGTATCCTAAGGACTCTCCCTTTGATTAGCTTACTCTGACAATGATTATGCTGGGGCAAGTCTTGATAGGAAGTCAACCACAGGAGGATGTCAGTTTCTTGGTGATAGGTTGATTTCATGGCAGTGTGATGCAGGTTTTACCGACCAGGTCTTAAATTTATAGTGTCTCGCAATACCTATGGTCTACCCTAGTGCACTAATGGGCAGTGTACCCGGTCGTGTGTAGTGTAGTAAACGGTAAAGCCGAGGTCGTCCCAAGAGCTATGAGTGTTGGATTATTACTAAGTCTAATGTCACAGAATAATAATGGTTTCGATAGGGATTTAATTAATTAAACTACTAATGCAGAATAAAGTAAATAAAAGCAGATAAATGGATAAAGAGAAATCAATAGAGAGAAGTGGTGCTAACCTAGTTAATCATCCTAGCTAGTTATGTCTACGTCTACTTACTTCCAATTACTTCAGGTGGGGTCAAATTCGAGAGGACAGCATTTGGTCAATTCGCCCTAACCTATCAGCAAAGATGCCACCACAGGAGAAATCAGGTGCACCATCATAAGTACTGTTGTTCCTGGTCCCCTAAGCCAAGTCATTAAGTACCACTACATGCTAGATTCATAATAGTGAGTGCCCATCCGTTAGGAACTTAGACACTACACCCTCCAATTCTTAAGTTCATCCAAACGATAGGTGATCAGTTGGTCAAATCGCACAAGTAGAAAGGGTCGTCAGTTGGTCATATCTTACCCTTCCCGTCTCAGTCCGCTCACCTAAGGTCAGTTGGTCATATCTCCTAGGCAATTGGCCTCTACCGCCATTCAAAACTACCGAACCAAGGGTGGCTACCAATGAACTATGCATGCATACACTTAGAAATAATTGTACGGAAGTAAAGGTAAATGCAAACAAAACAATTAAGGAATCTGATGGATCTGGACACTCTCCTTGTGTCAATGATATTTTGTATGATATTATCAAGAAAGCGGAATTTACTTAAGTAATACTTAGAAGACGAATTATATGATGTATGAGAATAAAAAAAAGTTAACACAAAACTCAAGCTCCAATATTATTAATGAATAATACGAGTGATCTTAACTTATCACTAGGGTTACACCTTGAAGCTTTCGTAGGTAATATTGTAATGTTATACGTACCTAAGACAATGACCTAGGATCTCCTTTTATACAACAAGGAGTCCTTTACAAGATAAGTATAAAGCTAACATAATAGAATATACACAAGATCTATTCTATACTTATCTAGACGCGTTAATCCCTATCATAAACTGATAGCAGTGGTAATGAAGAACTTGCAGTGGGAATACGTTTCCACTGCTAGTATTAAACCATGCAGTGTAAACCACAACTATCCGTGGTAACGGATTATTCCCAACAATCCTCCCCTAAACTTATGATTTCTCAGCAAATCAATAAGTTTCTTCAATATGCATTAACTTCAAGGATTTGGGGAATTCAATCAAACACTTCACTTCTTTTCTCTTAACTTTTGTATGGCTCTTGAACATTGATCTTGAAGCCTTTGTAACAATGCTCTGACCTTCTCATTGTCTTCATTGACTCTTATGTGTAAGCTTAACATTACTGTAAGAGCTCCAGCTCTGAGTGGATATTCTTTCTCAGCAAACATGAAAAAGTCTTCTCCATTAGCTGTAGAGACATGATGAACTTCACATGAATCATAATAAAACCATTTAGTACCAAAACATGTGAATAAGGTTTTCCAGTAGTCATCATCAGCATTTGGTTCAAAAAGCCTTCTAAGATTTACCCATAACTGCATCTCTTTTATATCTTTGAGATCTTGAACATTAAACCTTTCTTGAACTAATTTCCATAGTGTATTAAGGTCATCTATGTCAAAAGCTTTAATAAGATCTTAAAATGTCATGAATGATGAAGTTTCACCTCCCAGCCTTGTGATCTTCCATATTGGAGCAAAATTGCTAGCAATGTAAACTTGCCAATCAATATAGGATGTCGAATTTGCAGTGGTTCTGGATAAAAATCTCTGTCTTCAATCACAATCATTCCAGTCATTTGTTCTTCAGTGAACTTCTCAGTAGGAATCTCCTTCTCAGTAGACTTTGTATGATCTTCATCAACCTTAGTCTTCTTAACAGTTTGAGAATCACTTACTTTGGCCTTTCTCTTCAATCTAGGAAACCTTCTTTCTTCTTCTTCAGAACCCATTGGAATAAAAGATTTATCCTGTTTTACAGTTCTGTAGTAAGCCTTTTCAACTTGATCATCAGGCATTCCTTTAAATTGATGCTTTTTCCAGTTACCAACATGACAACAATAAGTCTTCATATATGCAAGTATTTGTGCCTTGGTTGGTTGTCTTTGTTTCTTCTGAACCTTTTTGACTGAATTAATCACATCTTCAAGTGCTTGATTGTTCTTCATTATAATAAAATCCTTCAACTGAGCTGTTCTTTGTTCCTCAGTTAAGGATGCATCAGCAACAAGGTCAATTGCCTTTTTCTTGATTTCTGGATTATTAGCCACCAGAAACTGAATATCTTCTTCAGTAGGAACATAACTATACTCTGGAGCTTTCACTTTCATAATTGTAGGTTGAATAGTGGAAATTGAATCTTCAGTATCTACCATTCTATCCAATCTTTTAGCTTCCAAAAAGCTTGCAACTTCTATTTCTTTCAATCTTTTCTTTTCAGAAACTTTCTCTGCAATTTGATCTTCTGCTATCTTCTTAGCAAGTTCTCTATCAACTTCAATCTGAACTTGTCTTTTATTTGAAATCTTACTTTCAGGTTGCTGTACATCTTCCATAACTGCTTTACCCTTATCTGACATCAATTTATCAAATCCTTCACTTGCAGTGGCAATATTTGGCTCTACAGTGGAAACAAAATCAGTGGTAAAATCAGTTGCAGTTTGAAAAATGTCTTGATCTTCAAGTTTCTCTCCATGAGTTTCAGCTTCCTTTGCTCCTTTGCTTGTATCTCCTTCATCTTCAAAATCAATTGTCCTCTCCTCAGTGTCAGAACCTGTTTTCCTCCCCTGTTTGGAAGAATTTCCCAAATCATGATCAGCTGAATCACCATCAGAAGGTGAGGATGAAGATGAAATCACCATCTTTGCAGACTGCTTGTGCTTTTTCAACCTCTACATCTCTTCCTTTAAGGTCTGAATCTTTGTCTTTAATAGTTGAACATCCTTGGCATGCTGCTTCTTGACAGTAGCCAAGTTCTTTTGTAGAGACTCAACCTGCTTTGCTAATTTGGTACACAAAACCATCAATCCCAATTGGTTTCCACTGCCCTCAGCACTTCCAACTGTGGTACCTGTTGGGAGAGGTGAATCATGGGGCAAAGGTCCAGATTCCTCCATAGTAGGACTAGGTGGAAGTCTAGAACCACCACTGCTTGTTCCTAGACCATAAGGTTCAGAAACTTGCTGTGTTGGCATGAGAGTAGTTGACTTTTTAGGCCTTCTCTCATAGGTTCTTGAAACTGGTGGGGTATACTCAATGTTTGGAACATTAATTATGGGTGTGTTTTGTTCAGTTGAAATTTTAGCAAGCATTTGGGGTAGGAGAGGTGTAAAAATCATATTGCCATCTTTGTTTAAATTTTGAAAAGCTTTAGGCTTGAGGCAACTGATTTGAAAAACATTAGTGTGAGGTTGCAGTTGAAACTGATTTAGCACTGCTTGCACAAATCGTGGATACATTAAAAATTTGGTTTTACTCTGTACATTGCCTTGCATACTTGTAAAAATATAATTTGACCAGTTGAAAATCTTATCAGTGACAAGACAAACCAAAGGATAAGCCATGGTTGAACTAAATTGCTCATAAGATGTTTTCTTAGGACTAAGGCAATGTAACAAAGTATGAATCAAAAATCTCCATTGGGGACAAAAACCACTCTTTTTGAAAGTAGCCTTTTTGTCAGTGGTATCATACCCCATGGATGAAAAAGTATCATGAATTTCAGACATAGGTAATGTGATGAGACCATTGAGATCATCCAAGTGAAGTACTCTCCTCAGGGATGCCTCATTAACATCAATAGTTACCCCATCTACAGTGGCTCTTAGAGCATCCACTGGTTCATGTGTATCTCCAATCTCAAGTGTTATGGACTGAGCAGAAGTCCAAAACTATGTGATTTGAGAGATATAGATTGTGGGTTGTAAAAGCAATGCATACCTTATATGAGTGGTATGAAGAAAGTCCACAATTTGATGAAAAACAGGGCCACTCTTCTCGTTAGACTTTTGTAGGTAGGCCACTAGGTTGTGCTCATCTACAAACTTCAAAGATGCCATAGAAACTTTTGATGAAAAACGATATTATGTCAGTAAGAATTGAAAGAATAACTAGCCAATTGAGAGAAAAAGATATATATATATATATATATATATATATATATATATATATATATATATATATATATATATATATATATAGGGTTAGGGTTTAGAATTGTTGCGCAAGAAAAATTATCTTTAGAAAGTATTAAGATGGAAAGAAGATAATTTCCTTAAATATTTTAACCCTATATGTATGATAACAGTGGTTACTTTAAACATCTAGTAAAAATTAGTTACTGACATAATCAGTTGTAACGGCTAGAACAACAGTGGTAAAATAACACTGTCAGTGGAAACTGTGAACTAGCAGTGGTAATTTTTTCACAAAAATTGCAAAGAGCAGTGGAAAAGAAAATCATTTAAAAACTAGACTGCTCTTATCATAGTTTTTAGCAAACTACCAGCTATCAACGGATTTGATATGTCTTTACCAAGAGCCGTTTGCTATGGACTAGCCAACTCTTAATCATAAAGAAGATGGTGAGTTGATAACCATATAGTTTTTGGTAAACTATCAACCATAAACGGATTTGTCAAGTCTTTACCAGTAGCCGTTTGCTCTGGACTAGTTGATTCTTATGTGTATTAGACATGGTGAATCAATAACCATTTGTTGTGTATCTCAGACATACACCTTTTAACTCCAACTCCTCATCAAAACTTGATATACAAACTCTTACAACAATTGCATTACCCTACAGCCTCCCCTCAATACCAGAAAACATTTATGGATTTAGCATTCCAAGACTTGTTACCAAGTACTGAAATCTTCCCACATCAAGACCTTTTGTTAATAAATCAGCATAGTGGTCATCAGTATGAATTTTGACAACCTGAATTAGTCCCTTTTCATAGCAATCTCGAATGAAATGGTGTCTAATTTCAATATGTTTGGTCTTTGTGTGTTGAACAGGATTCTTTATTATGCAAATGGTACTGCTATTGTTAATATGTATGATGGTATTCATGAAATTGTACCCATAGTCTAAAAGTTGATTTTGAAGCCATAGAACTTGAGCACAGCAACTTGCAGTAGCTATATACTCTACTTCAGTTGAAGAATTAGCCACCATTGTTTGTTTCTTGCACTGCCATGACACTAACCTGTTGCCAAGAAATTGACATCCACCAGTTGTAGATTTTCTATCCAAGCTAGCTCCAGCATAGTTACTATCTGAGTAAGTAACCAGATCTAAAGGAGAATCTCTGGAGTACCACAATCCCAGAGTAGGAAATGCTTTAAGATATCTGAAAATCTTCTTCACAGCAGTCAAGTGAGAGAACTTGGGAGTAACTTGAAACCTTGCACAAGCACACACAGCAAACATAATATCTGGTCTAGATGATGTAAGATACATCAAAGAACCAATCATAGACCTATACATGTGCACATCAACAGCTTCACCACTATTTTCCTTAAGAAGTAGATGTGTAGTCTTGTCTGCAGGAGTGCTGGATGACTTTGCATCAGTAAACTTGAACTTCCTTAGTATCTCAGCCACATATTTATCTTGATTAATGAAAATACCCGTTGGCTTCTAGAGTACTTGAAGTCCCAGAAAGAATGTGAGTTCACCCATAGAACTCATCTGAAACTCTTCTTTCATCAGTTTCTCAAAATCTTTGCACATCTCTGTCTTTGTAGACCCAAAAATGATATCATCAACATATACTTGGACAAGCAAGATATCATTCTTGTCTTTCTTGATGAAAAAAGTTTGATCCACTCTGCCTCTATGAAACCCATTTGCAAGAAGATAAGTAGTTAAGGTTTCATATGATTTCCTTGGTGCTTGATGCAAGCCATACAAAGCTTTAACTACCCTGTAGACTTTGTTAGGATATGCAGGGTCTTCAAAGCCTGGAGGTTGTGAGACATAAACTTCCTCATCTATCTGCCCATATAGAAAAGCACTCTTTACATCCATTTGATAGACTTTAAAGCCCATAAAAGATGCATAGGCTAAGAACAGCCTAATTGCTTCAATCCGTGCAACAGGGGCAAACACTTCTTCATAGTCAATACCCTCCTCTTGAGTATATCCTTGAGCCACAAGCCTAGCTTTGTTTCTGATAACAATTCCCCTTTCATCTTTCTTGTTTCTGAACACCCATTTAGTACCTATTACCTTCTTTCCAGAAGGCAAATCACAAAGCACCCATACTTTTTGAAGCTTAAATTGGAGCAGCTCTTTTTGCATTGCTTCCACCCAACTTTCATCTTCAAGTGCCTTGTAAACATTCTTTGGCTCCATTTGTGACAGAAAACACATAAATAGACATTCATTCTTGCCTTCATGTATTTTAGATTCATATATTTTACTTATGAATCCATGAACATCAGGCAACTTTGTTTGTCTTCTAGTCTTCACAGGTGAATAGACATCCCCAATCACATTTTCAAGAGGATGTGATTTATGAATAGAAGTATGGGGAGTCTGAGGAACTGCAATCTCACTTGGCATATTAGAAATTTCAACATCATTGGCTTGAGCTTCCATAGTAACTGGAGTGGTGATTCCCACATCTGGTGTTGCAGTGGAAACACTTTGCCGAACAGTGGAATCTGAATCTCCACTGCTTTCAAAATTATCAGCATTCAAATTACTATTTCCTTCTTTTTCCAAATCACTAGAAGGATGAGCAACTCCAGTTTTCAGTATATCATTATTATCTGCATAGTCCCAAAGAGGAAGACTGAATTCATCTTGATCATCTGCATCCTCTTTGCTTGGTTCATCATCAACAAGAAACTCTTCTTAACCTGCAAAATCAAAAGAAGATGTTCCTGTAGAAACATGCACATAGTTCATAGTATTTGTTAGAGTATCAAGATCAAACAGTCTTTTTGGACCAGTTCCTTTGACAATGACTTTGTTTTCCAGGAACTCAACATGCAGATTCTCTTCAATCTTTTGGGTTCTTAAGTTGAATACTCTGAAAGCTTTACTAACCATGGAATACCCAACAAAATACCCTTCATCAGCCTTTTTATCAAACTTGCCCAGATAATCTATGGTATTGAGAATAGATACATGACACCCAAATGGTCTCATGAAGTCAAGGGTAGGTGGTCTTCCCCTAAACAATTCGTAAGGTGTCTTGTTCTTTGTCATTACAACTAAAACCCTGTTCTGCACATAACAAGCAGTGTTAACTGCTTCAGCCCAAAAAGTAATTGGCAATTTGGAATCGGCCAACATGGTTCTAGCAGCCTCTATCAGTGTCCTATTCCTCCTCTCAGCAACACCATTTTGTTGAGGAGTTCTAGCCACACTAAATTCTCTTTTAATACCTTTATCTCTGCAAAACTCATCCATAACTCTACTCTTGAATTCGGTTCCATTGTCACACCTAATGATTTTAACTTTCATATCATATTGGTTTTCTACCTCTGTGATAAATATCTTGAGGATGCCAGTTGTTTCATCCTTAGTTCCAAGAAAGAAAACCCATGTAAATCTGCTAAACTCATCAGTCACCACTAGACAATATTTCTTTAGATTCAAGCTGCTCATAGATGTAGGACCAAACAAGTCCATATGTAACATTTGAAGTGGGTGAGCAATAGAGTTAACCAACTTTGACCTGCAAGAAGCTCTGTGTTGTTTGCCTTTAAGACAAGCCACACAGGTTTGATCATTTTCAAATCTTTTCTGAGGTAGACCTCTCACTAAACCATCTTTGACAATCTTGTTAATGGTTTTGAAGTTAACATGACCAAGTCTTCTATGCCATAACATGGATTCATCCACTGTGGCCTTTGCAAGCAAGCAAGCATAATCATCTTTAGCTACAATGTTGTTCATATCAAAGCTATAGAGATTGCCTTTTCTAGGAACTTTAAGAAGAATCTGACTTTCATCAGGCATCTTAAAATCCTTAGAGAGAACAAAGCACATATCTTTGGTAAAAAGAACATTTTTCATCTTGTCACACATTTGTGACACACTAAAAAGATTGTACTTAAGCTCTTTTACATAGTACACAGGTTCAAAGTCCAAGTTACCAGTTTTAATAACACCTTTACCAGCAACTTTTCCATTTACTCCACCTCCAAAGCTGACATACTGTCCATCATAATGCTCAAAATCAGAAAGATAGGACTTGTTGCCAGTCATGTGCCTTGAACACCCACTATCTGTATAACCTTGATCTGACCTTTTTGTCCTTGGATGTTCCTGCACATATGAGTAAAGACTTAGTTACTTTTGGGGACCCAAGCCATGATTGACTTGGATCTGCCTCGTGTATCAATATAGTTAAATCTATCAAAGGTCATTGATACACCATTGGGATTGGTTGTAGAGGTATTTCCTTTAGGTTTCCATTCCCAACTTGCTGAGGCCTTCACAGCATTGCCCATGTCCTCCCTTTTCATATTTAAAACCCTTGCAGTGGTAACTGCTGGTTTCATTTTAGGTACCCACTGTTGATTATTATTAACCTTTTTATCTTGAATGGTTCTTTTTCCTGTTTGTGCATATTTTGTTAAACTTGTTTTGAAGTTTGCACTTTTAACAGGTGACATAGGGCGAGCAGTGTTAACAGTTTTTGCAGTGGCAAACATTTTGAGGCCACTTCTAAGTTGAACTGCTCTTGGGACCATTTTGCAATGAGAATTAGGGTGTACATTATGTTGATACCTATTAGACTCCACCCTTTTATACCCATAGATTTCCCTTCTCCCAACATGATAGTCACAATAAGCATTTAAATGATCAAAACTACCACAGATATAGCATGCCTTATTGTTCATAACAAAATCACTACCTAGTTGTTGAGATTTAACATGATTCCAACTCCTCTGGTTACCCCTAGGAGCTGTAGGCTTTTTCCTATACATCTCAGCATACCTTACAGTTGGTCTAGGTTTATTAACTGGTTTCCTAGGTTCCTCTGTAACAATATTAACAACTTTTGGGATAGAAGTCTCTACATTCTTTTTAACACTCTCATCTACAACAGATGAGTCACTAGCACTCTCAAAAACATCATTATCAAGCTTACTTTCTTCCTCACTCTTCACAACTGTGTCTTTTAAAGGACCATATTCTCTTTCAAGATCCTTAAAATCCTCTATGCTTGTATGAGCTAAATCTATACCTGGAGGTGAATGAACACCCCTTAGTGGTGGAGGCGCAGTATTATAACCCATACCAGACTTAGCTTTATTATATATTTGAGCATTCCAAATTTTATCAATTGACTTAGACTGATGATAGCATGTGTCTACAGTTAAATTGACATTTTCAATTTTCTTTTGAAGTTTTTCAAGCTCCTTTTGGTATGCTTCATTCACAGCAGTTGTATATTCTACCTCTCTCCTAAGAAGAATCATATCATCATTATAATTTGACTCATTTGCCTGATAGTGCTCTATTTGTTTTTCTAAAACTGCCATGGCTCTCCTAAGATTAGACACAGTATAACTCTTATCTTTCATTAGAATATAAATCATTAAGTCTTTCAACTTCTCTAGCAGCCCTACATGTTTTAGAGCAACATTCAGAGTTTTGTACCTCAGAGTCAGAGAAAGCCATAAGAGCAACTTCAGCAGAAACAAGAGCAGCATCTGTGTGTTCTTCTTCAAGATCATCATCCATGAAACTCCAATCATAGCTCACACCATCAATAGCCAACATTTCCTTTGGTTCTTCCACAGTTGGTCCCTTCTTTTGCTTGTACCATGTAGATCTGTTGTCCTTGGTCTTTGGTCTTCTACATTCTCTAGCAAAATGTCCAAACTTGTGGCAGTTAAAGCACTCCACTTTCTTCTTATCAAAGCCTGCAGTATCATCACCATTAATGTGGATAGGCTTGCCAGTCTTCTTGTAGAATTTCTTAGCCCTCATGCTAAGAAGAGCTATCTGCCATTTTATATCCATCTCCTCCAAGTCATCTTCATCGATTTGCTCTATGTCTTCATGAGTTAAGAGAGAGCCATCAACTTGTGTGGAGATAAAAGCATAAAAGGTAGGATCTCCAATACTAGCAACCTTCTTCTTTGGTCCTGCAGTGGCAATATTCACATTGCCAGTGGAAAATTTAGAACCTACAGTGGCAATATCATCATCACTTTCATCTTCAGAATCATCACTGTCAACAGAATTTGACAACAATGCCAAGCTACTAGAGCTTGTACCAAGTTTCGCTGCCTTCTTCAACCTTTGCTCAATGAGTTTGAAGTTGTTGTAAAGATCATTGAGCTTCATTGTTTCTATGTCTGTTTTGTTTTCCCAGACAGTAACATTGGTTTGAAACTCTGAAGGCAAACTTCTTAGAAACTTCAAATTGAGGTCTTCCTTTTCTACCTCAATGCCAAACACAGTTAGCTGTGTAACAATCTTCTGAAGTTTGGTGAAAATGCTATCAAGTGAGTAATTTCTTGAAGCAGAGAAGTTTTCATAACTTTTCTTTAACAATGTCTTTTGAGTCTTCTTTGTAGCATCATTACCACCAAACACTGAGCAAATCTCTTCAAACAGTTCTTTAGCAGTCTTGAACTTGCTGAATGCAATAATCTGGTCTCTAGGAAGAGTCATCAGCAACAGACTTCTAGCTTTAAGATCATTCTTCTTTTGAGCTTTTTCAGCATTTGATTCAGGCACAGAAACTTTCACAACATCTGTGTCACCAACTTTTGAAGTAGTGGTCACAGATTTGAAAGAATCACCAAGTTGAATGATCTCCCATAGAGCATAGTCCTGTATGAGGAAGTATTGCTCAATCAGTATCCTCCACATCTCAAACTCATTAAGCTTAAGCTTAGGGAGTCTGGGTGTAGAAGAAGAGTTTGATTGGTTGTTTTCCATCTCCATTGAATTGAGTGAGTGAGTCAAGCTAATTCCTTGGATCTTCTAAAACAAAATATCAGAACCTGCGCTCTGATACCACTTGATGGATCTGGACACTCTCCTTGTGTCAATGATATTTTGTATGATATTATCAAGCAAGCGGAATTTACTTAAGTAATACTTAGAAGACGAATTATATGATGTATGAGAATAAACACAAGTTAACACAAAACTCAAGCTCCAATATTATTAATGAATAATACGAGTGATCTTAACTTATCACTAGGGTTACACCTTGAAGCTTTCGTAGGTAATATTGTAATGTTATACATACCTAAGACAATGACCTAGGATCTCCTTTTATACAACAAGGAGTCCTTTACAAGATAAGTATAAAGCTAACATAATAGAATATACACAAGATCTATTCTATACTTATCTAGACACGTTAATCCCTATCATAAACTGATAGCAGTGGTAATGAAGAACTTGCAGTGGGAATACGTTTCCACTGCTAGTATTAAACCATGCAGTGTAAACCACAACTATCCATGGTAACGGATTATTCCCAACAGAATCATAGCTAGGCTAGCACCAAAAGGTGCTTAGCCGCTCATATTAATCATGCAAATCAATTCAATATTCAAAGGTATGAAATACATGAATTGAAATTAAAAGAAATATAAAACGCTAATGCTTATCGTAATGGAGTAACTTCTCCCTAGGAAACAACTCCGTATGCTCCTCTAGACCGGCCTTTAGCTTTTTCCCACGTTCTCAGAGTGTTGTGTGTGGAATGGGATGATTAGAAATGCTGGAATTCGTTGGGTATTTATAGGCCAGATCTGGGTTATGGCGTAACCAATATAGTAGTTACGCCGTAACCTTCTACTTCATCGTAAAAAGCACTAGATCTGCAGGTTACGGCGTAACCTAATGAATGGTTACGCCGTAGTCTTCAATAAACTCGGTTACGTCGTTAGAGATGCAGTAGTTACGGTGTAAGTATCAGCGGCGTGGAACCTCTTTTGACCTAATGTAGTTACGTCGTAACCTCTAGAAGGAGTTACGCTGTAACCTTCTGATAAGTTGGCATACTGAGTCACGCAATAGTTACGGCGTAATGCAAGAGATGAGTTACGTCGTAACTTCTTCAAAATAGCATACTGTGATAAATCTTTAGATATGTTTCCATTTTCGCGTCTCTTTAGCTCCAATGCTCGTAATTTACCTGAAAAGTGGAAAACAATGGAAAACAATCGTAAATCCATATAAATGATATAAATAACGAGCATTGTCGGGGGAAATTGACACTTAATATTTAGGACTATTTGATGTTATCAAATATCCCCCCACTTGAACTCTACTTGCCCTCAAGTAGACCTTATTAGATAGATTCCTAAAAAGATATCTCCCATAACCTGGAAAATATGAGTTTACAAATCCCTTATGCTAGAATAAAACAAAGCCGAACACCTCACGAAAGGGGAACAAACACTCAAATCTCTCAACTATTCTAAGTGTCAATTTCGGGGTGATCACTCAATCGCACAGTCATAGCATGTATTCTATCATAAGCTTGGCGGTTACACAAATCTCCACCACTAGAGTTAAGGGCTAAACAATTCTCGAAGGCAATATGGGTAGACACGACAAAGGTTAAGGGGTGACTCGTCATTACTAACATGTCACGGAGAAGTGGACAAAATCAATGATACATGACCAAATCCATGGCCAAGACACCAAAGATTGCTCGCTGCATCACCTAGACACGCTTCATGACTAAAAGGGTAGGATAAGACATGTGATATATAATTGGTGTAAAATAAAAAACAAGCAGGTAGTCTACATCTATAACCAAGTCATCACCACTTATCGTCCGCCCAAAGTTCAAGCTTAGAAGTCAAGAAACCGGATCATGAAATGCAAGGCAGATGTGTCATTAGAGGACGTCGTAATGAGCACACTACCTTTTCTCCAACTGCTGGCATAACTACCAACTCCAATCTTCAAATGTGACCGAGGTGGCCTCCTCGATACTAAATCAATAAAGCTCATACTACAGTGCTTATAACATCGCACTTTACAATAGCATAATCATAACAACTTTTTTTTTTCAACATAACAATCAATACTAACATAATATCCCCCCACTTGAGATGAACAATGGGAATACGGGGAGTCTTCAATGATCTTCAGAAATGTTGTTGATGAAAACGTGATTTCCGAACCTTTCCACTCAAACCTTGAACTTAGGCAAATGATGACTTCCCAATCACAAATAAAGACTACAGGGTAGGCTAAGGTGTATAGGTGTATCGAAACAATATATTGGGTGAACAAAATGAAAGGAATGGCTCAGAAGGGTGTATCTAGGGGTATCTTGCACTAAAGATGAGTGCAACAAAAAGGGTTTCACATGGGGGTCGAAAAGTCGAGGTGACTAATCGATAGACTCGCAATGGTAGGCTATTTGGGTGATAATCCTATAATACTGCCTTCTAAAACTGAAAAGTCCAAACATCGAGCTAACTCAACATACCTCGTCTATGGTCTCGAAATGATGCAAATGCCAAGTTCTAAAGTTTACAAGCTACTGGCACATTCATAATTTGGTGGATTTGGGGTAAAATATAGGAAACGGATAAGGCTAATCTCACCATATAATATCAAGGGTTGTATGTGCTCGGCTAAGGTCTAATCTAGTTAGGTAAGGAAAAACATGTCAAAATTTTAAAAATGGCATAATTTTTCAAAATAAACTAGAAAAAGGAGGGCGAAATAAAGTTCAAGAGATAATTCTACTCCCGTCCCCCCACTTGAATTGTACAAAGTCCCTTTTGTACTAGGCATTAAAATAAAGGTGAAGAGAAAGGTAGAATTAGAGCGAGAACTTCCCTGAAATTTGCTCCATAAAGAAAAAGGCCCACGAAAAAGAAACGTGCCTTGTATAAGCGTCATGAACAAACTTCAATCCCTGAAATCACAATACCGACAAGCATAATTCTAAAAAGAAAAAATGAAAAATGAAAAACAAACCTAACTCACTTTCGTAGGAATCACGGTTTCATTTAGCGAATGCAACAAGCCTTTTAAACCACTTGGTGTCCCAAGTGGACGAGTGAAGTCTCGTGAGGGTTTACAGGAAACACACCCACAAAGTTCATTTAAAAACTAATACAAGGTTACTGTGTTTTAAAATGAAAGAATTAAAGCAGAGGAAAGTTGCGTCGTAACTCTTTTGAGGGAGTTACGCCGTAACTGGCAATACCTGGAATGAGCTGCAAAGCTAGTAGTTACGGCGTAATCACTAAGATGGTATTACGTCGTAATTGGTGATGCGTCAAGAATTCTGCTGCTAAAATGTTGGTTACGGTGTAATCACCAAGATGAGTTACGTCGTAACTCTGTTCAGATCAGCAACTGCAGCAGCAATTAGTTCCTCGTTTCCTGCAAAACTAGTTAGAAAACACAAAACCCAATAGAAAAGGAAATAAAATAAAATAAAGGGATATTTCAGGTTGTCTCCCGAAAGAGCACTTTTCTTTATTTACGAGTCTTTAAGTTAGACTCAGAGCCGCGAGGCTTCTATGGGGGCCTTTGGACTTCCCCGACTTTTTCAATGTCCTTCATCAAGTTATTCCGGATCCAGGTGACATTGGGAGCTGTGCGGTCGAATTCCTTGATTTCCTTTTTCAAAACCTTGCAAAACTTTTCATCCGGTCCTAAGTAATACCTAGTGAATACGAACCTTTCGGTGACAATAGGTGGAGGTTTTCTATATTGGATCCCAAGTAGTTTGCATCTGTTTTGCTCATACTCCTCATCATCAATGTCAGTCATACACACCTTGTACTGTGGTTCATTGTCAGTGGTTCCTTTAATGCAGTAGTCTTTAGTTTCAATAGAGTTGTTCACAATCCCGTAACTGCAATCTTTTCTTGTGTCAGTCTCGTTATCAACTGCTGAGTCACCAGTATCGTGAAGAGTCTTATGATTATCTTTATTTATGCAGTCCTTCCAAATTTTATTTTTAGTGGATGAATCCACTTTTCCATACTTGATTTTCACCCAATCATTAAATCTTAAACGACCTGACCATTGCACCTCAGTACGTTTATGGTCAGTTATTGAAGTCCAAAGAAATTCGTGAGTTCCTACTCTTTTTGTATTACTTCCTCCATTACAGAAGTTTTCGTAAGGATCACACGAGGCCCAAGAATCCCCATCAGCAGTTTTAATCATTTTGCACCAATGCTTTCGACCAATGACTCTCTGGCCAGTGGTTGTTGTCTCGTGATTATTCTCATTGTGTTTGCTAAGACAAGGATCAATCCATATTTTCTTTTTATCATCATCGCTAACTTCTCCATACTTAATTTGTATCCAAACTTCGAATGTTATCTCCTTGTCATTGGTTGAAGACCATAAGTATTTGTTGTTTTTTGCTCTTTCCTTGTCTTGTCCCCCGTCACAGGTGTCTGAGTAAGGGTTGCATGAAGCCCATAGATCAAATCCTTTATCGTGGTCAATAGGGATAGCTCTGCACCAATGATATTTTAATTTGGGGAAGTGCTTGTAATCTACTTTCTGAAATTCGTGCCATATTTCGTCGGACCCGTTCTTCGTATTATTTGATGCGTCATCGCGTTGTATTCTTTCATTGCTGAATTCCTTGGGTTTCTTATCTTGCATGTTACGATGATTAGAAGCGCAGTGCTTGTTTGTGATAGAAGGAGGAGTAGTTTTGCTTTTTACTTTCTTGATAACACATACAGATTCGACTTGGTGACATTTACCCACGTCATCCATATTGAGTGTAAGCTTTCTATCGTTTATTTTTAAAGTGATGATTTTTTTGAAAACATTAATCTTAGCATGAGCAGTAGCTAGAAGGGGTCTTCCTAAAATTAAAGGAATATCGAGGTCTTCTTCCATGTCTAAAATGACAAAGTCTACAAGGAGAGTAAAATTATTAATTTTGATAAGCACATTCTCAACAATTCCTCCAGGTATGCTAACCGTTCTATCAGCCATTTCAATGGTCATGCAAAGGGGTTTGATGGGGCCTAGATTCAACCTTTTACACATAGAGAAAGGAATAATACTAATACTAGCCCCTAAATCAGCTAAGGCATTTATATTATGTAAATTATTAATAGAGCAAGGGAGAATGGAACTTCCTGGGTCCTTTTCCTTGAGAGGGATTTGATTAAGGATGACTGCAGAGCATCTGGCATTTAATTTTACTTCGTTTCTAGTCCCTGCTTTGTCATTAGTTTGTGCTTCAACCTCTGGCAGACTTGTCTTGTTGCATATGGCTTCATCTAGTATTTGCGATTCGGAGAGCTCCTCTTTATCGTATCGGAAAGGGGTGTAGAGGGGTTTTCCATTGCTGGAGTATATGGCATTACAGGAACTATCATCCAATGAATTGCCTTGGTTAACATCATTTTTCACAATCAAGTTCTTTTCGTCCTCTACATTCCTATGCTGTCCTAGGAGAGCATTTCTAGAGTCATGGAATCTTTTGAACAATGCGTTCCTGTCGGCTTGCCGCTTGTTATCTTCTTCAAGATAATTTTTTATTGATTCCTCGAGTGAAGAAGCTCTTGCCTTGAAGGGGTCTTTATAGAACGATTTCCCTTATCCATACTTAACCTTCTCGACTCAGGGTTTTATATCATCCATAGGAAAATTTCCCGGTTGATCCCAGTCATCATTATTATTGCATCCAATCCGAATAGCACGAACATTTTCCTGGAGTTTCTTCATATCTCTTCCAAGGTTTTCCAATTTGCTAGAAATGGAAGCAATGCTTATAGACCCTGTCTTAGAGCTTTGGCTGCTCCCCCCATCATGCCATTTTTGAGAGTGATCGACAAGTCTCTGAATGGCCTCAAGGGCAAGGGTAGGAGTCATGTTCGGGATAGGTCCTTGATAGTCCAGCATTTGTCTGGTAGTACTGTTAATTCCTTTGTAGAAAATGTTGACCTTCTGCTGGTTGTTCAGATCATGTGTAGGACACTTGTAAAGGAGATCGTTGTATCTGTCCCAAGCTTGATACAGTGTTTCATCGTCTTTCTGTTTGAAATTATGGATCTCCAAAAGCTGGTTAGACACCTTTGATGGCGGGCAATATCTTTGAATAAAGTGTTTCTTTAGTAGCGCCCAAGTATTAATTGCCCCAGTGGGCAATCTTTCGATCCATCTTCTGGCGGCTCCAGTAAGAGTCATTGGGAAAACCCTTAGCATAACAGCATCATGAGACACGTCCGGAATATTGAAAAGGCTTGCGATGTATAGGACATTTTCCACGTGCTCATATGCATCTTCGTCCCTATATCCTGAAAAAGGGTTAGCGCAAAGCTCCCTCATAAATTGGTCTTTGATTTCGAAACGGACATCCGCTCCAATTGCCGGTCTCCCGGCCATTGTTCCACTCTTGTCAACGCCAAGTATTCCTCAAGAGTGAGGTCATCGATGTTAACAACTTCCGTGGTACCTGAAAACTTGAAATATGATCGTGAGAAAAGTTTTAAAACGAAATGAAAGACTTAATATAACTCCCCGGCAGCGGCGCCAAAAACTTGATGTCGGTTTTACTGACCATGACTTAAATTTATAGTGTCTCGCAATACCTATGGTCTACCCTAGTGCACTAACGGGCAGTGTAACCGGTCGTGTGTAGTGTAGTAAACGGTAAAGCCGAGGTCGTCCCAAGAGCTATGTGTGTTGGATTATTACTAAGTCTAATGTCACAGAATAATAATGGTTTTAATAGGGATTTAATTAATTAAACTACTAATGCAGAATAAAGTAAATAAAAGCAGATAAATGGATATAGAGAAATCAATAAAGAGAAGTGGTGCTAACCTAGTTAATCATCCTAGCTAGTTATGTCTACGTCTACTTACTTCCAATTACTTCAGGTGGGGTCAAATTCGAGAGGACATCATTTGGTCAATTCGCCTTAACCTATCAGTAAAGATGCCACCACAGGAGAAATCAGGCGCACCGTCATAAGTCCTGTTGTTCCTGGTCCCCTAAGCCAAGTCATTAAGTACCGCTACATGCTAGATTCATAATAGTGAGTGCCCGACCGTTAGGAACTTAGACACTACACCCCCCAATTCTTAAGTTCATCCAAACGATAGGTGATCAGTTGGTCAAATCGCACAAGTAGAAAGGGTCGTCAGTTGGTCATATCTTCCCCTTCCCGTCTCAGTCCGCTCACCTAGGGTCAGTTGGTCATATCTCCTAGGAAATTGGCCTCTACCGCCATTCAAAACTACCGAACCAAGGGTGGCTACCAATGAACTATGCATGCATACACTTAGAAATAATTGTACGAAAGTAAAGGTAAATGCAAACAAAACAATTAAGGAATCATAACTAGGCTAGCACCAAAAGGTGCTTAGCCGCTCATATTAATCATGCAAATCAATTCAATATTCAAAGGTATGAAATACATGAATTGAAAGTAAAAGAAATATAAAACGCTAATGCTTATCGTAATGGAGTGACTTCTCCCTTGGAAACAGCTCCGTATGCTCCTCTAGACCTGCCTTGAGCTTTTTCCCACGTTCTCAGAGTGTTGTGTGTGGAATGGGATGATTAGAAATGCTGGAATTCGTGGGGTATTTATAGGCCAGATCTGGGTTACGGCATAACCAATATAGTAGTTACGCCGTAACCTTGTACTTCATCGTAAAAAGTACTAGATCTGCTGGTTACGGCATAACCTAATGAATGGTTACGTCGTAGTCTTCAATAAACTCGGTTACATCATAAGAGATGCAGTAGTTACGGCGTAAGTATCAGCGGCGTGGAACCTCTTTTGACCTAATGTAGTTATGTCGTAACCTCTGGAAGGAGTTACGCCGTAACCTTTTGATAAGTTGGCATACTGAGTCACGCAATAGTTACGGCGTAATGCGAGAGATGAGTTACGCCGTAACTTCTTCAAAATAGCATACTGTGATAAATCTTTAGTGTAACATATTGGATTTCATAAACACATAACAAACAACAATATGGTCGAATTATTTAGAGGTTTTAGAGAGAGAAAGTGGGAGCCTTTCTAGAGAGAGAAAGTGAAAGAAAACATAGAAGGTTAGATTAAGATGAATGAAAGGTCCAACCCTCTACCTTGGGAGGTAGAGGGTATTTATAGTTACAAACATAACGACCTCCTATCGGCCTGTAGATCAGGTATACAGTGGGTAAAGACCCGTCCTTCCTCCACGGTGTTGCTCTAAACTAAATAGCTACCTAAATAACTAGTAAATAACGTAATGTCTACGAGCTAAATTATGCTAGATTATATATGGGGTGACCGACACTTCACTATGGAATTTCTAATTCCTAACAATCTCCCCCTAAGGGAGGTCACCCCATGTTTTACATATCGAATCCTAGCATTCTATTTAACTTCAGTCTTGAGCTCGTAGACTTTAATTCTTAAACTTCCACATCTTTTGTGCTTTAGCAGTGATACTTCAAAGTCCGAGTGCTTTGTACTTTCAGTGGAGGTCTTTAACTGATCCACATCCTTGATGATCTTCGAGCTTTCATTGAGATCATCAGCCACAGTAAATCTCTGGATTACCCTTTATTGTGTTGCCATCATGTGTTGTTGTGACTTTCGGACCGACATGCTCACACTATTAGGATCATGACATCTTTCCATCAGAGTAGCGGAAGCCTTACTGGTTCATGATATTTGCAGCAGCGTAGCAGAAGCATAGTATAAAAATATCAGAACCAGGTTATGTAGATATGCACCAGTCATGATTTCTTCAATTAAGTGTGGATGCTGTGAGCATGTGGCTTTGGATTAACTCCTCAATTCTGATCAGCTGCAATCGTCGGGGTGTACCTGCATACGACAGTTAGCAATAAAGCGCACGAAAGTGTCTTTGATCACTTTCGTTGAATTGAGGTACACGGCCCACGGTTCCCCGTTGATCAGTACAAGGACTGCCTGTGATCAGTACAAGGACTGCCTGTGATCAGGTATAATTCTGAAGAATCTCCTTGTTTGTTTTGAAACACTTAATCTCAGACTCAGCCTCAGTTACAGAAGATTTAATAAAGTCATGTTCAGCATCATGATCAGTTTGTTTAAGTACTTTAGCAGATGCACTATATTGAACAGGAAAGGGTACCTCATTACATGACACCTGCTCAATTTCTGGTCTGATATCTGCATCCACATCATGTGTAACAAGAGTCACTGGACCGCTGGATGTGTCAAGCTTATCAATCTCTGAGCCTCTGTATTCAGTGCCAACTGATCCATCATCTGGTGCTTTACCCGACTCATCATTATATGTTGACTCTGACATTCTGCATTCAGCAACACCCGATTCTTCAACAGATACATTACCCAACTTATCACAACAACTGCACCTGACACTCATTCACTTTTTCATTTTTATGTGTAACTTCCTCAATGTACTTCTCCACATTATCCATGAGTTGTATGAATGTCTCAATGAACACGCTAATTTCCATTCCAGTGTGTCTCTTGAAAGACATTTCAGTCATGTCTTGATCATAATCTGATGTAAATTCCCCACTGATGAATGACTGAAATTGGTTGTGGATCACTTGAAGTGCAGCACTGGAACTAACCTCTTGAACCTTCTCTTTATCAAGTTGTTGTTCCAATTGTTCTAAGTTCAATAGTACTGTTCCCGTTAATGTGGATAAGTGTTGACGGAAAAGGGCAATGCATGTTCGTTCCATTCCAATCGGTGTGAGTAACATAAGGTGTGAGTGAAGTTGTTGATAAGATTCAATGCTACTTTCCTTTTTCATGGCATTCTGTAGTCCAAGCAGGTGCAATTCTTTTTCATTGGACTCAGAGCATGAAGAACTCAAGTAATCATTGATTGATACCATCATCTGTATTCGATCAGTATAGCTAATATTCTCATGGTTGTCTACAGCATCATACAGTTTGAGTACTTCTGAAATCACTGGGTCAGTAGAGTAGGACATGATGTGGTAGAATGCATGGGATTTTACAAGTCTATGATTCAAACCGAGAAATAAAATCTTTCACGGGATTTTACTAAAATCAATACCAAACCGTTAAGCAATGACCAATGGAATGTGTTAAGATGACTGATGGATCGATACAATAAAAGATGATTGTGTGATAGGGCTTTAGATTGTTCGTAGGAAAAGCTGAAATGTTGATTGGTTGAGATTTGGATTGGTTGATGCACGTTTTTACGGAGAATTTTTGGGTCTAAAAACTTAAAACCTCAATAACTTCCTTTCGGAGGGGATTTGGGCCTCGAAAAATTCGTTTTACGAAATCGTCGTGAAACCTCACAATATTCAGCCTGTTCCGGTCGTTTTGACAGGTATTTCGCTGAAAACGGAGTTACGGATCAAAAGTTATGGCCGTTTGAAGTTTTGACGTAAAAAGTCAACTTTGGTCAAACCTCTTCTTCGTAAAAATCAACCAAGTCGCTATAACACTTGAACCAAGTCGCTAAGCACCAAGTCGCTAAACAGCCAAGTTGCTAAAGAGCAACTCGCTAAGAACCAAGTCGCTAGGAAAATTTTGACAGCAAGTCGCTAAGCTACAAGTCGCTAGACAAATGCAAGTCGCTAAGTAGTAACTCGCTAAGCCTCAAGTCGCTAGCAAAATTTTGGCAGCAATTCGCTACCCAAGTCGCTAAAGATTCAAGTCGCTAAAGAGCAACTCGCTACAGACCAAGTCGCTACCACCAAGTCGCTACCCGTAGTGGAGAGTCCATTACTTGTACTGTTAATCGCTAGGTCTAAGTCGCTAGCTCCAAAACTGTAACTCGCTACAAAATTGTGAAGCAAGTCGCTACGAAGAAAGAGATCCGTATATGTTAGGAATTAGAAATTCCCAGTATTAAAGAGTCGGTCACCTCAAGTATATGTAATCGTTAGAAAGCTCGTAGTCGTAGTTCTTTTAAGTTAAGTAGTAATTTAGTTAAGTAACACCGTGGAGGACGGACGGGTCTTTACCCACTGTATGCCTGATCCACAGCCCAAAGTGTGGCGATTTGTGTAAGACTATAAATACTCTCTACCTCCCAAGGTAGAGAGTTGGAGCTCATAATAATATCTTTCACTTTCTCTCACTAAGTTCCCTAAACCTCTAACTTTCTCTCTCTAGAATTCCATCTATATGCTACTTTGTGTTATGGTTTGATGTGTATGTGAAAAGTAATATCTAACAATTGGTATCAAGAGCCATGGTTAGATCATATCTTGCACATCTTTGGATTTATAGTGGTTTTTAGGTGGTTTTTGAGTTTGAAAAAGTTTAGTGGTTTTTGCATCATTTGGTTGATTTCTTGTGCTAAAGTTTGAATTTTGTTGGTACTTTTATGTTTAGAATCATCAAAAGTGTTTAGGTTTTCACTTGGTAAGCTTGAATCATCTTGGTTGGGTTGTTTTTGGATTGAAAAGTGATATTTATATGGTTTTTCAAGCTAGCGACTTAGCTCACGGAGTATTTTCTTGGTAGCGACTTGCTTCACATTTTTGTAGCGACTTACAGTGTTGGAGCTAGCGAGTTAGATCTAGCGAGTTAAAGTACAAGTAATGGATTCTCCACTACGAGTAGCGACTTGGTGGTAGCGACTTGGTCTGTAGCGAGTTGCTCTTTAGCGACTTATATCTCTAGCGACTTGTGTAGCGAATTGCTGCCAAAAATTTGGCTAGCGACTTGGTCTTTAGCGAGTTACTACTTAGCGACTTACATCTGGCTAGCGACTTGGAACTCTAGCGACTTAGTGGTGTAGCGAATTAGTTGTTAGCGACTTGGTTCAAGAATTCGTAGCGACTTGGTTGATTTTTCCCGTCAAAACTTCAAACGGCCATAACTTTTGAACCGTAACTCCGTTTTCAGCGTTCTACCCATCAAAACGACCGTGAGAACGAGTAGAATGGCACGCCGAATGAACTATTTGGGTCAATCTTCGAGGTCTAAATCCGCTCCGAACAGAAGTTATTGAGGTTTTTAAGTTGTTAGACCTAAATTTCTCAGGAAAAACGGGCATAAACCAATCCGAATCACAACCAAACAACATCTCTGCTTATCCCACAAACAATCACAAGACCTAACACACAATTGTCTATCATTGTGTCGATCCATTAGTCGTCTTAACACATTCCATTGGTCATTGCTTAACGGTTTAGTCTTGATTTTAGTAAAATCCCGCGAAAGATTCTATTTCTCGGTTTAAATCATAGACTTGTAAAATCCCGTGCATTCTACCAAATCATGTCTTACTCTACTGACCCAGTGATTTCAGAAGTGCTTAAATTGTATGATGTTGTGGATAATAATGACAATGGATGCTACACTGAACGATTAAAGATGTTTGAATTAAACAACGAGGATGTGAGATCTTCATGTTCTGAGTACAATGAGAATGAATTGCACCTGCTACAGAATGCCATGCAAATGGAATGCAGCATTGAGCCCTATCAACTACTTCATCTGCACCTCATACAGTTGTTATCCATAGCTGGGGATCGAACATGTAGTGCTCTTTTCCGCCAGGACTTACCTACATTGACAAGAAGCTTGCTGTTGAACTTAGAGCATTTAAAGCTGCAACTTACCAATGAAGAAGTTCAAAAGGATGGTTCCAGTGCAGCTCTTCAAGTAATCTACAAACAATTTCAGCCATTCATCAGTGGGGAATATTCAGCAGATTACAATCAACACTTGACTGGAATTTCCTTCAAAAAACATACTGGAATGGAAATTCAGGAATTCATTGAGACATTTATCCAACTCATGGATAATATGAAAAAGTTCATTGAAGAATCTGCACAAAAGAATGAAGACGTGAATGAGTGTCAGGTGCAGTTGAAAGATTGTTGTGATAAGTTGGGTAATGTATCTGGTGAAGAATCGGGTGTTGCTGAATGCAGAATGTCAGTGACAACAAAAAATGATGATTCGGATAATGCAAAAATGGAATCTTCGTGCTCAAATTCACAAGAGAGAGAGGTGCACCAGACACAACCTGTGCAAGTTAATGCAAAAGAACGCTCCATGGAAGCTTCGGATGTACCCAAGATAGAGATGCACCTGTCACAGCCTGTGCATGTCAATGCTGAGGTAAGTTGCATGGAAGTTTCTGCTGTACCTAGTTGTGCATCTTATACTCAAAATGATGATTATGAACTGCATGAGTACGCTGAATTTGTGCCTGATGATTCCCTTACCACTGAGCTTAACATATATAAGGATCAAGTTGCTATTTATGAGCAGCGTGCTAAGTTTGAGTTGACAACCCGTGAGCAGGAAATGGATGTCCAAATACGTACAATCATTAGAAAAAGTAATTTTAAAGAAGAAGTATTAAAACAAGAGTTAAACTCCTTACAAGAAAAGCTTTCTAAAACTGCTAAGCAAAAACACGAACTTCAAGAAAATGTTAAAATGCTTAAGCAAGAATTCAAGGCTAAGGAATCAAAACTTTTGAATGATTTTTCCAATCTAAAAACTTTGAAAAACAAGCTTGAAAATAAGTTGTACGTACAAGGGAATACCATTCAGACTGCTCACATGATCACTAAACACAGAGTCTTAAGCGATAAGCACAGTGTTCCCATTATAGATAAACCCAATCCTGAGTATGGTAAGAAAGCAAAAGCAGCTCAAAATGTAATCTATGATGGAAATGAGATTCTTAAACCTAGACAGACACCTAGTTGCATTGAGTGCACTGAGGAAGATAGAAAACTAGATATTGCATCTAGGGAGAAAATGGATAAGAAGCTAAATGATCCTAAGTGTAAAAAGAATAACATAACGATCAAACCCCATAATTACACTAAAGAAAATTGGATCTCCTTGAACAAGTTTAAGCCTCAGAATCTATTAACCCCTGAACAAGTGTTCTGGAAAAAGGATATGGAAATGCAAAAAGCTGAAAATCTTGTTGAAAAGAATCCCCCTTGTAGGAAACTGCCTAAATCAACTGTGTATCCTCCTAATACACCAATGCACTTAGTTCCTAGATCTCTTGCCACTAAAAGCAAGACCTTAATCAGTGAATATGTTATCTTTCAACTATTTGTTGATTTTGAGAAAACTTGTAAGAAAAGGATCACACCCACCGGTATAACTGAAGGGGAAAGGGGTTTTGAGCAAACTAAAGAATGCTATTTAACTGAGGTCATGCCTTTCTTTAAACAACTAAAAGATCAATTTGAGAGTCTTAAAAAGGGGACGCATTATGATATTAAAGAAATGGAAAAGGTATTTGATGCAATGATTGTTGAGGTTAATGACTATGAGAGAGAATTAAAATATAGTGAGATTGAAAGGAAGAACTTGCATACACTGAATGAGAATCTGATTTCTGAATGTATTGCTCAAGATGTGTTTTTCACTGCTACAAATTGTTCCATTAATGCTTCTCAATTTCATGAATTATCTGTTGCTCTGAAAGTCTCCCATGATCGTGTCATTGAGCTTGAAACAACAAATTCAAAATTGCATGAGAAAATAGAACAGGATGATCATGATAACTTGGTCAAACATTATTCTAAATTAGAAGTTGAACATCTTGCTTTGCAATTAAAACATCAACATCTCAAAGAAAATGTTAAAACCTCAAATATCAAGACATCCTCTGATGCTCCTGAGTTTGTTGCAGTTTTTGAAATTAGCAAACGTGATGAACAAATTCGAGCTCATTGTAACACGATCAAAAGATTGAAAGCCCAAATTTCACAACTGAAAGGTGAAAAGAAGGATGTGACTGGTTCCCATATGCCTCCACCTTTAGATTCTCAGAATTTCCAACTTCAAAAAATAATTGATAACTTGCAAAAGGAAAATGATTATTTTAAAGCTGAAATTTCAAAGGTTAATGATCAAAACAAAGAGTTATGTGATTCATTTAAAGTTAATCATGATAAACAAATTGAAAAGATAACTTCTTTACTTAACGATATTGAGAATCTGAAGCGTGAGGTGAAAGGAAAGTTGCCAATCCCAAATTGCAAATACTCTGTTCCTAAGGTTTCTGCTTGTGATAAATATGCTATCGATATGTTATATATTCCCCCGCCCATTAGGAATAATGAACTTGCACATAAATCATATCTCTCATACCTTAAGGACAGTTTGAAGGGTCTCCGTGAGATTGTTGAAGATGAAAGATTAGAAAAACCTTTTGATAGTACTATAGCCTATGCCTGCATGGATGCCAAATGATCTCAGGAACTCTTAGAGTATGTAATTGTCACAAGTCCGAAATCTAGCAATAGGCGAGATAGAATAGTTGTGCCTTGTTTTATGCCTAAAGCCAAGCATGTGACCCTTGATATGCCTTGTTCCATGTCAAAATTCAAGCAAGCAACCTTTGATGTGCCTCCTAGAACTTCAGATCCCAGCACTTCTAGACCAGAAATGCAGAAAGTAGTGAAGCCATGTAATGTTCCCATCGTTACTTCTACAGATGTTAAGATTGACACTAAAGTTAGCGGGTCAAAACCTAGAAGCAATGCAAAGAAGGATAGGATTACGCAAACTAAAAGTGTTCATGATAAGGAAGTGAAAGAACACCATAGGGACAAGCAGTTTGATTTGAACAAAAAGAATCGTGTTAGTTCTAGTATTAGCTCGAAGCTTACTGAAATTAATTCGAGGACTCATGCTGTCTGCAAAACATGTAAAAAATGTTTAGTTTCTGGTAATCATGATAAATGTGATGTGTTATTTCTGAGGTCTAAGATTCATAACCCAGTTAAGAAAGTTTGGAGAGCGAAACAGATTAAGCAATCTTGGAAACCTACAGGGAATGTGTTTACAAATGTAGGATTTCAGTGGAAGCCCACAGGTCGAATATTAACGAATGGCAAACCTTACCCCTTAGCTAGATCCACTATGCCTAGAATAGTGCATGTTAAGGTTTGGAAGCCAACTGGTAGAATAATCCCATTAAGCACAAAATGTCATTTGACTAAGTCTGATGCTTCTACTAGTTCAGCTCCTAGGGATAATGCCATTGCATCTAGGGTTTCTGCTGATTCAAAGACTGTTTGTGCTAACCAAAAGGAACCCATCAGCACGTGGGGATCCAATGTTTCCAATTCTCTGTCTTCGTCTGTTGTCCAAAGCAGGTCGTACAAATCGTCCCTTGGTATTTGGATTCGGGCGGCTCTAAACATATGACAGGGCTCTTAACAATGACGTCTGTTCACTTCAGTTCAGGCCTCGTACTTCATCATTATGGTGTCTGCAGATAACACTTCAGGCCCCGTTCTTCAAAGAAAAGAAAAGTGTACGCTCTTCTGTGCGCTTTAATCTTCAGCTAAAGAGAAATTCTCTCGTGAATGGTCATACTCATCTACATTCTTCATCAACAAGCTTCATGTTTTTCCATGCTCATTCAGTCATCAAGTGGATCTACGTTCATTGGTGTATACTCCTATTCACTTGTTAAATCAAAAATGGCAACTTCGGATGCAATTTTTGAGGGGGAGAAGAGTGAATATACTACATGATGATGGATGTTTGAATAATGGTTATACGACTTAATTTTTGATGATGATGAGTGTATATTCTTTTTGATGATGAGTGAATATACTAAGGATAATTGGGAATCAATGTTTGGGATTCATTATTTTTCAAAGATATGTTTGATGAGTACTTTCAACCTCCGACGAATGTTGATCATCCAGCTTCTGAAGCTCAGCTTCTGAAGTACTTCTTGGAATTCTCAAGAAGCCCAAATCTCCAGTTATTCCTCAAGGCGTTAATAATGACTATCATAATATTGCAGTTGCACTCATGAATAATGATCCGCTCTTTGGTATTCCTTACCAAATCTTCACGGATTATTGTTCATGAATAGTGATCCGCTCTTTGGTATTCCCTTGCCAAATATTTACGGATTATTGTTTCTCTCAATGTGCACGCTATAAATCAACCACATGAACTTAAAGAAAAATGACTTCCTCATCCGCTCGAAGACATTATTGGTGAATCTTCCAGATCAGTCTCTACATGTTTACTTTTAAGGAAGAATGCATTGATGTTGAGGAATCATTTGTTCCGGTTCATTCAGTGGGTCAATGTACATCCGATTGTATGTTGTTTTCACGTGTTGGGCATTTGACACAAGTTGATGACTTCAGAGTTAATCATTTATCACTTGTTTGAGATTGAAGTTGACTTTCACAAAGGCGTGTTCTTATTGGACAACTTGCTCGGGCTTAAGAATTTGAGTTGAAGACTTGGTTTATCTAGTTACCAGCAGTCGGGGTGGATGGTTGAAGACCTGGTTAACTATCACTATTAGGAGTTACGTTGTTTTACTCAGTGTCACATGCAGATGACGATGTGGATAATCTCAAGAGGTGTTAATGTCTCATACTTTGTTTGAGTAGTGAGTACTTAGAGATTTGCTTGAAGCATAGATTCTAGACACCGTTCTTCCATCTTTAAGTGCAAGCTTAAGACACAAATGCGGGGAATTCGACTTTAGTTTCAAGTTTGGTATATCGGTTTTTTCATCAACAGTGGTCACTTCAAATTGTCTACATATGGGTTGATAAAGATAGTCAGAAAGAGTTTATGTAGCAGTTGATTCTCACAGGATTCATTTGGGCTATTTGAGTTCTTCTCACAAGATTTCATGTTTATGGATTTATTATGTTTTGCTGATTCTGAGGTATCAAAACCAGCAAGGGGGAAGGATGTATTATTCCAACTATTAGGGGGAAATGGTCTCTGGAGCCTTTTGGTATGTGTTACTTCAGCGTTCAGTTGAAAGAAATGTGAGGAGAATATATGGTACGTGAGATGATATTGCTTATCGACATCTTCGATATGTTTAATGGTAAAGTGCATCCGGCTATTGCTTCATGTACACATTGGTATGATGATTCCAATGAGAGTGCATACGATTAATGGGAAGAGATACATTTTAGTCGTTGTTGATGATTACTCTAGATTCACCTGGGTCAAGTTCTTAAGGACAAAGGATGATACTCCTGAATCATCATCAGAACCATCTTCTTCAGGAGACATCGACTCAGCTACCTCAGTTCCTCAACAAATGCCACATGAACACCTCAGAAAATGGACTCACGATCATCCATTAGACAACATCATTGGAAATCCCTCTCGTCCGGTATCAACCCGGAAGCAACTCGCAACCGATGCCTTATGGTGCTTCTTCAACTCCGTACTATCTAAGATCGAACCAAAAGATGTTAAAACTGCTATGAATGAAGATAGCTGGTTCAATGCTATGCAAGATGAAATTCATGAGTTTGATCGTCTTGATGTATGGGAGTTAGTACCTGCTCCAGACTGTGCTATGATTATAGCTCTAAAATGGATCTTCAAAGTAAAACTTGATGAGCATGGTGATGTGTTGAAGAACAAGGCTCGATTAGTTGCTAAAGGATATCGTCAAGAGGAGGGTATAGACTTTGAAGAATCTTTTGCTCCAGTTGCTCGAATCGAGGCAATTAGAATCTTTCTGGCTAATGCTGCTAGTAAGAACATGGTAGTCTATCAGATGGATTTGAAGACGGCATTTCTGAACGGAGATCTTAAAGAAGTCGTCTACGTCAGCCAACCTGAAGGATTTGTGAATCAAGAGCATCCTACTCACGTTTATCGTTTGAAGAAGGCTCTTTACGGTTTAAAGCAAGCTCCAAGGGCATGGTATGATACACTGTCAAAGTTTCTTCTATCAACCGGATTCATCAAAGGAGCAGTTGATCCTACATTGTTCACCAGGAAGTCAGGCAAACATTTGATTCATGTTCAAATTTATGTTGATGATATTATTTTTGCCTCGACTGACCCAATGGAATGTGATCGTTTTTCTAATGAAATGAGTTCAAAGTTTCAAATGTCAATGATGGGACAAATGTCATTTTTCTTGGGATTACAAATTTCACAAAGTCCCGGAGGCATTTTCATAAATCAATCTAAATATGCAACAGAGATTTTAAAGAAATTTGGATTTGATTCATGTGACCCTGTTGACACCCCCATGATTGACCAAACCAAATTAGATGAGGACCTCTCAGGGATCATGATTGACCAAACAAAATATCGGAGTATGATTGGATCCCTGATGTATCTCACTGCTAGTAGACCAGACATTTTGTTCTCTGTGTGCATGTGTGCTAGATACCAGGCTAAGCCTACTAAAAGGCACCTTGTAGCAGTTAAACGGGTCTTTCGGTATCTCCAAGGAACCATCAATATGGGACTATGGTACCCGAAGGACACCGGTATGTCACTAACGGCCTATGCAGATGCTGATCATGCAGGTTGTCAAGATACACGTCGAAGTACGTCAGGAGGTGCTCAGTTTTTGGGTGATAAGCTTGTAAGCTGGTCCTCAAAGAAGCAAATGAGTACTTCTATTTCCTCTACAGAGGCTGAATACATAGCCATGTCATCTTGTTGTGCTCAAATCTTATGGATGAGATCTCAATTATCTGACTATGGCTTTGAATTCAACAAAATCCCTCTGTACTGTGATAATAAAAGTGCTATTGCTCTCTCATGCAACAACGTCCAACACTCAAGAGCAAAGCATATCGACATTCGACATCATTTCATCAGGGAACAAGTGGAAAAAGGTGTGGTGGAACTATATTTTGTGAGGTCTGAATATCAGTTAGCGGACATCTTCACCAAAGCTCTTCCAAGAGAACGTTTTGAGTTTATTCTTCCACGTCTTGGTTTGAAAAGCCTTCAACCAGAAACTCTCAAACGTCTTCAAGAGGAAGACGAGGAGTAAAGGTCTATCTTCATCTATCTCTTGTATATATCTATTCGAAAATCAAATAGAAAAATATAAAACCTTCAAAATCCATAAAAATTTGAAAAATTCGAAAAATCTTCAAAAAATATTGTCATTTTGTCATATTTCTCTCGATTCGATAATATCTACGGTCTTTGTGCTGTCATTCAAAGAATGACACGGGACTTTAGATGTTGTTCGAATTCTTTAAAAAAAAAAAAAAAAAAAATTCAAAATAATCAAAAAAATATTTTTGGGAGAAAGAGAAATGGTTTATTGTCATCTTCAGGCAATAACCCGATTTTAAAGAAAGAACAGAGCCATGTTTTATCATGTTTTCAAAATTCCATGCTCTGATTCTATAAACATTTATCTGCTGAAAACTAAATGCTTTGAAAAATAACTCGATCTCTATTTTTGAAAATCATCAGGACTTATTTGTCAAAATCCCTATCTCTCAATCAACAACCTACGTCATTGATTGAGGGGGAGAATGATTTCAATTAAATTAAAAAGTTATTTGGCATTAAATTGTTTTCAAAAAGATATACATGCATGTTTTATAAATGGAGTTTAAAGTCTCAAAATCCGATCCGTATCAGTTAAAACACTCTCACAATCAAGTCACAATTCTCCTTAAAAGCTTTCAAAATCAATTTAAATCTATACGAGATCACAAATCTCAAATGATTTGATAATTGTGATCGGGGGAGAATGTGTGATTTAAATTAGATTTTAACTGATAACTAGGTAAATGGTATAAACGGATGTACATGCTATCCTGCCCACATGTGACAAACGATTTCAAATTTTCAATGCACATGTTGAGGGGGAGCATCTATCTTAAAACCTATGATTTGAAACGTGATCATTTATCCCAATGTGCAGGTTCCCTCTAGTATGTGCAAAACTCTTTTCTAACCTCGAGGCACATATTGAGGGGGAGCGAATTTATGGAAACCTCATCCTTCCCGGAAATGCTATACCCAATCTGTTGAGGGAAGTGATGTTGATATCTTTTAGAAAATGGTAATCAAAGAAGTAAATTCTTTCTCTTGCCTCCGTGTGCAAAATATTTTCAAATACTTGATGCACATGTTGAGGGGGAGTTCTCGTTCTAAAAATATCAAAAACAATTCAGGTACAAAATGCTTTGATAATACATCACAAGTATCTGAATTGATTTTCAAATGGTTTTTAATTGGATCCAATGGCAGATGAACAATACCAAATAGACCGACCAACTTTACTTTATGTACGGTGATATAAGGATGATAAGGTTAGGTATTGGTTCCCATGATCCGCCAGAACCGGAGGGATCTACCCAGGGACAATCCACTAGTTAATGTAGAAGTCCTTAGGTATGATGATAAAAGGAGAAAAATGAGATAAGGGAAGAGTGCGGACTAAGACTGAGCTAGTACTGGAATAAACCCAACAAGGTTCTAGCTATGAAGTCTCGATAAGCACTGAAGGGGTTGAAGAATTAAAAAGAATTGAATGAGAAAAGGGTGAAAACAAATAGCCCTCCATTTATTCAACCTTAGGGCAGAAACCGGGTTCACTTCATATGCTACTGATGGTAACATCGGTATTGAAGACAAGACGTCATGGACCCAGTGACGCACTGCACTTCAACTTTCCAAACCACTCAAGTTCCTCTTAAAAGGACTTGTTTCATTCTCACGGGGAACCGACATTATCTATCGACTTTCTCTTAGAGATGGTTGATATTGAAGAAGGAGAACCTCTCCCTAGTCTCCGTTATAGGATCCAAATATGCACAAATTGAGTCTAGAGCCACGAGATCATCAATAAATCTCATTAGGACACTTTCAATGAAGACTCTCTGTTTCACACAATGTGGAAAGAGAGATTATATCTTGAGTCCTACGCATTATCCTTGTGGTATTGCCAGAACATCTGAGTGATGTGTTTACACATTCACAATGAAGATGGAAAGCCTTCTGGAGCCAACATCAAACAAGCTCCTGGTAGGTGGCATGTGAGATCTATCATACAGATCAACCATGTGACAACTGAACAGAAACAATGGGGCGATTCAATTTCTTGAATCAATCCTGGTTCAGGTTAGGGATTGACGGATACCTTTGAAAAACCGGTCTTTGTGCTTAAAAACTCTTTTCTTTAGCACATCGACTGTGTACTCATTTTTCAAACCAAAAGGTATTTTTATGATTGATAATTGATTTTCAATAAAACCTTCGTTGTATTGCAAAAACAATTTCTATTGAGCAATACACTAGTGTTTTTCAAATCTCTTTTCATCAATCAGTGGACTTAAAATTCGCTGGTTCACTCACTCTGTGCTGTCTTCTTTGAGATGTTCCGGTTTGAGAACAGCTAGAACAGCTGCGAAACCCTGTCAAGGAGATTCTTAGGAATCCTACCTGATCACAGGCAGTACTTGTACTGATCAACGGGGAACCGTGGGCCGTGTACCTCAATTCATCGAAAGTGATCAAAGACACTTTCGTGCGATTTGTTGCTAACTGTTGTATGCAGGTACGCCCGACGTTTGCAGCTGATCAGAATGAAGCAGTCAATCCATAGCCGCATGCTCACTTAATACATTCATCTCAAAAAGAAATCATGATTAGTGCATCAATGTCTCTGATATTTTCACTCCATGCTTCTGCTACGCTGCTGCCAATATCATGAATCAACTAAAGCTTCCGCTACTCTGATAAGAAGAGATCATGATCCAGAATGTGAGCATGTCGGTCTCAAAGTCACAAACACCACAATGGATGTCTCAGAGATTGTTGATAGCTGATGATCTCAAATGATGGCTCAATATTATCATCACGTGGATCAGTAAAAGACCTCCACTTGGAATAACCAAACATGCATTGTGAAGAATCATTGACTACAAGCTTAGGAGCAAAGGACTACATCAAGAATGCAAGATCAATTGTTAAATGTTATATCTATTTGTATTCAATGTAATTTTGGTACATTATTGAGGTGACCTCCCTTAGGGGGAGATTGTTAGGAATTAGAAATTCCCAGTATTAAAGAGTCGGTCACCTCAAGTATATGTAATCGTTAGAAAGCTCGTAGTCGTAGTTCTTTTAAGTTAAGTAGTAATTTAGTTAAGTAACACCGTGGAGGACGGACGGGTCTTTACCCACTGTATGCCTGATCCACAGCCCAAAGTGTGGCGATTTGTGTAAGACTATAAATACTCTCTACCTCCCAAGGTAGAGAGTTGGAGCTCATAATAATATCTTTTACTTTCTCTCACTAAGTTCCCTAAACCTCTAACTTTCTCTCTCTAGAATTCCATCTATATGCTACTTTGTGTTATGGTTTGATGTGTATGTGAAAAGTAATATCTAACAGTATATCAAGTCGCTAGCAAGAAAAACCACATAAACATCACTTTTCAATCCAAAAACAACCCAACCAAGATGATTCAAGCTTACCAAATGAAAACCTAAACACTTGTGATGATTCTAAACATAAAAGTACTAACAAAATCCAAGCTTTAACACAAGAAATCAACCAAATGATGCACAAACCACTAAACTTTTTCAAACTCAAAAACCACCTAAAAACCACTAGAAATCCAAAGATGTGCACGATATGATCTAACCTTGGCTCTTGATACCAATTGTAACATATTGGATTTCATAAACACATAACAAACAACAATATGGTCGAATTATTTAGAGGTTTTAGAGGGAGAAAGTGGGAGCCTTTCTAGAGAGAGAAAGTGAAAGAAAACATAGAAGGTTAGATTAAAATGAATGAAAGGTCTAACCCTCTACCTTGGGAGGTAGAGGGTATTTATAGTTACAAACATAACGAACTCCTATCGGCCTGTGGATCAGGTATACAGTGGGTAAAGACCCGTCCTTCCTCCACGGTGTTGCTCTAAACTAAATAGCTACCTAAATAACTAGTAAATAACGTAATGTCTACGAGCTAAATTATGCTAGATTATATATGGGGTGACCGACACTTCACTATGGAATTTCTATTTCCTAACATTTAGATATGTTTCCATTTCCGCGTCTCTTTAGCTCCAATGCTTGTAATTTACCTGAAAAGTGGAAAACAATGGAAAACAAGCGTAAATGCATATAAATGATATAAATAACGAGCATTATCGGGGGAAATTGACACTTAATATTCATGACTATTTGATGTTATCACAGTGCAAGAAGCAGAGCATTGTGGCAAACTCTACAACTGAGGTTGAATATGTAGCTGCTGCAAGTTGCTGTGGTCAAGTTCTCTGGATTCAGAATCAGATGTTTGATTATGGGTACAATTTCATGGGCACTGTCATTTACATTGATAACAACAGTACTATATGTATTATCAAAAATCCAGTTTTTCATTCTAAAACTAAGCATATAGAGATAAGACATCACTTTATAAGAGACTGCAATGAAAAGAAACTAATTCAGGTTAAAAGGATTGATACTGAGTTTAATGTTGCAGATCTTTTAACAAAAGCTTTTGATTTGGGAAGATTTCAGTACTTGGTCACAAGTATTGGAATGCTTCATCCATAACATGTCTTATCTCACTCTCTTTTGTAAAGTTTTGTAAGCTGGTGGTTAGTATTGATTGTTATCCAGTTAATACTGATTGTGTTAAGTTAATACGGATGGTCCAGAAAATCTCTTGGATTGTGTTTTCTTGGTTTTGGACTAACTTTTCAGGTATAACACAAGCAGTATGGATATGGTTTGGTGACTGAGTGTTACAGCACATGTGGTTCTCTCTCTTATGCTCATCCTTAAGCCACCACATGATGGAACTTGCTGTAACAATGGAATGTGTGATGCCAAAGCAATATGTGGCATCTTGTGCTTAAAATGAACATAAATTGATGGTTTTAGTTGGTCAGATCATTCTGCACTAACCCACTCTTTGCCATTCTATCTGTTTACAGATAGTGTGACTAACCCAAGGGCATCTGGCTTAGAGAACAGCGAGCAAACATGAATCCAACACTTGTGTTGGAGGCAACACCTGCCACGAGCTGGAAACCCTGTCAGGAAGGCCTTTTTAATGGGTCTATCCATCACAGGCAGTGCTATGCACTGAAACCATTGGTTTTCACCAAACCAGAGGCCATATGAGGCCGACCTTGATTAACTGTCTGTCACCACACTTAATCCCTTTTAAAAAATGGGGTTTCAGTATTATAATTTCCAAACTATAAGATAATACTGATGGGTAAAGTTAATACTGATGGTTATAAGTTAGTACTGATAAGCATAGTTAGTACTGATGAACTAGCCGTTAGTACTTATTACAAAAGTCTGTTATGCAATGATTACTTTTGCAAGTAGAGTTGTTACGGTCTCTTTCCTTATAAAAAGGGTTTCCTAATTGGTTCTTTTACTAATTACCATAAATCTTTATAAGGCGGTTCAACCAATATTCTCTAACTCTCTATAAATTGCATAACTTTCTTATTGCTTTCACCACAGAACAATAAAGGCTTTTGCGACTTAATCCCACTTTTCTAACCCTAACTTTGTTCATTCATGGCTCCACTTGACTTTGTCGACAAACACAACATGGTGGCATGCTTGGAATTGCCAGATGGACATGATGAATTTGCAGAGATTGTAGCCTTTTTAAACCGAAGCAGCATTCGGTTTGCTTTACTTTTAAACCCTACAATCTTATGTACCCCTGTCAGGAAGTTTTGGCAAACTGCTATTGCCTCAACAACTGAGGAAGGAGTACAACAGTTAATTGGTACAGTGGATGGCACTCAAATTGCTATTACTGAGGCATCTCTAAGAGAACATCTTCATCTTAGAGATGTTGAAGGTATTATCACTTTGCCAGTCACTGAAATTCTTGAACAACTCACATTGATGGGGTATAGACATGACAATACAATTAACTTTCACAAAAGTCAGTTTTCCCCACAATGGAGGTTTCTAATACATACCCTCTTACACTGCTTGAGTCACAAAAGGACTGGCTGGGATGCTTTTCCCACAAGCATAGCCACAGCCTTGATCTGCCTTGCAACAGGCAGGGTGTTAAATTTTTCAAATTATATATTTGAGGGTATGCTTAAAAATGCAGTTAGCGAAACCAAGTTTCTGATGTATCCCAGGTTTATACAAATGTTTTTGGATCATCAGAGACAAAACTTGCAACCTCACAAAAATATTTATCCATCAAAAGTCCTCACAGCCAAAGTGTTTTCTAATATGATCAGTGGTTGGATACAGTGGGGTTGTAGTACCTTTATTTCCTAATATGATCATTGCAGAGGGTGAAGGACCATCAAGCACAGGTGGCTCCCAACACACACCCACAGGTTTTGAACACTCACCACATCAACAAACTTCATCAACCAGTAGGCATACCAAACAAGAGAGTGGGATAACTCAGCCCCATTCTTCTCCTAACCTTGTACCAGATGAGCCTATCCCAGGGGATGGAGGGGATAGAATGGTGAGGGCTGCCACTAATCACACAGGCTTAGAAGCTGGTGAGGATAGTGGTAACATAAATAAGACCCAATCCATGCCAATACCTAGTGAGCAATCACAGGGTGGACCCAGGCAAAGGCTAAAACGGGGGGTGTATCTGCTCAGGCTAGGCCTGGGAGTGCATCTCAAATGCCCAGTGACCCACCTTTCTCAGCAGGTAACACAGCTGAAAGTGGTGAGGGCAGTTTGACACTATCTGAAATGATGGAATTGTACAGGTTTCTCTGCAGACTGGTTAATACACTGGAGATATGAACACAAGAAAGCTGCTGCAAAGGTTCATACCAGGATGCTCTTAAAGATGAAAAGGCTAGCACATCAGGTTCAGCTTCTCTCCAAGCCACCTGCAACAACATCTCCAGTTACCACTTCAATCAAAAGGAAGGCCAAGTTCACTATCTCTAGCACATCTACAGAGAATTCTTCCAAACAGGGGAGGAGTTCTGACATTCAGAGTAGAAGGGAGTTTGGTCAGTGGCAAGGTGGTTCAACTCAGTTTCAAAGCCCTTTCCTTGATGATGAAGAGGAAGTTCAGACAACCACACATGCAGAAGAAGTGCTCAGTACTCCTACATGCACTATCAGTACTATTCCAGTTAGTACTTATAGTGTTGTAGTTAATACTGATAGCACTAGAGTTAGTACTCATGGTGCTCTATAATCATTACTATCTCCAATCCTTCAAGTAGCTGCTGAACTACAACAAACTATCACAACAGAGGCCACTATCATCACTACCACACCTCAAGAAGACAGTGATGAAGCAAATAGGGAGACACATGCAGTTCTGGGACTTCAAAGCCTGAAGAAGTCAGTCCTATCTCTCCAACCTACAAAAAGCCTCCTGTTTTGTATCTGAGAAAGAAGACCAAACCAGCACAGTTTCAAAGCCCTTTCCTTGATGATGAAGAGGAAGTTCAGACAACCACACATGCAGAAGAAGTGCTCAGTACTCCTACATGCACTATCAGTACTATTCTAGTTAGTACTTATAGTGTTGTAGTTAGTACTAGAGTTAGTACTCCTGGTGCTCTACAATCATTACTATCTCCAATCCTTCAAGTAGCTGCTGAACTACAACAAACTATCACAACAGCGGCCACTATCATCACTACCACACCTCAAGAAGACAGTGATGAAGCAAATAGGGAGACACATGCAGTTATGGGACTTCAAAGCCTGAAGAAGTCAGTCCCTATCTCTCCAACCAACAAAAAGCCTCTTGTTTTGTATCTGAGAAAGAAGACCAAACCAGCAGCAACCAAACCCAAGGAAAAAGGAGTCAGTATTAGAGAAGGAAGTGCTCCACCATCCCTAACTCACTCAGTTCCAAAGATTGATCCTAAGGATAAAGGCAAAGGGATACTTGAAGAAGAACCTAAGAAGAAGAAGTTATCCAGGGCTGAGATTGAGAGGTTGAATGAAAAAGCAGCAAGGAAGTTAGAAGCTGAATGGAATGAACAAGAATTGCAGAAAGAGGCTGATGAGAAAGAGAAGTAAAAGTTGGCTAAAATTGAAGAAGATTGGTAGATATGGGATGATATGAGAGCCAAAGTTGAAGCTACTCAGGAGGTACAACATAAGCTGCAACAAGATCAAAGAAAAAGTGTTAATGAAGCAGCTCAAATGTTTAGTGAAATATTGGCAAGAAGACAAAGCCAATTCAGACAGCAAAGGGAAGTTGAAAATGCTTCAAAACCTCCTAGCAAAAGTCAACAAAAGATGTACCTGTGCAAATATATTAAATATCAAGGTGAAGACAGGAGAACCTTTAAGCAACTCAATCAACTGGCATGGGAGACTCTTCAAAAGCTTGTTGACAAAACTCAAAGAAGCATTCTTAACTTCAGACCTATGCATGAAGATGACTTTCAAAGAAGCTCACAACCTGTTGATCCCATTACAAGTTTCAAAAGACCATCTAAAGAAGGAGGTTCCTCATCTGCACCCAAAAGGTTGAAAGCATCTCAAGATGAAGGTGGTCTAACTGAAGGAGATCTCAATCAGATGATGCTGATTGAATCTCCAGAAGATGCATTATATTCAGAGCCCATTAACACTAGGTATCCAATTCTTGGCTGGCATATCTATACTGAAGATGGAAAGAGACATTGGCAGATTCACAGAGCAGGTGGAAGGACAAGTGCCTATTTATATCTGGTGGATCTATTTGCATCTATTGACAGGGATGATTTGCTCAAGCTTTGGGAGTTAGTCAAAGAAAGGTTCAAGAATAGAGATCCAGATAATGACAAGGATTTGTAATTACTTTATGAATTGCAGAATATTTTTGAATCAGATCCATCAGGAGAGTAATGGCAGTATCAATCTGGAGATGAAGTACCAACTTGGACATTGCTTGATTCATGTGGACTGCACTTGGTCACAACACGTAATGGAACACATATATACATGCTGGTTGAAAGAACCTATCCTCTTGCTCTAGGAACACTTCTGGAAATGCTTTCAGCAGGGCTAAAGATGGGTAATGTAGTAGACATGGCTAAGGAGTTGCTGTTAAAGATATTTGATCAAGCAGGAAGACCTAGCAGAAAGTAATGTTTGGAAGAATCCTCAAAGACTGAAGAAAACTTGTGATTCTGAAACCCAATCACAAGTTTAGGGGAGGATTGTTGGGAAATACGCTTATTTGAGTTAATACTTATTTCAATAGAGTTAGTACTGATAGTGTTAATTGATAAGTATTAACTAGTTAGTACTGATAGTGAGAAAGTTAGTACTGATAGCTTTAAGTTTGTACTGATGTAAGTATGTAATGTCGTGTAAGAGTTGTAATAGCATATCTTCTATTCCAATAGAAGATATGATATACTTAGTCCATAGTTATCTCTATAAGGGATCTCCTTAGTATATAAAAGGAGATCCTAGCTAGGTTAAATATATACATTCTAGCCGTCTTAAAGTAGAGCTTCAAGGTTGTAAACCCTAGTACTAGGAGAGTACTCATATTATTGATTAATAATATTGAAGCTTTTGGTGTTACATTGTTTTTGTATTAATCTTCTAAGTGCATTTAAGTAGATTCCGCATACTTGTGTGCATTCACAACAAAGTTTCTCATTGTTGTTTTGGAACCATCCAAGGCAACTAACACGTTTACAAGCTAAGTGTTCTAGATCCAAGGTTTGGGACTCCACAGTCAGTCATTTATCTATGATTATTTGCATCCTTTCATTTCAAGCATTCTCCATCAAAACAATATTCCCCCTTCTTATACACAGAAGCTAAATATCACTAAGAAAAAGTAAAATTCTACACGCTTATTTTTACATGCCTTATGAAAACGTGTACTTTTATTTAGGGCCGGTAATGAGTGGAAATATTTATTTGGACTTGAAATTATATATATGTGAGCTTTGCGCAACGTCGGTGTTACCATAACGTTTTAGTCTCGGTTGACCCCGACAATGCCGTAACATGGACTTATATTATTTATTGGACAATATGACATATAAAAAGCCGAGAGTCATGACTCGGACTTGTGAACTCGAGACGGATAATAACTCGAAATGTAAATTGAAAACTTGACGTAATATATATATAAACATGTACATAAACTAGAAAATAGAATTTGTAAGTTCTTGTATTAAATATTTAGTAACAAGGCACACCTTGTTATTCGATATTTAAAGGGAAACTAACGAATTGACGTAATAAATTATCCTTATGACTCGTTAGGTTGTGACTAGTTTCTGGAATACTAAGTGAAATAAATAAATAGTTGTGTTTATCGAATTGACGAATTCGATAAGTTCTAACGATTTATTTTGAAACTTATTAAACTATAGAGCTTTTCACTTAGAAATTGCATTGTATTGTCATGAGTTGCATTGCTAGAACTATAGTGCATTCATGGAGTCTTATCGAGTCGACACCTCACACGATGATACCAAACACTTGTAACTAAATTGAGAACAAGATATTTTTGGAAATAAGAAATGGAATATATTCTGGATAGAAAATATTGGAATTGGAAAATGTATTAAGGATGGATTTATATTAATAGGTTGTGCCGAGTCAGTAGTTGCCGAGCTGTGTTAGCTGCTTATCTGCTTTTGCTATTGGTTAATTGTGCTTTGCTTGATCGAGGTGAGTTTCATAGCCCCATTTTTAACTAAGGGTGACGCCGTCACATATGTAATCTTATATATAGAACCCGAATTTTTTAGTTTTCAGTGTGTAGTCTTTTGGAGTAAAAACCTAAACCGAACCAAGGCTGTCTTGTACAGTATTTTAGGGTTCTATACCCTATCTTACATCAAGATAAGTGTTTTACTTCATTAATTCAATTATGTCTTCAATTACTTGTGTGTATGCTTGCATGTTTCCCATGTCCGGCTAATTTACTTGTGTGTTTGCTTAGGGAATATGAAACTTAATTATTGAATATTGATTGGTTGTCTCTTATCTTTATGGTTAATGATCAATTATTGCGATAGGTCATCCGTTGTGTAGTTAATGCTTGATTAATCTTTGTGAACCTTAGCTTATAATACCTAGAGTCATTGTAGGCTAAACCATCCGAAGAGTACCTTAGAGTTAAGTTTATAAATCATAGAGATTTTGTAGGCGATAACCTTTGGTAGTTTCAAAGAGTTAGGGATACACGCATACCCTACGACCTTAGACACACAACGCGATTAAGAATAAAGACGTGACAATTCAACCATCAATAGGAGATAATTAAGGGGTAATAAAACCTAAGTAAACACATCTTTAAATCATCATACGAGCACACAATAATTAGACATAGACTACATACACCTTAGTTTAGATAATTAGATAAGTAGAAGTAATCGGTAGAAATACCAACCCTCAAATCCAAACCCCGAGATTCGTACCTTTCCATTTCCTAAAAAACATAAAAAGATATAAAAAATAATCTTCCTCAACCCCAACCTTAACGTAGTAACTTCTCACTAGCATTCCTATTCCCTTAGAGAACGATATCAATTCCCGTGGCTTACCCTAGTACTACACTACAACGATTAGGTTCACTGCCTATGGTGTTGAAAAACTTGCTCTACGAAAAGGAAGTTCCTTTGACCCTGAACGACGCGTGTAGCATTATCAAGTTTTTGGCCCCGCTGCCGGGGAATAGAATAGCTAGTTAGGAGTCCACCTCGTTTAGGTTTCTTTGCTTGATTCCTATCAAGTAAAATTTTTCCCATTTTTAGCTTCCTTGTAGTCTATCCCCCTTCTTCGTGACCTTTGTTCGTAACCCTATCACTTTTCATCATGGAAGGTGATAATTCGCCAAACAACACTTTACCACCAAACAAATACCCACTGCTTGATCCAGCCTTTGCCAACCAACTTCGAGCTCGTATTGTTAGTGAAATTGTAGAGCTTAGGAAACTAAATAGGATAATTGAAAATACACTTGAGGAAGCCCTTAAGGAATCTACTAACCCTGTAGATAGTGATTCAACCTCAAGTGATTCTGATGATGACCTAGAAGATGGAGATTATAAGGTGTTAGAAATCATGGAGGATAGTAAGGAGGAGGAAGAACTTAGGGAGTATTTCGACTCATACCCTAAGGGGAAGGAAACCGCCTATCACTAAAACGTAGTTAACTTCCCGAGACCACCCTTCGAGCCTCGCATAAGAAAGGGTAACCCTAAAAACATCAAGATACCGTGTATGATTGGATACTTATATAGGGATCACACCTACATTGACTATAAGGCACCCATGAATATAATGTCTAGGCTCTATTACAATTGGATCATGAGCAAAAAGCTAGAACCTATGAGGGACCCCTTTCGCCCTAAGAAAGCAAGTAACTATGTTGGGAGGGTTAAAGGATTGCATGTCTTCGTAGGTAACTTCACGTATAGGTGTGATTTCATGATCTTGGAAAATGTTAAGGGCATCATTGATGGATTTTTAGGGGATGTGATACTTGGGAGACCATTTATAAAGGAGTCTAAGATGGTCTATGATCGAGAGGAAGGAATAATCAAGTTCTCAAATGGAGCCGAGAGTGTTAAATATATAATGCCCCACAAAAATAAGAAGTTTGAGGGTATTGATAATTTAGATGTGGACAACATTCCGGCATTTGAAGTAGACTGGAAGAACAAGGTTTACTACACTGCTTGTCTTGAGTTAGGCCCTGAATACATTCGTGATGAGAGAAGGGTTAAGGAGATCGAATAGGCCTCTAAGATTAAGACAACGTAGGGGCACGACTACGAGTCTAGCTACAAGACTCATAAATAAAGAAAAGCGCTTCATGGGAGGCAACCCATGCTTAATTGTTTGCTTGTTTGTGTCATATATCTTTTATTGATTGTTTATTCTCATGTTTAAATTTGTAAAAATGCTTTATTTTGTCTTTAACTTCGTCTTAATTACATATAAAGGTATTTTACATAAAGGATAAGTGCAGGGAGGATTACACACGTTTTCAAAATAAACGTAAACATGAGAATTTTAATTAATTAAAAGATATACATGTGTGTTTGTTCGAGTCAAATGCTTGTATCGAGTCATAATGGATGTTTTGCAGGAAATTTTTCCAGATTCTAAAGATGTAAATTTTCCAGAATTTTTTCCAGAAAATCGCAGATCAGTTTTTGTCAGGATAACCTGACGGTGTCAGGAAGGAGCAAAAACAACTGATTACGTTTTCTCGTTTTTTGAGCTACTTATAATTTTTTGGAATTTTACATGTCTTAATTTTCCAGAAATTTTGTAAACATCCATTCCACAAGCATTATATCCTAGTTTAGTAGAGTCCTATATATATTATTACCACCGATTTTATGCGAAGGTTTCGTTTGTTTTCTTCAAGTGTACGGGTTTAATTTACCAAGAAGAAGATACATAAGATGAGAAGGAGCTTTTCACGCAAACGTTCTTCTTGAAAAAAGATGTAACCACCACTTTACACGGATCCTACCGAGCTAATCAGGGGAGTACTAGTTTTTTTAATCTTTTATTACCTTCCATTATCATAACTTTGATACTTTCGGGGAACATTGGGGACAATGTTCAGTTAAAGTGTAGGGAGGGAAAATAAAACGGTAACTTTGAAACTATGCTTATCCTTGATTATTTGCTTTGTCCAATTGCATTTGGGTAATAAACCATGAGAAAATGTCGGTTAGGGTAATTTTGGCACCAAATTTAAAATTTTTCATGACATATAGGAGTAGGCCATTAGTCTTAATAAAGCGTCTCATGGATAGGAAGTTATATGACTAGCACAAAAAACCCTTTACCACTGAAATTCCACCCAAAATGTGAGGATCGCCCTTAGATTAGTAGGAATTAAAGCATTCATCTTTAATGCTTAGTGTGTGAACCGGTAGTAGAATAGATTATAGAACTTGTTTTGTGATGCATGCCGAGATCGCTAGTGAGACTACACTTGTGTAGTTAGGAATAACTAAATGATAAGAGGCATTAGGATAACCCTTGTTTGATACCCGTAATATAATTATTTCTTCCACATCGGTTGAGTAATTCCCCCACACCTTTGCCTTGTACTCATCTTTAGTACACGATACCCCTAGTTAACCCCTCAGAGCCTATCTTTTTCGCGGTTCTCGTGATGTTTCGGTTTTCCGGAATATCAATGAAGAGCATTGTTTACACCCCACCCCCAAATGTACACCCAAATCGCCTTAGCCTACCTTGTATGCACTCAATTTTAGTGCATTATTGTTATCACCCTAAAACCCTTAGTTCAATTATCTAGTTGCTTGCATAAGTTGCTAAGTCGAGTCATATCCCTTGTACACAGTTTTGGGACGATTGGGACTCATGGGAAAAGTTAAACTTTATGAAATGACGGGAAGGGAACGTTAAATTCAAATTCCCTTTATTTGGGTAATAATGTACTCCAAGTGTTTTGATCTTTTCAATTCGGGTCAAATTAGTGTTAGAGTAATAAAAACTCAAGTGTAGGGATGTGCCTATAAATCCCTATCATTTTGATGATATCGTAGAGGATGGTAGAGTAAAAGTGTATGAAAAAAAATAAATAAATAAAAAAGAGAGAAAAAGAAAAAAAAATAGAGTGAAAAAAAAACATACGGGCTACCATCCTACATCTATCTTTAATTTATGTTTGTTTGTTTCAGTTATCTAGAGTCTAGAGTGTCGAGTCTTGGCTTAGCAACGCCATTCTTCGCATGCTTGTAACATAAAGATCTTTGACTTGCCACCACTAAATAGCCTATCCCACCAAACCCTTTATTTCCCTACCGTAAGCCTATCATTACAACCCTTTAAAAGACCTCTTTGATAGTCTTTCCTAGGTGCTTACGCCAAAGCAATGGAGGTTTGATCTAGTCTCAAGCCTATGGTAATCTATGTACTAGGACCGGTTAATGAGTGTTTATCTTCCATTTCCATCTTGTTATACTTCATATACACCCGAGAGATGTGAGTATCCAAACACCCCATGTGAGGTGCTAGTATATAATTTCCGTGCTTGTTATGACTTTTGCGAGGCTTATATGTGTTGTGGATTGTTCTAAACCAATGCTTCATGACCCCTAACTTATAAATTAATTGGCTAAAAGCAAATTTGCTTGAGGACAAGGAAATACCAAGTGTAGGGATATTTGATAAGGTTTTAAAATGTACCTTTTTGAGGGGTTGTTTAAGCCCTTATTTGATCACTTTTGTATCCGTTATTACTTAATATCGTTCTTTTTCACTTTTTAGGTATCTTGAAGGCAAAATGCTGGAATGACACTTATTCGGACGAAAAGACGCGAATATACGAAGAAAATGGCCAAAGTCAAGAATCGAGACACTCAGGCTGCTAAAACTGAAGGGGACGGCGTCAGGTGTTATCTGCGACGCCGTCGGACCACTTTTGTGACGGCTCAGTAGCCAAATTGCTTATTTACAAGTGATAGCTTCAAGTTTTAAAAGAGTAGGTCGTCGCAAATCAGACGGCCTAGATTTGATCCAGACGATGTCAGAGACTGAAGGGGACGGCGTCACAAGCATAAGGGGACGTCGTCGCAAGACTAACGTGGCCAAGACGAAACCCTAATGACGGCGACCCAACGACGTCACAAATCAAAGGGTGACGCCGTCACATATGTAATCTTATATATAGAACCCGAATTTTTTAGTTTTCAGTGTGTAGTCTTTTGGAGTAAAAACCTAAACCGAACCAAGGCTGTCTTGTACAGTATTTTAGGGTTCTATACCCTATCTTACATCAAGATAAGTGTTTTACTTCATTAATTCAATTATGTCTTCAATTACTTGTGTGTATGCTTGCATGTTTCCCATGTCCGGCTAATTTACTTGTGTGTTTGCTTAGGGAATATGAAACTTAATTATTGAATATTGATTGGTTGTCTCTTATCTTAATTGTTAATGATCTAGTATTGCGATAGGTAATCTGTTGTGTAGTTAATGCTTGATTAATCTTTGTGAACCTTAGCTTATAATACCTAGAGTCATTGTAGGCTAAACCATCCGAAGAGTACCTTAGAGTTAAGTTTATAAATCCTAGAGATTTTGTATGCGATAACCTTTGGTAGTTTCAAAGAGTTAGGGATAAACGCATACCCTACGACCTTAGACACACAAAGCGATTAAGAATAAGGACGTGACAATTCAACCATCAATAGGAGATAATTAAGGAGTAATAAAACCTAAGTAAACACATCTTTAAATCATCATACGAGTACACAATAATTAGACATAGACTACATACACCTTAGTTTAGATAATTAGATAAGTAGAATTAATCGGTAGAAATACCAACCCTCAAATCCAAACCCCGAGATTCGTACCTTTCCATTTCTTAAAAAACATAAAAAGATAAAAAAAAAAATCTTCCTCAACCCCAACCTTAACGTAGTAACTTCTCACTAGCAATCCTATTCCCCTAGAGAACGATATCAATTCCCGTGGCTTACCCTAATACTACAGTTCAACGATTAGGTTCACTGCCTAGGGTGTTGAAAAACTTGCTTGACGAAAAGGAAGTTCCTTTGACCCCGAACGACGCATGTAGCATTATCAAATCCCTTGCTATAACTATGCAACCTAGCTAAGTACAGATATCTACTCTGACCTAGACCAAGGTAGCATTGATGATAGGCTTTGCTATGACCGTGGTACCTTGCTAGAGTCGCCCGGGGCTCTGTTGAGATCTCGATTGTGTTATTAGAAGGATTGTTGATGGAATGTGATTGGAAATGTTTATCGTATATATGTCTTAGTCTCACATAGCAAATAAACTCTATCAGATCCACTACTGAATTTATGATTAAACCTATGAACTCACCAGCGTTAGCTTACCTTTTTAGCTTGTTTTCTCAAGTAACTAAGATGATAATTGGATTGCTTGTTTCTTGGAGGCTTGGCAGAAGTGGCATGGTTGGAGGATCACTTTAGACTCTGATATTAATTGTGGACCTATCTTATGATTTCTTTTGGGTCTTACTTTTAAATGTTTTGAAATAAATGTAACCGGATAACTAATTATGGGATTGGTTGTGAACGATTTATGCTATCTTATTTTCCTATACTTGTGTTGTGTATCAATCCAGTAGCACCCCAAAAGCTTGATTAAGTCTTCCGATGTACCAAATTTTGGGGGTGTTACACGAATACTTCTAACCTCACCATACTCCACTCCCCGAGTATCCAACTCGAGAGTTTGTAAACACTATGTCAACAAGCTCTTTAACCGATGGAGAAACCTTACACGTCGCTTACACATTTTTTGATACAAAGCTAGATACCGAGTTCTAGTTCGAGGTAGAACCAACCTAACGTCGCTTACACTTTATCCGATACAAAGCTAAATACCAAGTTCTAGTTCGAGTTAGAACCAACCTAAGATCTAACCGATCTAAACTCTACAAAGGTGTATGAGGTGATGTACAATGTAAATGTAAGTAAATGATATACAAAGAGTAAAAATATGATCTAAGTATGTGAATGGAGAATAGCAACAAGAAGCTTGTGCCTTGGATGTCTTGAATGCAAGTGGTGATCTTTCTTTCAACAAAGAGGTTAGTAGATGATCACTAAAATAAAAATAAAAAGCTATGTAATGATCAAGGAACTAAGGTTAGAATAATGTGAGAAATATGGGAGAGATGGCTGTGAAATCCGTGAGTAAAAGTTGTGAAAAAGGGCTGCTATTTATAAGCAGCTAAGCTTCAGAAGGGATCCGTGGGACCTGACAGACTGCCAGATTTGAAAGATTTTTGGACAAGCTATATTTGCAAAGTCATATCAAATCCACAAAGTCAACTTTATATTTTGAAAATTATGAAGTGACTTATCAAAGAAGTCAACTTATGGATGACTTCATTATTGGTCCACGTAGTTTGAGCAAATGACGATACCAGATGAACAATAAGAAATAAATCAATATCTTTTACTCATGACTACTTAGACTACTAATAATACCATTTGTACTTTTCAATGTTTACAAATCTTATTAGAAATGAATTAAAGGTTTACAAGGAATAGTTTATGGTACACTATTCTGATTGATGACAAATGAAACTCTCCTATTAGAATAACAAGAGGAAGCTAGCTTTTTTTTGTTTGTTCATAAGAGAGGGGATCCTATCAACTATAATACTAAGTATTACTTTATGTGTTTGTTTAGGATCTCTACTTATCTCAGTTACAATCTTTAGTTTACATAGAAAGGGAAATACTGTGGATGTACATGGGTATAGTAGCTTGCCAACTTACACTAGATAGCACGTGCCTAGTTTGCTAGGTTAAGCGTACTTTTGGTTTACCAGCGCTGACAACTATTTGTATCCAAAATGTTACTTTCTCTTCTTTTAATGAGTCCTTATGCTTATCTTCCCAAGAAGTTTCCCGCCTATACTTTAGAAACTAAGTTGCTCTTCAAAGATAAGTCTTTAGGGTCAGTGAGACATTTTTCAGATCTCAGTGACTTTGGTGTTGTTTGTAGCTCCTTGTACTTTACTCCCTTATACTGCATCAGTTTATAAAGTGTTTCTTTAGTTGGTCTTCGACTTTCCTGAAGCTTGACTGTTGATTAAGCTTTATACAACTCTCACTTATTCCTTTTATAGGTGAGTTACGTTCACTGAAGAAATTTCAATGAGTTACACTCTCTGATAACCATCAGGGAGTAACACCCTTTTATAACCATGAGGGAGTAAGATCCTCTGATTTCCATCAGGGAGTGACTTACTCTCAGATCCTTATCAGAGAGTGCTTTAACTCTCTGATCTTTATTAGAGACTCTGAATAAATTAGGCTATTTTATATTTAAATACTTGTCAGATACAATTGGGTCGAAATTAAGACCCAACAATCTCCCCCTATTTGAATATACAAATAGCCAAATCTTTCAAATAGTAGTAAGTGAGCATGTGGAGTCCCAAACCTTGGATCTAGAACACTTAGCTTGTAAACGTGTTAGTTGCCTTGGATGGTTCCAAAACAACAATGAGAAACTTTGTTGTAGATTCACACAAGTATGCGGAATCTACTTGAATGCACTTATAAGATTAATGTAGACACAAGAATAACACCAACAGCTTCAATATTATTGATTAATAATACGAGTACTCTCCTAGTAATAGGTTTTGCAACCTTGAAGCTTTTCTTAAGACGGCTAGAGTATTGGTATTTTCTTAACCTAGCTAGGATCTCCTTTTATACACTAAGGAGATCCCTTACAGAGATAACTATGCATTAAGTATATCATATCTTCTATTGGTATAGAAGATATGCTGTTACAAACCTTACACGACATACTTAATATAGATCAGTACAAACTCTAACACTATCAGTACTAATTTTGCATTATCAGTACTAACTAGTTAATACTCTTCTAACAATACTATCAGTACTAACTTTAACATAATAAGTATTAACTCTCATAAGCGAATTTCCCAACAATCCTCCCCTAAACTTGTGATTAGGTTTCAGAATCACAAGTTTCTTCAGTCTTTGAGGATTCTTCCAAACTCACTTTCCTCTACTAGGTCTTCCAGCTTGGTCAAAGATCTTTATCAGCAACTTCTTAGCCATTTCAACTGCATTACCCATCCTTAGCCCTGCTGTCAGCATTTATAGAAGAGTTCCAAGTGAAAGTGGGTAAGTTCTTTCAACCAACATGTAGATATCAGTCCCATTGCATGTAGTGACCAAGTGCAGTCCATAGGAATCAATCAGGGTCCAGCTGAGAGCTTCATCACCAGATTGAAACTTCCATTGCTCTCCTGATGGATCTGGTTCAAAGATATTTTGGAGTTCATAGAGTAGCTCCAGATCCTTATCATTATCTGGATCTCTGTTCTTGAACCTTTCTTTGACTAGCTCCCATAGCCTGAGTAGATCCTCCCTATCAATGAATGCAAATAAATCTACCAAGTACAAATAAGCACTTGTCCTTCCACCTGCTTTGTGAATCCTCCAATGCCTCTTTCCCTCTTCAGTGTAGATATCCTAGTTGATGATTAGGTATCTGGTATTGATGGGCTCTGAATACAATGCCTCTTCTGGAGCTTCAATTAACATCATCTGATTGAGCTCTTCTTTAGTGAGTCCACCTTTATCTTCAGATACTTTCAGAGTTTCAGTATTTTGGGTGCAGTTGAGGAAGCTCCTTCTTCTGATGGTCTTTTGTAGCTTCCAATTGGCTGTGATCTTTCAACAGAATCATCTTCATGCATAGGTTTGAAGTTCAGAAATCTTTTTTGAGTTAAATCAGCCAGTCTTTGAAGAGTCTCCCAAGATAACTGATTATGCTGCTTCAAAGTTCTCTTATCTTCACCTTGATACTTAATGTACTTACAGAGATACATCTTTTGATGACTTTTGTTTGGAGGTTTTGAGGCCTTTTCAATCTCCCTTTGCTGTCTGAATTTGTTATGTATTCTAGCCAAGATCTCACTAAATAATTGAGCTGCTTCATTAACACTTGTACTCTGATCTTGTTGCAGGTTCTGTTGTACTTCATGAGTTGCTTCTACTTTGGCTCTCATGTCATCCCATGTTTGCCAATCTTCATCCTGTTTAGCTAGCCTTTTCTTTTCTTTTTCTGCAGCTTCTTTCTGCAGTTCTTCCTCTTCCCATTCTGCTGCAATCTTCCTGGCTGCCTCTTCATTCATTCTTTAAATTTCTTTCTTCTTCTTTGGTACTTCCACCAATATACCCTTGCCTTTGTCTTTAGGATCTATCTTTGGAACTGAAGGTTATGTTGGAGCACCTCCTTCTTGGATAACAACCCCTTTTTCTTTAGGCTTGGGTGCTGCTGGCTTGGTCTTCTTCTTAAGGTACAACACAAGAGACTTCTTGTAAGTAGGAGAAATAGGGACTGTTTTCTTCAGGCTTTGAAGTCCCAATACGGCATGTTTCTCCCTTTCCTCTTCATCACTGTCTTCATTGGGAGTGGTAGTGATGGTAGTGGCCTCTGTTGTTGTTTCTTGTTGTAGTTCAGCAGCTATTTGGACAATTGGGCTTAGTATTGATTGAGGAATTCCAGGAGTACTAACTGTAGTAGTATCAGCACTAACTACAACACTTAGAGTACTAACTGGGATAGTACTGATAGTGCATGTAGGAGTACTAAGTGCTTCTTCTGTATCAATGTTGACCTGAGCTTCTTCATCATCAAGAAAAGGGCTCTGAAAAGCTTGACCAACTTGCCACTGACCAAATTCTCTTCTACCTTGAATGTCAGAACTCCTCCCATGTTTGGAAGAATCCTCTGTGGAGGTGCTAGAGACTCTGAACTTGGTCTTCCTCGGGTGAGATGCAGGGATTGGAGATGTGTCTGCAGTAGGCTTGGAGAAAAGCTTGACCTGATGCTCTAGCCTTTTCATCTTTAGGAGCATCTTGGTATGAACTTTTGCAGCAGTTTTCTTGTATTCATCCAAAGCAAGCTCCAAAGTATTAACTTTTCTGCATAAGAACCTGTACAATTCCGTCATATCATGGAGTGATAAGCTGCCCTCACCACTTCCAGCTGTGTTACCTGCTGAGAGAGGTGGGTCATTGGGCAATTGAGATGCACTCCCAGGCCTAGCCTGAGCAGATACACCCCCCTTTTTAAGCCTTTGCCTAGGTCCACCCTGTAAGGAGTGCTCACTAGGTATTGGAATGGGTTGGGTCTTATTGATGTTACCACTATCCTCACCAGCTGCTAAGCTTGTTCTATCTCCTCTAGCATCTGAGATAGGCTCATCTGGTCCAATGTTAGGAGGAGAATGGGGCTGAGCTATCCCACTCTCCTGTCTGGATTGCCTACTTGTTGATGAAAGAGGTTGATTGGGAGAGTTTTCAGGATCTGTGGGTGTGTGTTGGGAGCCACCTATGCTTGATGGTCCTTCACCCTCTACAATAAGCATGTTTTGAAATAATGGCACTACAACCCCACTATATCCTACCCTCTGTTGTAAAAATCGGTCCAGGCGGCCGATTAATCCCCGCATAATCGCTGATCGCTCACTAAACGCCTTGATTTATCATAATCAGCCTATTTAATCGTTTTGGTCAAAGATCGCTTAAAAATCGGTCAACAAACCGATTAATCGGACAAAATCGCTTAAAAATCGGTCAACAAACCGATTAATTGGATAAAATCGGTCAAAGATCGCTTAAAAATGGTCAACAAACCGAATAATATCTATGTTTGACTTTAAACTTTGAAGAATTATGTATTATGTTTATATTTGAACACTTGAAATATTTGAAATTTGATGCCCTATTCTTATCTCATACATATAATATAATATAATATATAATATTACAATTTTGTGTATAAAAATTCCAATCCGATTAATCCCCGATTAATCCCCGCCTAACCGATTAATCGCTAGGCCCTACCCGACCGCTTCACTAGCGCCTAGCGATTTTTACAACCTTGATCCTACCACAGCCCTTAACATATTTGAAAACACTTTGGCTGTGAGTATTTTTTATGGATAAACATTTTTGTGAGGCTGCAAGTTTTGTTTCGGAAGATCCAAAAATATTTGTATAAACCTGGGATACATCAGAAACTTGGTTTTGCTAACTGCATTTTTAAGCATACCCTCAAAAATATAATTTGAAAAATTGAACACCCTGTCTGTTGCAAGGCAGATCAAGGTTGTGGCTATGTTTGTGGGAAAAGCATCACAGCCAGTCCTTTTGTGACTCAAGCAATGTAGGAGGGTATGAATTAGAAACCTCCATTGTGGGGAAAACTGACTTTTGTGAAAGTTGAAAGTATTGTCATGTCTGTACCCCATCAATGAGAGTTGTTTAATAATTTCAGTGGCTGGCAAAGTGCTATGACCTTCAGCATCCCTAAGATGAAGATGTTCTCTTAGAGAGGCTTCAGTAATAACAATTTGTGTGCCATCCACTGTACCAATTAACTGTTGTACCCCTTCCTCAGTTGTTGAGGCAATTGCAGTTTGCCAAAACTTCCTGACAGGGGTACATAAGATAGTAGGGTTTAAAAGTAAAGCAAACCTGATGCTGCTTTTGTTTAGAAAGGCTACTATCTTAGTAAATTCCTCATTGCCTTCTGGCAAGTCCAAGCATGCCACCATGTTGTGCTTATCGACAAAATCAATAGGAGCCATGAGCAAGAAGAATAAGGGTTATTAAGGTGGGATTTAATCGCAAAAGCCTTTTGTGAATTGTGGTGAAAGCAATTGGAAAGTTATGCAATATATTGAGATTTGAAGATTTTTAGTTGAACCGCCTTGTAAATATTTATGGTAATAAGTGAAGAGAAACCAATTAGGAAACCCTTTTATAAGTAAACAGACAGTAAAAACTCTATTTTCAAAAGTAATCATTGCATAACAGACTTTTGGAATAAGTACTAACGGCTAGTTCATCAGTACTAACTATGCTTATCAGTACTAACTTATAACCATCAGTATTAACTTTTACCCATCAGTATTATCTTATAGTTTGGAAATTATAATACTGAAACCTCAATTTTGAAGGGATTAAGTGTGGTGATAGACACTTAATCAAGGTCGGCCTTACATGGCCTTTGGTTTGGTGAAAACCAATAGTTTCAGTGCATAGCACTGCCTGTGATGGATAGACCCATTAAAAGGGCCTTCCTGATAGGGTTTCCAGCTCATGGCAGGTGTTGCCTCCAACAAAAGTGTTGGATTCACGTTTGCTCGCTGTTCTCTAAGCCAGATGCCCTTAGGCTAGTCACACTATCTGTAAACAGATAGAATGGCAAAGAGTGGGTTAGTGCAGAATGAATCTGACTAATTGAAACCATCAATTCATGTTCATTAATATCACAAGATGCCGCATAATGCTTTGGCATCACAATGTCCAGAGTTACAGCAAGTTTCAACATGTGGTTGTATCAGAATTAGTATTTGGGAGTGAACCACACTTGCTGCAACAGTCAGTCACCAAATCATATCCATACTGCTTGTGTTATGCCTGAAAAGTTAGTCCAAAACCAAGAAAACACAATCCAATACATTTTCTTGTCAATCCGTATTAACATTACACAATCAGTATTAACTGGATAACAAACAGTACTAATCACCAGTTTTCAAAACTTTACAAAATAGAGAGAGATAAGTTATGTTATGGATGAAGCATCCCAATACTTGTGACCAAGTACTGAAATCTTCCCAAGTCAAAAGCTTTGGTTAAAAGATCTGCAACATTAAACTCAGTATCAATCCTGTCAACCTGAATGAGTTTCTTTTCATTACAATCTCTTATAAAGTGATGTCTTATCTCTATATGTTTAGTTTTAGAATGAAAAACTGGATTTTTTATAATGCATATAGTACTGTTGTTAACAATATAAATGACAGTGCCCATGAAATTATACCCATAATCAAGCATCTGATTCTGAATCCAGAGAACTTGACTACAGCAACTTGCAGTAGCTACATATTCAGCCTCAGTTGTAGAGTTTGCAACAATACTCTGCTTCTTGCACTGCCATGAAATCAACTTATCACCAAGAAATTCACATCCTCCCGTGGTTGACTTCCTATCAAGACTTGCCCCAGCATAATCACTGTCAGAGTAAGCTACCAGATCTGAGTGAGAGTCCTTAGGATACCAAAGTCCTAGTTGAGCATGGCCTTTCAGATATCTAAAGATTCTCTTAACTGCATGCACGTGAGAAAGCTTTGGAGAGACTTGGAATCTTGCACATGCACATACTGCAAACATAATATCTGGTCTGGAGGCAGTCAAATACATCAATGATCCAATCATGGATTGGTAAAGGTGCTGATCAATATCTTCACCATCAGCATATGGAAGTAATGGCTTATTATGCTCTATAGGAGTGCTTGCAATCTTTGTATTGTCATAGCCAAACTTCACCAAAATCTCCTTGACATATTTTTCCTGACTGATAAAAATGCCATCTGTCTTCTGCTTGACCTGTAGCCCAAGAAAGAAGGTGAGTTCTCCCATAGAACTCATCTGGAACCTATCATGCATCAATTTTTCAAACTCTCTACATAGATCCTGCTTGGTTGAGCCAAAAATAATGTCATCGACATATATCTGTACCAACAGGATATCAATCTTCACATTCTTGATGAATAACGTCTGATCAATCTTCCCTCTTCTGAAGCCATTGCCCAACAGATACTTGGCTAAAGTTTCATACCAAGCTCTTGGGGCCTGATGCAGACCATAGAGTGCCTTTTGTACCTTGTAAACTTTGTCAGGAAAGTTATGATCTTCAAATCCAGGAGGTTGACAAACATATACCTCCTCTTCAATTTTCCCATAGAGGAAAGCACTCTTCACATCCATCTGGTATACTGTGACGTCTTTATATGATGCATAGGCCAGGAATAGTCGAATAGCTTCAATCCTTGCCACTGGAGCAAAGACCTATTCATAGTCAATTCCTTCCTGTTGTGTATACCCTTGAGCCACCAGTCTAGCTTGTTCCTTATTACCACACCCCTTTCATCCTTCTTGTTTTTGAAGACCCATTTAGTGCCAATAGCTCTTTTGCCTTCAGGAAGATCCACCAGAACCCATACATTCTGAAGTTTGAACTGGAGAAGCTCTTCTTGCATTGCTTCTACCCAGGATTCATCTTTAAGAGCTTTGTAGACTTTCCTTGGTTCTACTTGTGAAACAAAGCAGGAAAAAAGACATGTTTGTGTGGCTCCATGGATCCTTTCTTCATAAATGGCACTGAAGAATCCAGTTTCACTGTGCTGAACTTTAGATCTTGTAGTTCTTTCAGCATTGACATCCCCAATAACATTTTCCAAGGGATGATCCTGATTGAATCTTCTGTGTGGTGTAGCAGGAACAGCATAAGATGAAGCTATATTAGTAAGATCAATCTTATCAGCTTCACCATAGGGATCAGGAATCTCTACATTAACTGATGGAATGGAATGAGGACCATCAGTACTAAATTCTGGCTCATCAGTACTAACATGTGGCTTATCAGTATTAACCACATTAGTACTGATCACTTGAGGTTCTATCACTGTGTCATCTATATTGGTCACACTCCCTTCAGCATTAGAATCATTAGTCTTTTGAGGCTGATCATCATCTTTGTTTTCCTCCCCTGAAAAAGTGCTTCCAACTGAGTTGTCATTCCAAATGGGCAATAGGACACAGTCATCATTATCATCATAAGAATCTGCATTAGGAACTTGCTTTTCTCCTGCAATCATGTTAGAATCCACAGAAACAGGTACATAATTCATAGATTCTGTTAGCATATCAATATCAAAAAGCCATTTTGGTCCTTGCCCCTCTACACTAGGTTTGTCCTCAAGAAACTCTATGTGCAGATTCTCCTCTATCCTTCTGGTTCTAGAATTATAAACCCTAAAGGCTTTACTATTCAATGAGTAGCCAACCAGATATCCACTATCAGATTTTCCATCAAACTTACCTAAGTGGTCAATGTATTGAGAATAGAGACATGACACCCAAAAGGTTTAAGAAAGTCTAGGGTAGGCTTTCTACCTAAAAACATCTCATAGGGAGTCTTGCCATGAGGCTTTACTACCAGTACCCTATTCTGAACATAGAAAGCAGTATTAATTGCCTCAGCCCAAAAAGTTGTGGGTAACTTAGAATCTGCTAACATAGTCCTAGCAGCCTCAATCAATGTCCTATTTCTCCTTTCAGCAACACCATTTTGCTGAGGAGTTCTAGCTATACTGTATTCTCTTTTAATACCCATAAGTTGACAGAAATCATTCATCACTTGGTTTTTAAACTCTGTCCCATTATCACACCTAATGATTTTAACTTTCTTATCAATAAGATTCTCTACTGCAGTTATGTAAGACTTAAGGATTTCACTGGTCTCATCCTTAGAATTCATGAAGAAAACCCAAGTAACTCTGCTAAAATCATCAGTCACAACCAAACAATACTTCTTAAAATTCAGGCTGCTAACATTTGTGGGGCCAAATAAATCCATCTGCAGCATATGAAGTGGTTGGGTGATAGAGTTAAAAACCTTGGGCTTACAAGAGGCTCTATGCTGCTTCCCTTTGAGGCATGCAATACAGGTCTGTTTATGTTAGGATTTAGAAAATCCATTAGTTAAAGTGTCGGTCACCTCAAGTATATGTATTCATTAGAAAGCTCGTAGACGTAGTCATGTTATGTTAATAAGTAGTTAGTTTAGCAACACTGTGGAGGACGGACGGGTCTTTACCAACTGTATGCCTGATCCACAGCTCGTAGGAGGCGTGTCTTGTAAGAAACTATAAATACCCTCTACCTCCCAAGGTAGATGGTTGGAGCTTCAATACCATTTTTCTTTGTTTCACCAAGTTCCCAACTCTCTTTACTTTCTCTCTCTAGAACCTCACCCATACGCCTACTTTTGTTAAGATATGATGTGTTTGTGAAATCCAATATGTTACAAATGGTATCAAGAGCCATGGTTTGATCACTCATCTTTCATGTTCTTGGATTTCTAGTGGATTTCATAAGGTTTTTGGGTTTGAATGAGTTTAGAGTAGTTTGCATCATTTGGATCATTTCTAGTGTCAAAGTTTGGATTTTGATTGTACTTTCGTGGTTGGGTTGTTTTTGGATTGAAAAGTGGTGGTTTTTTGAATAGTTGTACTATGCGAGTTGCGTCTCGTTGTGACGTTCTTCCGTGCGATTTGTCGTTTTCTGTGAAGCGAGTTGTCAGATAAGCGAGTTGTCGTTTAAGCGAGTTGCTTTGGAAGTCAGTTATCTGTTTATGCGAGTTGTCATTTAAGCGAGTTGTATCTTAAGCGAGTTGTCGAGTTGCCTTGGAAGCAAGTTGTCATCTTATGCGATTTGTCACTTAAGCGAGTTGTGCCCTAAGCGAGTTGTTGTTAAAGCGTGTTGGGGTTTATGCGACTTGACTATTAAGCGAGTTGTCTCTGTATGCAACTTGGCTATAAAGCGAGTTGTCTTTAAAGCTAGTTGATCAGGGTGCGACTTGTCAAGTATACTATTTCCCGGTTTCTCTTTTGATTTAGTAAAATCCCGTGAAAGAATCTATTTCCCGATTTAATCAAAAAGTTATAAAATCCCGTAGAATCTGTAATAATGTCTACCAACGTGCCTATAATCATCTCTTCTGTTGCTGAGGACGTTCAAGCTGCAGGATCAGATACTCATCCACCTATGTTGGACAGAACTAATTATGACTCATGGGCTCAACGAATCAGATTGTACTGCTTGGGTAAAGAAAATGGGGTTAACATTCTCAAATCAATTGATGAAGGACCATATCAAGTTGAGACTACCAAAGACATACTTGAGACTGCTTCTGATGGCTCAGTGACATTTTGACTGGATAGACCTAAGACGTATGATGAACTGACTGATAAAGAGAAGAAGAGATATGATGCAGACATCAGGGCTTCTAACATCATACTCCAGGGTTTACCTGAGGACATTTACAAATTGATCAATCACAACACGGAAGCTAAAGCAATATGGGAAAATGTTAAGATGCTTCTATCTGGTTCTGAATTGACTAAAGAAGATAGGGAGTCTCAACTGTATGATGACTTTGAGAACTTTAAAATGAATCTAGGGGAAAGTATCACTGAATATCATGTAAGATTCCACAAGCTTGTGAATGATATGAGGAATATCAAAATGACAATGCCAAATATTCAGCTCAACCCAAAGTTTGTGAACAACATGAATCCCGAATGGCACAAATTTGTCACTGCTGTCAAGCTTAACAAAGGTTTAAGGAACACCAACTATGAACAATTGTATGCCTACTTACTCCAAAATGAGAAGCATGCTGTGTTTGAACGAATGATCCTTGAAAAGTTCAACAACAATACTGGAAGTACAAGCTCATCAAATGATTCAACTGCATTTTACACTAATGTAGGCATAACCACCAAAGCATCTCAAGTCATACCAACTGGTAATGGTAATCACAAACTCATTCTAGATACATGGTATAAACCTCCAGACTCAGACACAATTATGGAACATTTCATCAATCAATTGGCTCTTATGGTTAAGCAAAACTTGAACCTCACTCCACACACCAACAATAATCTCAGAACGGCATCCAATCTCCACAATCATGCTAATGTTAGAGATGGAAGGATAGTGGTGCAAAATGTGCAGGGAAGACAGAATGCATACCTTCCACTTAATGAGCAAGGGAATGTTGGTACGAGATATGGGAATGTTGGTGCTGGGTATGGAAATGTTGGAGCTGGATATGGTAATGCTGGTGGTGGTGGTGGATATATGGGCAATGAGAATCGTGGAAGGAACATGGCTCAGGGTCAAGTAAATCCCATTAAATGTTACAACTGTGGTGGAGAAGGACACATCGCAAGGAATTGCACTCTTCCAAAACGTCCACAAAATGCAAAGTACTTCAGGGACAAGATGCTGCTAGTGCAAGCTCAAGACAGTGGAGCTATGTTGAATGAGGAAGAACTGCTATTTCTTGCTGAAGGAAATGCCAGAACTTATGATGCTGATGTGGATAAACAGCCAGTACAGGGTATGGGTCAGAACAATCCCAATGCATTCCAAGTAGCAGACTGTGATGCATTTGATTCAGATGTTGATGATAAACCAACTGCCCAGACCATCTTCATGGCTAGTATCTCGCCAATGGTAACTCCAAGGGCATCTTCACCAAAACAGGCCACTCCTTCCTGGGAATCTATCATTTCAGAGGTATTAAAACTATACGATGAGTTTGATGTGCAAAAGACGCATGACAAAGTACAATCAACTGAAATTATTGAATCAGATATTGAAAGTATGGGTAATAGAAATGTTGTCCCATATGATCAATATATGAAACAAAATGAAAGTGAAATTGTACCAAGTAATGCATCTTCTGCAGTCAATGATGACTATGTGTTTGATGAATTCACTGCATGTGCCCCTGATGATTCTAAAACTTCTGAACTAAATGCCTATAAGGAACAAGTTGCTATATATGAACAGCGTGCAAAGTTTGAATTGACTACCCGTGAGCAGGAGACGGATAACCAAATGCGTACAATTATCAGAAAAAAGCAATTTTAGGGAAGAAATGTTAAAACAAGAGTTGGATTCCTTACAAGAAAAGCTTAACAAAACTGTTAAACAAAAACAAGAACTTCAAGAAAATGTGAAAGTACTTAAACAAGAATTCAATGCTAAGGAATCTAAACTTTTAAACGAATTCTCCAACCTAAAAACTTTGAAGAACAAACTTGAAAATAAATTGTACGTACAAGGGAACACCATTCAGACTGCTCACATGATCACTAAGCATAGAGTTCTAAGTGATAAGCATAGCATTGCACTTGTAGATGAACCAAATCCTAAGGCTTGCAGTAAGGCTAAAGCAGTTCAAAAGGTAATTTACGATGGATATGAGATTTTTAAGCCTAGACAGAAACCTACGTATGCTGAGTGCTCTAAGGAAGATAGAAAATTAGAGGAAACCTCTAGAAAAAAACTAGAGGATAAGTTTAATAGTCCCTTGTGCATAAGAGATAAAATCATCGTTAAAACACCAAATTACTCTAAGGAAAACTGGATTGTCTTTAATAAGTTTAGACCTCAGACCCAGCTGACCCCTGAACAAATTTTCTGGAAAAAGGATCTGGACAAACAAAAAGCTGATGATTTTATTGAAAAGAACTCCCCTTGTAGGAAATTGCCTCCTGTCACTGTGTATCCCCCTAATACACCAATGCATTTAGTGCCTAGGAATCTTCCCACGAATAGCAAGACGTTAATCAGCCTTTATGTAGTTTACCAACTATTTGTTGATTTTGAGAAAACGTGAAAGAAAAGAATCACACGCACTAGGATAACTGAAGGGGAAAGGGGTTTTGAACAAACTAAAGAATGCTACTTAACTGAGGTCATGCCGTTCTTTAAACAACTTAAACAACAATTTGAGAGTCTTCAAAAGAGAATGGACACAGAGATTAAAGAAACGAAAAAAATGTTTAATGATATGGAACTTGAGGTCAATATGCATGAACGTAAGCTTAAGAGTAATGAAATTGAGATGAAGAATTTGCACATCATTAATGATAATTTAATCTCTCAATGTGTTGCTCAAGATGTGTTCTTCACTGTTACAAATTATTCTATTACAGCGTCTCAATTTCATGAGTTAACCGTGGCATTAAGAGTTTCCCATGATCGTGTCATTGAGCTTGAAACCACAAATTCAAAATTGCATGATAAAATTGAACAGGATGATCATGATAATTTGGTAAAACATTATTCTAAACTGGAAGTTGAACATTTTAATTTGCAACTAAAATATCAACATCTCCAAGAAAATGTTAAAACCTCAAATATCAAAACATCTTCGGATGCTCCTGAGTTTGATGCAATTTTTGAATTAAACAAACGTGACGAACAGATTCAAGCTCATTGTAACACGATCAGAAAATTGAAAACCCAAATTTCACAATTAAAGGTTGAAAAGAACAATATGAATGGCTCCTAAATGCCTCCTCCTTTAGATTCTCAGTTTTCTCAAAACTTTCATCTTCAAAACATCATTAATGTATTACAACAAGAAAATGAGAGTTTTCTAGAAGAAAATGAAAAGGTTAAGCTACACTTCAAAGAGTTATATGATTCAATGAAAGTCACTCGTGACAAGAACAATGAAAAAATAACTTCTTTACAAAAGGAAAATGAGAATCTGAAGAGTTAGGTAAAAGGGAAAATGCCACTTGTCCGTAATGAGAATGTTGCATCAAAGGCATCTATGAATTCTACGTATACTGTGACTGTAAAATATATTCCTCCTCATCTTAGAAATAACGAACTTGTGTTTCATGATTATTTTTATCACCTTAAGGATAGTCTAGAATGTCTCTGTGAGATTGTAGAAGAGGATCGCATAAATAAACCACTTGATAGTGAAATTAGGTATGCATTCTTATATGCCAAACGATCTCAGGAGCTTTTAGAATGTTTAAGAGCAACATACCCTAAAACCTTTTGTGAGAAAGATAAAGTTGTTATGCCTTGTTCTATGCCTAGTGCTAAGTATGCAACCCATGATATGCCTTGTTCTGTGCCGAAAGTCAAGCATGTAAGCTTTGATATACCAAAAAGTACTACAGATCCCAGCACTTCCAGATCAGGAATGCAAAAAGTAGCAAAACCAACTAATGTTCCCATAATTCCCTCTACAGGAGTAATCAGTGGTATAAAAGCAAGCGGGTCAAAGCCTCCAGGCAATACAAAGCAAGATAGGACCTCGCAAGCTAAGAGTGACCAATGGAAGAAAGTAGAAGACCACCCTAGAAACATTAAATTTGTGTTGAATAAAACGAATCGTGTTGATTCTAGTATTAGCTTTAAGCGTGCTGTAATTAATTCGAATTCTACTACTGCGTGCAAAACATGTAATAAATGCTTGATTTCTGGTATTAATCATGAATGTGTTGTGAATGATTTGAGTAATACTGTTAAATCTCCTGTTAAAATTGTTAACACTAGAGAACAGAATAAGAAGGTCAGAAGACCAAGGTGGAAGAGGGCTAGAAAACATTGGAAACCAACTGGAAGAAAATTTAGTAATGTAGGTCATCAATGGATACCTACTGGCCGTAAATTCAAGCTTAATGAGTTATGCCCTAAATTATCTAGATCAATGCCCATTAGGAATTGGATGCCTACTGGTAGAACTATACTTTTAAGAAGTGAACATACCTTGAATAGATCTACTGGTACTACTAGCCCGACATCTACATCTAATGATATCACTGTTTCTACTTCTAATGTGGGTTCTCCAATTACCTCTACTAGCCAAGTGGAACCCATTCTTGCATGGGGATCCCAATTGTCTAGTCATCCATTCTTGTTTGTGTTCAACTGCAGGTCATTCAAATCGTTCTGTGGTACCTGGACTCCAGATGTTCCAAGCATATGAATGGAGATCGCTCATGGCTCATGAACTTCGTGAGTAAATTTATCAGGACTGTAAGATTCGGAAACGACCATTTCGGATAAATTATGGGTTATGGAGATTATGTGGTTGGTGATAGTGTAATTTCCCGGGTATACTATGTTGAAGGTCTTGGTCATAATTTGTTTTCTGTCGGTCAATTCTGTGATTCTGATTTAGAAGTGGCTTTTAGAAAACATACTTGTTTCGTTAGAGAACTTGATGGTGTGGAACTTTTAAGAGGAACACGTATTACAAACTTATACACCATCTCCATCGAAGATATGATGAAGTCTTCTCCAATCTGCTTGTTGTCAAAGGCTTCTAAAACAAAGTCATGGTTATGGCATCGTCGTCTCAATCACTTGAACTTCGGCACCATTAATGATCTTTCCCGAAAGGACCTAGTAAGAGGCTTACCCAGATTAAAGTATGAAAAAGATCATCTTTGTTCAACATGCCAATTGGGAAAAAGCAGGAAATATGCCCACAAACCCAAACCCGCAAACTCAGTTATGGAAGTTCTTCATACTCTTCATATGGATCTGTGCGGACCCATGAGAGTGCGAACGATAAATGGGAAGAAATATGTGTTATTATTTGTTGATGACTACTCTCGATTTACTTGGGTTAAGTTTTTAAGGACAAAGGATGAAACTCCAGATGTCATCATCAAACTTATCAAACAGCTGCAGGTTCGACTTAACAAGACTGTTAGAATCATCCGAACGGACAATGGAACTGAGTTTGTTAACAACGAACTAAGTCAGTTCTATGAAAGCATTGGAATCAGTCATCAAAGAAGCATTCCACGTACTCCTCAACAGAATGGTGTAGTTGAAAGACGAAATTGGACCCTTGTGGAAGCTGCAAGAACAATGCTAATTTACTCAAAAGTTCCAATGTTTCTCTGGGGTGAAGCCATTGCCACTGCTTGCTATACCCAAAATCGTTCCCTAATACACACCACTCATGGAAAAACTCCATATGAACTTGTCCACAATCGAAAACCTGATCTCTCCTTCCTTCGTGTGTTCGGTGCTTTGTGCTATCCAACGAATGATGGTCAAGATTTAGGTAAATTAAGAGCTAAGGCGGACATTGGAGTTTTTGTAGGCTATGCACCAAACAGGAAGGGTTACCGAATCTACAACAAAAGAACTCGAGATATCATGGAAACTATTCACGTCACGTTCGATGAGCTGTCTGGGCAAATGGCTCCAGGACAATCAAGTTCTGGACCCGCATCTCAACATACATTAAGCAGTCCCATTTGTTCTTCTCTTGTACAAAACCCCTCACCAGCAGTTCCATATGTACCTCCTTCTGAAAATGATTTAAAGAAATTGTTTGATCCAATGTTTGATAAACACTATGACCCTATTGCTAATGATCAGTCTAATCTATCAACAGAGGTTGCCTCTAACCCAGTCAACGTGGATAACCCTTTAGTTTCTATGACATTGAGTCAAGAAGCGCCTACTGCAGATCACTCATCCTCATAATCAAATCCTCAATCATCGAGTGTACATCATGGAAATGTTTCTAGCACCTATAATGGAGATAACCCCTTTGCTACTCCCGAAGATGCTCCATTTGAGAACATATTTGCTCCTGAACCAACTTCAGAACCATCCTCATCAGGAGATCCAAACTCTGCTACTTTAGTTCCTCAACAACAACCACACGAATATCTTAGAAAATAGACACATGACCATCCATTGGACAACATCATTGGAAACCCTTCTCGTCCAGTATCCACTCGCAAACAACTTGCAACTGATGCCTTATGGTGCTTCTTCAACTCTGTACTATCTAAGGTCGAACCAAAAGACGTTAAAACAGCCATGACTGAAGACAGTTGGTTCAATGCCATGCAAGAAGAAATTCATGAGTTCAATCGACTTGATGTATGAGAATTAGTACCTGCTCCTGACTGTGCTATGATCATCGCTCTAAAATGGATCTTCAAGGTAAAACTTGATGAGCATGGTGATGTGCTAAAGAACAAGGCTCGATTGGTTGCGAAATGATATCGTCAAGAGGAAGGTATTGACTTTGAAAAATCATTTGCTCCAGTGGTACGTATCGAGGCAATCAGAATCTTCTTGACTAATGCTGCTAGTAAGAACATGGTAGTCTATCAAATGGATGTAAAGACTGCTTTTATTAATGAAGATTTGAAAGAGATTGTTTACGTCAGTCAGCCTGAAGGTTTTGTGAATCCAGAGCATCCTACCCATGTCTATCGCTTGAAGAAGGCCCTCTATGGGTTGAAGTAAGCTCCAAGGGCATGGTACGACACGCTATCAAATTTTCTTCTAACTAATGGATTCAGAAAAGGAGCAGTTAATCCGACATTGTTCACCAGAAAGTCAGGCAAACATTTAATTCATGTTCAAATATATGTTGATGATATTATTTTTGCTTCAACTGACCCCAATGAATGTGACCGTTTTTCTAAGGAGATAGGCTCCAAATTTCAAATGTCTATGATGGGACAAATGTCATTTTTCTTGGGATTACAAATTTCACAAAGTCCCGGAGGCATTTTTATCAATCAATCTAAATATGCTAATGAAATCATAAAGAAATTTGGATTTGATTCTTGTGACCCTGTTGACACTCCCATGGTGGAGCGTGCTAAACTGGATGAGGACCACTCAGGGATCATGGTTGACCAAACTAAATATCGTAGTATGATTGGGTCCCTGATGTACCTTACTGCCAATAGACCAGATATTCTGTTCGCTGTATGCATGTGTGCTAGATACCAGGCTAAGCCTACCAAAAAGCACCTTGAAGTGGTTAAACGGGTCTTTCGGTATCTCCAAGGAACCATCAACATAGGACTTTGGTACCCGAAGGACACCGGTATGTCACTAACAGCCTATGCAGATGATGACCATGCAGGGTGTCAAGATACACGTCGAAGCACGTCAAGAGGTGCTCAGTTTTTAAGTGATAAACTTGTGAGCTCACTACAAGAAAAATGGCTTTTTAGGACCCCCATAAGCGTCATAAAATGGTACTTTTTAGGACCTTTCATTTAATAGGACCAAGGATGAAAGCGTTTCATGTAAGGCGGTTGTAATAGGTCCAAAGCGTCCTAACCCTTATGAAACCAATTTTATGGTCGTATTATATGTCTATGAACAACACAAATAGCGTCCTAATAAAACCATATTAGGACACTTTTACAATGTTTTAACATGTGATTACCTACTTTTAATCTTTTGAGACACATAAAAACGTCCTTAAAAGTATTGTTAGGACGCTTATGATGTAACATCATAGCTATTTTAGCAACCAAGAAAAGGGTACTAATAACTCAAATAAGATTATGATACCAATTTTATGGTCGCATAATATGTCTATGAACAACCAAATAACGTCCTAATAACAACATATTAGGACACTTTTACAATGTTGTAAAACGTTGTTACCCAATTTTAATCTTTTGATACACATACAAGCGTACTTAAAAGATAATTGTTAGGACGCTTATCATATAACATTATAGCTATTTTAGCACCAAGAAAAGGGTTCTAATATCTCAAGGAAGATTATGAAACCAATTTTTTGGTCGTATAAAATGTCTATTAACAACCTAAATAACGTCCTAATAACAACATATTAGGACACTTTTACAATGTTAAGTTAATTGTTAGGACGGTTAATAAGTTTAATAGGACAATTTCAAAGTCCGGACAAGTCATATGATAGGACGCTATTTTCACCATGCACACTCTATTATTACGATATGAATAAAACATCTACTAAATATTAAATGAATAAAACGAAATTGTATTTCAAATTAGCAATTGTCATAACAAAATCACTAAACATAAATAAGGTAGACAGAATCTAACATAAAGTCTGTTAACATTAAACAATACATTAACGCAACATTCGGTACATCCTTGCAGAATTTCACACCTGGTGCTAACCCAGGACCTCTAATTGCAACCGGTACCTGATTCCATTATAAACACATATCAAATGTTCCTACTAGCAATCAAATACACATGAAACAGGTAAGCGGCTTATGGGCTGCAGAGTGTGCGAGGTTAGGATCTGAACTTTGCCATCCTTATCAACAAGGGGCTCTCCCTCCTTGTTTCTCTTCACCATGTCCTCTGCATTACCATGATCTGCAGTCACCACATATATTCCATCTACTTCCTTTATTGCATCAAGGATCATCTGTCACCACAAACCATCTCATAAATATATACAACATATAAGGTTGGCTCAAAGTTGAAGGAGCACACATCGATTTTCTTAAAATAAAAGAGGACAAAGTGACCAGAACTGTCGTATATTTACACAATTAAACTTCACAAATATTCCAAGGAAATTTTCTATAAACAAAATTCTACTTTTTTCACATACGTGAAAATGACAGGTTTGGTTAATGTCCTCAATGTACACCGCGCACGAAACACCCTGTGCAAACTATACTTAATGATGACTATCCATATTCTCTCATTAATAGATTTTGGATGGAAACATACAGTAAAACATGGAAACAGCGGATCATGAATCAGACTATATAATGCAGTTCATGGAAGAGGGCTCGGATTAGTTACCGTGGTTGTTTCCTTGAACCTACTTATGGACTTTCCTGCAAAATTCTCTTTTTCCTAAACCTTAACCACTTGCATCCTTTTAGAATTTGCCTTTGCTCTAAAAGAGAGTCACCTGCTGAAGCGAATCTGCCTTTGCTCTAAAAGAGACCTCCAAAAATTCAGCCTCTTTCTTGAGTTTCCTTATCTTCTTGAGGTCAGAACAAGCAGCTTTCAGATGCTCCTTCCCAGGATTAAAGCTTGATACATCACGTTCTTGCAGTAATTCCTCCAGCCTTAGAAGAGCTTCGTCAACACTCTCCAACGCCTAAAAGATTGTAGCCGTAAGTTCCATCATTACCAATTATATAAACACTTCTACCCGAATAGTTTAAAGTTGGCATAATACATAAGTAAGGAATTTATATGTCTAACCAGTGTGCAAAATGACAAACGAGTTCACATTTTTCTTGAAACCAAGATGCTTCCGACAAATACAGGAGCATCCAAAGGGCCTTGACAATTGAACACAGCTGTGACAGAACCTGCCAGCTGCACCCACAGTTAACTTAGTGTTAAAAGATGTCACAAACATTTGTCGTGATAATTCTTATAAGAACTGTATCATTCCAGCTAAGATCATGGTTTGTAACAATTTAACCTCTTCTATAGTTATGATTTATTGTAAAGTTGAATAGATTACTAAGCTGTTTTTGTTTCTACATGTTACTAATTGTGATCAGAGAAAGACTAGTTTGCTGACTAAAAAGAATCAAGTTAATGTAACCAAGGTCAAAGCTCAAAAAGTTTCTACAGAGCCTTCTGAAAAGGAACCCGATGTAAACGCTATTCAGATTGACAGAATGGTAGTTTCACAGTTGCAAAGCTTTTCAAATAAAGGTTTGTTTTAAATAAAACAAAAAAAATTATCAAATTCCAATCTTATATGTGAAAGTGAAGTTATATTAATGTTTGCATACATGCGATACAGAGGAAAGTGAGATAATGAGAAGCTTGTGGTATCTAGCAAGCCAAACTTTACTGATATAGAAAATGACCACAAAGATCCTCAAATGTGCAGCATCTATGCACATGAGATATACGCAGATTGAGCAGCCTAATTGTGTCAGTGCCATTATATGATAGTCCTTATCCAAACCAACACCACTACGGGTGGTTTTCTCTTGAATTTGAGACAACAAACACCCTTGTGGGTCGTCTCTGTTGGACCGAAAACAACCAAACACACCCTATTGTTCTCTTTTTAATCCCAGATTAACAAACAAAATAAATAAGCTTATATAAGCAAGTAATAAACAAATCCAAACACAAACCTCGTAAATCACGGGTTTTGACCTGAACCCGAATCGGCTTTACCCTCTGACCCGAGACCAAATTGATCAAACAAACACCTCTTATAACCCATTTTACCACCACATAAAACTTTGTCAAATCGTTTTTAATCCATCTTTAATCCACGAAAACAATAACAATTAAATTATAATCGTTCTTATAAGAAATAACGAGATAGGTGGTGTTTTGGCATACCAAATTGAGAGGAAAGATATGAGGGACGGTGGAGACGATGATGGCGGCATAGGAGTGACGGCAAGGGTGGTTGGTGGCGAGGCAGTGCGGGGTGTCGGCTGGAAAAAAGGAGGGACAGTGATAATGGCTTTGGGGGAGATGTGAGATATATTTTAGGGGGAGATGAAAGATGATGAAGATGCAAGAGGGATGTGATTTTTGTTTAGGGGAAAGATAAGTGTGACTGAATAATTGAAAAAAATGGAGGGATAATAAAGTTGTGATTTTGATTTTGGGGAAAAGTAAGGCGGGATATGATGAAAATATACGGGGGAATACTAAATTTCGGGGAAAATTTTATGAAACAAAGTATAAATTTTGAAAATTATTACAGGTTTGCACATATCCTGTTTATCATATGAACTCGAAATGTTTAATGAATTGAGCTCAACCTTATATAAGTTTGACTCGAATTATTGTTGCTTAGAGTGTCATGTTACGACACATCCATGACTGATGACAATAAGTAATTAACATGGGTAATGGGTCATGTGCATTGGGTTGTAGTGGCTTGTAGTGTCATATTATCGACCAATACATGACTGGTGATCAACAATGGGTAATAGGGGTGAGCTCAACCTTATTCATTATAATGGGTATTTGACATCATACGGGTCATATGCATCGGGTTATAGTTGCTTAAAGTGTCATGTTACGACACATCCATGACTGATGACAATAAGTAATTAACATGGGTAATGGGTCATGTGCATTGGGTTGTAGTGGCTTGTAGTGTCATATTATCGACCAATACATGACTGGTGATCAACAATGGGTAATAGGGGTGAGCATCTAGACAAATCCCTACCCGTCCCGACTAATCCCGATACCAACAATGGGGAAAAACCCAAACCGACTCCCGACCCGATAATGGTCCCGAATCGTACCGAACCCCGATAATGGTCCTGAATCGTCCCGAATCTTGATTTTGGCTACGTTTTCTCGGGACCATCCCGACTCCCGACCCTTCAGGAGTCGAGTGTCGATCGGGGATTGCTCACCCCTAATGGGTAATTGACAATTGTCATGGGTCATGTGCATTAGGTTTTGTAAACTAAGACAAATAATATACGACAATAAAGCAAATTACAATTAAGCCCTAATCTAATCTAAACTAAAAACGCGAAATTACCGGGAACTTAACGAGCCCAAAAACCTAAACTACCAAATTTTAACCCTACAAATGCAAATTTATTTTTTTAAGTTCCTAAATGATTAAAAATAATTTTAGGAAAAAGATTTGTATTTTTCTGATTTTTATTATTAGAAATATTAAACAAAATAGGAAAAATCTGAAATTTTTTGTAAGAATACTTAAAGCTAATTAAAACCTAAGAAAAATAAAACAAGACAATCAACTTATTGGAATAAGCTACAAAAAAGCTGAAAATGAAATAAGCTAAAACTGCACAATGTGGTTAAATATTAAATTTTGCAAGAAATACATGTAAGTCCTTAGGGCGCTTGTGGTAGTGGAGTCTGGTGTTAAGTGTGGTTAAGACTTGGTTAAATATTAAACTGATGTTTTATGACTCAAATAAAGGAGTGTTCTATTATGGTGTAGGATAATAAAACCACAACAAATAAGCGTACTATAAAGGTTAATGTTAAAAGACACAGTTGTCAAGGGTCCTGTTAATTTTTTTTCAAATAAAACTTTTGCAATTAAGCGTTCTATAAAACTGAATAAGCGTTATAAAAAGCGGATGTTTTACGACTCTAAAAAGATGTGCCATATTGTGGTGTATCATAAACAAACCATTATAAATAAGCGTTCTATAAAGGTTAACGTTATAAGACGCTATTGTCAAGGTTCCTATTCACTTTTCTTATAAAAAAAACGTTTGCGAATAAGTGTTCCATAAAACCGATGTTTTATGACTCAAATATCAAGTGTCTTATGATGGTGTATCAATCTATGGGACCCAAGTGTCAACTGTCATATTAAGTTATGTTTTAATAATACGTTTGCGAATAAGCGTTTTAAATAATTAATGTTTTATGACTTATATATCAAGTGTCCTATTATGGTGTATTGTAATAAAACCATAATTAATATGCATCCTTTAAGGGTCCTATTAAGTTTTGTTATAATAAAACTTTTGCAAATAATTGTTTTAAAAAAATGATGTTATAAAACCATTGTACATAAGCGTCCTATAAAGGTTAACGTTATAATACCCACGTGTCAAAGGTCCTATTAAATTTTGCTATAATAAAACTTTTTGTGAATAAGCGTTTTAACTAACTGATGTCTTATGACTCAAAACTCAAGTGTCCTATTATGGTTTATTATAATACAACCATAATGAATAAACGTCTTATAAAGGTAATTTATTAGGATCCATATTTTAAGTGTCATATTAAGTTATATGATAATAGGACCCCAAATCATCGACCATCCTATTATATACCTTTTTAGGACATCGCCTAAGTAGCAAATATTTAAAAAGGACCATAAACGCTCATATGTCCTATTAAACAGTTTTTTAGGACTCCATTATCATACCGTCCCACACAAAGGGTCCTAAAAAGCCACTTTTGTTGTAGTGGCTGGTCTTCAAAGAAACAAATGAGTACCTCAATATCCTCTACAGAGGCTGAATACATAGCCATGTCATCTTGTTGTGCTCAAATCCTATGGATGAGATCCCAATTATCTGACTATGGCTTTGAATTCAACAAAATCCCTCTGTACTGTGATAACAAGAGTGCCATTGCTCTCTCATGCAACAACGTTTGATGTGCTACGTGTGTACAAGTTTTAAATTTATAAAAGAAGAATTACCAATTTTACCAATAACACATACGAGCAAGTGCACTCTTCCATTATAGCAAGATTATTAAGGTAAGTCGGGTATCGTTCGCAGGGATTTGAGTGAATCTGATTAACAAGTTTGAATCAACTAAGACAATCCGAAACATATAACAACGCAAATAGATATAATGAAATTCAGATGATTAAAAAAACTACACTTGCTTAAACTAGTTTCTTATCCATGATTAATATGATTGTGCTAACTTCTTAACATGTTGGTTATGATAATTAGTTGATGTACTAATCTATTGCTTTTACAAGTTAAACCTTCGTCAAGATTTTGATTTATAAAAACAAGCATTAAGTTTAACCAATCTGTTCAAGATCAATTCAAGTTTCATAAGTTTACTTTCACAAACTTAAACACAAAAACATCCATTTGCTTTATCAAATTGCTTAAGAAATTATCAATACAAAAGGTAACCGATTATAGACAAAAGGGTACAATTGATTGTTAACAACTAATCTTACGACCTTTTAGATGTTTTCAATCAATCCAACTTGATAATCAAAACGTGTTCTTATTACAACCACACCTTAGTTCCTTTGTTTAATCAAGAATAATGGGTAAAAACAATCATCCATAGACAAAATGATTATAACTAGTTGAATAACAATAAGTTCTTTCGACCTCAACGATTACTATCAACTAGTCAAACTTGATTAACAAATGTCACTATGAAACTTTAGCACAATTGGATCTTAGAATCAACTTGAAATTGAATTAAAACATGTTAAACACAATCACTAATCAATCATATGATAATCAACAACATTTAAGCAAGTGTGTAAAGAAACTAGCCACTCATAGCAAACATAAACATAAACTCAGAACTTTGAACATTAGAAAACATGATTAAGAGTCTTACAATGCTTGGAATAAGATTACAAATGGTGAAGTAATGATTCCCAAAGTATTGGGGTAGACTCCTTGAGGTTTTGGCCTCCAAATGTGGAACTTCTAGAACTCCAAACTTTCCTGGACTTCTAAGGACGAAATTGAGAGCTTAAGAGCTTTGTTTGATGAGTAGAGAGAGTTGTATTGAAGTGTGTGTCTCATATGCTCGCAAGAGGTCTCTATTTATACTAGTTCCAAGGCCTAGGGTATTAATTGCTGAACTTGGCCTCCAAGGAGTTAGGAAGGGACTAGAATACACCAAGGGAAGGACCTAGAATCGTTTGGATGCAAAGTGGATACTTAGTGATGAAGATTTGGCAGAAACAGGTACTCCAACCGGATCGGTCACATGACCAACCGATCCGGTTGGTCTTCTACAAAGGCTCCAACCGTATCAGTTGCGGGCGGCAACCGAACGGTTGGGTTGGCGTTTCAGGCACATTTTGGTCACTTTCCAACCGATCCGGTTGCATTAGCAACCGATCCGGTTGCATTAGCAACCGATCCGGTTGGTCTTCCTGAGTTACGGGAAATCAACTTTTACTTCATTTTGACTTGTAGAACTTGGTTCTTCAATCACTCTGGTCTTCTATGGTACTTGAGATACTGATTTGTGCTTGACATGCTTCACTGAAACGGGAATCTTCTAATTGTTGAACATTCCTTTACTTTTCCTTCTGTTTCCCTGCACTTGGTTATAAATACTAGACAAACATCTTTTGATGCAATTAAGCACTGAAATCGTACAATTATAACCAAATAACATATGCAATTAAGCACTGAAATCTCCTATTGATGGTTGAATTGTCACGTCCTTATTCTTAACGCGTTGTGTCTTCTAAAGTCGTAGGGTATGCGTTTTTCCCTAACTCTTTGAGACTACCTTAAGGTTATTGCCTACGAAATCTCTAGGATTCATAAACTAACTCTAAGGTTACCTTTGGATGTTTAGCCAACAATAACTCTAGGTGATTATAAACTAATGTTCACAAAGATTAATCAAGCATTAAAAACACAACGAATGACCTATCGCAATACTAGGTCAATCACAATTAAGATTAAGAGACAACCAATCAATATTCAATACCTAGGTTTCATAGATCTAAGAAAACACACAAGTAAATTAGCCGGACACGGAAAACATGCAAGCATACATACAAACAATTGAAGACATAATTGAATTAATGAAGTAAATCACTTATCTTGTTGTAAAATAGGGTATGGTCTCTCCAAAGGCTCCGTCACCACAACAGGCTAGTCCCTCCACGGCATCAATCATATCTGAGGTATTAAAACTATACGATGAGGTTGATGCGAAAAAGATACACTACAAAGTATAACCAACTGAAATCTTTGAATCAGATACTGAAAATATGGGAAATAGTAATGTTGTCCCATATGACCAATTTGTGAAGCAAGATGAAAGTGAAACTGTACCAAGTAATGTATCTTCTGCAGTCAATGATGATTGTGCTTTTGATGAATACACTGAATGTGCCCTTGATGATTCCTTAGTCACTGAACTTAATACTTATAAGGAACAAGTTGCCATATATGAACAACGTGCTAAGTTTGAATTAACTACCCGTGAGCAGGAAATGGATAACCAAATGCGTACAATTATCAGAAAAAGTAATTTTAGGGAAGAAATGTTAAAACAAGAGTTGGATTCCTTACAAGAAAAGCTTAATAAAACTGTTAAACAAAAACAAGAACTTCAAGAAAATGTGAAAGTACTTAAACAAGAATTCAATGCTACGGAATCAAAACTTTTAAATGAATTTCCCAATCTAAAAACTTTGAAGAACAGACTTGAAAATAAATTGTACGTACAAGGGAACACCATTCAGACTGCTCACATGGTCACTAAGCATAGAGTTCTAAGTGATAAGCATAGCGTTGCACTTGTAGATGAACCAAATCCTAAGGCGTGCAGTAAGGCTAAAGCGGTTCAAAAGGTAATCTATGATGGAAATGAGATTCTTAAGCCTAGACAGAGATCCATCTTGTGTTGAGTGCTCTGAGGAAGACACAAAATTAGAAGAAGTCTCTAGAAAAAAATTGGATGATAAACTTAATAGTCCCTTGTGCATAAGAGATAAAATCTTCGTTAAAACACCAAATTATTCTAAGGAAAACTGGATTGCCTTTAACAAGTTTAGACCTCAGACCCAGCTGACCCCTGAACAAATTTTCTGGAAAAAGGATCTGGACAAACAAAAAGCTGATGATTTTATTGAAAAGAACTCCCCTTGTAGGAAATTGCCTCCTGCCACTGTGTATCCCCCAAATACACCAATGCATTTAATGCCTAGGAATCTTCCCACTAATAGCAAGACGTTAATCAGCCTTTATGTAGTTTACCAACTATTTGTTGATTTTGAGAAAATGTGTAAGACGAGAATCACACCCACTGGGATAACTGAAGGGGAACGGGGTTTTGAACAAACTAAAGAGTGCTATTTAACTGAGGTCATTCCTTTCTTTAAACAACTTAAAGAACAATTTAAGAGTCTTCAAAAGGGAATGGACACAGAGATTAAAGAAACGAAAAGGATGTTTAATGATATGGAACTTGAGGTCAGTATGCATGAACGTGAGCTTAAGAATAATGAAATTGAGATAAAGAATCAACACATCATTAATGATAATTTGATCTCTCAATGTGTTGCTCAAGGTGTGTTCTTCACTGTTACAAATTATTCTATTACTGCATCTCAATTTCATGAGTTAACTGTGGCATTAAAAGTTTCCCATGATCGTGTCATAGAGCTTGAAACCACAAATTCAAAATTGCATAATAAAATAGAAAAGGATGATCATGATAATTTGGTAAAACATTATTCTAAACTGGAAGTTGAACATTTTAATTTGCAACTAAAATATCAACATCTCAAAGAAAATGTTAAAACCTCAAATATCAAAACATCCTCGGATGTTCCTGAGTTTGATGTAGTTTTTGAATTAAACAAGCATGACGAACAGATTCGAGCTCACTGTAACACGATTAGAAAGTTGAAAACCCAAATTTCACAATTAAAGGGTGAAAAGAAAAATGTGAATGGCTCCCAAATGCCTCCTCCTTTAGATTCTCAGTATTCTCAAAACTTTCATCTTCAAAACATCATTAATGTATTACAACATGAAAATGAGAGTTTTCTAGAAGAAAATGAAAAGGTTAAACGACACTTCAAAGAGTTATATGATTCAATGAAAGTCACTCGTGACAAGAACAATGAAAAAATAACTTCGTTACAAAAGGAAATTGAGAATCTGAAGAGTCAGGTAAAAGGGAAAATGCCACTTGTCTGTAATGAGAACGTTGCATCAAAGGCATCTTTGGATTCTAAGTATATTGTGACTGTAAAATATATTCCTCCTCATCTTAGAAATAATGAACTTGTGTTTCATGATTATTTTTATCACCTTAAGGATAGTCTAGAATGTCTCCGTGAGATTGTAGAGGAGGATCACATACATAAACCACTTGATAGTGAAATTAGGTATGCATGCTTATATGCCAAATGATCTCAGGAGCTTTTAGAATGCTTAAGAGCAACATGCCCTAAATCCTTTTGTGAGAAAGATAAAGTTGTTATGCCTTGTTCTATGCCTAGTGCTAAGCATGCAACCCATGATATGCCTTGTTATGTGCCGAAAGTCAAGCATGTAAGCTTTGATGTGCCAAAAATACTACAGATCCCATCACTTCTAGATCAAGAACGCAAAAAGTAGCAAAACCAACTAATGTTCCCATAATTCCCACTACAGGAGTAATCAGTGGTACAAAAGCAACCGGGTCAAAGCCTCCAGGCAATACAAAGCAAGATAGAACCTCGCAAGCTAAGAGTGAACAATGGAAGAAAGTAGAAGACCACCCTAGGAACTTTAAGTTTGTGTTGAATAAAACGAATCGTGTTGATTCTGGTATTAGCTTTAAGCGTACTGTAATTAATTCTAATTCTACTACTACCTGCAAAACATGTAGTGAATGCTTGATTTCTGGTATTAATCATGAATGTGTTGTGAATGATTTGAGTAATACTGTTAAATCTCATGTTAAAACTGGTAACATTAGAAAACAGGATAAGAAGGTCAGAAGACCAAGGTGGAAGAAGGCTAGAAAAAAGTGGAAACCAACAGGAAGAAAATTTAGTAATGTAGGTTATCAATGGATACCTACTGGCCATAAATTCAAGCTTAATGAGTTATGCCCTAAATTATCTAGATCAATGCCCATTAGGAAATGGATGCCTACTGGTAGAACTATACCTTTAAGAAATGAACATACCTTGAATAGATCTACTGGTACTACTAGCCCGGCATCTACATCTAATGATATCACTGTTTCTACTTCTGATGTTGGTTCTTCAATCACATCTACTAACCAACTGGAACCCATTCTTGCATGGGGATCCCAATTGTCTAGTCATCCATTCTTGTCTGTGTTCAACTGCAGGTCGTTCAAATCGTTCTGTGGTACCTGGACTCAGGCTATTCCAAGCATATGACTGGAGATCGCTCACGGCTCATGAACTTCGTGAGTAAATTTATCAGGACTGTTAGATTCGGAAACGACCATTTCGGAGCAATTATAGGTTATGGAGATTACGTGGTTGGTGATAGTGTAATTTCCCGGGTATACTATGTTGAAGGCCTTGGTCATAATTTGTTCTATGTCGGTCAATTCTGAGATTCTGATCTAGAAGTGGCCTTTAGAAAACATACTTGTTTCGTTAGAGAACTTGATGGTGTGGAACTTTTAAGAGGAAAACGTGGAACAAACCTGTACACCATCTCTATCGAAGATATGATGAAGTCTTCTCCAATATGCTTGCTATCTAAAGCCTCTAAAACAAAGTCATGGTTATGGCATCGTCATCTCAATCATTTGAACTTCGGAACCATAAATGATTTGTCTAGAAAGGATCTCGTAAGAGGCTTACCCAGATTGAAGTATGAAAAAGATCATCTTTGTTTAGCATGCCAATTGGGAAAAACAAGAAATATGCCCACAAACCCAAACCTGCAAACTCAGTCATGGAAGTTCTTCATACTCTTCATATGGATTTTTGCGGACCAATGAGAGTGCAAACAATTAATGGGAAGAAATATGTGTTAGTCGTTGTTGATGACTACTCTCGATTTACTTGGGTTAAGTTTTTAAGGACAAAGGATGAAACTCCAGATGTTATCATCAAACTTATCAAACAGCTGCAGGTTCGACTTAACAAGACTGTTAGAATCATCCGAAAGGATAATGGAACTGAGTTTGTTAACAAAGAACTAAGTCAGTTTTATGAAAGCATTGGAATCAGCCATCAAAGAAGCGTTCCACGTACTCCTCAACAGCACGGTGTAGTTGAAAGACGAAATTGGACCCTTGTGGAAGCTGCAAGAACAATGCTAATTTACTCAAAAGTTCCAGTGTTTCTCTGGGGTGAAGCCATTGCCACTGCTTGCTATACCCAAAATTGTTCCCTAATACACACCACTCATGGAAAAACTCCATACGAACTTGTCCACAATCGAAAACCTGATCTCTCCTTCCTTCGTGTGTTCGGTGCTTTGTGCTATCCAACGAATGATGGTCAAATTTTAGGTAAATTAAGAGCTAAGGCAGACATTGGAGTTTTTGTGGGCTATGCACCAAACAGGAAGGGTTACCGAATCTACAACAAAAGAACTTGAGATATCATGGAAACTATTCACGTCACGTTCGATGAGCTGTCTGGGCAAATGGCTCCAGGACAATCAAGTTCTGGACCCGCACCTCAACATACATTAAGCAATCCCATTAGTTCTTCTCTTGTACAAAACCCCTCACCAGCAGTTCCATATGTACCTCCTTATGAAGATGATTTAAAGAAATTGTTTGATCTAATGTTTGAGGAATACTATGAACCTATTGCTAATGATCAGCCTAATCCATCAACAGTGGCTGCCCCTAACCCAGTCAATGTAGATAACCCTTCAGTTTCTGTGTCACTGAGTCAGGAAGCGCCTACTGCATATCACTCATCATCATCATCAAATCCTCAATCATCGAGTGTACATCATGGAAATGTTTCTGACAACTATGATAGAGATAACCCCTTTGCTACTCCCTATGATGCTCCATTTGAGAACATATTTGCTCCTAAACCAACTTCAGAACCATCTTCATCAGGAGATCCAAACTCTGCTACTTTAGTCCCTCAACAACAACTATATGAGCACATTAGAAAATGGACACATGACCATCCATTGGATAACATCATTGGGAACCCTTCTCGTCCAGTATCCACTCGTAAACAACTTGCAACTGATGCCTTATGTTGCTTCTTCAACTCCGTACTATCTAAGGTCGAACCAAAAGACGTTAAAACAGCAATGACTGAAGACAGCTGGTTCAATGCCATGCAAAAAAGAAATTCATGAGTTCGATCGACTTGATGTATGGGAATTAGTACCTACTCCTGACTGTGCTATGATCATCGCTCTTAAATGGATCTTCAAGGTAAAACTTGATGAGCATGGTGATGTGCTAAAGAACAAAGCGCGATTGGTTGCGAAAGGATATCGTCAAAAGGAAGGTATTGACTTTGAAGAATCATTTGCTCCAGTTGCACGTATCGAGGCAATCAAAATCTTCTTGGCTAATGCTGCTAGTAAGAATATGGTAGTCTATCAAATGGATGTAAAGATTGCTTTTCTTAACGGAGATCTAAAAGAGGTGGTTTATGTCAGTTAGCCTGAAGGTTTTGTGAATCCTGAGCATCCTACCCATGTCTATCGCTTGAAGAAGGCCCTCTACGGGTTGCAGCAGGCTCCAAGGGCATGGTATGACACGCTATCAAAGTTTCTTCTAACTAATGGATTCAGCAAATGAGCAGTCGATCCGACATTGTTCACCAGAAAGTCAGGAAAACATTTAATTCATGTTCAAATATATGTCGATGATATTATTTTTGCCTCAACTGACCCCAATGAATGTGACTGTTTTTCTAAGGAGATGGGCTCCAAATTTCAAATGTCAATGATGGGACAAATGTCATTTTTTTTGGGATTACAAATTTTACAAAGTCCCGGAGGCATTTTTATCAATCAATCTAAATATGCTAATGAAATCTTAAAGAAATTTGGATTTGATTCTTGTGACCCTGTTGACACTCCCATGGTGGAGCGTACTAAACTGGATGAGGACCACTCAGGGATCATGGTTGACCAAACTAAATATCGTAGTATGATTGGGTCCCTGATGTACCTTACTGCCAGTAGACCAGACATTCTGTTCGTTGTATGCATGTGTGCTAGATACCAGGCTAAGCCTACCAAAAAGCACCTTGAAGCGGTTAAACGGGTCTTTCGATATCGCCAAGGAACCATCAACATGGCACTTTGGTACCCGAAGGACACCGGTATGTCACTAACAGCCTATGCAGATGCTGACCATGCAGGGTGTTGATTTGTCGTTTTTCGTACAAGATATTTTCCGAAGAAATACAAAGGTATGTATTTCCCGGGTCGTTTTCCCAACGAGGGATGAATGGAGTTTAACAATTCACGTCGCGTGATTCGGTATTCGAATGGGTAAAAAGGTAATTTGATGATTTCTACACTACGGTGCAAGGAATAATAAGGGAAAGCAATTAAAACTACTGGATCAATGATTCAAACAAGTAAATACGACTAAGTATGCAATTTGAAACTAAAAACGCGATAAACGTAATTAATAAAACGCGAATAAAATGCAACTACTCTAATTTAACCCATGAAAATGAACTACTATTTTTATACAGCTAAAAATGTTATTTGAAAATTATTTAAAATTTAAAACTAATTTTTTGGATATTTTCTTGATTTATTTTGAATTAAAACTAATTTAAGACATTTAAAATAGACTTAAAATACTAAAAATTAGGAAAACATGCAAGAAAATGACAAAACTATTTTTCAAAAATCTAAAATAACTAATAAGAATTTTTAGAACTGGAATCACATTTTTTTGACTTTTTCTCTATTTATTATGAATTTAAAACTATTTAAAACTAATTAAAATTCTAGAAAATACTAATTAAGCTAACAAAACTCTGGAAAAATACTTTTTATCACTTTTTGAATTTTCTAAAACTAGGAAAATTGAAATTACATTTTTCTGAATTATTTGGATTAAATGCTAATTAAAAATGCTAGAAAATGACATAAAATGCAGAAAAATAGCAAATGAACAGTGAAAAATATGAAAACTTCCAGAATACTATAAAATAAAATAAAGAACTAGGGAAAATTAACAGAAACCAATTCGGAGTACAAGAACTATGATTTGGGCACACTACTTGAATGAATAAGCACTTAAAATGAGCAATAAGCTAACCACAAGCTACAAAAAACTACCTAAACTTAAAGCTAACCTAAACTAACTTAGTTATGGCTATTTCTACTGTTTTGGATCAAAAGAGCACAAGCTGGATGCAATTTAGCTACAAATCAGGTTCAAACTAAATTTAGCCAAACGGCCCTTAACTACCAACTTGAAGCCCTATAATAAGCTTTCTAGAAAAATCACAAAAATAAGCAAAAATAACCTAGGAGTAGACAACCAACCAGAGGTCTTGTATCCTAAGTTTCAGCTTCGAAGGACTTATAATGAAGAAATTAAAATTCAAAACTATAAGCTACTTGGACTAGGAGTGTATTGAAACAGAAGGGTGAAATGGATCAATAGCAGACCTAATAAGCTAAATCCAACAAGCTCTTAAGTAACATCTGATCTTAAAAAAATGACAACCTACTACTGCTATTTACTAAGAAACCTTAAGTGCAAACAAAACCTCAGGTTATTGCAGAATCTAAACTTAAATCAGCTACATATATGGAGTACCACAGAAATCAGTGTACAGAACAAACCTAAAAAGCAGATTAAGTAGCTACTAATTCAGCACTAGAAAGCATGTAAAAGCAAATCAGATTGGCACAATGTTGATTACCACAAGATGATCTAGATACAAATAATGAAACTACTCTGATTATTCAGCAATTCAGTTTGTAAGTTAACCAAGCGGATACAGTAATTCAACTTAAAGACTATGAGAAAATTATTCAAGTGGCAACTCTAATCCATAGCAATCCAATGCAACAACTTAGAAATCACAACTTTAACAACCTAAGCAATTATGTACCAAGTTTCAAGGCTAAAAACTCATAGACATAAAGCTAAAACTGCTTCTAGATTCAAAATCCAAACACCACTTTTGAAAACAAAATTTAAAATAAAAATAGCAAATATATAAAACTAGGATTGATTCAGATTAAAACTTATTGACAAATTAGATTAAGAACAACTAGTAACCAAAAACTGAGTTTGACTTCCAGTTTTGACCCGATTTGACTATTGTTGACTTTTTGAAAAACTGAGAATTAAGAGCTAAGCTACCAGAGATAAGCTCACATAAGCTTATAAAAGCTTATGTGAGATTATGGAAACAAGAATTTAAAACTAAACTCAGATCTGGAACTCAAATTAAACTTGATGGATTAAACTTAAATTGAACAGTAAATTGTATTAATGAAAAAGAGTTACAATATGGAAATTACAACTAAATTAACTAATGAAAAGCAGTAAAAATAACAGTAAATTAATGGCCAAAATTTCTCTAATGCTTAAGAAATTGGACAATTCAACAATGTGGTGAAGGGGTCTTTTTATAGCTTGAGGAGAAGCTTGGGATGCCTTTCAGAAGCTCCTAGATGTCTAATCATAGCCATAGATTCTTCATCTCGTCATCTAATTTAATCAGGGCCTTTAGATCATTTTGGTGATGTGTTACGACCAATAAGGGAGCTCCATTTGTCCACGCAATCATTCCCATCACATGGATTGCCAGCTTGGCAATCCAAGATGCTTAGTACAATGCTGCTCAGGGGTATGGTTGGGAATTCAAAGGTTGAAGGAGATTGAATCAACGTATATTGGTTTTGGGAAGGAAGGGTAATGTGGGTTTTTTAATATTTAGTTTGACTTGGTATTTTATTGTTGACTGGTGGGATGGTGTGTTGACCGGTTATAATGGAAAGCCGGGTATGGGTTTAAGTGGTGGGCTGTGGGAAAGTTGATAAGAATGAGGCCCGGTTTGGTTTTTACTTGTAATTAGTTTTAGGGAATATAGTGTAGAGTTTTAATCTTCAAGGACCCAAAACTGCCAATTATCCAAAATATACTCCAAGGGCTTTTCTTGACTTTCGTTAATTTCTGAGGGTTGACTTTTGACTTTATGAGCATACAAAGGATCCGGCTTGATAATTCTTTCCCGACCTCGACTTTTGCTTTCTTCTCTCTCTCGTGCTTAGTTTTCTCCGATTTTGGCTTTCTTTTGTCTGTTTTTTCATATCCGTACCTGCACATACAAAAACTCAAGAAACACGCAAATATTAAGCATTAACGGCTCTTTCTTGGTTATTTTGGGTCTATATTTGTAAACAAATGATATGTGTTTTAGCACATATCAAAATACCCCAGACAAGACCATTGTCGTGTCCCCACGCAATGCAATCAACTCACGCTTCTAAAGCCAAGGTTTTCAATCTCTTTCTACTAAACCTATGAAGAAGTAGCAAAGATTCCTCAAAAGAGATTAAGAACCCTTAATTCTAAAAACGCCTCGTTTACCTTTTATTTCACATATAGATATTACGATTAAGCACATTCCAATTATGAGTGACGGTTTGTTGAACTTTCATGTCGATCAATAACTCCAACATTTTTCAAACGACACGTTAGGATCACGGAGTAGGAAACACAACACAGCGTGAAGTGACCATACGGATAGAATACATCGTCCCTGATTTTTCACAAGTCCCCAAACTAAGCGTAAAATCGAAATCATTGTTAAATATGATTCTAGATGCTAACACTACCCATGGAAGTTACTTATGTAATTACCGTTTGTTCCCATTTTCCTATTTTCCTCTATTTATTTTATTTTTTTGAGAAATGAATTTCTTCAAGTTTCTCGTTTCGATAATTTTTATTCCGATAAAGATACAAAGCTAAGTCGCTAATTAGTTATCCATCTTCTCTCAAGAACCATTGTCTCAAAAATGAGGTCCACGTCAAGGAATTTTTATTCACTTATATTTTTGACTTTTTCATTTTTTTTTCCTTTTTTTTTCATCATATATTTTTTTTTTTCATTTTGTTTACATTTTTTTCATCACCATTTTTTTTTTTTTCTTTTGCACTTATACTTTTTACTTATAAGAGCTATGAACTACGGAGCTTCACGGGGTAATTCCAAGACTATAGGATTCATGAAATGAGGATCCCAGTTGGTTAGACCAAGAACCTCACCCAATCCTGGCTAAAGATCCAAGGGTCCGATCTCGAACCGCAGCTCATAACTTTACTTATTACTTATTTATTACTTACGAATCCTTGATGTGTACCCAATTTTTAAAACAAAGATTCTTTTAAGAAGATAAAGAACTAACTATCGCCAAAAACTCAACATCTCTAATTATTTATTCACAAATATGGGGTGAAACAATTTGTGGGAACAAAAAGCCATAAGTACCTTCGATGGGCTCTAAAGAGAACCAACTACTCCACGCTTAGCATCTAAACTCATAAGTAACTCTATCATTTCTCGATCTCCGCAAATTTAAAATCCCAAATAATGAGATCCGCGGATGCTTAGCCGATAATTTTAAATTATCTATGGTTAAGGGAACAAGCTAGGGCTCAACACGCCCGGTCAAGTCAGAATTCTATTCCTACTCTCACCAGCGGAAAGTCAACAAGGTGTCAAAAAATATATTAACTTAGCAATTGCTTCGTTAAATAATCTCAAGTCTCGCATTTTTAAAGTCACTTATTAGAAACTAGCAAATTCTTGTTTAAGCTTCGCATATTTAAAATCACTTAGGGAGACTTGCAAATTCTTGGCCTTGTGAGCTAGAATCGCATTTTATAGCCTCTTGTCTAAGCAATTAGCAAAGGCTATTTCAAGAAAAACGCATATTTAAAGAAACTTCTAAGAAACTCGCAAAGACTTTTCAATCATAAAACTAGCAAAAGCTTACAAAAAGTTTTAAATTTTTCACTTTTTTGCACAATTTTTCATTTTCTAAGGAAAAACGGGGTTGCGAGAGAAACACGACAGAAAATAAGCAAGTGCGGTCAAATCAAATCGAAGATTACCCACCCCAGACTAAAACGAAACATTGTCCTCAATGTTTAAAGGCAAGGGTATCACGAAAATCTAAAAGCCGTTTATTAAGTATGCTTAAAGATAAACGTTAGTCGATAAGATTAGGATATCGGATTTCCATCAGCATCGATCATGAAACTCGAGTGGAGAAAAGACAAACTTCGAGCACGAGAGTCTTCATATCGGGAAAATCCTAGACAAAAACATCACAAACAACCAAACACGAGAAATCGAAGAGGCTAACCCCTTCACGTCACTTATTAGAAAATAGAAAGAAGATAGAAATGCTTGTTTTGTTATCGAGTCGTTAGCTTGACCCGCCCCGAATTCATTTGTCCTTGGGGAAGCAAGTGGAAAAGATAATCTCCATCGGACTTTCGTTCAAGAGGTTTGGATAAGTATTGAAACATAAGAAAGTTCCACTCCGATGAGATACCCACGGTTCTTAAAAAGGAAAAGTGATGATACCGGGGTCAAATATGGTATCCTCACTCCCGCAAGAGTGAAGAAGAGGAGAAATCACATTATAAGTGAGGAATGGAATAAAGATTTTAATAACAACTAAGATCCATTCTTCATCTTCAAAAGCAAATTTCATATAATCTTTAATTTGAATTTGATCATTTAAGCTCGTAGGGTGATTTTCAACAGAAACTTCAGGAGGAAGAGGCGGGGTGATATCATCAATAACGAAACTCTTTTGAGAGAGCTGCTCTTCTCCCAAACTAAAATCTTTCTCAAGATCAAAATAGAAACGATCATACTCCGGAGGAGATATGATATGAGATAGTTCATCGGAGAACTCCTCGAAACGAAACGAATCATACTCGGGAAGAGAGATATAACCATGAGAAGTGGTACTGCCACGACTCGTCTCTTCCGGATGATCGATATCAAAGAAAAACGACTCATAAGTCGTGAGAGAAAGATCGAGATGAGAAGTGGGATTGCCACTACTCTCCTCTGCCGTATCAAAGATAAAACTCTCAAATTCGAGAACATAATCCTTGAGCTCGAGCTCCGGAGGATCTGAGGGCTTAAGTATGATGATTTCTTCAACGTTATCTTCCTTCGGGGGAAGAAAAGGTGATGGTTCATCGTAAAACATCTTTTCTAATAAAGGAACATCTCCTCCCGGATCGCAATCGGTTTCAAGAATTTCAGGCAAAATTGGATCATCGACTTCTTCCAAAACGACGTCACTTCTCTCAACCGGCGTGAGAGAAAGGGAAGAGTCGGAAATGATAGGATCGGAAATGAGAGTGGGATTGCCACTCGAAGAATCGTCATCAATCTTTAAGTTCTCTTCTTCAAACGGTTCATCATCATCACTATCGTCAGAGTCGGAATAGTAAAAGGTGGGTGAATGACTTGGTCTTTGTTGATAATGGTGACTGATATATCTTTCTTGCTTGCCAAAGACCTCAAATTGTGCACTCATAACGGAAATTTTATCAGAATAATGATCACTCAACATAGTGGTAGAATCGTAAGGAACGTCAGCATCCCACTGATAATGATGTTGTGTCAAATTCTCGATCAAATCATACGCTTCTTGAGGTGTCTTCCGCATGAGATTTCCACCAGCTGCCAACATGATTTTGTCTCGATCCATCGTAGTGATAGCATGATAAAAGGTTAGGATTTGATCAAGAAGCAAAATTCGATGATCGGGACATTTCTGCAATAACGTTTTGAATCTTTCCCAAGCTTCAAATACGGATTCCTTGGGTAATTGCTGGAAATTGAGAATTTCTTTCCTCGGCTGCATCGTTTTCGAATATGGAAAGTATTTTGAAAGAAACTTGCGAAACATCTCTTCCCAAGTATGAATTGAACGTTTTTTAAGGGTATAAAACCAAGATTCGGCTTCATGGGTTAAAGAGAAGGGGAAGAGATTCAATCGGATATCATCTTGCGAAACGTCACGTTGCTTCATGGATTGAGTGATAGATAAAAACTTGTTCAAGTGCTCATTAGCATCTTCGTCGTGAAATCCATGGAATTGACAATATTGTCGAAGCAATCGAACCATATGATTTTTCAATCTAAACTTGATTCCCGGAACGATCGGTCCTCCTCGACCGATAAGCGATGGATAATAGAAATCCTCCATGGTCCGAGGATCATGGGGATCGAACGGTGAAAAATCGAGCAATGTGGAGAATTAAACAATTTAGAGGGTGAAGATAGAAGAATTAAACATTTTAGAGGAAAACGAAGATTATTTTTGGGTTTTTATAAAAAGCAAACATAAAAGGAAAACAAATTTTGAAAAGGAAAATCTTTTTGGGTTTTTATAAAAGTAATATGTACAAAAACAAAACGGTAACTTCACGAGGAAGGATCTTCAAATATACGCGAATCGAGACGGAATACGAAAACTCACTTCATGCCCTCCCTGGCAGCGGCGCCATTTTTGATTTGTCGTTTTTCGTACAAGATATTTTCCGAAGAAATACAAAGGTATGTATTTCCCGGGTCGTTTTCCCAACGAGGGATGAATGGAGTTTAACAATTCACGTCGCGTGATTCGGTATTCGAATGGGTAAAAAGGTAATTTGATGATTTCTACACTACGGTGCAAGGAATAATAAGGGAAAGCAATTAAAACTACTGGATCAATGATTCAAACAAGTAAATACGACTAAGTATGCAATTTGAAACTAAAAACGCGATAAACGTAATTAATAAAACGCGAATAAAATGCAACTACTCTAATTTAACCCATGAAAATGAACTACTATTTTTATACAGCTAAAAATGATATTTGAAAATTATTTAAAATTTAAAACTAATTTTTTGGATATTTTCTTGATTTATTTTGAATTAAAACTAATTTAAGACAAATAGACTTAAAATACTAAAAATTAGGAAAACATGCAAGAAAATGACAAAACTATTTTTCAAAAATCTAAAATAACTAATAAGAATTTTTAGAACTGGAATCACATTTTTTTGACTTTTTCTCTATTTATTATGAATTTAAAACTATTTAAAACTAATTAAAATTCTAGAAAATACTAATTAAGCTAACAAAATTCTGGAAAAATACTTTTTATCACTTTTTGAATTTTCTAAAACTAGGAAAATTGAAATTACATTTTTCTGAATTATTTGGATTAAATGCTAATTAAAAATGCTAGAAAATGACATAAAATGCAGAAAAATAGCAAATGAACAGTGAAAAATATGAAAACTTCCAGAATACTATAAAATAAAATAGAGAACTAGGGAAAATTAACAGAAACCAATTCGGAGTACAAGAACTATGATTTGGGCACACTACTTGAATGAATAAGCACTCAAAATGAGCAATAAGCTAACCACAAGCTACAAAAAGCTACCTAAACTTAAAGCTAACCTAAACTAACTTAGTTATGGCTATTTCTACTATTTTGGATCAAAAGAGCACAAGCTGGATGCAATTTAGCTACAAATCAGGTTCAAACTAAATTTAGCCAAACGGCCCTTAACTACCAACTTGAAGCCCTATAATAAGCTATCTAGAAAAATCACAAAAATAAGGAAAAATGACCTAGGAGTAGACAACCAACCAGAGGTCTTGTATCCCAAGTTTCAGCTTCTGAGGACTTATAATGAAGAAATTAAAATTCAAAACTATAAGCTACTTGGACTAGGAGTGTATTGAAACAGAAGGGTGAAATGGATCAATAGCAGACCTAATAAGCTAATTCCAACAAGCTCTTAAGTAACATCTGATCTTAAAAAAATGACAACCTACTACTGCTATTTACTAAGAAACCTTAAGTGCAAACAAAACCTCAGGTTATTGCAGAATCTAAACTTAAATCAGCTACATATATGGAGTACCACAGAAATCAGTGTACAGAACAAACCTAAAAAGCAGATTAAGTAGCTACTAATTCAGCACTAGAAAGCATGTAAAAGCAAATCAGATTGGCACAATGTTGATTACCACAAGATGATCTAGATACAAATAATGAAACTACTCTGATTATTCAGCAATTCAGTTTGTAAGTTAACCAAGCGGATACAGTAATTCAACTTAAAGACTATGAGAAAATTATTCAAGTGGCAACTCTAATCCATAGCAATCCAATGCAACAACTTAGAAATCACAACTTTAACAACCTAAGAAATTATGTACCAAGTTTCAAGGCTAAAAACTCATAGACATAAAGCTAAAACTGCTTCTAGATTCTAAATCCAAACACCACTTTTGAAAACAAAATTTAAAATAAAAATAGCAAATATATAAAACTAGGATTGATTCAGATTAAAACTTATTGACAAATTAGATTAAGAACAACTAGTAACCAAAAACTGAGTTTGACTTCCAGTTTTGACCCGATTTGACTATTGTTGACTTTTTGAAAAACTGAGAATTAAGAGCTAAGCTACCAGAGATAAGCTCACATAAGCTTATAAAAGCTTATGTGAGATTATGGAAACAAGAATTTAAAACTAAACTCAGAGCTGGAACTCAAATTAAACTTGATGGATTAAACTTAAATTGAACAGTAAATTGTATTATTGAAAAAGAGTTACAATATGGAAATTACAACTAAATTAACTAATGAAAAGCAGTAAAAATAACATGAAATTAATGGCCAAAATTTCTCTAATGCTTAAGAAATTGGACAAATTCAACAATGTGGTGAAGGGGTCTTTTTATAGCTTGAGGAGAAGCTTGGGATGCCTTTTAGAAGCTCCTAGATGTCTAATCATAGCCATAGATTCTTCATCTCGTCATCTAATTTAATCAGGGCCTTTAGATCATTTTGGTGATGTGTTACGACCAATAAGGGAGCTCCATTTGTCCACGCAATCATTCCCATCACATGGATTGCCAGCTTGGCAATCCAAGATGCTTAGTACAATGCTGCTCAGGGGTATGGTTGGGAATTCAAAGGTTGAAGGAGATTGAATCAACGTATATTGGTTTTGGGAAGGAAGGGTAATGTGGGTTTTTTAATATTTAGTTTGACTTGGTATTTTATTGTTGACTGGTGGGATGGTGTGTTGACCGGTTATAATGGAAAGCCGGGTATGGGTTTAAGTGGTGGGCTGTGGGAAAGTTGATAAGAATGAGGCCCGGTTTGGTTTTTACTTGTAATTAGTTTTAGGGAAGATAGTGTAGAGTTTTAATCTTCAAGGACCCAAAACTGCCAATTATCCAAAATATACTCCAAGGGCTTTTCTTGACTTTTGTTAATTTCTGAGGGTTGACTTTTGACTTTATGAGCATACAAAGGATCCGGCTTGATAATTCTTTCCCGACCTCGACTTTTGCTTTCTTCTCTCTCTCGTGCTTAGTTTTCTCCGATTTTGGCTTTCTTTTGTCTGTTTTGTCATATCCGTACCTGCACATACAAAAACTCAAGAAACACGCAAATATTAAGCATTAACGGCTCTTTCTTGGTTATTTTGGGTCTATATTTGTAAACAAATGATATGTGTTTTAGCACATATCAGGTGTCAAGATAAACGTCGAAGCACGTTAAGAGGTGCTCAGTTTTTGAGTGATAAACTTGTGAGTTGGTCTTCAAAGAAACAAATGAGTACCTCAATATCCTCTACAGAGGATGAATACATAGCCATGTCATCTTGTTGTGCTCAAATCCTATGGATGAGATCCCAATTATCTGACTATGGCATTGAATTCAACAAAATCCCTCTGTACTGTGATAACAAGAGTGCCATTGCTCTCTCATGCAACAACGTTTGATGTGCTACGTGTGTACAAGTTTTAAATTTATAAAAGACGAATTACCAATTTTACCAATAACACATACGAGCAAGTGCACTCGTCCGTTATAGCAAGATTATTAAGGTAAGTCGGGTATCGTTCGCAGGGATTGAGTGAATCTGATTAACAAGTTTGAATCAACTAAGACAATCCGAAACATATAACAACGCAAATAGATATAATGAAATTCAGATGATTAAAAAAATTACACTTGCTTAAACTAGTTTCTTATCCATGATTAATATGATTGTGATAACTTCTTAACATGTTGGTTATGATAATTAGTTGATGTACTAATCTATTGCTTTTACAAGTTAAACCTTCGTCAAGATTTTGATTAATAAAAACAAGCATTAAGTTTAACCAATCTGTTCAAGATCAATTCAAGTTTCATAAGTTTACTTTCACAAACTTAAACACAAAAACATCCATTTGCTTTATCAAATTGCTTAAGAAATGATCAATACAAAAGGTAACCGATTATAGACAAAAGGGTACTATTGATTGTTAACAACTAATCTTACGACCTTTTAGATGTTTTCAATCAATCCAACTTGATAATCAAAACGTGTTCTTATTACAACCACACCTTAGTTCCTTTATTTAATCAAGAATAATGGGTAAAAACAATCATCCATAGACAAAATGATTATAACTAGTTGAATAACAATAAGTTCTTTCGACCTCAACGATTACTATCAACTAGTCAAACTTGATTAACAAATGTCACTATGAAACTTTAGCACAATTGGATCTTAGAATCAACTTGAAATTGAATTAAAACATGTTAACACAATCACTAATCAATCATATGATAATCAACATCATTTAAGCAAGTGTGTAAAGAAACTAGCCACTCATAGCAAACATAAACATAAACTCAGAACTTTGATCATTAGAAAACATGATTAAGAGTCTTACAATGCTTGGAATAATATTACAAATGGTGAAGTAATGATTCCCAAAGTATTGGGGTAGACTCCTTGAGGTTTTGGCCTCCAAATGTGGAACTTCTGGAACTCCAAACTTTTCTAGACTTCTAAGGACGAAATTGAGAGCTTAAGAGCTTTGTTTGATGAGTAGAGAGAGTTGTATTGAAGTGTGTGTCTCATATGCTCACAAGAGGTCTCTATTTATACTAGTTCAAAGGCCTAGGTTATTAATTGCTTTACTTGGCCTCCAAGGAGTTAGGAAGAGACTAGAATACACCAAGGGAAGGACCTAGAATCATTTGGATGCAAAGGGGATACTTAGTGATGAAGATTTGGTAGAAACAGGTACTCCAACCGGATCGGTCACATGACCAACCTATCCGGTTGGCCTTTTACAAAGGCTCCAACCGTATCGGTTGCGGGCGGCAACCAAACGGTTGGGTTGGCGTTTCAGGCACATTTTGGTCACTTTCCAACCTATCCGGTTGCATTAGCAACCGATCCGGTTGGTCTTCCTGAGTTACGGGAAATCAACTTTTACTTCATTTTGACTTGTAGAACTTGGTTCTTCAATCACTCTGGTCTTCTATGGTACTTGAGATACTGATTTGTGCTTGACATGCTTCACTGAAATGGGAATCTTCTAATTGTTGAACATTTCTTTACTTTTCCTTCTGTTTCCCTGCACTTGGTTATAAATACTAGACAAACATCTTTTGATGCAATTAAGCACTGAAATCGTACAATTATAACCAAATAACATATGCAATTAAGCACTGAAATCTCCTATTGATGGTTGAATTGTCACGTCCTTATTCTTAACGCGTTGTGTCTTCTAAAGTCGTAGGGTATGCGTTTTTCCCTAACTCTTTGAGACTACCTTAAGGTTATTTCCTACGAAATCTCTAGGATTCATAAACTAACTCTAAGGTTACCTTTGGATGTTTATCCAACAATAACTCTAGGTGATTATAAACTAATGTTTACAAAGATTACTCAAGCATTAAAAACACAACGAATGACCTATCGCAATACTAGGTCAATCACAATTAAGATTAAGAGACAACCAATCAATATTCAATACCTAGGTTTCATAGATCTAAGCAAACACACAAGTAAATTAGCCGGACATGGAAAACATGCAAGCATACACACAAACAATTGAATACATAATTGAATTAATGAAGTAAATTACTTATCTTGTTGTAGAATAGGGTATGGAACCCTAAGATACTGCCCAAGACAGCCAAAGTTTGGTTTAGGTTTTACTCCACAAAACTACCTCTCTAAAAGTCTGAAAATTCGAATTCTATATATAGAGTTACAATATGCGACGGCGTCACTCTTTATTTGTGACGCCGTCGGATTGCCGCCATTAGGTTTTCGTCTTAGCCACGTCAACTTTGTGACGGCGTCACTTTATGGTTGTGACGCCGTCGGCTTCATCTTTTGACGCCGTCGGGTTCCAAATCTAGGCCTTCTGAGTTGTGACGCCCTACTCTTTAAAACCTGATGCCGTCAAGTGCAAAATAGCAATTTGGCTTCTGAGTCGTCACAAAGCGTGTTGCGGCGGCGTCGCCATTTGGCTGTGACGCCGTCACCTTCAATTCCAGCAGCTTGAGTGTCATGATTCTGGACTTTGACCATTTTCTTCATATTCGCGCCTTTTCGTCCGAATAAGTGTCATTCCAGCAATTTGCCTTCAAGAGACCTAAAAAGTGAGAAGGAACGAAATTAAGTAGTAACGGATATAAAAGTGGTCGATTAAGGGCTTAAATGACCCCTCAAAAGTGTACCTTTTAAATCCTTATCAGGATACGAGTATTTCTTCATTTATTTCACTGTGTTCTATATTTGTATGGGTCACCCATGAATATGATTGTTCAAAACTTCATAGTCGATCATATAGTGTGGGCACAATATGAATTAAGACTAATGTGAATTATGGTATTTATATGTGTATATGTATTCATAGGGATGAATATTCGATGACCCATATGCGACGTCATTACATGGATGATTTTTAATTAGTGAGTTACGTTTATGATTTGTATTCTTGTATGTCCTTAGACTTTTGATATATAACACATTTATAATACATGATGAGTTCTGCTTTGATTCATCTCCAACATCTTGGTAACTCAGGGCCATGTAGGGGTGTTTTAGGTATTGCGGATTATGTATTATAAGGTGGATATAGGCAAAATTATTTGTTCCTCTTATACTAAGAGTATGATACTGTTGTAGGCAACTTGATGAATTAGTTGATATTAACATGGTCGTGACTTAAGTGGAAGTTGAACTCTTGTTGTAACTTACCTTAGTGATATCATAAATTCTAGATCGAGAAACAAATGTTAACGGTTTGAGATATCTTAATCCGTGTCTCAAATTAACATGTATTGGAAACAAAAGAAATAAGATAAAATTCAAATCATAAGATTTTTAATTGTTAATGATTGTTGTTTTGGTTCTAATAACGGACGAACAACTCATATATTTTTTGGAGGCAAGTAGAATGACTGTTGCTAATAATTAAAATATTTTAAATTGATAATTATCTTGTATAATAATTAAAATATATCTTATATTCAGATATAGAAGATATCCTTTAAGGTATTATATAAATACACTAACTAGAAATTATGGTTCAACTAATTATTTTCCACCTAGGGTTTCATGTAACCTCCCTTCTCTCCTTGTGTTCGGCCGAAACGCGAAGCACATACAAACACACTTTCATGTTTGTTACTTCTCAATTTGATTGTTGATGTGGTGTAGTAGATCAAGCACTAGCATCTTGATGAAGTCATTGGAGTGCTAGCGTGGACTAGCTGTGGAAAGATCACCTTTTGATCTTATTGAGTTCGTGAATTCATCCATCCAAATCATATAAGTACAAAAGTTTTGTATTTACTTTTGATTAGTCATAGATATGTATCTGGATCGCTACTCTGGAAAAAGGTTTTAAATGGTTTATGCTTGTGCTGTGATTCTGATTGTTCTTGTTTAATTGTTGTGGACTAGCTGTGGAAAGATCACCTTTTGATCTTATTGAGTTCGTGAATTCATCCATCCAAATCATATAAGTACAAAAGTTTTGTATTTACTTTTGATTAGTCATAGATATGGATCTGGATCGCTACTCTGGAAAAAGGTTTTAAATGGTTTATGCTTGTGCTGTGATTCTGATTGTTCTTGTTTAATTGTTAAATAATTTTTAAATTATAACTACGTTTTCCATAAGGAAGATGTTATGGCGACTCTAAATTCAAGGGAGTTGAAGAAAAGAACTGAGGGCACTAAGGAATAAACTGGTGACGGGTTATATGTAAGGGGAAGGTCAGATCATTCAGATGAAGCTCATTCTGGTGGATGTCCGAGGTCTAATTCAAGGGGTGAAACTCGTAAACTCATGTGCTTTATATGTCATCTAGAGGGTCATCTAAAGATAAATTGTCCAATGAAGAATTCAAGTGGGTCCGTCTGAAAGAGTAAGCATGATCAGAATTCTAATTCTTCTAATGACGAGGGTAACACCTACTTTGAAGAAGCCTTATTGGTAGTCGGGAATGATAAGATGGCTGAATTGGTAATAGATTCAGGTGGGTCTTATCATATGACACATATGGGGGATTTCTTGCATGACTTCAAGGGTTTTGATGGTGGTTCGGTTCAGTTAGGTGATAATAAGATATGCACCATCAGATGGACAGGAAAATGAAGATATAGTTGCATGATGGTTCAAGCTTTATACTAGAAGATGTCAGGTATGTTCTAGGGTTAAGTAGAAGCTTGATTTAGTACTCTTGAAAAAGAGGGTTATACTATGAAGATGCAAACGGTTAGAGTAAATGTGATCAAAGGTTGTCGGTTATGATGACTGAGATAAGGAGAAGAAAAAGTGATGACATTTAGTGTACAAAATCATGGAGATTCAAAACAAGTTGGATTCGAGAAACTTGGTTCTAGACAATTTAGGTTCAAACAACTTGGTCCTGGTGCTAAAACAAAAATCCATGGAGTACATGATGAAAAACGTTTTTGGTTTGTGGTGGAACTGCAGGGATCTCGGGAAAATCGTAAAGCTGGGCTATTCAAGATAGTAATGATGATGTTGCAGTAACTCAAAGACAGTTGGAGGATAAGCAACTTGAAAGAAAAGACAAAAAGGACTGATTGGCAAAGGAGCATGAAAGGTGAAACTTTGGGGCAAAGTGGGGGCAAACACTATGAAAATAGAGTACCCAGTTAAGAGGATGCAGAGGGTAATGTTGTTGAAAAAAATAAGAAGGGGAAGGAGTCTAAGAAATCCAATCTAGGAAAATTACTGAAGTACTGATAACATCAAATAATCCTGAATATTAAGTGTCAATTTCCCCCGATAATGCTTCTATTTTATATCATTTATATGGATTTACGGTTGTTTTCCTATGTTTTACACTTTCAGGTAATTTACGAGCATTGGAGCTAAAGAGACGCGGATTTGGAGAGTTTATTAAAAATTTATCATAGTATGCTTACTTTGAAAAAGTTACGGCGTAACTCCTCTCTCACATTACGCCGTAACTAAAGCGTGGCTCAGAAAACCAACTTAACAGAAGATTACGGCGTAACTCTATCCAAGATTACGACGTAACCATATTAGGTCAAATGAGGTTCCGCGCCGCTGATAATTACGCCGTAACTCGTGATACAACTACGGCGTAACCAAGATTTATTGAAGATACGGCGTAACTCCTTCCAGAGGTTACGCCGTAACCAGCATATTCAGAGCAAATTATAAAGAATTGTATGCTACGGCGTAACTCTTATAATTAGTTACGCCGTAACCAGATCTGACCTATAAATACCCCACGATTTCCAACATTTCAAATCATCCCATTTCACACACAACAATCAGAGAACGTGAGAAGAATTCGAAGGCAGATCTAGAGGAGCATACGGAGCTATCTCCAAGGGAGAAATCACTCCCCTACGATAAGCATTAGCTTTTTATCTTTTCTTTACCTTCAATTCATGTATTTCGTAACATTAAACATTGAATTGATTGTTATGGTTAATATAAGCGGCTAAGCACCTCTTGGTGCTGGCCTAGTTATGATTCCTTAATTGTTTTGTTTGCGTTTACATTGCTTCCGTATAATTATTTCTAAGTGTATGCATGCATAGTTTATTCGTAGCTACCCTTGTTTCGGTAGTTTTGAATGGCGGTAGAGGCTAATTGCTTAGGAGATATGACCAACTGACCTTAAGTAAGCAGACTGAGATGGGAAGGGTAAGATATGACCAACTGATGACCCTTTCTACTTGTGCGATTTGACCAACTGATCACCTACCATTTGAATGAACTTAAGAAGTAAGGGGTGAGTGTTTAAGATGCTATCGTCCGGGCACTCACTATTATAAATCTAGCATGTAGCGGTACTTAATGACTTGGCTTAGGAGACCAGGAACAACTGGACTTATGAGGGGACACCTGACTTCTCTAGTGGTACCCTTTGCTGATAGGTTAGGACGAACTGACCAAATGATGTCCTCTCGACTTTGACCCTACCTGAAGTAATTGGAAGTAATTAGACGTAAACATTACTAGTTAGGATGAGTAGCTAGGTTAGCACCACTCTCCTCTATTGATTACAACCTTTGCCTTTATCTGCTTTAGTAGTTAATTAGTTAATTCCATATCGTAATCATATTAAAATCTGTGACACTTAGACTTAGTATAAATCCACACACATAGCTCTTGGGACGACCTTGGTTTTACCGAATACTACACTACACACGACCGGGTACACTGCCCGTTAGTGCATTAGGGTAGACCATAGGTATAACGAGTAATTATAAATATTAAAACCTGGTCAGTAGAACCTGCATCAAGTTTTTTGCGCCGCTGCCGGGGAGTTATATTAGGATTTCTATTAAGTCTTTCATTTTTGTTTTAAAAAAAATTTCTCAAATTCTCGCAATCTCTTTTCAAGTTTCAGGTACCATGGAAGTTGTTAACATTGATGACCTCACTCTTGAGGAATATTTGGCATTGACAAGAGAAGAACAAGGGCTGGGGCTCGTAAGACCGGCAATTGGAGCTGATGTCCGTTTCAAGATTAAAGACCAATTTATGAGGGAACTTCGTGCTAACCCTTTTTCAGGAAACAGAGACGAAGATGAGTATGAACACGTTGAAAATGTCTTGTACATCGCAAGCCTTTTTAACATTTTGGGTGTGTCTCATGACGTTGTTATGCTAAGGGTGTTCCCCATGACTCTTATTGGGGGTGCAAGAAGATGGATCGAAAGATTGCCTGCCGGGGCAGTTGATACTTAGGCTCTGCTAAAGAAGCACTTCATCCAGAGGTATTGTCCTCCGTCAAAGATATCTAACCAGCTCTTGGAGATCCATAATTTCAAGCAAGAAGACGACGAAATGTTATATCAAGCCTGGGATAGATACAACAATCTACTCTGCAAGTGTCCTACACATGATCTGAACAACCAGCAAAAGGTCAACATCTTCTACAAAGGAATCAACATAACTACAAGACATATGTTGGACTATCAAGGACCAATTCCAAGCATGACTCCTACTCTAGCAATTGAAGCCATCCAAAAAATGGCTGATCATTCCCAAAAATGGCACGATGGAGGAAGCAAAAGAAACCAAGGCGGAAGTTTTGACGGATTTGAAGTCATCACTAACAAGCTAGAGAATCTGGGTCGGGATATGCTAAAAATCAGGGAAAATGTTCATGCCATCCAAGTAGGTTGAGAAAGCTGCGGGAGAGGACATCTCACCAAGAATTGTCCTCACATTAACAAAGAAAACCTAATCGAAGAAGCTAAATATGGAGAAAATCGACCGTTTTACGGAGATAATCGAAATAGTAATGGGTATGGTGGAAATTACAACCGCGGGCCTTATGGAGAAAAAAAGCCCCAACCTTGAAGAGACTATAAACAAATTCCTGGAAAGTTCGCCCCAGAAGCAAAAAGAACAAGATAAATGGCTTAGGGATTTCCAGGAAAACACAAATAAAAATCTTTCCAGGCACGACATAACCCTAAAAAACCTTGAAGCCATGGTAGAAAAGCTTAGTGTAGAGATAGAGATGAGTAACATCAAAACTGAGGGGACCAAACCTATGGTAGCATGCAATGCCATTTTTGCTGATGATAATTCACAGGAAGTGATTGAGGAGTGCAAATCTACAACCGAAAATTTTGAGTAGACAATTGTCGACACTCAGGTTCAGTTACGCCGTAACTATTTCCCCGAGTTATAGCGTAACCATGATCCAGAAAGCGTAACCAGGTCAGAAATCAGTTTTTTTTCAGTTAAGGATATTAGCGCAGACGGGTTAGTCATTCCATGTTCAGTTGGAAGTTATGATATCTTGGGAGTAGTAGATTTCGGGTCTAGTATAAACCTCATGCCACTTTCCATATTCTTAAAACTCAAATTAATCCATCTTTGGAAAACGGATATCGTGATTGAGATGGCGAATAAGACCAAGGCTACTCCGTTAGGAATTACAGGTGGGACTTGTGTTAAGGTCGATAGATTTGTTTCTGCCCCCGAATTTGTGGTTATCGTTATGGAGAAAAATACAAAGGAACATTTGATTCTTGGTAAACCGTTCTTGACTCATTGGGATATTATGGTGACAGAATAGAATTTAAATTGGACAAAACCTTATGCCATGAGCCGAATGAAATTGTAACAACTGATGATCCACTGGAGGGTAAAGTGGATCATTCCGATAGGTTTCCTCTGTCATATTTTGGCCATTTGCAGGGGACCGAATCAAGTGATGATGACTGCAGCAATGAAGAAGATAATGAGGTCCGACCTTATGTGCCTAGTTATGTTTTTACGGGTAAACTTCACTGTTGTGCTCCTAAAATTTGTTTGATTGAAGGGTCCAAAGCGACATTGCCTACATGCTCTCCTTATCAAAAACGATGTAATGGAGGAGGAGAATTTTTCATTCGTAGGATTGAAAAAGCAGCAGAAGTTTGGTGGTGTTGGGAAGAAGAAAAATTAATTAAGAGGCGATGGATTCAAGGGCACAATATTATGAACGATTGGTTCACTGAGGTCAAATGGACTATTCATTTTTGTGAACCAGCTATGATGTCTGATGAATTCACCAGGGCATGGCCTACATGCGATCCCAACCGCAAGATCTACAATGGAGGAGAATTCCCTGATCCTAACTGGCTCAAACACAAGGAATGGGCATGTATTGATGAGGAAAAGAGAAGGGAAGTCGGATACAAGGGAATCTCATTTGAAAACTGGTTACGAGTAAAGTTTGGAGCTTTTAAAATAAAATGGGAAGAAGAGGCTAAATTTCGTTACGAGTGGGAAAAGGCTAATTTTTTGCAAGAATATCGATATTCCATAACTCGGTTTGTTTCTCCACGTGTTTGGGACCAGCCCTCTTTAAGTAAAAAAGCAGACATGGAGGAAGTTGGCCAAGGCCAAAGGCCACCATAAAGCCCCGAGGCTCTGAGTCTAACTTAAAGACTCGTAAATAAAGAAAAGTGCTCTTTCGGGAGACAACCCGAACTATCCCTTTCATTTGTTTTATTTCCATTTCTGTTGGGTTTTGTGTTTTTAACCATTTTTGCAGGAAACGAAGAAAAGTTGCTGCTGCAGCATGCTGATCTTACCAGAGTTACGGCGTAACTCATTCTCATGGTTACACCGTAACAGGCCCTTTTGCAGCAGAACCTCAGAAGCATTACCAATTACGGCGTAATCCCATTTTAGTGGTTACGCCGTAGCTACACTTTTGCAGCGTATGCCAGGTTTTGCCTAGTTCTGGCGTAACTCCTTCTGGAGTTACGACGTAACTATCCTCTGCATTACTTCTTTCATTTTAAACACAATAACCTTGTATTAGTCTTTTAAATGAACTTTGTGGGTATGTTCCCTGTAAGCCCTCACGAGACTACACTCGTCCACTTGGGACACTAAGTGGTTTAAAAGGCTTGTTGCATGCGCTAAATGCAACCGTGATTCCTACGAAAGTGAGTTAGGTTTATTTTTCATTTTTCATTTTTTCTTTTTAGAATTATTCTTGTCGGTAGTGTGATTTCAGGGATTGAAGTTTTCTCGTGGATGCTTATGCGAAGGCACGACTCTTTTTTGTGGGCCTTCTTTCTTTTTGGAGCAAATTTCAGGGAAGTTCTCGCTCTAATTCTACTTTTCTCTTCACCTTTATTTAACGCTTAGTACAAAAAGGACTTTGTACAATTTAAGTGGGGGTACGGGAGTAGAATTGTCTCTTGAACTTTATTGCCCTCGCTTTTCTAGTTTATTTTGAAAAATTATGCCATTTTTAAAGTTTTGACATGTTTTTCTTAACCTAACTAGATTAGACCTTAGCCGAGCACATATAACCCTTGATTTATTATGGTGAGATTAGCCTTATCCGTTTCCAAATTATTACCCCAAATCCACCAAATTATGAGTGTGTCGGTAGCTTGTAAACTTTAGAACTTGGCCTTTACATCATTTCGAGACCATAGACGAGGTATGTTGAGTTAGCTCGATGTATTTGGACTTTTCAGTTTAAGAAGGCAGTATTATAGGATTATCACCCAAATAGCCTACCATTGTGTGTCTATCAATTATTCACCTCGACTTCTCGACCCCCATGTGAAACCCTTTTGTTGCACTCACCTTTAGTGCAAGATACCCCTAGATACACCCATCTGAGCCATTCCTTTCATTTTGTTAACCCAATATATTATTTCGTTATACCCATACACCTTAGCCTACCCTGTAGTCTTTGTTTGTGATTGGGAAGTCATCATTTGCCTAAGTTGAAGGTTCAAGTGGAAAGGTTCGGGAATCACGCTTTCGTCGACGACATATTCTTAAAGATCATTGAAGACCCCCCGAACTCCCATTGTTCATCTCAAGTGGGGGGATGTTATGTTTATGATTCAAAAAAAAAAAAAAAGTGTTATGCATTTGTATTCAGTTGATTGTAAAGTGCAATGTTATAAGCACTATGTTATGAGCTTAATATAAATTTAGTATCGAGGAGGCCACCTCGGTCACATTTGAAGATTGGAGTTGGTAATTGCGCCAACAGTTGGAGAAAAGGTAGTGTGCCCATCATGACGTCCTCTAATGACTCATCTACCTTGTATATCATGATCCGGTTTCTTGACTTCGAGACTTGAACTTTGGGCGGACGGTAAGTGGTGATGACTTGGTTATAGATTTAGACTATTTGCTTGATTTTTTATTTTCCACCATTTATATATCCCATGTCTTATCCTACCCTTTAGTCATGAAGCATGTCTAGGTGATGCAGCGAGCAATCTTTGGTGTCTTGGCCATGGATTTGGTCATGTATCATTGATTTTGTCCACTTCGCCGTGACATGTTAGTAATGACGAGTCACCCTTGACCTTTGTCGTGTCTACCCATATTGCCTTCGATGATTGTTTAGCCCTTAACTCTAGTGGTGGAGATTTGCGTAACCGCCAAGCTTATGATAGAATACATGCTATGACTGTGCGATTGAGTGATCACCCCGAAATTGACACTTAGATTATCTAAGAGATTTGAGTGTTTCGTTACCATTTCGTGAGGTGTTCGGCTTTGTTTTATTATAGCATAAGGGATTTGTAAATTATATTTTCCAGGTGATGGGAGATATCTTTTTAGAAATCTATCTAATAAGGTCTACTTTAGGGCAAGTAGAGTTCAAGTGGAGGGATATTTGATAATATCAAATAATCCTGAATATTAAGTGTCAATTTCCCCCGATAATGCTCGTATTTTATATCATTTATATGGATTTACGCTTGTTTTCCTATGTTTTACACTTTCAGGTAATTTACGAGCATTGAAGCTAAAGAGACGCGGATTTGGAGAGTTTATTAAAAATTTATCATAGTATGATCACTTTGAAGAAGTTACGGCGTAACTCCTCTCTCACATTACGCCGTAACTAAAGCGTGGCTCAGAAAACCAACTTAACAGAAGATTACGGCGTAACTCTATCCAAGATTACGACGTAACCATATTAGGTCAAATGAGGTTCCGCGTCGCTGATAATTACGCCGTAACTCGTGCTACAACTACGGCGTAACCAAGATTTATTGAAGATACGGCGTAACTCCTTCCAGAGGTTACGCCGTAACCAGCATATTCAGTGCAAATTACAAAGAATTGTATGTTACGGCGTAACTCTTATAATTAGTTAAGCCGTAACCAGATATGGCCTATAAATACCCCACGGTTTCCAGCATTTCAAATCATCCCATTTCACACACAACAATCAGAGAACGTCAGAAGAAGTCAAAGGCAGATCTAGAGGAGCATACGGAGCTATCTCAAAGGGAGAAATCACTCCCCTACGATAAGCATTAGCTTTTTATCTTTTCTTTACCTTCAATTCATGTATTTCATAACATTAAACATTGAATTGATTGTTATGGTTAATATAAGCGGCTAAGCACCTCTTGGTGTTGGCCTAGTTATGATTCCTTAATTGTTTTGTTTGCGTTTACATTACTTTCGTATAATTATTTCTAAGTGTATGCATGCATAGTTTATTGGTAGCTATCCTTGTTTCGGTAGTTTGGAATGGCGGTAGAGGCTAATTGCTTAGGAGATATGACCAACTGACCCTAAGTGAGCAGACTGAGACGGGAAGGGTAAGATATGACCAACTGACGACCCTTTCTACTTGTGCGATTTGACCAACTGATCACCTACCGTTTGAATGAACTTAAGAAGTAAGGGGTGAGTGTTTAAGATGCTAGCGCCCGGGCACTCACTATTATAAATCTAGCATGTAGCGGTACTTAATGATTTGGCTTAGGAGACCAGGAACAACTGTACTTGTGAGGGGACACCTGACTTCTCCAGTGGTACCCTTTGCTGATAGGTTAGGACGAACTGACCAAATGTTGTCCTCTCGACTTTGACCCCACCTGAAGTAATTGGAAGTAATTAGACGTAAACATTACTAGTTATGATGTGTAGCTAGGTTAGCACCACTCTCCTATATTGATTACAACCTTTGCATTTATCTGCTTTAGTAGTTAATTAGCTAATTCCATATCGTAATCATATTAAAATCTATGACACTTAGACTTAGTATAAATCCACACACATAGCTTTTGGGACGACCTCGGTTTTACCGAATACTACACTACACACGACCGGGTAGACTGCTCGTTAGTGCATTAGGGTAGACCATAGGTATAACGAGTAATTATAAATATTAAAACCTGGTCAGTAAAACCTGCATCAAGTACAATGCCTGGTCGACAAGTTGGTCCTCGCTTCAAGGTTCCAGTACAAGGAAAAGGTGTTGAGTGTTGATTATGTTTAAGTGTTACTCCAAAGGTGAAAATTATAGAACATTAGGAGCGAGCTTCACATAGATGAAGGGTTTAAGTGTACAATGTAATTAGATTAGGTTTAGACTAAAACTTGGAATAATTTGCTTGCCTTTTTTTTTTTTTTTTTTTTTTTCCTTGCTTGCCTTGTAATGCAAGTAAAAAATATAATGTAAGCGTTTGAGGTTATGTGTGTGTGGTTCTCTTGAGTCAATATTGTTGGATATTTTAGTGTAATTGGATTAACTTGAGTCAATCGTCACGACATTTCATTTATGCAAAAGTTTGATTGTTTGAGATTACTTGTTTTAGTTAATCAAGGATTGCACTAAAATAGGGGAGGAATGTTGGATATTTTAGTGTAATTGGATTAACTTGTTTTGACCAATTTCATCATAATAATACATCATTTAGGTTTGGAGGTGCGGAGTGCACACCTACTTGAATTTATTATGATCTTAGGGGCGAAGCCCCTAAGGGACGGGGGTCCGGGGGCAGCGCCCCTGGTAGCAGGGTCCAAGGGGCAGAGCCCCTGGCTGGGGTCGATTGATTCTGCTGAAGTTATATTTCTGCTGAAATACAATGGATTCTGCTGAAGCCATTGATTCTGCTGAAGTTATGTTCCTCAGAAATTAATATTCGGAAACTGAGGGACAAAACTTGTCAACTTGGAAACCCTAAAACTGCCATTGGCAGTTATCCCGTAACATGTTATATACGGTTTGTTTGGTCATTATCATATAACGGTTCATTACATCTCATACACACACATACAGAAAATTCTCAACTCTGAATTGTATCCGATTGAATATTTCGGTAGAACCGCCGAATTGATTCGATCTGAAAGTGTTCACACGCCTTTCAGAGTTTAAGCATATCCATTGGTGTTCGTTATTACTACATATCCCCTACAAATATAGGCGCTGGATTTCAAAGTTTGTTGGTTTTTAATCCAAGAAAATTAAAATGGATATGACGCCAAAATGAAAGACCTGTTCCACAAGTGAGTAGGTGTCCAAATCATCCCAGAAAATATAATTTCAAAGTGGCTCATACATGCCTTTTTGTAAGGCTTCGGGTCAAGATTGCCAACTTTATTTTTTATTAAAAGATTCCTTTAAATTCTAGCAACCTTATAAGAACATATATAGCACCATTGTTTAACAAAATGTCTTCAATTTCTACACCCCTAAATTTTTGAGGCTATACTGGTTCAACAACATCTTTTAGAGATCTAAAGCTTCAAGACAAAATCCTCGAACTAAGAAACACAAATTCTGATTATATGGGAAAGGTATCGAACACGAATCATGATCAAGATCATGTCTCACATGAGAGGGACAGAAGAGAAAAGTTAGCCCAGCAGTTCATTTCTTTGTCAACGCTACTTCCTACTCCCACCAAGGTAAAAACAACAACAAAATGTTTTCTAGAAAACATGTTATGTATTGGTATGTAATCTAGCAAAGTTTGGACTTTCTCTTGATTGTAGACGGATATGGCATCTGTGTTGGAAGATGCATGTAACTACATTAAAGAACTTGAGAGTCATGTGAAGGAACTCGAAGAATCATCAGCTGGCTGCAATTCAAAGGATGTTCGAGAATCTCCTGATGACGAAGCTAGTTCTTCTCACAAGACAAAGCATGGAGAGGATATTGAAGTGCAAATGTCAGGGAAGAGTGTTTTAGTACAATTTCAATGCAAGAGAGATTCATCTTCCTATGTCAACGTATTAGGGGAGATGATCAATATCGGTCTGTCAATAATCAGTACCAACGCTGTGACTTTCACGAGCACCACTCTTTTTATCAACGTCGTTGCTGAGGTATATATAATTTGAATCATACTTAATTCTTAATCAGGATTACCACATTTTTATGCATCTCTCTGTATATAGATAATGTGCTGAAAAAACAATTACCAACAGATATTTGATATTCCAGTCTTTCCACTAATTTCAACAGATGGCGGACGACTTCTGCATGACGCCAACAGACCTATCGAAGAATCTGCAACAAGTTCTTTAGACTTTATATATGGATCGGACAAGAAACCGTAAGAACATCTTGTTATCGATCAATGTTGATATGATCCAACCGATCGACTTCAAGTTCTTCCATCGATGTTTAAAATCTGTCATTGTTTAATCATTTCCTCTTTTTGGCGAAATTAATAAAAGGATGTGAAAATAAATTCTGACTGGTTGCTCATACTTTCTTTAATTAGGTTATTACGGAGTAATATAAGATTTAAGTATCTTTTGATCATATTAATCACTGCAATACTAGAACCCGCACACATTTCAATTTTGAAACATATTAATATAAACTTGTGTAATTCATCTGAATAATGAGTTTGAGTAAAATATAAAGTTATATACAATGCTAAATGATCAAACATATTAATATAAACTAAGACTTGTGATTAAATCCATCTTGTTATCATCTTCTGAAATTTGGAGACATGATACTCATTTTCTGTTAACAGTTTCCTTTTCTCTATGATGAGAAGTTTTTAATAAGTATTTCAGATAAGTTATTTAATAGTATACCAATTAATTAATTAAGACTCTGTACAATATTCTAACTAACTGATGTAAGTTCATTTTAAAATTGCAACTTGTTCGAGTGGAATAATAGAGTACAAGTCAAAATCGTCATGTAGATCAGTGGACAAGCTAGAATCTAAATTTTATAACACTAAGGTAGGACGGAGTGGAGCTCGGGCTCAACATCAAGCTCAAGTACCCGATCGGCTACACCATTCCTAGTACTTAGGGTACTTGAAAATTTGGAACAATTCGAGTTCGGAACCCGAACTATTATTAGCTTTGTTCTCTTCTTTTTTTTTGTCTTTTTATGAAATTTAGTGTTAGGGTAGGATCGGGTACCACTCCGTCTAGTTAGGGTAGCGTTAGGGTAGTATTGGGGTAGTTTTGAGTTGTAAGGTTTTTATTGGATAAAGGTGATGTGGCACCCCCAGGGTATTAGGGTAATCGGGTACCACTCCTCCCTCCCTAAGTGTGTTGGAGATGATGATGCACGCACAGCTCATTAGCAGTGGCGGCTCAAGGGAAGTGCGATAAGTGTGGTCGGCCTCCATTAAATAAAGGCCGGCTCACATTTTTTTAGTCTTTGTTATATATTTTTTTAGCGTTGTTTGTATTAGAAAGAAGGGACTTAACTTCTAGTTAGGGAATAAGGTTACATTGAGCAAGTTAGAACATTACAAGGGCAACAAAACCACACTATCCAACTATATGAGACTTCTATTGAAAGTGAAGTTTGATGTCGTCGTTGAAGATAAACTCTTTGTTTAGCCTTTTTTTATCTTAAAATTAATCTCGTTACTAAAACACCATAGAACCCATAACATGGAGTAAACAATGGCGTCAAAAAGAGTTGAGACGGGTGTGGCTAAGTTTGAGTGATAAAGGTTGAAGAAATTATCAAGATTGTTGATATAAGTTTTAAGTTGTTGATGTTCGGCCATTTTAAGACGTCCGAGCATGTATCTTTTCCAATACTCCTTAACAAATAAGTGCTCTTCCGTTTCTTGATCATCATCACAAACCAGACATCATGTAGAGCTAAATCAATTTCTTTATGATCAAGGTTAACACGAGTCGGGATTTCTTGTTCTCAATTCTCCGAGATGAAATATTAACCTTAATAGGAACATATTTATTCTATATTGTTGGGCATGCTTTATGTTTATGTGTAATTTTATCTTTAAATTACGAGTGTAACTGTCTAATGAGCTGAGATCTACATGCAATAATCACACAGAGCCTCTGAAACTACGGGACCGGCCTGCTTATTAGCGCGACAGAGTTTTATTTTCAGTACATAAAGATTCGATCAAGGCAGTGCATCGAATAAATGCATAACGACCATATATTTGTTTGTATGTAGTTAGATTATGTGGGCCTGAAATAATTTGAAAGAAAATGACAAACGAATGGAAATATTATTTGACTCAGAGATTCAGAGTGATATGATAGGTTTAAAATTATCATTGGATAAAAATCTGAAAAGCTATCATGCTTTAACTGCATGAAAATTTGTTTTATACGAGTGAGTTGATAATAATGGGCTTAGTAGCGTTGTAATTAATGGTGTTGATAGTCATGTAAAAAAATAATAATAAAAAAAAATAAAAAATAAAATGCATACATTTCCGATGCAATAAGGTACCACGGAGTGGAGCTCGGGCTCCTAATCGAGTTCATGAACCCGTGAGGCTACACCGTCCCGTGTACCTCGGGTACATGAAAATTTGGAACAATTCGAGCTCGGAACCCGCTCGTATATAAGCTTTGTTCTCTTTTTTTTTTTGTCTTTTTATGAAATATAGTGTTAGGGCAGGATCGGGTACCACTCCGTCTTGTTAGGGTAGTATTTGGATAGTTTTGAGGTGGAAGGTTTTTATTGGATGGAGGTGACGTGACACCCTCAGGGTATTAGGGTAAGAAACTTGGACTCCCTCCCCCTAACAATAATACCAGTAACATTATGTTTGGTTTGTTAGATAGAATCACAATATGTATAAGTTTGATAAATGAGTAAAATGAGAATAAATATAATTGTTTCAAAAGTAATGTGGTATAAAAAGTTACGATAGGTTGTAATACAAAAATTAGAATCATACGGAGTAAATGCAAAAGAAAAAAGTCAGATTATAAAAATGGAAAAATATGAGTTTGATAATCTTCCACGTCACATTTCGTTTAGTACAAAGGAGCACGTGCATGTTCTTTTTTATACTATATTATTGTATGTTTGAGAGGGAATGAATTTCAAAGTCTCCTGCCTTGGCCTCTATGAGTAAAGCTAATTATATCATAGAATGATTATCTACTCTAAACAACTAAGGATATAGTGAGAATAATTATTTAAATGACAAGAGTGAGAAATAATTGTAACTACATATTTCAAATAACAAAAAATTAATATTTATGAGATGCATCTATTTTTATGAATGAATCTAATATTTGTGGTTATGATTTTTTCTCATTTTTCTCATCTTAAATATATTTCTCATTTGATCATACCTCTATTTACACAAACCAAATAATTATTTTTTACTATCATTTCATTTCTTGATTCCAATAACCATTAAACAAACTGTGATAAATGCAATAGCAAAGCTAGAAATTTTTTTGTAAGAGGGCCGAAACAAATTTCTTTCGGGAAATACATTAAATGGAAAGGCCGAAATAATTTGAAATCGCGAAAAAATACACTAGCGGGCTTAGGCCTAGGAGGGCTATGACCCTTCCCGGTCCCTTAATAGCTCCGCCCTTGGATAAATGGTAATTTTTCGAGCATATTTTTAATGATAAATACAATTATTATTGAATGTGAGTTTATTTTGAAACATTTCTGAGCATTTTTACAGTATGCGAGATAACTTCTCGACTTCAAGTCCAGTGAACCCGAAAATGCTCAGAAATGTTTCAAAATAAACTCACATGCAATAATAATTGTATTTATCATTAAAAATATGCTCGAAAATTTTCTTTTGTCACAGTTTGTTTAGTGGTTATCGGAATCAAGGAATGAAATGATAGTAAAAAAAAGGGCAAATCGCATAAAAGGGTATCAAACTTATGTCTAATTTTAATTTAAGGTACTTATCTTTTTTTCTCTCAATTTAAGGTATCGATCTTTTTTCTGCTTGCAATCTTGGTCAATTACTAAGTTTCCAAGTCATAAAACTCTAATGAGTAAGTTACATTCCAAACACAACCTTATCTTTATATTAAACATAAATCCAAACACACCCAATCTCTATATATTACACATACCCAAAATGTTTAAACATAAATCCAAACACACCCAATCTCTATATATTACACATACTAGCTGTTAGCCTTTTTCCAACAAGAAAAATATATTCAAAGTTTGTTTATCATAAACTTTAATGCAGCAAACTATATTCAAAGTTATCCAAGTTATCAATTTGCATAGTTTACTATACACTCATAAAAAACAAGCCGCATACCTTTTATTATGACAAATTTTGAAAGTATCTTTATGCCGAGTGAGAAATATGAGAGTTGCAGGAGGGTCCAAGTTGAGTTGATAAAGATTTGGCTTTATCTGTTGTGAACTTGTGATTATAAATTTTAATGAATTTTGATAGTGGTAAGGTGGTTGATGATGGTAGATGGATGTTGAAGAAGGGTAGTGTTTGGATTTAAGTTTAGCAACCGGTAACCTGGTTAACAGGTAAGAAAATCCTTAGATTGCATAACATAATAAGTTCGGTACCTTAAATTGAGAAGAAAAAACTGGGATACCTTAAATTGAAATTGAATGTAAGTTCGATAACTTTTTATGCGATTTGCCCTAAAAAATAATTGTTTGGTTTGTGCAAATATATATTTATACTACATAATCATTCTGAGAGGTTATCTCGCATACTGTGAAAACTAAGCACAACACGTACCGGCACGAGTCTTGACCTAATTAAACAATTATTTAATGATTTATATCATTTTACGCAAATTTAGTCATGTGACTACTTAATTTTACTAGAAAAATAATTTTAAGAATAACCGCGCAAGTTTTAAACTCTCGGGCGACATTTAACGAGCCTAAACTTGCCCCGAGTCGCTATTTTGTAAAAATTACAAGAATGGTTTGTATAAAAATGTGGTAAACAAAAATGGTATCATCTTTAATCTATAAAGCTTAGTGTCGTTAAGCTTGTATTAAGCTTATTGTGGAAAACTAAAAGGGGGGGTTGAATAGTTTTGCCGATTTTAAGTTAGTTTCAAAAACTTTAGATTCGATGTTATGTGAAATCGTATGGATGGATAGAAAGTATAGATCGATAAGTAATGTAAATAAAGAAAGCAAGTAAAGTAAATGATAGAAATGACACAACCGATTTATAGTGGTTCGGCTACAAGGACATCTTCCTTGCCCTACTCCACTCCCTGAGTCACCTACTCGAGAGTTCAAGCACTATGTCAACAAACTCCTTCAACTTGGCGGAGAAGCCTTCACAACGTTGCTTACACTTTTTCCGATACAAAGCTAAATACCGAGTCCTTAACACGGAGGACCAAACCAACACAACTATAACACAACAACTGTGTGAAATATGAAATACAAGATCTTGTTACAGAAATCTTGTGGAGGAACAAATCAATCAAGGACCCCTTGCTTGGATAAATTGTAGAATCTCGTGATCTCGCCTTAGAGAAGGACGTATATGAGAATCACAACAAAAGAAAGAATAACTACTATATAGATCAAGAGATCTGAGATTAGAAGAATGTGAGAATATATGAGAGAGTTTGTAAGAAGAGGGGTGAGTTACAATGAAGAAATGGCTCACTATTTATAGGCAAAAAATCACTACTGTTGCCCGGATCCCACATATCCCTTACATGAGGGATCCGTTCAATGTAACCTGGGGGACCCGTAGGACGCTCCTCCTAAATGGGTTTTGGGTCATGGATCATGGGTCAAAGACTTTGTTCCATGGGTATCTAAATAGATACAATGTATCTATAAGATGCAATGCATCTAATCAATGGATCATGGGTTAGCTCCATGGGTGTGGGTCATGGGTTATGGATTTTACCCATCCTAATAAACTATTACAACAAATGAATCATTACAACAATTTATGATAAATGACTATATATCTAAATGCTTTACAAAAATAACATGTATCCTTATAATTTTACTTATGATAACTTTATATTTGTTATCAACAAAACACAAAGAGATCGCTAAATATGAATAAACGTTTTTACGATTTATTTGTATTAACAATCTCCCCCTTTTTGTTGATGACAAAATATAATGTTATGATGAGTAAAACTTAAGATTAGATGTATGTTTTGAAAGCATATGAAGTTTTACTTCTTCTCCCCCTTTTTGTCGAAACAAAAAGCGAACCTAACGAAGAAATAAATTGTAGAAAACGAATATAATCCACGAATCACTAACTCCCCTTTGACGGTAGCTCCCCCTAGAAAAGGGCGTCAAGTGATAAAATATAATACCTACAAAGAAAAAGTTAGTAGTAAAATGCAATATAATCTTGTGATTGACGAGAAACAAGATGGAGAGTTCAATGTATGTAAACAAAGCCTTGTAATAAAATAACAAAGTGTAGTGGTATATAAGCCACATACAAATATGTAAAAACTAAGAACAAGGTTTGTTCTTTAAAATGACCCAAAAAAAATAGTAATATCATTCCTTCCATTCTTGCATAAGGTTTAATGATGGAAGTTTTGATGAGTTATGATGTTGATGCGATCAAGGATGTTGTTAAGTATGAATCGCATCTCGTCCCTAATTTTTATTGTAGTTCCCTAGTGGATTGGCAATGTTTACAATGCGAATGATGTGGGTATTGTGTGTGAATGTTTTCCGGGTTAGTTTGATTAGTAGAAATCGGAATATGTGGTAAAAAGTTGGAAAATATGGATCAAAGTCCATTATGTTGGTAAGTGGTGGAATATATGAAACTAGATGTTGTTGTAAGATAATGGGAGCTAAAGGTGGTGAAGTTGTAAGATCTTTGTAGAGTGTGTTTGGAGATGTTGGTGGTGTTAAAAAGATTAGTTATTTTGGGTTGGAAGTTTGTGGGCTAGACACGGGTAGTGTAGTTGTTTTCAGAGTTTGAAGAAGTTCGATAGGGTGATCTTAGGTGGAGACTTGATAGGTGATGGTGGTGATGTACTTGTTGGAGATGATGGAGGTGCTACTATGGGATCATGAGTAGTTGGTGATGAACGTTTTTACAATGGTTTGGCTAAACAACAAGGCTGGATGCTAATCCGTGCTGTCTTTCTAGATTTGGGTGGTGGTACTACGGAAGGTGGTAGGATAAAGTTTTGGATTTCTTGAAGAGGATTGTTTGCACTAAGTGATTCATCAATATTGGAATATCTTTTGGATAACATGATGATGATTGTTTGTGAGGTTGAGAGTGATGGATATGCAAGTATTTTGGGAACCTTATTTATAGAGAAAATAGTGCATTGTAATGAATGCTTGACCCAAAATATAGACTAAAATCTAATGATTAGATATGAATTTAAGGCATGTGATCATGAGAACACAAACATTAAGTAACATACTCATTAGTGAAAGAGGTAAAATGATGAAAATATGAAGGTTTTTAGCCAAAGTGAGAAAAATAGAAGAGAAATTCAGCTTCTGTCCTACGGTTCCCACGGATCCTTCCCTTGAGGGATCCGTCCAGTGTAAATGCTGGGATCCGTGGTACTGGTGACTCAGGAAGCTCAAATTTTTCCTTTTGGAAACATTTGTGCCTAGTGTGTGCCTATATGCAAACCATTTGGAGTTGCGGTATCTCGACTCCTAAAAAGAAAAAAAATAAACTAGAAGTGAAAAAGCATATTATTATGTGAGATAACCCGAGTGCTCCTAAATTCGTTGTTGCTTAAATGAATGTACCCGAAAACATATATTAGTTATGTGTTCCCTTTAGCATTCAAAAGACATGAGATGCAATGAAAACGGGTTTTTACTTTGTATTAATAATGAAAGAAAAATTTGTCCTAGACGTGAGAAATTGCTTTTAAGAAAATGATACGGGGAGTAGTATCTTTTAGAAAGCATTTCGAAAAAGTTTCTTGTTTAAAGAAAATCTTATCTTTTAGTTAAGAAAAATAGATATGAAATTACATGTTGTAAAATAAAATTTACCTTGGGTTTCGAAAATTCCTGTATTGTTTGTCAGTTGTGTGTGAAATAGAGATCCTAGACTCAGAAAGAAGGCAAGGCTAACGTTTACATACCTTGTAGAATTGAGAAAAAAATTACTACGATTGTTCCATGAGACCAAGACCAAGACGTAATAAGTTGAATTATTCCCGCTTCAATGGTTTGGTGAGGACGCCGGCTATGTTGTATTCGGATGCTACCTTCTCAATAGAGATGTTCCCTTTTTGAACATTATCTCTTAAGAAGTGATGACGGATCTCTATATGCTTGGTGCGAGAGTGTAAAACCGGATTCTTGCTTAAGTCAATAGCACCTTTGTTGTCGCATAAGATTGTTATGTCGCTTAGATGAATGTCGTAGTCAACTAACGCTTGTTTCATCCATAGTGCTTATTGGCATGCTTTGCCGGCGGAGACATATTCGGCTTTGGTTGTTGATATGGCCAATGTCGTTTGCTTCTTTGAGAACCAAGATGTTAAACAACATCCCATAAAAGTACATGCACCACTTGTACTCTTTCGGTCAACATAATCACCTGCATGGTCAGAATCCGCATATACAATAGTTTCTACCCCCGTTCCCTTAGGATACCATAATCCCAATTGAGTCGTACCCTTAATGTATCTAAATATTCTTTTGACCGCTTCTAGATGTGATGTTTTAGGGTCTTCTTGAAACCTAGCACATAGACAAACACTAAACATGATATCCGGCCGACTAGCCGTAAGATAGAGAAGACAACTAATCATGCCACGGTATTTTGTGTTATCAACGGATTCACCGTCTTCATCTTTTGTTAGTTTAGTATCGGATGACATTGGTGTTCTTATGGGTTTTGACTCTTCTAAACCAAATTTCTTTAACATTTCTTTTATGTATTTGGATTGATTAAAGAAGATACCATCTTCTAGTTGTTTGATTTGTAGACCAAGAAACAAACTTAGTTCTCCCATCATACTCATTTCGAACTCATCATGCATGATTTTTGAGAAATCATCACACATGTCTTGACAAGTCGATCCGAATATAATATCGTCCACGTATATTTGAACAATGATTATATGTGATTCCTTTTTCTTAGTGAAAAGTGTATTATCAACTAACCCCATGGTGTAGTTGTTTTTTATTAAAAATAATTTGAGTCTATCATACCAAGCTATTTGGGCTTGTTTAAGACCGTAAAGAGCTTTCTTTAATTTGTACACGTGTTTAGGTTTTTCAAAATCAATAAAGCCCGGAGGTTGAGCTACATAGACTTCTTCATTAATAAATCCATTTAGAAAAACACTTTTAACATACATTTGAAAAAGCTTAAGATCATTAGTACAAGCATAAGCAAGAAGTATTCTTATAGACTCTAATCTAGCCACGGTAGCATAGGTCTCATCAAAGTCTATGCCTTCTTGTTGATTATACCCTTAGGCAACGAGTCTAGCTTTGTTTCTAGACACTACACCGTTTGCATCTAACTTGTTTTTATATACCCATTTAGTTCCTATTATGGTTTGGTTACTAGGTGGAGGGACAAGTGTCCAAACATCGTTAGAAACAAATTGATTTAACTCTTCTTGCATAGCCATTACCCAACTTTCATCTTTTATTGCTTCTTGTGTATTTTTAGGTTCTATGGTTGAGACAAAACAAAATAAACTACTTTGGTTTTGGACTTGTGATCTTAAGGTTCTTTCATTAACTTTCCTATGACCTTATCTACGGGGTGATCTTTAGACTCTTTAGTATTGATGATTTCATTGTTTAATAATTCATCTTCTTTGTTTATATTTTCCTTGATTTCTATGGCTTCACATTCGATTATCTCGTCATCGACAAGAAGTTGGGTAGGTTTAGGTGGACTTTCATCAAATTTTACGTTTAATGACTCTTCGACCTTCATTGTTTATTTATTTAATATAACATAAGCTTTACTATTAGGAGAGTAACCTAAGAAGATACCTTCGGTTGATTTAGGATCAAATTTAGTGAGATAATCTTTAGTGTGAAGTAGAAAGCATTTGCTACCAAAGACTCTAAAGTGTTCTAACGTAGTCTTTTTGCCTCGAAGTAACTCGTATGGAGTTTTACCTAAGAATGGTCTAATTAAGACTTGGTTGAGTATGTACGTTGATGTATCAACGACATTGCACCAAAATCTTTGAGGAATAGAGTGCTCATTTATCATGGTGCGACTCATTTCTTGTATAGTTCTATTTTTCATTTCAACTACCCCATTCGATTTTGGAGTGCGAGGAGCCGAGAAATTGTAAGTAATACCATTAGCGTCACAAAAAGCTCCAAATTGCACTTCATTATCGAATTCCCTACCATGATCCGTTCTAATACACACTATAGGACTTCCTAATTGTCTTTGGATTTTCTTGCTTAATATTTCAAAGTAATTGAACGTTTCAGTTTTATTCCTTAAAAATTTAGTCCATGTGTACCTAGAGTAATCATCCACTATGACCAAAGTATAGAAGTTACATCCATAACTTTGAATAGCGGATGGACCAAATAAATCCATGTGAAGTAGTTCTAGACACTTAGTAGTAGAGACCATATTTTTAGCTTTGTGACTAGCATGGACTTGCTTTCCTACGTTACAAGCATCACAAAAGTGATGTTCGTATTTTAATTTTGGTAGATCTCTTACTAGTTCTTTAAATGATAGCGATTGAAGAAGTCGCATATTGGCGTGACCCAATCTTCGATGCCATAAGGTCGAAGTATCATCCATAGAAGTAAGACAAAGTTTGTCTTTAGGTTCATTACCGATTTTAATGACATAGACTCCATGTTTTATAATGCCTCTTCCTATAGTAATTCCGTTTTTCAATATTTTACTATCGGTACGTTACATTTTTTATCACATTTTGTCCTATACTTAGAAGGTTGAAGTTTAGGTTTTCTACGTGATACACATCGTTAATGGTTAAAGATTTGTGAGAAATTGTACCTTTACCGATGATTTTGCTCTTGCTATTACCAAATACCACATTCCCTCCATTGAAGGATTCATATGTGGAAAACAAGTCTTTGTTATCGGTCATGTACCTCGTGCACCCGCTATCCTTGATCCATTCATCCGGATCTAAGTCGGCCTTTAAGCACACCTAAAAACACAATTAACTCAAAATTTTGGTCCCTATTTATTCATGGGTCCATTAGTGTTATACATGTCATTCATGTTAGGCATGTATGGAAAATGTGAAAATGCATTCCATGGTGTAAAGTTTTGAAAAGGAAAACTGTTTTGTATATTAGGATTCCATCCCATTTGATGGTGGTTACTTCTTGGATAAACATTATTAGGTCTCCTTATAAATGTGTTTGGTTTTGAAAATGATGGACCTTTGTTTCTCATAAAACTTTGATTATGTGGTTGTCTAACAGTAACGTGGGTTGGTTTCTTCTTGTTAACGATAACAAAGTCGGTTCTAGATGAAGTAGCTACATTATTTCTACTGTTTACATCTACAGACCCACGGATCCCTGGTTTTACACTAGACGGTTCCCTTTTCAAGGGATCCGTGGGATCCGTGACTACAGTTTCTTGTTTTTTAGATGCTTTGACGAATTGTGTTTCTTTATTCTCGCTAGTTGATGCATTATGTTCTTGAAAAGCTAAACCCTTTTGATTGTTTCCTGTTTTAACACTATCTAGTATTGTATTTAGAGTATTAGTATTCATTCTAGCAATCTTGGAATCAAGATTGTCAACTAGTGTTTGAAGTTGAACACAAATCTCACATTCCCCACTTGCTATCTTCCCTTTTTCTAAACGTTTTAATTTGCCTTTTACCTCAATGAATTCCCTTTCTAAACGTTCATTTTTGTTTTTCAAAATCTTATTTTTGTTAATTACTTTTAGACTAATTTTGCAGAGTTATCATATTCACGATGCAATGAATCATCATCTAATGATGAGCTACTATAATAGAGAGATTCGGGACATACCTCGTTTGATTCATTTGCCATGAGACAAATTTCTTCATCCTCCTCCTCACTCATTCCCCACGAACCACTCACGAACGCCTTTTGTTCGTCACCTTTGGGACACTCACTAATGAAGTGATTAGGGTCCCCACATTTAAAACATGCACGTTCATCCCTTGCTTTCTTTTCGTCTTTGCCTTTCTGGAACCCCTTCTTGTCGTCATATGGTTGCTTGACATATTTTCCCTTTCTTCTAAAGAACTTCTTGAAATCCCTTACCGCCATGGCATATTCTTCGTCATCACTATCCGAAGAAGAGTTTTCTTCATCGCTTGAGACCTTCTTGGCTTTTAAGGCAAGAGATTTGTGCTTCTCTTTCTTTCTTTTGAGGCTTCGGAATCTTTAGTGAGGACAAGCTCATAGACTTTTAGATTGCCTATGAGTTCGTCGAGGGTGAGGATTGACAAGTCTTTTGATTCTTCGATGGCCGTCACCTTTGATCTCCACTTGGATGGAAGTGCCCTTAGATATCTCCTAACATGATTACGACTAGAGAAAGACTCATCAAGTGCTTGTAATGATGTAATTATAGTATTAAAGTAAGAAAAATAATTATCTATAGTATCTTCATCAGATATTGAAAATTGTTCATATTGTTGAACAAACAAATCTATTTTATTGTTTTTAACTTGTTGAATTCCTTGATGAGTTATAACTAAAGAATTCCAAATTTCTTTAGAGGTTTTAAGCATAGAAATTCTTTCGAATTCCTTTTTGGGTAAAGCATTATATAAAACCATTTTAGCTTCACTATTTTTGGAAAGCTTTTTCTTTTGATCATCGAAAAGTGATCATGAGGTGTGTTTATTAGATTTCCGGTTTTATCATCTTTTGTAGTGGCTTCAAAGTCGCCTTCAACAATGATGTACCAAAGATCAGTATCTTTTGACTTCACATACGTTTCGAATATATTTTTCCAGTAAATAAAACCATTAGTTTCAAGTAGTGGTAGTCGTTGCATAGATTGCCCTTCTTTATAATTTTCAGAACCCATTGTGATCGAAAAGCTTTTAAAATACTATTTACTTTAAAACTTTTGTAAACTTAGCTCTTGATGCCAATTGTGGAAAACTAGTAGGGGGGTTGAATAGTTTTGCCGATTTTAAGTTAGTTTCAAAAACTTTAGATTCGATGTTATGTGAAATCGTATGGATGGATAGAAAGTATAGATCGATAAGTAATGTAAGTAAAGAAAGCAAGTAAAGTAAAGGATAGAAATGACACAACCGATTTATAGTGGTTCGGCTACAAGGACATCTTCCTTGCCCTACTCCACTCTTCGAGTCACCTACTCGAGAGTTCAAGCACTATGTCAACAAACTCCTTCAACTTGGTGGAGAAGCCTTCACAACGTTGCTTACACTTTTTCCGGTACAAAGATAAATACCGAGTCCTTAACACGGAGGACCAAACCAACACAATTATAACACAACAACTATGTGAAATATGAAATACAAGATCTTGCTACAGAAATCTTGTGGAGGAACAAATCAATCAAGGACCCCTTGCTTGGATGACTTGTAGAATCTCGTGATCTCGCCTTAGAGAAGGACCTATATGATAATCACAACAAAAGAAAGAAGAACTACTATATAGATCAAGAGATCTGAGATTAGAAGAATGAGGGAATATATGAGAGAGTTTGTAAGAAGAGGGGTGAGTTACAATGAAGAAATGGCTCACTATTTATAGGCAAAAAATCATTACTGTTGCCCGGATCCCACAGATCCCTTACATAAGGGATCCGTCCAATGTAACCTGGGGGATCCGTAGGACGCTCCTCCTAAATGGGTTTTGGGTCATGGATCATGGGTCAAAGACTTTGGTCCTTGGGTATCCAAATAGATACAATGTATCTAGAAGATGCAATGCATCTAGTCAATGGATCATGGGTTAGCTCCATGGGTATGGGTCATGGGTTATGGATTTTACCCATCCTAATAAACTATTACAACAAATGAATCATTACAACAATTTATGATAAATGACTATATATGTAAATGCTTTACAAAAATAACATGTATCCTTATAATTTTACTTATGATAACTTTATATTTGTTATCAATAAAACACAAAGAGATCGCTAAATATGAATAAATGTTTTTACGATTTATTTATATTAACACTTATGATAAGCTCTCATTTGAGCTTATTTTCGGACTTATTGTTTTGTTTTTTTTTTCCGTTTTGGTCACGACTTGAAATAGATAGCCACGTATGGTAACGGGTCGGGGCCGAGGCCCATGGTGCTCATTTTGGACTTGAAATAGTTATTTTGAACCATTGGTATGATTTTGGAGTCAAATTTGTTATTCTTGGCCGTGTTGACCTTGATCCGAGACCCTATGGTCTCGGCGTGGTTGGATTTGGATTCGTATTCTTGTGTTTGGCCGTGTTTGGTTTGAGCCGAGCCCATAAGGTCTTAGTGGTGTCTTGGGCTTGCTTATTCCGGCTTATTTGTTTGGCCTATGACATATTTGGTGACTTATTTGACCTTGTGACTTATTTGGTTTGCGGTTTGACTCGTATTGCATGGTCGAGGGTTGTTTGGGACATGTTGCTCTCGGTAATCATTTTGACCATGTTGATTGTGTTAGTTTTGGACAGTGGCTCGAAAAGGACCCGTATCGTGTGTTGTGACTTTGGTTAGACAAAAGAATAACCCGTAAGGGTGTGTTTGGTTCATTTTGGACAAAAAGAAAACAAACAAAATAAAATTGTTAAAGTAAAATTGATTATTAAATTTAGTGAAATGTAAAGTAAATTTAATAAAGTTTTAAAATGTATTGACTTTGTGGTAAAAACGAGACACACGAGGGTTGTTGGACTTTTCGAGGCACATTATACTTGATTTATCGTATTGGACCTTTTCAGGTCTCGTTGGGTTAATTACTCATGGACTTTGATTATTTGGTATTGGTTATAAGTTACGGATCAGTATAGTGTTAATAAACCCGACCGATATGGTTATTGGACTTATTGGGTTGACGAGCCCAATAAGTATATTGGAGGAGTTTATTAGCCCATGACTCATCCTAATGACTTGTCGTTTACTCATGATGTTTTGTAGGTTACGACTTTGGATTAATAAGCGAGACGAAAGGATTGTCGGACTTATTGGATTGACAAATCCAATAAGGATCCAATAATCCGTCCGGTTACCTTATTAAACTTTGACTTAACCATTTGGACTCGTTGACCCTTGTACTTGACTTGTTGTCGATTGGTAGATTGGATTACTTGTGATTATGACCTTGGACTTGGGTGAATACGATTGAATATTGATTTTGACTTGGACTGTCAAAAAATTTTGGACTTGTATTGATAAATATTGGACATTGGACATTTTAGATCTATTGGACTCATAACAGATATAGTACGTTAGACTCGTAATGAATTTAATGCATTCGATTCGCAACGGACATACAATAAGGAAACAATGTCTAATAACCAATAAATACGTTTTATTTTCTATAATAATTTATATTAAACTGATTTGGGAAATTGAATTTCCAACAAAGTCTTTTGACTTAGGAACGTTCGATAAACCAACTGACTCATGGGCGAAATTTTATAAAATTTCTCTACTTGACTTTATTTCCAAAAACTCTTTTGTTAAAGACTTCGTCAATCGACGAATTAAAAACCTTTATCAGTAGAACTAAAAGTCTAGGCTTACATTTACTTATAAAACAATGGTGTTTTATGCAAAATACTTGGGATTACAGGGTAAATTCCGACACTTACCAATCGACCAACCGTTGTTGACATATTCCTTTGTCTTTGTTTCCTTGACTTCTTTATCTCATTCTTTCTCAACTCAAGTTCTCATCAATACTTTTCCCGACTATGTCGTTATCTATTCCCTTGGCGTTCGTATTCTTGAGTTTATACTTTTTTACCGTTACACGAATGATGATACCAAACTCTTTTATAATGATGATACGAGACTGCTTTGGAAACTGAAACACTTTAACTTTTGAAACTCTTGTGCATTGGTTTACTTTTCACATGTTAGATTTTGAACTAGTCTTTATGTATTAGGTCATGTCGAGTTCATACCGTTGTGTTGTACTATTTACTGATACTGTTGTGTGATTGCATCGCTGTACTTGAGGTGAGTTTCATAGCCTCACTTTTACTCTTATGAACTGCTTTGCAAACGTTGGGGGTGAGAAACATGCAAAACTTTTACATGGACTGAACTGTTTATTTTTTACTTAAAATGTTAGGTGAACTACCCTAAGGAACTTGAATCCCACTATTTCCCACTTCATGGACCGTTAATTCTTGTTGAGAAGCGCGAGTGCTATAGATAGATCTATCGGGGCTGACAACCCTCGTCCAGTGTTGGTAGCGCCAACCAGAGGGACATATATCATGTCGGGACACAAGTGTATGGGATTAACACTTGTATGGGCTTATTTTTGTCGCGTGCTCTGGGTTCACGCAAAATGGGTTGAAGCTTAGGTTGCATGACTTAGTGCTAGCGTAACATACTTGATTTTTATGACATTATGTTGATTTAATGTTCACATGCTTAATTACAGTCCACTTTACTGCTTTATACATAAACCTATGAATTCACCAGCTTTTAGCTGACCATTTTAGCATGTTTTCTCAAGTATTTGAATTGGACACGGTATGATGTACTTTTGGAAGGCGCTTGCCAAATCACATAGTCATGGCCCATGGGAATAAGTTGAAGTGTTTTTACACAGACTCTGAAACTACTGGACTACTTTATTTATTTATGGGTCTTACTTTTCGTGCTTTTTGGAATAATGTAAAAAGAGTCATTTTTATAATACCTGTTAATACAATAAACCATAAAAATGTTTATTTATAATTTACGAGCTTCTAATGTTTTGTCGATAACAAACGTAAAATCATTTTAATGAAATAAATAAAATACGTAAAAGGTTTGAGCCAATAGTTTACTAACACACTTTTACTAAACACATTAAAACCACCAAAATATGTTTAGCAAATAAGTCATATAAAACCAAAGACATTTTTATAAAATACTAACAAGTAATATTGTTTACATCTTATAGAAATGTATATGTATAACAACTAGTGTTTACATTTTATAGAAATGTATATGTACTTTGTATATGTTGTAATGGGTAAAAACCAAAGTCCATAACCCATGACCCATGATCCATTGACTAGGTACAATGAATGTTGTTGGGTAAGAACCAAAGTCCATAACCCATACCCATGGAGCATGATCTATAACCCATGACCAATTGCATGACATCATGCATGAAGTCATGTTGGATATTATCCATGATCCATGACCTAAAGTCCATGACCCATGACCCAAGATCCATAACCCAATGACTAGGTACATTGCATCTTGTTGGGTATCCATAATCCAATACCCATAACCCATGGTCCATAACCCATAACCCGATTTGCAACCCGAAATTTGGACTAAACTGACCCAGTAGCCGGATCCCAGGATTTGCACTAGTAGGATCCCTCTGATGAGGTATCCGCAGGAACCGTGGGACAGTAGACATGTTTTGTCTATAAATAGTGAGCCATTTCTCTCTTGCTCACTACCACTCTTAGATATACTTTCTCTCAGCATTCTAACATCACTAACCACAGATCCAAAGGATATTGTATGTAGTTTTATGTTTGTGTGATTCTCTAGGTTCCTCTTAAAGGCGAGATCACCACCCCTTGAAGACGTGCAAGCTCAAGGTCATGAGTTGCTAAGCTTCGTCATCACCAAGACCACTGAAGTGCATCTTGTTGATAGTTCTTGCCTCCCTCCATAGAAGTGTTGTGTTGAAGGCATTAGTGAAAGGTTCCAAAGTCTTGTGTTAAAGGCATTAGTGAATGGTGCCGAAGGTGTACAATCGATATGGTGTGTCGATGTACAAGTTGGGTCGTTTGGGTTAAAGGATGTTAATATCCTTTCTAGTATTGTAAAAAGGAGTGTGTCTCCTTTGGGTAGTTGTGTTGTGGTGTAGTGTTGGGTAGTAGTTCCTTCTTTGTAATGGAACTCGGTATCTAGCCTTGTACCGAATAAAGTGTAGGCGACATTGTGATAGGTTTGGTTCTACCTCGTGGAAGAACTCGGTGTCTAGCCTTGTACCGGATAAAGAGTATGCGATGTTGTGAAGGCTTCTCCACCACATTAAGGAGCTTGTGTTGTGTAGTGCTTACTAACTCTCGAGTGGGGTACTCAGGGAGTGGAGTATGGCAAGGAAGGTGTCCTTGTAGTCGAACCACCATAAATACTTGTGTCGTGGTTTTGTGTTCCTTACTCTTTATCTTTTGCATTACTTACTTATATGATTATCTATCAATATCCAACATACTGTTAGAAATGTATATATTTACAAACATGTGAATGTCCGGATTCGAACTCGTGACCACGGGATTGCACACATTAGCGCATGAGAATTAAAGTTAATAATTAATGTTTATGTTTACGATTAATTATTACACATTAAGTCCGGTTAACGATCGTTAAGTATTTAACGGAAAAATAACTAACGACCGTTAAATGGAAAAGAGAAGGACTAGAAATGGAAAACTTGGAAAAGTTATGGGTTGGGCTTTGGGCTTTCCATCATGGCCGGCCATAGGGGCTATTCTAGGCCTAATCTCCTAACTTGTTCCCTAAGTTTACCTACTAGTATATAAGGAGGGGTAGGTTCTAGGGTTTCAAACACTTGTGCATTGAATTAACCCTAGATCTCTCCTCTCCTCTCTCTAGTCCATTATTCGGCCGAACACCCCTAGTAAGGGAGTTTGGTTTCGTTTTTCTTAAACGAGGACTTGTGTTAGATCTAGCAATCGCTTGATTCGTTTGGTTAATTCGTGTGTGCAAGAACGTGGTTGTAAGACATTATTCTTACACCAATAAGTACTTCTTTGGTTTGCTTTGCTCGAGGGTTGTTTTGCTTTGCTCGAGGGATTTGATATTCGCAAGAGGTACGTTACGCATACGTTCAGTTAATTAATTTATTTGTTATGATCTTAAGTCTTCCGCTGTGTACTCTTGATGTCTTTATGTTTTATTGTATTTTATATATCATAAACTAAACAGTGGCATCACGAGCCTTGTATAACAAGTAATTAATTACTGAAACACATAATTAAAATAAACATGAATGTGTTATTATTTGTATGCATAGATCTAGGGTTTGCAATCCTAAACCCTAATTTTCTATAGGGGGCGTTTTTTTTTAGTACCCTAATTAGGGTTTTGTAAACTATTGTTTTAATTGGATTTGAAACCCTAAAATGCATGCAACTTTATGTGTATATATGTAACTTTGATTTAATTGCATTAATTGTTAAGTGTAATTTTATGTCCATGATAATTATCTGCATGTTTTATCATGGATCTGCTTTTATTGTATGTCTTTTATGTTTAAGTGATATACACTAAATTATGATTGATCTAAAATTGGGGAAGACCTCAATAATTATTATTTAATCAATTATGTGCTATGTGGTATATATTTAGTTTTGACTTACGCAATCGATGAATCGATGCATGTGGTTCACCTTGTACATAGAAGAAAACGGGTGGAAGTCTTAATTAAATATATGCATATTGACAGATCTAGAATTGGTTATTAATAAGATTTATCAAAACCGTTTGCATGTGGCTATTTGATATGCATGACTTTTATTTGTTATGCATTCATTGTTTATTTGTTTATTTTTATAAATACTTGCTTGTTTGTGTTTTGTAACAAGGGTATTTTTACAAGAAAAATAAACTGAACTAAACAATGGTGAAACATGAATTTTTAAGAATAGTAATCATAATCGTTTAATTGATGATGACTTTGGTACAAATGACTGAACGGCTCACCCATGAGAATGAACTAATAAAAGGGGTTTAAAGAAGTGCGCACAGTCACACTGAAAGGATGTCTAAGGTTGTGCTTTAGCGCGTACCTGGTCCTCTGCCCTCTGTAAGTTCGAGTGGAGCTACTTAGTAAGCCATTAAATGTGCAAGCTCATCTTAAGGGCGAATTAGTTTTAATTCCATGCGCCACTTCGGTGGTAATTATCCGAAACACTAAGTGTTTACACTTATGCAAAAGTACGGTATAATGGATGATAATTAACACTAAATTCCTTGATTGGTGAAACCAATACCTCAATTAAAGTTTGATGATGAAAAACTTAAACATTAAAACAAGATATAAATGTTTTAATAAAACCTATGTTACGAAGATGAATGCATGACATCTTTGTACATATTTGATTTAACATCAAAATCATTACCCTTTAATATAAGTTATATGCCATCCAACGAAACGGAAACACCTAAGATTACCTTTTATTTGCGTGAGATCGTGACTTAGATCATAATCAAAGGGTAAAATGTCCACGTGTCGTGAGAACGGGCATGGACGATTTTGCAGTTTCTTAAGTTAGACAACTTAATTGAGTTTTGTAGTGAGAACTGGCAACTCAAGGCATAAGATGGGATAAAACATGTTTACATGGCAATTGAAATTGGCTATATGTAAATCCCATAAATCTAGGAATTGCAATTGATATTGGCAATTGAGCAAAAGCTCTACCACTTTGTATAAGGTTCATAATAGCAGATCAACTGATGTGATGAGATTATGACAATTTGGATCCTAGTTTTTTCAGTGAAAATTAAATGGTTATATGCTTATGAACCATGGGTAATTAATTTTCTTGAAAAAGGTTAATTATCGAAAATACTAAAATTGAATTTTGTAATTCTTTTGAATGTATAATTGCAACATTTAACCGTAAACAAAGTTTAGTGTTTGATCAGTAAATTGCTCCATTCTACTTTCAAACAAATGTTTGATCGAGAATAATTTACCGAAAAGACAAACGAAGTCTCTTTTCCATGGGAGAAGCATGAGACTCAATCCTATTCCTTTTCATGAATGAGAAAGGTATAATAGGAACATTTGAATTGTCTAAATTCTAATGTAACTCATAGCAATGAATTGCACATCTTATTTTCCATAAAGATTTCATTACCTTCATTTGGTGAATGAATCCTTTTGTAACAAACATGAATGTTGGTTAACTGGAAAACATGTATATGAGTTACTAAATTAGAAGCTAGACTGATTACCGCGAAAATTGGTAAAAGGCAAACTAGCTTAATTTATCTAGTTGGTTTGCTTTAACCTTTAAAGGTGCTACATACCAGTATGGGGATGGTAGGCCTGTTAAGGAAGAAATTGCATACCCAATTTTTCGAGTTAATAACATTGATGGATAACCCATCATTCATAGAGTAGAATACACCTTTTAGTACCTTAGTAATGATTACGTATGGTTCTTTAAAGGTGTAGGAAAGTAAGAAGCAAGCAAGTTGGTTTTACTAGTTATGCAACACTTACAATGTTGTCAGATTCAGTGGGAGCATTTGTGTTGCATTACTGAATAAGAAGTTGTTTTAATGATTTCTAATTCAGTGGGAGCTACAAGCCTTATTTCCTGTGTAGTAACCCATATTATCTTCAAAGATAATTACTTTCCAATTGTAGGCACTTATGGTTTTCAAGGATTGTCATGTGCGTTTCCTTACTAATCAATATAGTCCTACATCTACTTGTTATATCTATGACACAAATCATATTAATCAAATAAACGAACGTGTATCGTGTTGTTTATCTGCTACATGATGTTGTTCCATGCATAAGTGGGAGAAATCTTTATTGTGTGCAAGGTACAACACATATAAATATGATTCTCTTGACCGCAAGGTAAGAGAGTAACGTTCCAATAGGAATTATACATTTAAATATGTATGATTACCTTATTTAGAACATGTGTCAAGATGATAACAAAGACTACTTTATTTTAAATATTTATGTTATTCAATATTTAAGAAACACTTGTAGTTACAATTTATGTTGCGTGAGAACGTGAACTAGATTGTAGCCCAAGGTAAAATATCCACGTGTCGTGAGAACGAGCATGGATGATTTTGCAGTTTCTTACGTTGAACATTTCATGGAATAACATAATTAAATGAAGTAATCTAATACTACTTTGAATTTAAGTATTCGTTGAATGACTTAAATATATGTAGTAAATATTAACTTGAAGTATTAATTGAAACCTGAGGTGGTGTTCATAATTACTTTTATTATAAATTTTTATGATTTTGTAAAGTCACAAACATAAAGTCTTTTAATACAAGACTTACAATATAAAGTAAGACGTTAACTTGCTATGTTTTAAGACATATGCATGAAGTCAATGAGGTGATCAATGACTTATAACGTATAGTGGGATTATAACTGATATGTCTTTTGACTTGGTCAAAAATACTTGTGTTATAATACATGCAATTGACTTGGCAATTCTATTGTACCATTAAGTTTTACTTTGTTGGTAAATAGATGAGCCAAAGAGTAGATGGTTATCTTAAATATTGTTAGATTATATTACAATATTAATTCTAATGAAATACCATAGTTTTATGATATGTTCAGTTAGAAGAATCATAATCTATTGGCATGTTTGATTCAAGATAACTATAGTTTCTTCCAAAAGTAATCAAGGTTAGTAGATTGAGTATAGATTGAATATACTCAATAAGACTCCAACCTAGAAGATTGATAAGACACCATTTGTTTATGGAATGTGATGAATCACATTAAGTCTTATAAATGAAGTTCTGAATTTGTTAAACTACTTATAGAGTGAGTTGTAACAAACTAATGTTAGGAACTGTCAATGTTTTTTGTAATATCCCAAAAGAGAACAATGTATTGTTGCTCTACTTGCTAAACTATTTAAAGGTAATCTTTAAATTTTTAAAAGGCAAGTGGGAGTTTTATTTAGATCTTGAAAGATTGAATTACAAAATACATAATCTTCTAAAATACACTAGCAAATATCATGATGAGGCTAAACATGTAAATGATAGACCTCAAAATGATGGAATTGTCATTCATAGATCCGTAAGGATATCTCAGATATTTAATATGCTGAGGATTATGAGTTACAGGATCATGGTAAGCCTGTTAATCATGATGATGAATTTACCAAATGTTGAATTGTGGTAAATCAATCATACTATGAATGTTGAGATGCTGTCCATAAATATAATCAATTTTAGATACTTGGTTTATCTAAATGAAGATGATTTTCTTCAAAGGATGGAAACCCTAGTGGTTTAAATCTTTATGTAGAAATTATATGGACAATATTGTACACATATTTAATGCATGTCTAGTGATAATAATATTAATCATATTTAAGCAATTAACTATGATTGAATATTCTTTTCTAGATACATTAAATAAAAGTATAAAGATTATAATTGTCATACTTAGTTTCATTGATATGAAATTTTGACAATGAATATCAAAACTCTTTGTTGTGGAATTACTTTTGCGAGGACGATAAGTAATACAAAGTAGTTTTATGAATTCAAATAATCTTTGAATATGTACAAACTGCAAGAATCCATGAATGGATATATGCATGCATCTATGAGATGATTCTTATGTTTAATATTAAATCAATGTCTGATTTAATAAATTAAAATAAGATAGCTCATAAGTATTCCTGAAAGCTAGTGGGAGTATTATTTTCTTAAATCTTATATGTTGTATGGGCAACTACATTCCACCTAAATTAAGTTTTAATTAGGAATGAACTTCGTTTGTAAGATTTGGAAATAAGATATATAACCTTGAAAAATATGTTTATTATTATAAACATATGCGGTAAATAAATGAGTCTAATAGAACATGATGAATACATATCTTTGACAAGATAGATGAGATCTTAAAGTTTAACTTGAAGATTCATCATGAACATCATGTTGTGTATAAAGTTGTTGTGTCATGCTTGATTACAAGATGATTTGACAACATTGAAAGTTATTAGTGTAATAAATATTTTAAAGGAATATGTTTGGATTTAGAATCACATTCCACAGTCTGGAGATGCTCCTAGATTCTATGGATGATTATATGACAATTATTTCATAATTGTCATTGCCAACAAACTTGAGTTTGGTAGGCACCAACATTACACTATAACTGTTCGAAGTTTACGGATGTTTAAAGAGCATATTGTTGTACACAATGATGTTGGTATAATTGATATGACACTCAATTCTAGTCATGGTATCCTTGATGATGACCATGTTGACTAGTTATGCTCAACTAAGAGCATAGTTGCATTATACATTAAAGAATGAAGAATACTTTAAAACTTTAAAAGTTTTGAAAGATGATTGTCATATAAAGGTGGTTCAGGTTATCACGCACCTTATGGAATGATATGATAATATCAAGATATGTGTAAACACATACAAGAAATTCAATTATTGAATTTTGAAATAAGTATTCTCAAAATTCTTGTAGATCAAAGTTAGTTGAAATTATGCCTTGTCAACAAGTATGAGTTGCATGACTTGTGGCAAAATTCATTAACTGAGAATTATCATGCATTGATCTATTTAGCATTTGGATAAAGGATGTTAAACAATTATTATTTATAATGAATTAAAGTACGGTATACGTTTAATTTCATTTATAATATTGTGTCCTATATTTGCATGTTTAAATCCATGAATAACTTAAGTTATTCTAAATAGTCCGTTGTCAATCAATAACATGGGAATGATATTGAATTAAGACAAATCTGAGTATTAGTTAGAATATACTTGAAAGTATATTGATGCGTAGCATGACTAATTTCAGATGATATTCAATGAATTGAGTATAGGACTTATCCCACCCACATGATGATACTTTATGGATCTTTGTCATTAAGTATATCATGAATATTTATCCTCTGACTTGAGATACCAGAGATATGTCATGGATGTAGTGCATTTTTGTGAAGCAATCTAACGCTATACGTAACTGGTAGTTATAAGGGTTGTTTTCAGGAGTGTTGCGAAATTTATGAATCCTGCTTGTAGTCAAAATGGGATTTGTTTCCTTTAAATTTATTTTGAAGTATAATACTACTGGGCCCCTCGTAGGATTGTTAAGATGTTTGTATGGCCATACCCAAGGTCTTCTGTTCAGAAGAATTGGTAATCTTAATAAATCATATAAAGCGAGAAACAGAATAGTTAATTAAGAAATGAGTAAGATCCATATTCTTATTAACATGGTATTAGAAACAAAAGGATGAATATGATGATGAATCATCAAACTTGGTTTTTCTCCAGAAAACCATACACGAGTTGTACCGGGGGCATTGGCGTGTTGCTAGACGCTAACCAATGTCATTTTACGTTTTGTAAACATATCCAAGTGGGAGCTGTTGGAAATGTATATATTTACAAACATGTGAATGTCCGGATTCGAACTCGTGACCACGGGATTGCACACATTAGCGAATGAGAATTAAAGTTAATAATTAATGTTTATGTTTACGATTAATTATTACACATTAAGTCCGGTTAACGATCGTTAAGTATTTAACGGAAAAATAACTAACGACCGTTAAATGGAAAAGAGAAGGACTAGAAATGGAAAACTTGGAAAAGTTATGGGTTGGGCTTTGGGCTTTCCATCATGGCCGGCCATAGGGGCTATTCTAGGCCTAATCTCCTAACTTGTTCCCTAAGTTTACCTACTAGTATATAAGGAGGGGTAGGTTCTAGGGTTTCAAACACTTGTGCATTGAATTAACCCTAGATCTCTCCTCTCCTCTCTCTAGTCCATTATTCGGCCGAACACCCCTAGTAAGGGAGTTTGGTTTCGTTTTTCTTAAACGAGGACTTGTGTTAGATCTAGCAATCGCTTGATTCGTTTGGTTAATTCGTGTGTACAAGAACGTGGTTGTAAGACATTATTCTTACACCAATAAGTACTTCTTTGGTTTGCTTTGCCCGAGGGTTGTTTTGCTTTGCTCGAGGGATTTGATATTCGCAAGAGGTACGTTACGCATACGTTCAGTTAATTAATTTATTTGTTATGATCTTAAGTCTTCCGCTGTGTACTCTTGATGTCTTTATGTTTTATTGTATTTTATATATCATAAACTCAACACATACGAACTAAATAGATTGACATAAGTCGATCTAAATACTTTAAAACGAAGTTTTAATCGGTAAAACTATTCACCCCCCCTTCTAGTTTTCCACAATACCTTTTATGGGTTAAAGACATTATATTCTAACTAGTTAATAAAAGCTATAACCAAGTACAAAATTTTATAAAATAACCTAAATCATATTTTAATTTTATGGGCTTAACTGTAGCATTCTTAGTTTATAAAATTTAGTAAATTTATAAATTTAGCAGATAAGCTCAAAACCTCGAAATATTATTATAGAACATTTATTATTATTATTATTATTATTGTTATTATTATTATTATTATTGATATAGGATATAACGAGCGGGTTAACCCGCGCGTTGCTGCGGGACTCTATGATTAACACATCTTGTGAAGGCCGTTGGTATAAAACAAATGATTTATAAAGACATTATCATAAGTTGATTTATTATAAACATTAGTAATTTGTACACATTAAAAACTATTGAACCTATACATGAGAGATGTAGCACATTACAAACGTTTAAGCAAGTCTTCCGAATACAATGCCCGGTAGTCTTGTTGGATATACGACAGTTGTACCGAATCTCGATGAGCAACAATGGTTGTGCTTACATACTTTTAAATCAGTAATTGGTTGTGCTTTAAAAAACAAAGCACAAACAACCAATAGGCCTGAATAAGATTACTGATTTAAAAGTAGATGAGCAACAATTGGTTGTGCTTTGTTTTTTTCTGTCATCATATCTTATAATATTGTATGTAACATTAACTGTCAAAGATTACTGATTTAAAAGTATGTAAGCAATCAAACTGAATAAAAATTACGTAAAGAGCAAATATGAGTTTGCATACAATGTTTTTTTTGCAGGTTAGCATGAAATAAATCTGTTAGCATACTTAAACTTGGTAAATACAATAGGAACCTATCAACAAAGGGAATTCGAGATTTTTTACCTGTTTTTTGATCACTATGCAGGTGGTTAATCGTATGGAAAACAGCAGCAAAAGTGTACTGATGAAGAAGATGGACTGGTGAAGAAGAGAGTGCAAATTTACGGAAGATTCTAGTTTGCATTAAATGAAGATGAACATGTATCGAGTATATGTATTTTCTAGCTTGCATTGTTTGACTTGCATTTAATAGTTGTCTCTAAAGAAAACATACACCACCGACCTACTATTCACATGTGCAATGTAATTAAGGTTCATTAACCAATGATAAGTTGCCTAGTGTAAAAAATGGCACTAATGGTATTCAAAGAACCAATAGAATTCAACATTATGTTCCTAGTTACCGTGTAACAAACTTCATTTGCACCACTCGACGCACGGCTTTTAGTATATATATCTATACATATATATGGGACTACATATGACACGTCAATAATGCTGACTAGACACTTTAATGTTGACATGGCACATCATTTGATGATGTGGAAATGGTGACTAGGCACAACATCCGACTACATATTTAAAAAAAATTGTCACTTGCAGGGCTCGAACTCTGGTCTAGACGTCCACACATTAGTGCCTCAACCAGTGGAGCATACCACAAGATGTGATATAAGATTGCATTCCCTAATTGATATTCAACAATAACCATTGCCAGTTTCCCTTCTCACTCGGCCTTTCATTAATATCAGTCAACACTGTGTAACCGTCTCCCCAAATCACTCATTTCCTAAAACAATCCCCAAAATCACACGCTCTTCCTAATAATCTATACCATGTTTGACCCAAATTCAAATAACCTAAATTTATCATATTGTTTTAATCTTCTCTCTCAATCACAAACAAATCACGCTCATCAAATTAAACCCACAATCATCAAACTAAAACCAAAACCCTAAATAATGTGATTCAAAAAAACACGAACAAAGATCTGGTACTATCATCCACTGATCGGAGGTATCTTTTTAATTAACATATGTTAAGGTTATTCTTATTTTGTTTTATGGCCCGACTGAATCAAATAGGTTAGCCGATCAGATTTTCTGTATGATCAATTGAGGATTAGTTTTGTATACATTTATGGATTTTGATTGTTAATTTTACATTCTCAAAAATTTCAGTGTTGCTGCAAGGTTGGCAGAAGAAATGGGTGTTTACACACTGTAGCTTTATTTGAAGATGTGACAAATTCAGTAAGTCTTTATTTGAAGTGGAATTATGTATTCAGTAAGTCATGTGTGTTTACACGTTGTAGCTTTAATTCCTGTGAGCGACTGTTCTCATACGAATGTTGTATACGCTTAGATTTATGTTATGGTATTGAGCTGTTTTTTTATCGGTTTTGGTTTGAAAGAATATCTAAATCATCAAACCAGCCATAAACATTGAATCACATTAGATGATTAGAAGCGTCAACAGTAGTTTTGGTTTAGGAAAAGTAAAAGTCAGTTAATTAGATCTTTCTTATTAATCCAGTTTCTATCTGGTTCAATATTATAATCTGCAAATGCTATGTGGAGGCAAACAAATAAACCAGACAGATAGGGTAACAAACTAACAATTGAATTGGATTTACGGCACACGTAACTTCTAAGCAAATATCGCATTATAAGAGGCTAGATCGAGTTGGGTTGCCCGCTAACATTTTTGTAAATGAAACGATTCAAAGATGTTATAAATATTCAAAAACGACTTGTAACTGGAAATGTAATTGTACTATTTTCACCACAACTTTGGTAAAACAGTCATCATGATTTTGAGATTTAAGTAGAATGGAATCCAGTATCATAAGCTTACTCAATTATATGGTGAGCGAAAACGACCCTACAGACAGGCTTTTCCAACCCAACCCAGTTCTCAAAAAGCTAGCTGAAGAACCTTTGTACATCAAGCCTTCCCTAGACATCTTTTTCAACCTAAATGATATGTCCTTTAACAAATGACCCACCACCAAAAAGAGTACCAACTCTATTGAATAATGTATCAAGATAATGCTAGATTTAAGAATTCAAAACATTCATTTATCACACATAAAAGTTGTGAATGCAGCATTCTCATTGATCAATAAAATTAATAGAAAGTAAAGAGTGAAACAACACTAAAGGTCTCTCAGCCTACTCATAACTACAGCAAACAAAAGGTTCATTGTTCTTCACTTTCATGCTGCCAAAATATTCTTTTCCTCTGATCTTCTAGAACCTGAACATCCGAACAGATACATAAGTTCATTATTGAGTTCTATGAGCAAAGAAAATATTGAATACAGCAAGTCAAAACGAACTACAGAAGCTCAATAAGGATTCAAGCTAAACTAAATTGTGCTCAATTTACAAATGAAAGAATGTAACTTACGTCTATAAGGCACACATATATGTACTCATTAAATTCTATGCAGCTACAGTACACTTAACAAAGAACCATTGATGTACTTTTTGGCAGCGCAGGACTTAACAAGGATCAAATTTCTCATCGATGGAGAGTAACTTAGAGAAATGATGGATTATCCTCTTCTAAGCAAGTACAGGTGCTTTCTATAAACTATTCCTTGTAATTTCACATTTTTTGAGCTAAGGGTGAACGACCCATAGTGAGGGTAACATGAGTCACATTTATTGGAATGGTTACAATACTTTTGTTTTGCATTCTAGCGACCTCTTTTTGTTACTTGACATCAATATGTTGTTTTTCAGTGTGATTATGGTAGATGAAGCTCATGAGAGATCCCTTGCAACAAATATATTGTTGGGTCTCTTGAAAAAGGTAATCAACAATGATTCAAGATCCATTTCAACCATCTAAAACATGTATAACTATTGTCATGTTAATGCTGCTAACTACTCATTTCACAGCTACAACAACGTAGGCTTGAGGTGCGCCTGATTATAGCATCAGCCACAGTTGAAGCAAAATCAGTGGCTAATTTTTTTCACACAAGGTTCTTTTATTACAATGATTCATATCAACGGTAAACTTATATATATATATTTTTTGTAATAACATTGGCTAGGTACTTCATATTGGTATATTCATTAGAAAAAGACAGCCTCGACAGAACCTGCTATGTTGTCCGTTCAGTTATATTCATCGGTATTCAATCTAATATTCGATAATAAAGAAGAACAATGTTCTTTATGTACTTTCTTTTTTGTGGTTCTCTTATTTGCAAAGGATGTGATTTCAGGGTAGAGGATTCAACGTACATATTTTTTACATTAAAGAGCCTGTATCATATTATCTCCGAGTTACTGTTTCTATCGACAGTAATGTCAATTCATAATAAGGTACACTGTTGTAGACAATGTTAAAAACTATTTCGAAGATTTGCATTTCGCTCAAGTTTTTAAAGTGTTTTACTTACAAAAAGTAAATGTTCCCTTAAGCATTTTTTTTTAAGATTACAAGGCATTTACTTTAATCTAGAACAAGACTGTAAATCCGACTCACCTTAAAGTTTTCTCCATGTGTCATATTATGGAGTTTTTATAACTTTTTTTTTGTTAGAGAGTCACTTGATCTTTATGTTTGGCCTCGTAGGAGCCAACGGGGGTATTCTTGTCTTTTATATGGGCAGGATGATATTGACGTTGCGGTCCATTTGTTCACAGATGAAGCCCGAAATAGTGGCAAGTCTTCTTTAGGTATGTCAGAGCCTCATTAGAAGTTGATTTTGATACCTTTTGTTTTGCGAGGCCAAATTGGTATCTGTTAAATGTGTGAATGTATTGCTACTGAATCATGATTATGTACATGTATGTGTTACCAAATAACACCTTTAGTTTTACACGATCATTATGGTGGTTGTGCTTTCTCTGGAAATGGAGATTAAAATATTCAGATGACACCTTTGATTACTTATTGTTACACTATTTTGGTTAAAAATCTCAGGAATTATTATTTTGCCTTTGTATTCAGGACTCACTCGTGCATATCAGGTTACTTCTACAAGCATATGCAGGTAAGGCTCTCATCTCCACTCCCATAAAATTGTTATTCTATCATTTTTAAAATTCAATTCTGAATGGAGTAATGGACCATAGACTCATATTGTTTCACTTCTATATTTCACTCATCTGCAATTCTTATTTTTTCACTTTTATAATTCACTCCTATGCAATTCTTATTATTGCACTTTTATAATGATCCGACTCAATTGAAACAATATATTAACACATATGCGTTGGTTGAACTTGCAGGTGTTCATGATTCATATTGGACACATGCAACAATGCCTTGTAAAACTCAAGAAGAAAGACAAGTTAGAGATAGTCAAGCTTTTCTACTTCACTATCTCTTTGTCGACGTATTAGTTTTAAAAGCCGAAGATGCCATTAAGAATTCCCTTTCTTAGATTTACAAGCTCATAACTTTAATTTGTATATTTCATTGTATTTTGCCATTGGTCATAGCAATTAAGCTAACTATTTTTTCTTAGTTATATATGATTTTTTTTTTCTTTTCTCATACTTTGTTCTTTTTTGCATAAATTACATGAACATTATTCTTCTTTTTTCAATTTTTGTGTTTAAAATATTTTTCGTTATTCATTATTTATGTACGTAAGCTTTATAATTCGTCAAGTAATATTATGAAGCTAACCCGCCCATTGGGCGGGTTATGAAGCTAGTATAATATATAATAGGAGAGCGTACCAAATTCCATTGTATTTTATTCATGCGTTTTTTAATATTTTGCTTGAGCCCATTGCTTGAGCCCATTAACAAACACTGCTACCAACATTAGTTCAAGATATCAGGAAAAACCCACGAGTTATCTTCAGAACTTTCAGTCAACAGTCCACCGCCTTTTGATAACACCGCCATCTACTTTTCCAGATTCATCTTCACCGACCATTTGGTTCAACTCTTGATCTGATGGGTTTCTATTTTTTGTTCAGGTTTATGTATGCGATTTGTGGGTTTTGTTGTTTTTTAATAATTGGTTAATTTTTCAGCTTTTTAATCTTTTACTGTATTATTTGTCCATGTTTATGTATGCGATTTGTGGGTCTACTGTATTAATCTTTTACTGAAAATCACTGGCCGGTGGTAGAAGAAGTGCTAGAGGATAAGGACCACCCAAGACCACGGCGTTAAGGTTGAAGAACCAAAGGTTGAAAAGATTAATGATGATGAAGATGTTGATCTTCCAAAAAGTAAGGTTTTTTCTTTCTTTCATTAATATTTTTTTTAATAAAAATGTTTAGGTTTGTTAGGATTCAGATGGTTATGTATTGGTTTTTAGACGTGTTGTGTTAATGGAAGAAATTTGTTAATTTGTTCATGTTTCATACCATGTGTTTGATAAAATGTTTTAATGACATATTCGTAGCGTGGTAAACTTAATAATTCGATTTCTGATAATCGGTGCCTTTTTATAGTTGGCTCACACACAAAGGGAATGAGTCGAAAACGGTCCTCGGGTGTTGGCGATAAATGCGTCTTCTGTTGCTGGATCGGTTGGGTCGGGTCAGCCCTACTGCTTTCAAAGGTAAATAATTGTATTCGAGAATTCTTTAACTATATAGCGGTAGGGTTTTTTTTAGCTATTTGTGGTGCCGAACAATTTTGGTTTCTGATTTGTTTATATGGGAGTTTTCTTTTGATTATGATATACTCCGTACTGTTTAGGGCGTCTTATTCGATTAAATGGTACTAAGATTCTCAACTCATATTCTCTTACTGTGTTTTGCTAGCCTGGCGGAATGGAGTGCTGATATCTTCAATACCGGAATAAATTAAGGTCATTATTCTGATGATTTTCTCTTTTTTGTGTTAGTCGACTTGCATTCAGGTATAATTTTTTTTATTAATCAGTTTAATTTTATGTTACGTGTATAAGGAAAATAATCCGTGTGTCTTAATTCAGTTTGCAGGGTGTTTGAGAGGAATGACAGGGTGGTTGTGATGAGGTGCAGAGTGGTTGTGACAAGGTGCAACATATTTTCTTAACCTATGACAGCGTGTTCAACAAATTCTTCAAGAAATTTGTCTACTTTGATTAAAAAGGTATTCACTTTTTTTTTTGTATTATAGAGGTGCTAATTTTGACCCACTTATGTATGTATGGGTGGATTTGAGTTACGACAAGAGCTACTTTAATAAGTTGCCGTTGCCATTATTGGTAGTTATCTTCGGTTAATTTCGTTGTTACAAAGCTGTAACCCACATGGTACCGGTAACATTTTCTTATTAGGTGCATCACATTAGCTGTAACCCACATGGGTTTTAGTGTTCATCGATGTTTTACAAATTTGAAATGATTCTTTTTTTGGCTTTCTTTTGACGTACAAACTATCTCAAATGGTATAATGTTCTCACGTCCAGTATCTATGTAAATCTTTCAAGACAAACTTTGGAATTACTTAAGAATTAGAAACCCACCTTTGTCTTTTTTACCTAAAAAATCAAGCTATACAGTCCACTGAAGCACTAAAGGCTTGCTTCTATATACATGAACTTATGTGAATAAAGCCTTAAATGTTATTTACGTGCAGTGACGGCACCAGGCTTCGCAGACTGATACCATATACAAGCTGGAAAAGGCACCTCTCGACCTGAGCTTGACTAGGAGGTATGCAAATTTTAGCGTATTATAGATAAAAGATAAATTTTATTTCACATAATTGTGATGCCTATTATAATAGTCGTTGGCTGCTATTTGAATGTCATTATTTCAGCAAAGACGCATACGGAAGCTTCAAGGATAAGAACAAATGCCCAGAAATCACTGATATGCGCTAATTGCCCAACTTTTGTCAAGTATCTATTGCCAAATTGGTTGGTTGATTACGACATCAAATGATTGGGTTAATAAATCTATGGTTTAGTTTTGTCTTTTCATGGAAAGATTTGTTTACACAATATATCTGAAGGTGATCCCGGTTTTTGCAGCCTTAGGTAATGGTCATGCTGTACCACCCATATACATATGCGATGACAAAAATGGACATGTATTCAAGGTAAACTTAATTATGACAGTATAATAGCCTGGGTTAGCCGAGTAAAAACTGACCAACTTTCGTTTACTTTTTTTAATGTTAAATAATCACTTTTCCTTTACAAAGACACTATAGCTTTTAAATTATTTGGTGTGTCTCATTGGCAAAAAAAAAAATTAACAATTACAATATGTGATCAACCTTCTTACTTAAATTTTCCACTTTAAGTGCAGATAATTTACACTATAGTAAGAGGAAGTGGCCGTGGTATTTTGATTTGGGTGTCTCATGCGTCCAGGGAAACCAATCCATATTCTGAATGTGCAGGTATATACTCATTGTTGTTTATTTTAATGTCAGTAAAGAACTAATGATGCAAGCCATAATCTTAATCACTTCTTGCTTGAGTATTTGAATGACACAATCTTTCAGCCGTAACGTTTTTCAACTTATTTTGAAGGCAGGAAAGGGGACTTGGAATATGGATTTACTGGAAACACTTGCCACTTGCTACATCGTATAACTAATGGTGATAAGCTGGCATACGATACAAGGAATGTGACGGACGAACTTCAATCTATTGTTGCAGAAGATCATTCTGCACAAGTGGATTTTGGAACAACGAGTACGTACTCATTGGTACAACGCTTTGGTATTTCATGTGTGATAAATAATGTAATAGTTGGTTATTTTCAATTTCCAGGTTCCATGTACTTTTTTAGTCCTCGAAGAACGTTTGTTGTTATGTGTGTGGAACGACCAACTCTCTGCATTGGTGACGCCTCTCATACATCAGCGACTATGTTGTACGCCACTTTCAACAGTGACTGTGTACAGTTTGTATTGCCATAGCATTTTTAGATGTTTCTGTCGGTATTAAACTGAAAATGTAATACTCTTTTTTTTATGCAGCCACAAGGAAGAGGCGCCGTTTACCATCCGGTTTCGCTAACAATAGGGGGCAGCGGCGTAGACGTGGAGGTAAAATAGTTATACGCCTCTATTTTCTTACATTTTTATACAGACCGTTATGCATTCCACATTTATCTGAAACGTGCTTTCTAATATACAGCCACGCCGGCTTCGACCATACCATGCGCCAGCGCTCCAGATGTCTAGAACAGTGCTTTTTTAACATGTTCGTCGTGTGACTTTCGCAAACCTATTTTCCAATTTAAGGATAACGTCATTGTTTCTTTACCGGCTAATTTTACTTTATGCTGGCCAATATTGACAGCGATATGCTATACATGTAAGTTTCTAGCCTATGACTGTCTGTACACTTACATACATGGTATATAATCCTTTTGAGAGTAAAGAAACTTACACCGATATGGGTATATAGTAAAGAAACTTCTGCACATGCATATTACTGTTAGCAAGAATGTGAGGGGCTTATATGGGTGTACAAAAAACACGACTTAGCCCTTTTGGTAGACCTAAAGGCTGGAAATGCATGTAGGTAAATGTTGTGGTTTGCTCTGTCGCCCCCCAAGAGCTGAGCAAAAAGTATCAGGGGTACAGTACTGGAAAGTAATATGTGTTGCGTTGCTTTGTAATGTATAGAGGTGTCTCATTGCCTTATATAAACTGAAGGGCAAGCCTATGTGTAGAAGTTGTATTCTTTATAAAAAAAATTAATAAAATTTATTAATTTACTTTATTTGTGTAGGTTTGGAGCCACTGCCGAATATATTGCAGAACAAGTATGAATTGTTGCGCGCGTTGGATAAAAGTTTGCACGCTGCGACTTTTGAGCTTATGTATGCAGGTAATGTGTATCTGTTGCTTTTTCTTAAATGTTTATGTACTACAGGAAGCGAGTGTTGAACACTTCAAATAAAAAGATTTTGTTTCTTTTTGGAAAAATCATCACGAGCTCAGAGAAGTTTACAAATCAGATGGGCAAGTGGAAGTAGAAGATATTATCGATGTGTTGCTAAGCAAGAGTTTTTTACTCAGTTGTGGCCGTTTGGTGAAAAGAGAATGTACTGGCTTTTTTGGAAAATCTCTCTACAAACGTCGTCGATTACATTCGATTGGATGTTGTATCATTTATACTGGTGTTACTGGCCAAAGGTTAGTTGCCTTTTAGGTTAATGTTTTTGCTTCGATATTATCATAACATGTAAACAAACTTTACTAAAATGTATTGTAATTTTACCTATATAATTGTTCAGGTCTTGCAAACCTACACGGAAACAGCGAACAAAAACCAATGATGATTTATCGAAAAGAATGTCATTGGATTTTTTAGTTTTCGGTAATCAACTGCACTTTAACTCACTAGCTGCAGATGTGATGACTCAAAGAAGGCTAACAATCAAGGCTAAAAATCAGCATCTTCGCTCCATCTGATAAAAGACAAACGAAACAACATCAAAATCCAGAGGTACAGAAAAACTCCCGCCGTGGAGCGGCGGGTATTAGATACTTGTTAAGGAAAATGAGCCAAATGCCTTGGGCGCCCGAGGCTAATCACTTTCCGGACCACTTTTTTTTTTTTGAAAATGGACCGAGGACAACCGCTGTCATTGGGCAACTCATCCACATTGTGACAAGTGTTCCGTATGTGTAAGATATTGTTTTTTGGGCAACCAAAAGTTGTGGGGCAACCGTATTTTTTAAAAAGGGTTTTTTTTGTCTTTTTACATAGGCTACAAAAATTGACATTTGCTTAAAATACTTAAAAGTCATCCCTCCCAAATCAATCAGATTACTCTACCCCAATCCCAAATCGCTCACACGCTCCTCTCTCCCAAATCTCTATCATTGAACCCTAGCGGACAACTCTGATTTGTCTGATTTCCAACAAGTTTATAAATCAGGTTCTTATACTGATTTCCACCGGAGACGACGATCTCCAACCAGTATATAAATATGGAGGATGGACTTCTACCTGGAGGATCAACCCAAAAATTCTCTGACATAGTTCGTCTTTTCAACTCATCATTTTTTATTATTATTTTTTATGAAAAACCATTTTTTATATGTAATTTGAACTTAGATTTAGGTAGCTTTCTAAGAACATATCTTAAACCCTCTATATTAAGATCTTGTGGCTTATAAATAGATGATAATCTGTATGATGTTTATGTACCATATATGTATTACTGATGTTACAAGCATGAAAAATTAGTAAATATTTTGTTCAATTAGTAAATAGCTTGTCCGCAATTTTCCAACTTTCTTCACAAGGAGTCGTTCCTGATTCATCCTCTCATTGTCTTGTTGGAAGTGGCAATGGAGGTGGTATTTTGGTTTTTGGTCAAATAATGGATCCCAATATGGCTTATACTCCATTTGTCCAATCATGGTAAGTTTTCTTTCGAACAACTAACAGTAGAAGCATAGAGGTAGCAGCATTAAAAAGTAACTAGCAGCTGTAATAAGTCACAACGAGCAGCAGTTAGATCCATGGAGCAGCAGGAACGTTCATGAGTGTGTAAGATTGTTATGGCGTCACTATTATGTCTGATATCACTCCACCTCCACCTAAGCCTAGAGACGAGAAAACTGTAAGGAAAATAGAAGTTTTATGCAATTATATTGTTAAGCATGGTGACGAATTTGAACAGATGATGTGTCAAGAGGAGGTTGCTAATCTGTAGTTTGAATTCCTGTTTGGAGGACCACCAGGAAGTGAAGCTACGATTTCACATGAACATTTTAAATGGATGAAAAGGAAATGTCGTTCAAGTGAATTGTTTGAAGGGAGTAGTAATAGGGATGTATCTTCTAAACCATCGAGTGCTAATCCTTCTATGCAGTATGATGACATGCCGGATGCTTCAGGCAGACCTCATTCCCTTGCTGGTTCTGACATGGATATGGAAGGTTAGCTAATTTCAAATTACGACTAACAAAAGAATCTGTATTCTGTTGCTTTGGGTGTTTTGTTATTATTTTTATAGCTGGAAACTTGTAGTGCTAAAGCCTCACTTCATTTTGCAATCCTTTTTGCTGTTAGATGATATTACGCAGCCCGAGAAGCCAGGTATTGGTAAACCGTCCTGAAAGTGAAAAGCATGAACCTGCTCTTGTATCCAATCAAGTTTATATGACAGCGCCACAACGGAAGAAAATGCATGTGATACAGAACATATATCACACAAGGATGGAACAGATGGAAATGTATATTGCTCTGAACCTGCAGGAATGATCGAACAAGGTATAAACTACAAATTTACGTGCCTGTACTTTATTTGAATGTGGAATTTAACGTCAATAGCCTGCTCTTATGTTTTACCTTTGTAGTTATTCCAATGAATGTCATAACATTATTTATTTAATGATTATTGCTCCTTTATGCCGCGTCACTGAATTTGATGATCGTTCCATTAGTTCCTTGACTTCGAATGACGTGCTATATGATTTATCTCTTAATATCTAGCTACTGATATTTTTGAATTTTTTACAACTCATTTTTTGTTTTCCGCTTTTTTGTTGCGTTCTTGAAAATCAACCATTTGAATAATGACCCCTACTCGATAAACAGTGAATTAAAATGTATTTGTTCTGTAGGGGCCAATATCTCTCAGGATGATAAGCAATATGAAAAGTCAAGTGAAAAGGTTGGTGTTGCAGATTCTAAAAGGTCCACTACATACAGCAAAATAGAAAAAATCAACATAAATTTACATCAAGAGATGAACCAATCAAATTCTTCTGCTGTAGCAAAAGACAATCCATTTAAACTTATACAAGGCTATGCTTCTGATGACGGCTCTGATAGTGATAATGATCCACATTTTGAAAACCTTAGTCCTGAAGCAGTCTCACGACAAGTCAAAGCTGAAAGTGACAATGAACTTCATTTTGAAAACATGAGTCCCGCAGTCTCGCGACAAGTCATAGCTGAAAGTGACAATGAACTTCATTTTAAAAACATGAGTCCCGCAGTCAACTAACCTGTTATGGCACGTACTGTTGGAATCACTCCTAAACCTTAATTCAAGTGTTAGTAATTCATATGTAATAGTTAGCTTAATATGGCCTTTATGTTAGTAATTATGCTTAGGCTTATGTAGAAGGCCCATAAGCCTAGGCCCAAGCCCATAAGAGAAAGGAAGGGACTAGAAGTGTTGCCCTAGCTCCCTCTCCTATAAATACCTTGTAATAATGCTCACTTGAGGGTTGGTTGTTCAATTTATTCACTTTCACATTCCTACACATAACTGGCTAAGTTCATACGAGTGTGTGTGTGTGTTTATTGTTCATCCGATCTCTATCTCTTCTCTATTTCTACATATTGATGCTTGTGTTACTAATATGGTGACCTAACAATGGTATCATTCGCCAAATAGTTGGGTGGACATATTTGTTTTTGAAGTTTTTTTGGTTTTGGTCGTATGCGTAGAAAAGTTCCAACTTTGTCACGCTTAAAATTTGATTTTTTACACTTTTTAATCCAAGATTCTTGTCCTTTCAACGTTTTTAGGTGTTAAATTATATGTTTTTGGCAAAAAGTTTCAAACTTTACGCGTGGATCATAGTTTTTAAGCTATGTTTTGTACGTGGGTAGTGTTCTACGCATAACGTGTTTTTGAGCTTTGGATTATCAAGTTTCACACTTTTGTGTTATTTTGGTGATATTGAAGCTATTTCATCACAAAAATCTGGTTTGGAAACATCATTTGACAGAAATCACTTTTGGCTAATCTTACGCGTAAGAGAAACCCTAATCTTACGCGTAACTTCTCCTTGGTTTGATCTTCAGTTTTTGTGGTTTACTCCGTATTTTCTTGCTTGGATAAGCCTGAAAACACGTCGACTTTGGATATCTTTTGCACTGTGATAGTGTAAAAGATCATTTGGGCACATTTGGGCAAAACCCTAAATTTACGCATAAGCATAAGCTTACGCGTAGAATTTTTTACGCATAAGATTCATCTTACGCCTAAGCCTTGTCTTACGCATAAGTTAATCCTACGCCTAAGTTTTCTACGCCTAACTTCTCGTTTACGCATAACTTTAGTGTTTTCTCCTTCCTTACGCGTAAGCTAATCCTACGCGTAACTCTTGTTGTTACGCGTATCTTTGGTGTTTTTACGCATAAGTGTTATTTTGCCTTCACGTGATTTCTACGCCTAAGGATACTTCATCAACAACGGTTCATTCAACTACAAAGATCCATTTAACAACACAAGTTTTCAACATGTCACAACCACCATACTCTAACTATTTTCCTTACACTTATCATCAACAACAACAACAACAACTAAGTCCACAACATCAACAATTTAATCATCAACAAAAAATTTATCAACAACAATTTAATCAACAACATACTCCACAACTTGGAGCAATTCCACCACCACAAATGGTTCAACCTCCACCTAGTCTTCAAGTACAACCTTACACAAACTTCTACAATCAACATCCATCCAGGAATACTATGAAGGAACCAACATGGTTTGGCAAGATGTGTGAAGCCTTAAGTAGCCAACAATCAATTCATGAAGCTGGCTCACTTGATAGACCTCCAATGCTCACTCCCGGTAATTATGATCAATGGGTGATAAGGTTCTTTAGGTTTTGTGATCTAAAGAAGCCACATGGAAAGTTCTTAAAGAAGGTCATTATGGAAGGTCCATTTCAGTTGCCTACTGTTATTACACCCGCAGATCCAGATGCCAATCCACAAAGAGATGTTGTCACCAACATTGCAACTATCTCAGACCTCACTAGTGATGAACTTCTACACTTTGAAGCCGATGAACTAGCAATGCAATACATCCTTTTGGGACTACCTAATCCGATCCTTCGAAGTGTTGATGCTCAAAAGACAGCTAAAGCAATGTGGGAACATATTCATCTACTAATGGAAGGCACAACACTTAATCAGGAAGACATGGAATCCAAAATCTACTTGGCTTATGAACACTTCATGATTGAACCAGGAGAGACATTAGAGTCATATCATCATCGCTTTTCAGACATCATAAATGATTTGGACAAACACAACATCATCATGCCTCGAATTGCTATCAACACTAAGTTCCTAAGTAGTCTTGGTCCGGAATGGGAGAAGTATGTCATTTTTCTCCGTCAAGCTAAGAACCTTCATCATGCTACATACGGATTGTTGTACGATTATTTGAAGCCTCACCAAAAAGAAGTTGACAAAGAAAGGACTATCCGTGGACTCCCGACTTCACAGTCAATTCCTGATAATCAACAACTTGCTTTGTGGGCTCAAACTAATCTTCCTCCTCAAACAGCTCAGCAACCCGCTCCTCAATCAACTGCAACCATTACACCATATGATCAGTCACAGTGATGAGTGTCTAAATACTCATCATTTTTGTACTATCTAGACTGCAAAAACATCTGAAAACACTCAGAATTGCATCAAAATGATAAAAATATCACAAATCAGTGTTTTATGTGTTTTAAATGCAAAAACATCAAAATCTGGTGAAAAACGTATCAAGTTTGCATAATTGGCAGTTTTAGTCCCCCAAGTTTCAAAAGTTGTCAAAAACAGTCCCTGGTAAAGCAAAATAAAGAAAAATGTCATAAAAGGTCCATGGGATTCTTAAGTTGTCTAAACAAGTCCTTGAAATCTGAAAATTACAAAATTACAACTTAGGTCCCTAAAGTTTGAAAATTGTCATAAAAGGTCCTTGGATTTATAAAAATGGAATTTTATGCAACAATGGTCCTTGTACTATTAGAGATTGGCAAGTTTGGTCCTTATTATAACTTTGCATAAGTGACAGGTTTGGTCCCTCAAATTGGCAGATTTACAACATTGGTCCTTGTGATTATTAAGCTACAAACGGACCCTTTATTAATTATCCAAATCCAATCCAAACTATCACAACCCAAGCCCAATACCCATCCAACCCGGTCCAAACCCAAATCCCTTCCCATCCAACCCGGTCAAATAATCAAACCCACCAGTCAAACACATTCCACTTGCCCGCCTTTTTCCTCCTTCCTCCCAACTGCCCACCTGAAATCACTCAACCCCCTCACCTCCACTTCAACATATCACCCTCCTTGTCCCCTCCACATCAACACAAAACAAGAATCATTAAATGATCCCTCCCCCTAACACTCAACCCCCAACTGGCAAAAGCCTTTTTGGCGCCAAAAATGCATCAAACGGCCAAAATGGCCTCAAGTCATCCAATGGCTAAGATAAAAGGTGGGATATGCTGAGAAGGCAAGTGGAAGCACTTTTGAAGTATAAATAAGTGAAGAAAGAGAAGTGGCAAGCCAAGTAGTGTAGTTTTAGTTTAGTTTATATCGTTTTAATATTTTCAAGTTTTCTAGTGTACTTTTAAGCTTTTAAGTTCTTGTTTAAGCATTTTTGAGTGTAAGTGATCCTTTATCAATAATAAATTTCAAGCTTCCTTTCCATTTGCAGTTTATGTAAAATTTCAATTTCAAAAGAATCTCATGTTAAATTGAATGTTGTTATCAGTTGTTGTTAAGTTCTCATAAGCTCTGATAAGCTCTCCTATAGCTTATTGATTGCTTATATAAACCTCTACTCAGTTTTAAATCTCAAAACAATACCAGTCAACAAAAGTCAACTGTAATCAAGTGAAAGCTGAAATGGTTTGATTTGCTGAGATGGTGATGGATTTGGGTTGATATAGTTTGATAAGGGCTGAGATCAGTTAGGATAGTGGTACTATAATCTTAGTGGCAAGCCATTGTGGCTAGGACTTTTGTAAGTGCTAATTTCAATTGCTATTTCACAACTGTTTTACTGCATAATTAGAATAGTATAATATCTGTTAGTATTATTTGATTGTTGTTAGATCATATTCACAAGCTGTCATAGAATGAGTTAGTGTAGATTGCATATTAGACTTATTAACTAGTGTTTGGATCATTGTGTTAATCTGAGCTAGAGATTAGTGTAGTGTTTAAATATAACTCCTATAGGTTAATTTAGGTCTGTTATAGTCACTTTAGCTTTAATATTGCATCCACATTCTCTCTAAGTCAAAATTGCATGTTGTCTGATCATATAATCAAATCTGTTTGAATCAGTTGGTGAAAACTTGCATATAGGTGTAGAAATAGATAAGTTAGCTTGCATTGGCTTATTTTCATCATATAATATCATAATCAGTTCACCACTTTGATTCAAATCTCATAAAAGTCAAACTGCTTCATTATATAAAAAGTCAAATTTTCCAAATACCCGTTTTTGAATAAAACTTAGAATTTTATTGTGTGTTTAATACTAAGTTTTAGCTTAAATCCTTTTGGGATAGTAATATTTACCTGCTTAATAAAATTAGAAAAATACTAGCTTTTGTCTAGTTGGCTTATTCACTGCTTAATTCATAGCTTCTTTTGAGACCCTTGTTTGAAAACATGCCCTGTGCACAGCTTTGGTAGCTCATTTCTCAAGCTCTCATAGAGCTTATTAGTTAGCTTCAATTTGTGTATTTTGGCTTTTTGAGAAGCTCACCTAGCTAACTCAAGGTGCCAAGTGCTTATTTTCCATAATTAGCTTATTTAGCTAACCTGCTAGTGATTTTTAGTTTTGTCATTTTTGATTAAGTGTAATAATAAGTCAGTGTTCACCAGTTTTTCAAGAGCTCCTCACAAGCTCATTTGTGAAAGCCAATCTTTGTAATTCAGCTTTTTGGATAGCTTAATTGGTCTACTTGTTAGTTACAGTGGTTGTTTTCATTTCTGAGCTTAATCAAGTGCTTAAAATTTAGCTAGAAGTTGCCTAGATATCTAATAGTGTACTGTGTAAACCATTGTAGCTTGTGCTTATTTGAATCTTGTTCAGTGCTTATTCCTTAGTTAGTTAGCTTATTCAGTTGTAACATTAGCTTATTATAAGTTGTCCAGCTTAATTTCATTTAACTTGTGCTTATTTTCTAGCTTATTAGATAATTTAGATCAAAACTTGTGCTTATTTCATATTAAAAGCCAACTGTGATAAAATCATAAGCTATTTCAGTGCTTATTGGTTGTTTTTATAAAAAGTATTAGTTGTAAAAAGTGCTTATTTAAGTGTGCTTAACAAGTTTCAAAAAGAAAAATCAAAAAGAAAAAAAAATAAAGTCCAAAAAAGAGTTGCTAAGGTTCGAACCTGTGACCTTCAGCACCATTCCCACGCTCCAACACACCACACAGAAACCAACTGCCCTTGGGACTTGTCTTGGTTTAATCTTGCACAATTAAATACTTAGCCCTTTGTTTTCATTTTAGCTTATACGTACAAGCTAGCTTATTTCTAGCTTATTCAGGCCAGCTTTTTCATGTTTTGTATTTTTCTTATCTTTGTAATAGTATAAAGTATTTTATCAAAAAGTTTCAGATTTTTCTCAATAGTTTTAGTATTTTTAAACATTTAATTAGTGTAAAATCTTATTTAATTCATAATAAAAAATATAAAAGTCTAAAAAATATAAATCTTTTTTCTAAAATTTTCTTTTATCATATAGTACGTAATAAAATTGTTTTTACACTTGTAGGACTTTTATTTCATAAATTTTACGTTTTTGCTTGCGCACTCGCGTAATTTTTATAAATAACTTACGTTTTCATTTTAAGTTACGTTTTTAGATAATTTAAGTTTACGTTTTAGTTAAAATAGTTTATTTAAGTTATTTTGTTTTATAAAATCACAAAAACATCATTGTAAAAATAGTGATAGCGTTTATTTAATATATTTTAACTTTTTAATTTCTTTTAATTTGCATTTAAGTCGCTGTAATTTATTAACTTTTTCTTTAGGTATAGTTATCAATCCAAATCCTTACTGATCACTATCCTTAGTGATCACCATATCATCTGATCAAGTGTTTGCACACCATTGAGTCTCCGTGGGACTTAACGACCCGGGAATTCATTGTATTCTCTGATCTTCATTGTATTTGTGTTTTAAGCATTTTTAAGCTTCTTACGTTTAGCCATTCACAAGTGGCTAGCTTGTGTGAGGTAGCTTGACTGTTTTCAGCACAGATCACACAACAACAACCTCAACAAACTCAATTGGTTCCATACAACAACAATGCTCAAGCACTTTACAGTGAATATGATGAGGACTCTGCTGCTTTCGATGAATTGCAACAAGGATTTGTGATGATTGCTAAAGCCTTCGGTCGGTATACAAACAAATCCAACAATCGCATTCGTTCCTCATCCAACACAAGGAATCAAGCTGTTGTGAACAATGGACGTGTTGAAGTTCAGAACCGTGGTTATGGTCGTCAGATGGGAGGTGGTCAAGGGTTTAATGCTATTGGAAGGAATAACCAGGGTGCTCCACAACAACAGAGAGCTCAAGTGGTTGAACAGGGGAATGCTCAGAATGGGGTTAATGGTCTTCGTTGTTATAACTGCAATGAAAAGGGTCATCTGGCTAATGCATGTCCTAAGCCGAGGACAAGAGGCAGTGCTTATTTCAAAGAGGCTTTGCTCTTGGATCTTAAGGATGAAGCTGGTGGAACTCTTAACAACAAGGAACAGAGCTTTATGGCAGATGCAGACTCTGATGATGACATGGAAGACTTGCAGGCTAATGCAGCAGTGATGTTGATGGCACAAATGCAAGCTCTACACATGAGTGATACAGGCCCAATGTATGACACTGATGGCTTGTCTCAGGTACCTGAACAAACAATTATCATTAATGATCTGATATCTCAGCCAACATCTACATCTGACAAGGATCAGAGTGTTCAACATGAGCCTTCTACATCTCATTCCGAGGATCATCAACTAGACCCCGTAGTTATATTTGATGATCAAGATGACCTTATGGTTACCATTGATGATCAAGTTGACTTCGTGGTTATACTTGAGGATCTAAATAATGACCATGTTGAGACTCACGTTGAACAAAATGATTTTTTGTCTGATCCAGAATTTGAGCTCAGGACCTTAGTTAAAGACCAACAATCCCGAGTGGAACATTATCATGATGTCAATACAAAATTAAAAGCTGAAAATGCACTGTTAACCAGGGATAATGAATGCTTAATTCGACAAATCAATTTTTTCAAAACTCAAGAAAAACGTGAAGAAAGTTTTGAAGTCGCTTTTGCTAAATCTCATCAAAACGAAAAATCATTAGAACGACATATACGTGATCTAGCCGCTTCCAAGAATGCTTTGTTGTCTCAAATAGAACAACTAAAACATGAACATAAACAACAACTTAACGCTCTTACTTTGGCAACTCAAAAAGCCAAGGCTGAGTTGTTAACTTGTCAAAAACAGCTCTCTGAGTACAAACAGCATTCCACGAAACGAATATATAACTATCTGGAAGAAATTGTCGACTTACAACACAAAATCAAAGAGTTTCGAAATGTTGTTTATAAACATGGTGAGTCAATCAAAACTATTCAAAAGTTTACCTTTAAACCAAATCCAAATGGATATGGACCAATTCTTGCTGATTACAAACCTAAGTTTTCAAACAGAGCATTCAAACCAAATCCTGAAGTTTACATGCAGAACATAGAATTGATGATTCAATTATGACTGTTGTTGAATATAATCGTATGGAGGAATTAGATGCAGATGACGAGAGTCGGTCAAAAATGGAAAATGTCGTTTATAACAAACCATTTAACTATTCAAAAGCCGTAACTTTTGTCACACAACAAGATACCTCTAACAAACCTTTTGTTATCACACCAGTTTCTGAAGCTAGTCCCAAACCCAATGGTGCACAAATTAATGGTCCTTTACCTTCACTTAGTGAAGTTAAAACAAAAGCCGAAAGTTGTCGCGTTATAAAATACTTTGACACTTTCTTATCTGACCTCAAAATTTTGGAACGTGAGATTGAATTTCATTCTGAAATAAAAGTTGAACATTTTCAATCGCCAATGGCGCGAGAACATAGAGACATTCTTCAGAAAAGACTTTTACCCCATGTAAAAAATTTGAAAACTTGTGCACTATATTGGGAAAGGGATTCTCACAAGGAACTCGGTCTCATGAAAACAGTTTTCGAGAAAACAGAAACATCGATTTCAAATACTAAACGTAAAAAGAAATTGCTGAGAAAATATGTTGATCGACTCTTGGAAGATGTTATCTGTGCTGATATCAATAATCTTGTTGTATTACAATCTGTTGCATATGCATCTGATCATATCTCTGCTGATTCTGTTGACTCTGTTGATATTGTTGTGAATATTGATAATGTGCATCAGATCGAGTCTTTAAAAACTAAAAATGAACGAATATTAACCGAACTTTCAAATTCAAAATGTCGTCTTCAATGGTGTCAAAAAGATTGTCAAAATCATGAACTTGCTTTGCAAAACAAAATCCACCAGTTGCAACCAAAAACGTTTAATCCTAAAATTGAGCAACTGGATGATCAAAACGTGTCTTTGAAATGTCAAATCTCAAAATATGAACAAGAACTTGCAAACGTTAAACAGGAATATGGTGTCATATTTGATTTACTCAAACAGACTCGTAATGAAGCATCAAACGAACTTGATCATTATCTTGCACACACTAAAGAAGTCATGAATTTTTCTGGAAATCTTCGTTCTAAAAATCAAGATCTGGTGCACACTATCATTAAGTTAAGGAAGATGTTAGGAAAGTATGAACAAGTTCAGCCTAGCATCATTAAGAGAATTGCACTAGTAACACTTAGCAAACGTGAACCCAGAATGCCTACTGACAAAAGACAATATACTAATGTGTTTCCCTCTACTGAAACAGGAATAGTTGCCTCTTTTCCCAACGTCCGCACTTCACAGCCTAGAAGCAATACAAGGAAGAATAGGAAGTTGCGACCTAAGAAAAGATTAATAAAGAATGCTGAAGTAGAAGAACACCGTAGGACTTTGAATAAGACTCTAGTTGCAACCACTTTAGATATTGCGTCTAGCAAATGTAATGGAAAAAGTGTTGTAACTAATGATGAACCCTTAAGTACTTTTGATATTCAGTCTAATGCATCTTGTGTTATTTGTCATAAAAGTATGCTTTCTGATTGTCATGACAAATGTGTTGCTAGAGCTATCTTGTCTCGTTTAAGGAATCCTAAGAATCGGAATACCTCTAGGCCCACTAATGCTTCTAAGTTTGTGCTTGGTAAACCGCCCTCCTTAGATTCTAAGAAACGCATTGATGTCCCTATAGTTTCAGTATCACCTCCAAGGAATGTAGTACCACCTAGTGCATTCACTAAGACTAAAGCTAAGACTAGTTGGAGATGGCAGAAATGGATACATAATACACTAGGATTTAAATGGATGCCTAAAATCATTGATGTGTGTATTTCTACTATAACTGCTTCGGAACCCTCTAACACTTCGGGTTCCACATCTACTTCTATTCCATCTGTGTCGTCTGTGTGTAATGCAGGTGATACAGATCATCCTTTGGATTGTTGATAGTGGATATTCCTGACACATGAAAGGCAATCTTCAACTGTTATCAAACTTTATTGCAAAGTTCATTGGCACTGTCAGATTCGGGAACGATCACTTCGCAGCTATCATGGGCTACAGAGATTACATCAATGGAAACATCGAAATTAGCAGGGTTTATTATGTGGAAGGCCTCGGTCACAATCTCTTTTATGTTGGTCAATTTTGTGATGGAGATTTGGAAGTCGCTTTCAGGGAGAAAACTTGTTTCATTCGTGATCTACAAGGAAATGATCTTATGTCTGGCCAACGTTCATCCAGTCTCTACACTATCTCCATGCAAGACATGATTGCTTCATCTCCCATATGTCTTCTCTCAAAGGCTACATCTACAAAATCTTGGCTATGGCACCGTCGCCTCTCATATCTAAACTTTTAAACCATAACCAACCTTGCTCGACACAAACTTGTTGAAAGTCTCCCGAGATTTCGGTATTCTAAAGATCACCTATGTTCAGCTTGTGAACAGGGGAAAAACACTCGAGCTCATTTTCCTTCAAAGGTGGAACACAACACTCAACATGTGCTTCATCTTCTTCACATGGATTTGTGTGGCCCGATGCGCGTGCAGACGATTAATGGCAAACGCTACATCTTAGTAATTGTTGATGACTACTCAAGATGGACTTGGGTTTATTTCCTTCGAAGTAAATATCAGGCTCCACAGATGATCATCACTTTTCTCACGAAAATTCAAATTCAGCTTTGCAACACCGTCAGACAAATTCAAACAGACAAAGGAACTGAATTTGTGAATCAAACTCTTCGGGAATATTATGAGAAAGTGGGAATTGAGCATCAAACATCTATTGCCCGCACACCAGAACAAAACGGAGTTGTTGAAAGACGAAACCGTACGTTAGTGGAAGCTGCCAGAACGATGTTAATCAATGCTAAACTTCCAGATTACTTGTGGGCTGAAGCTGTTTCAACTGCATGCTACACTCAGAATCGCTCAATGATTACAAAACGCCACAACAAAACACCATTTGAGCTTCTCCATAACCGAAAACCGAATCTTAAACACTTTCATGTATTTGGATCCCTTTGCTATCTGAATAATGATCGTGATGACTTTGGAAAGCTGAAAGCCAAAGCTGACATTGGAGTCTTTATTGGATATTGTGAAAATTCTAAAGGTTACCGGATCTGGAATCGTCGTACAAAGCAGGTTATGGAAACGATTCATGCTAATTTTGATGAACTCACTGAAATGGCTTCTGAGTATAACAGCTTGGAACCCGGTCACAACCGCTTAAACGTCCCTCAAAACCCATCATCAGCTGAACCGAGCCCTCAACTTACTCGTCAACAAATGGAAAAACTATTTGCTCCTCTGTTCAGTGACGATATTGATGAACGTGCTCCAGGTCTATCCGATGTTTCCGCTGCTCAACCTGATAATACTCTTATACCTGATACACTTGCTACAATAACTACTGTTGAAGAAGCACCACCAGTTGACTCTACAACAACAGTTGAACAAACTGCTTCCAATGACGCTGAACCAGCTGCTGATGTTCTTAATGAAGTACCCCCACCTGCAGATTTTGATCCAAATGCGTTCTTTAACCCGTTTGCCAATGAAACTGCTGCACCTGATGTCGCGGAATCATCAACAAACCATTTGAATCCTCAAAATCTGCACAATGTATACCAACATCAACCCTCTACACATCGTTGGACAAAAGACCATCCTATTGAGAATATTATTGGCAACCCAAATCAACCAGTCGTTACGAGACAACGTCTTCACACAGATGGTGAACATTGCATTTATGCTCTCACTGTCTGCCAATCTGAACCTAAAAACATTAAAGACGCAATGACAAAAGACAACTGGATTGAATCCATGCAAAAAGAACTCAACCAATTCAAACATCTTGAAGTATGGGAACTGGTTGAAAGACCAACAGGGGTCTACGTCATTGGTCTCAAATGGATTTGGAAAAACAAATTGGATGTTGAAGGAAACGTGAACCAGGCTCTAAATCAATATGATGTTGGATGTCACGCAACGGGGGCAAACCGTCAGGCAAATCATCAGGAAAAACATCAGAAAATTCCTTGAGTAAAGGAATCATAGCCTCGGGAATTTCGCTATCTTCAACTACCTCCTTCCCTATTAGCACAAAGACATCATCTCCCTGCTCCAACTCGTCCTCAAACTGGGAAAGGGTTAGTAAAATACCAGTGGGCTTGTTAACTAGTTCTTTGGGCTTATTCGGCATCAATGTTATCTTCACACCATCAAATAGGAAACTACAAGTATTAGTTCGCCCATTATGATTTGTGTTGCGATCATACTCCCAAGGTCTACCCAGTAATAAGTGACAAGCATCCATGGGCACCACATCACACCAAACATTATCTTTGTAGGTTGTCCCAACAGAAAATAGAACAAGGACACGTTTGGAAACAGTAACCTCACCACCTTTCTTAAGCCACTGTAACTTGTAAGGTTTGGAACGGGTCTCTGTCTTCAGTCCCAACTTCTGAACTGCCTCTTCAGATATCAAATTATCACAACTACCCGGGTCAACCACAAAGGTGCACATCTTACCCGAGATAGTACAGGTCGAGTGAAAGATGTTGTGCCTGAGCCAATCGTCGCCAACAGCTTTTGGTGTTAAGCAAGAGCGCCTTACCACCAAAGCTACCCCCACATCTCCATTCACAACTTCCTCTTCATACTCAACATCTTCATCAAATGTTGGGCCTTCTTCATAACCCTCATCAGCCACGTCATCAACTTCCCAAGTATACATATTGCCATCGGGATCAGCAAATAGGTGCCTTTTCCCTGCCTTCTTACATTCTGACTGTCGGTGACTGGGTTCACCATAGTTAAAACACTTCAAGCTACCACTTCCAACCCCTTTAGAAACCGGTCCAGTATTGCTACCACCCTGTCTCGCCTGATTAGGAACAAAACGTGATGTTACGTTACCCGAACCAGAACTACCTCCTGTTATAGCAGGATAAGAGGAACCTCCCATACGTCGGTTCTGTTTTTCAAAAGATAATGCACGTTGATATGCATCTGAAAGTGTCACCGGATCAAACATGTTAACAGAATCCATGATCTGGACTCTTAAACCACCAATGTAACGGGAGACTAGTTGTTCATCAGTCTCTTGAATATCATTCCTTGCAATTAATTGGTAAAATTCGGTTGTGTAATCTTCAACAGTTTTGGCCCCCTGTTTCAGATTCTGTAACCGCTGGTACATCAACCGTTGGTAATTATGAGGAATAAAGTTGGCTCTCATGCACTTTTTCATCTTTCTCCAAGTCGTGACTCTTGGCTTTCCAACTCTCTCCCGCGTCAGTTTCAATTGCTGCCACCATGCAGATGCCCTACCACGTAGCCTGGTAGCGATCAGTGAAACCTTCTTGTTTTCAGGAATCTCTTTGAATTCAAACACTTCTTCGACCGCAACAAGCCAATCAATGAACCCCTCGGGATTCAAAGTATCCCCATCAAACTCAGGAATATTGACCCTCAGTCCAGATTCCCAACACCTATTATCCTCCCTTTCATTTTGCCTTGGTCGCCTTTCTTGTTGTTCATCAGAAGATGAACCGTCACTGTCACCGAACGAATTTTCTGACTGTTCGTCTTCACTTTCCCGACGGTTACGATTACGAGGCCTTCTTTGATTCATTAAGTCAGCCATCTGATCAGTTAATTGATCAACAAACTGACCCATTCGCTCCTCCATTCTTGCCATAAGACGCTGCTCAAATTCTTGTTCATAGGCGTCATTAGTATTCCTATTCCTCCTTGGATGCATAATGATTAGGAACTTTTAGCTCTGAAACCAACTGATGTAGACTAAATAAAGAGATAAAAAAAATCGGACCTGTTGATTCACACGAATACCAGGAACGATCCTACCAATAATCGTTGATTCACCCGAATGCCGATTATAGGGAATTCTTAGCAAAGCTGCCAAAAATAGACTTTTGGTATTTCATAAAACTGATTATTCCACATTACAAAGGAAGTCTTAAATAGGACTACAAAATAGAAACGGGCCCTAGAAGACAAACGGGCTGAAAGTTATTACATAAACAAAGTCCAAAAAAACCCGAAAAAGCACTAAAATGCAAATAACTCATAAAATAGAGTGTTTCGGGGCTCGAAAGTTCTAGAAACCGACGAAGTCTGTTTCCCACCACGTGCTCCTCGTTCCAAGCTTCGATTTAACTGGTAATTCGCCTAAAACGGAGCCCCGTAGCCCAAGTTATGCCCATTTTAGTGAGGCCCCTTTTGTCACACGATCTTGGGCCTCCAGAAACATCATGGCCTGTTCATCAACACTTGGGCCCACATCACTAAGGGTTATAGACAGGAAGAGGGTATTGACTTTGAAGAATCATTCGCTCCGGTTGCTCGTCTTAAGGCTGTTCGGATTTTTCTCGCGTTCGCGGCTCATATGAACATAACGGTCTTTCAGATGGACGTCAAAACTGCCTTTCTGAATGGGCAACTGAAAGAAACGGTTTATGTTACCCAGCCAGAAGGATTCGTTGATCCCGAGTTCCCAAACCATGTCTACAAACTAAACAAAGCTCTTTATGGTCTCAAACAAGCTCCTTGGGCGTGGTACGATAAGTTATCATCCTTCCTTATTGCCAATAAATTCACCAAAGGTTCGGTCGATCCTACACTTTTCATACAATATCACGGGGCTCACATCTTAATCGTTCAAATTTATGTAGATGACATCATTTTTGGGTCAACACATTTAAAATACTCAAATGCTTTTGCTAAATTAATGACAAAACATTTTGAAATGTCAATGATGGGTGAACTCAGATTCTTTCTAGGAATGCAAGTTCATCAATCACCTCGTGGTATTTTCTTAAGTCAGTCCAAATATGCCCTTGAACTGTTAAACAAATTTGGAATGCAAAACTGTGACACCTATGCCACACCAATGGCTCATACCAAGAAGCTAGACGCTGATTTACATGGGAAATTTGTGGACCCTACCAAATAACGTAGTATTATTGGGTCTCTCATGTATCTAATAGCTAACAGGCTTGATATTGTTTTTGCTGTATATCTTTGCTCCCGTTATCAGTCAAGACCAACTGAAACCCACCTCTCTGAGGCTAAAAGAATCCTTCGATACATCAAGGGAACCATTAATTTGGGGATCTGGTATCCGAAGGATTCTGGTTTTGAACTAATAGCATTTTCAGATGCTGATCACGCAGGATGCTTAGATTCATGGAAAAGTACTTCAGGAGCATTACAATTTCTTGGTGATAAACTGGTGTCATGGCAATCGAAGAAGCAGGATTGTACATCGATGTCCTCAACAGAAGCAGAATATGTAGCCATGTCGGCGTGTTGTTCTCAAGTCATTTGGATGAGAACACAACTCAAAGACTATGGTTACGTATTTGACAGAATCCCGATGTACTGCGACAATCGGAGTGCTATTGCGATATCGTGCAACTCTGTTCAACACTCAAAATCAAAGCACATCGATCTTCGATATCATTTCATAAAGGACCACGTGGAACAGGGTACAGTTGAATTATACTTTGTGGGTACAGAATACCAATTGGCAGATCTTCTCACAAAAGCCTTAGCTCCTGCTAGGTTTAATGAGTTGGTCCACCGGATTGGTATGCGGTGTTTGACTCAAGAGGAACTGGATGAACTCTTAAAACATTCTTAAAAACCAGTCAAACACCAAAAACTCTTTTGTAAATATCTTTCAAAAACAAAATACAAAAGTATAAAACCTGATAAAACAACAAAAATATTCTTCTATCTATATTTCTTCAAACATGGCAAGTACAATTCTTCCGTCAACACTCAAATGTTTCAAAATTCAGTATTTTTTCGATCAAGTGTTGAGGGGGAGAAAACAAATATTTTTCAGTTTCATAAAACCCTTGTACTTGCATGTTATCTTATCCCGGTTGTTTCTTTAATAATGGTGGTCACTTTTCTGGTTTACTGACACTCCTCGGACTAATATTTATAAACTTTCATTATTTCTTATGTCGAGGGGGAGTGTCGTCAAAGTTATTTCCAAATATTCTTAGTTTGGTAACCAAAATGGAAGTTTAAGGCATTGGATGTAAATGGTAGAGGTGGAGGGACTGAAAGTGTCAAAAGTTTAAAGTATTTTCTAATAAAACACTTCACCTAACATTTACTCTTCACATTTAATACTTCACCAAACTCATCCTATGCCTAAAATTCGATCATCATTGCCGTGTATTGGATAATCATTTTGTAAGTGGTTTAATAATCTAAACATGTTTTTAAACAATGGTTTTGATTTTTACTCAAATCCAACGATCAAAATGATGTGTTTGAGTGTGATTCGTGTTCTACGCGTAAGCTATGAACACAAATCACTCATTCGTGTGTTTTTGCTTAATGTGATTGTGTCAAAACGTTTACTTAATCATACTGAAACCATTTCCATCATCAAAACGCACTCAGAAACACGAATTGAATGATTTTGAAAATTAGGGTTCATACGTTAGTTTGGGGTTTTTCATATGTGAGTGTTTTTGGTTATAAAGATTGTCATAAGATGTTGTTTACAAGTATAATTGATCATATCTATGCCCAGAACTCACCCAGAAACATCAATCGTAATAGTATTTAAATTTTAGGGTTTATGTTCATACGGTTTGGGTATTTTTGATTCATGACATGTTTGATGTTAAAACTTGGATAAGACAACTTAATTGGCTTCTTTAACTTACCAAAATCAGTTTGATGCAATTCCTATGGCTAAATCGCTTAGTCGTAGAAATTAAACCTTAGGGTTTAGGTTTACGCATAAGGATTTCTACGCCTAACCGTTTGAATGAGTGATCATGATTGAATCTGTTATAGAATGAATGTATGTGTTAATATTGATGCTATGATGAACTTATTTCAGGTTTGTTACAAGTGAAAATTCAGAATCAAAGTTACTAGCAAACTACGCATAAGGATCACCTTACGCGTAGAGAGTTATGCATAAGAGTAATCTTACGCGTAGCTGTTACGCGTAAGGTTCTACATAAGGGACTACGCGTATCCTGTGAAGGATATGCGTAAACAGTGACCTCTACGCATAAGGTTGACTCTTACGAGTAAGCCTTACGCGTAAGGTTTTATATGCGCTTACGCGTAAGCTCTACGCATAAGGTCCCCTTTTCCTACGCGTAATATTTCTTACGCGTAAGTCAGGATCCTACGCATAAGCTTGCGTTTACGCGTATACCTCTCCTGTTTACGCATAAGCTTGCCATTTCTATGCCTAAGCCTTTTTTAACCTTTATTATGAATTGTTACGCGTGCAAACTTGTAAATAAATAAATCATAACGCCACGAAACCAATAATGTCACTAATAAACTTAAACGTTTAATATGTTGTGAGAAATAAGTGATAACATGGACTTTAAAACTTAAAGTTAATTAACTCACGAAACTTATCACGACTTCATTGGACTATTGGACAAACAAGTGACTTTGGACTCGTAACAATCATTGACACATCACATTCAATAAGTAGACAATAAAACCATCTGTTGACTAACATAATGTCTTTCGATATGTTGGTTCTTTTGGCTAAATATATTTCAGATCACGACATGGACGCTCAAATGTAGAATGTGGATGCACCAAATGTTCTCACCATTGCTGATATCTTCCCTAATGGCTATCTGATGAAGATTGGAAAGAACAACCTTCGTGTTGACTTTGAAACTCTCACCTGCTCAGAGTCTTCTTGCTTGATTGCTGTGGATATTCTGAAGAATCATCCTTATCAGAACATGCTCTCAAATTCTGCTACAGTGCCTGAGGATCTACATTCATCAGTTCTGGAACACAATGCAAAAGATCAAAGGACAAAATGCTGTGACAGTGACTCTCAACCACAAACAAGTCACCATCACACCTGTAGACTTAAGGGTTGTTCTCCTCATTCCCGAAATCGAGCCTACCGATTACGTTGCTGCACCAACTGAAGAGACTGTTCTACAATTCATGATCGACATTGGTTATGACGCGGCTACAGGAGTAATCTCTAAGCATTCATACGTGGATCTTAAGAATATTTCTCAACCCTGGAGAACTCTCTACATCATCATCACCAAATCTGTTTCCAGTCGTGACAGTGGCTATGAGCATCCCAAGCTCATGGAACTACAGATCTTTTGGGCTTTGATCAACATGAAGCACATCGAAATTGAAGCTCTGATATGGGACGACATGATGTCATTCCTCAAAAAGCTTGGCTCAAAGATTCCTTATATCAGATATACAAAACTGTTGATCCAAAGAGCTCTTGGGCTTAATTCTGATATCCCCAAGAGACTCAATGACCCCACCAATCACGACATGTTGTCTGAACCTACTCTAACTGTCAGATTCAAGGAATCAACAACGAAGAAACAGGGTGCTGTGTTGCCGGATCACCTTCTGTCTGATGAAATCAAAAAGCTCTACACATACAAAAGGTATCTGGTAGCAGTTGAAGAAAGCAAAGTTAGTTTTCTCGATGACAAGTCTTCTGGCACACCTACCAGAAAAACCAGAAGAGGAAGTGCAGGAAGTGCTGCAAGCACTGAGAGTAAAATGAAGTTCCCTAAGAGGAAACCTGGACACAGACGTAAAGTTCCCTCTAAGGAAGTTGTTCCTATTCCCATTCCCAAGACTGAACCGCAAAGAAAGCTAGTGGATGAAAGCTCTGATGAAACCGAATCAGACGAACAGGTAACCTACTCTGAAACAGCAACCGACATCACTCCAACAGTAGCTAAACCTCCCAGTCCACCAGCTGACAAAAGTAAAGGGAAAACCCCAGTGATTGAGCATGATAAGGAAAGCTCTGAAGAAGAACCATTTGATGAGCAAAAAGACTATGAAAAGAAGTTGAAGAACCTCAGACTCAAACATCTTGCCGATGAATTCATAAAAGATCAAACTCGTGTCCTTGGAGGTTCAAGTGGTGGTACTCAAGCCACACCAGTTCCTGATGCGGTTAATCGACCCGATAAAGGAACTGGTACTACCATCACTCACGAACAACAACAACGGCAGATTGAGGATTCCATCAACTTTGATATTGAGGAACCAGAAAAGGAAAAGACTGAGAAAACTCCTGCTGATGATACTAAGGCTGATGAAACGGCTAAGTCTGGAAATGAAGAAGAAACCGCCTATGATCATTTTATTCTAGACAGTCCCGCACGTTCTAAGGAGGAAACTTCTGAACCAACTAAGGACCCCGAGCCTCCTCACGTCTCATCATCATCAGACTCATCTTCTCACTCTTCACCACCACCATCCAGAAGATCAACCAGATCCACATCCAAATCAGTGAAGAAGCCAACAGACTCTTGGATTTCTCGAACAAAGACAAGGATCGTTAAAGCGGTCAAGCAGGTCAGGAAGAAAGACATGCTTTACAGAAAGCTGAATTTTCTCGCTGACCAGGTTCAGTATCTTCATGACGAGAATGACAAGATGTCAGCTGAAAGGGAGTACATCCTGAAGTTCATGCAACGTGATCCTCAAGGGGAAATGAACGAAATGATCAAAGGTTACACTCACAAGTTCCTTCTTGACATTGTTCCTGGTATGACAAGAGAAATGTACACCAAACAACTCTATCCGAATCTTTTGCATTTGGCCAAGCAAACTATGAGATCAACACCTATTCAAGTGAACATCAATCCAGTTGATCCTATAATATTCTCAGATGCTGAATTGATTTCCAGGCTCGTAGCTCAAATGTATAAACGATCTGCAACATTTGCCTCTTATGAAGGTAAATTGTTTGAAGCATTGCTGGAATACCAACTTAAATCAGCATGCAGAGAAGAAGCTGAGAGGCCCAAGCGTCCAAGAGACGATGAAGATAAGGATAAAGATAAAGAGCCTAAACGCCCAAAGAAAACTGGTGAATCATCCTCTATGCAACCTCCACCTCAAAGGACTCCAGCTCAACAACGATCTCCTCCACGTTCTTCTACTAAAAAACCTCAGGACTCTAAGTTACCACCTCAAACTACGAAAACCGATGATCACTTCGAGTACACTGGTGGTGACGATGAGGAAGTCTCTGAGCCCCAACAACAACCCACCTCTCCTGCTTCAACAACAAAGAAACCATCATCCTCATCAAAGCCTAAGAAAAAGAAGAAGACTCCCAAGGCTGATGTCGTCTCATGGCTTGACGATGACGACATCGAGTATGATTGGTTCTCCACACTTGTTGCTGCTACACCCGCCTTAACTAATGACCAAGATATGGTAGACGGTAGTACGTTGGAGCACGCAAAGTTACTGCAAGAAAAGTTCCGAGTGAAGAAGATGACGAAATCAGAGTTGAAACGAATCAAGAATGAAGCTTTTCAAATACTCAAAGACAGCTCGGAAAGTGCTATTGAAGTTGAATATCACCTTGAAAACATAGCACGAGCCATGTCTAACAACATTGATTGGCTCAACCCTGAAGCAAACATCGACTACACCAGAAAAGACAACGCTCCATACTACACAGAGTGGACCAAACCTCTACCTACCATTGGTCGACCAGATCAACTTCAGATTCCATTTCGATACTTCTTCAACAACGACCTGGAATTTCTTCTACATAGTAGCGATGTGTCAAATAAATACGCTACCTCACTTACACTTCCGTTCCCGGCAGCCATATACTCTAACTGCATAGCCATCGAGGAAAAGGCTAACCACATGTTTAACAACAGAGTGGAAGAGTATGACATCGATGCACTGTATGGGATTCACCATTGGCCGGAACGTCGACGAATCTACTACAGAAGCTGCCAGGTTCATAAATCTCAACATGAAGTGCACAGTGATAAAGGAATCGTTGCTCTTAAGCATATTGCTCTTTCGTCTAACTGGGACTACACCTTCCTAAAGAACATCGTGGTCAAAAGACAAGACGAAAAGGACTATGCTTTCTGTGAAGCGGACTTTCAGAATTTGTCTCTCAACGACATTGAAGATCTGTATCTTACAAAGGTACAGGGACGCATGAGACAATTCTCGACAGAAATTCAACGTGAATACATCAAGTCCTTGCTCATCTTCATCAGAAGCATCGTGATCCAGGAACATGTAGAAGACTTGCAACTTGCTGTTGAGTCGTATCAAACACGTGTCAAATTCACCAGACCTAAGCTAGAACTTCCTGATATCAACCATCTTCCTCAATTCACTCTCATCAGCAAACCCTTTGGAGTAGTCTACCGCAGTGAACTACACCGCAATTGCTTGATGGCGTGTACAGAGCTTCATAAATTTGGAGATTCAACTTTGAAGCATGTCAGGGATGGGCTAGCATATAGGTTAAAGGAGATTCATCAAGGCATTGGGTCACAAAAGAGATGGAATTCTCAGGAAAGACGGGATGTAAAGAGAATCATCAAGATGATTGATGAAAGGTTGTTTCGAAGGGACCAGTTCAGAACATTGGAAAGCTTCGTAGGTGGTCGTCAATGCATTAATCTCACAGGATATCAATGCCCAGTTCGCATTCCTGGAGTTCTTGCTGACCTACCTGAAATTCCTGGTACCCCTTAAACTACTTCTATTTCATATTATTTTGAATGTGTGATTTTATATTGAAAATGGCTTGTGCACACATAACAGTGTACAACCCGTCATTGTAATGAAAGGACCCTGTGGTACGCTTCAGTGCCACAATCCTTATACAAGAAGCAAAAGCTTCTTACTTTTGAGTAAAACTTATCAAACCTTTCATTTTTCAAAGGTTTTGCTCAAAAGAACAAGTACTTCCCCTTATGATTTTCAAAACCTCAACAATTTATATCACTTGTTGAGGGGGAGTATTTGAATTAAAACTTTGTTCACAAATTGTTCACAGTGGTCATCTTCCCATAAAACTCAAAATGGTCATATTTATTCTCAAACATTTCGTCAAAAATAACATTTATATGCCATTTTTGAGGGGGAGAAAAATTATGTGATAAGAAATATGTTGTGAATTGCTATTGAATTCTCGTGTGAAAAGACTTCAACCCATGAATTGACGAAATCTGAACAGTCATACATCGAAAAGATTTGTCTTCCAAGACTTATCCAAGTAGATCGTACCTTTTGAGAAACTCCTGATAGACATGAACTTTGACGGGTTTGACAACCTTTCGGGGTTGTCCACACCTTCAAGGTAGTTATTAGAGTTAGTTGTCACCTAAAAGCTGACAATGTATCTCTTTAACTATGCAACGTAATCGTGTCTCGCAAGGAATTGTCTATCTTGAGTTGATCAATTCAATAAAGTGCATGCTCTTCTCTCACCATGCACATTTCTGTCAAAACTCTCAAGCATGTGTGGAGGGGGAGTATTTCTGCAAAATATCAAACTCTTATAGTGGAACAAAATGTTTTTCATTCACAAACACTTTAAGAGATTTTTCATGAAAATGGTTTTTATGGCAATGGAGTTATAAGGTGATTAAGGTTAGGAATAACTGTCCTATGATCCGCCAGAGCCGGAGGGATCTACCCAATGACACCACAAATAGTTAGAATCTAGAAGTCTTTAGGTATGATTACAAAAAGGAGAAAATGAGAATCGGAGAAAGAAGGAGTTGAAGAATTAAAAAGAAATGCAAAGAAAAGGGTGAAAAGAAATAGCCCTCCAAATTAATCAACTTAGGGCAGACACCGAGTTCAATTCATATGCTACTGGTTGTCACTAGATGACACCGGTATTGAAGATCAAAGTCGTCATGGACCAAGTGATGCATGCACTAAACCTTCTTAGCCACTCAAGTTTCTCCCAAAAGAAGCTTGTTTCATTCTCACAGGGAACCCTACGTAAACTATCGGCTTTCTCTTAGAGATAGCTGGTATTGAAGAAGGAGACCCTCTCCCTAGTCTCCACTCAGGAAAACCAAAACGCACTATTGAGTCTAGAGCCACGAGATTCATCAAAATATCTCTTAGGTACACTTGGCATTTCATCACTTGTTGTTCAACAATAAGAACAACAGTGGTACGTTATCGAGTCCTTCACAGATCTTAGCAATCTGTCGAGAACATTTATGAGAGGTTCACATCTGTGATCCTCAGTGATTGAATGGAAACTCCTGCCAGGGTCAACATCAAACAGCCCTGACAGCAGGTCACTTCGGTAACTCCCCGTGGATTACGCTTAGTGGTCTCAAACGGTCTACAGTCGTGGGGTGATGCTTCGGTGTACCTCAGCGACTCATCTAAACCATAGATGTACTTCGGTACATCGTGTTGTCTCACTTGTGGGACTCTGGTTCAGGAACGGCCTTTGTGAGAATTAGAGTTGTGGTTTCACACTATGCTGTTAACACTCTCGAAGTTCAAACTTGTAAGTGCCGGAATCCGCTTATTACTAACCTTTCTTATGTTTTCTTCTTATGCAAGCTCTGGAGCGGACTGATCGTGCATATTCTTCACATGCTCATACCAACATCATCACTAATGGAAGTTCTCTCTAAAGGCAACACAAAAGTCAGAATGATTCTTCGTCAATTCAAAGAATCTACAAAGTTAAAGACTAAGAGAACTTCATCAGTACTGTAATCCAACATTAAAGAATGTGTGAGCATGTTGAAGAATGACGTGGAGACACTGGAACAACAAAGCAGACCTGATGCAGACAACAACAGCAAACTATCACCTCCACCACAAAGAACAAAGAACTAAAAAACAAAGAAAAAGATGACGTCAAAGCAGAATACTTCAAAGGTAACAATTTCTCTATACTGGGGAGATTGTTCGAATCAAGGCACTTCTTCTCACAAGAAAGAAAAATGTCAGAAGACGTCAAAGCTACTATTACATCAGCACCTACAACGTTTATCACTCTTTCATTCATCACTAGCACTTGAGGGGGAGATTGTTGGAATCACTCCTAAACCTTAATTCAAGTGTTAGTAATTCATATGTAATAGTTAGCTTAATATGGCCTTAATGTTAGTAATTATGCTTAGGCTTATGTAGAAGGCCCATAAGCCTAGGCCCAAGCCCATAAGAGAAAGGAAGGGACTAGGAGTGTTGCCCTAGCTCCCTCTCCTATAAATACCTTGTAATAACCCTCACTTGAGGGTTGGTTGTTCAATTTATTCACTTTCACATTCCTACGCATAACCGGCTAAGTTCATACGAGTGTGTGTGTGTGTTTATTGTTCATTCGATCTCTATCTCTTCTCTATTTCTACATATTGATGCTTGTGTTACTAATATGGTGACCTAACAGGTACCAATACCCAATAGTAACATATATGCCATCAATGACAAGTTATCAGCAGAAGACGCAGTTGATGACTATGAAGGACGTCTAAAGCAGTTGGTCAACAAGTTAAGTTAAAAAAATCACGGAGGAGCGAGTTTGAAAACTTTGATCTGATGCTCCTAGTAAAGGGTCCAGATGGTAAATAGAACCAGTCAAAGTGCATTAAAGTCAAAGATGGTAAAGAGAACCAGTCAAAGATGTCGACTTGTTTTTTGTAAATATTTAAGGATTCTGCACTTTGGAATAATTTAAGTAGCAAAAGTTTGTTGTTGATTATAACTGCGATAGAAAACACAAATGTAAAGAGAGAACAGACTTGGTAAAATGAAAATTCTGGATTTTTCTAATTCGAGCTCAATTTTTAACTTATATTCTTTGCTTCCAACTATTCTTACGAAGTACGTTTCTTCATAGTTAAGAATACTATTTGAGTATCCTTGATAGGTAAGATACTTACGAGTTAAGTTTCCTTGTAGAGTAAATAAGGAAATTGTTTTACTGAATCAACATTAGTTCACAAAGTCGGGTTAGACTTACAAAGTGAACATACCATCGTACCATCTAAGGGAAGAATGCATACAACCAAACTTAAACATTAAATTTGTCACCAGTGTCTATGAGCATGTAAATAACGCTCTATGTGTTGAATACATTTGGGGATAAATTGCTACATACTATAAAAACAGAAATCTTCACTCACCCATCACAAGCGAACCATTCTACTGCAATATGTACTAACAATATCCGTCTTCGCCGCGCTATGAACCTGGAATTGATCAACAGACACTAGCATTGTGTATTACTATCTTTTTCATTTTCTTCTTGCTGTATTGTATCATATACTTTAATCGTAAAGAATGAGACTGAAAAAACATTTTTTTTTTGTTAATTGACTACTGGATCAGATTCAGGAATGGTTACGGGGGATTCTGTGTTTCCTAAACTTTGTGTCTCTAGGGTAGGAACAATTGGTGGCTTCATTCTTCGTGTTACTGTCATGTTTAAACCTTCTGTTGTGTGTATCGTCGCTCCTGTTGTCATTTTCACCTGTAAAAAGCAGTTTCTTGCTTCGGTAAGGTGTACATAACTTATGCATTGGTTAATTTAAGTTTGTAATCCATCTCAACCGGGTCAAATGGGTCACACTATAATGTGACCCATTTTAGCCAGTTTCCACAACCCGCCCATCTTGCCACTTATATTCATCTACCCACGAGGTCCAAGTGATAACTTGGGCACACTCACAATTACCAAATAACTCTAAAAAGTATTGTTGCATTTTTTACTAATTCAAATCCATAACTTTTGGCCGCAATTAAGTAACATTGCATGCTGCTTGCGGTTTCACCCTTAAGTCTCGTTTACCACCTATTTCTTTTTCCTTTTTGGCACTGGTAGCCAACTTTGTAAGAAAATTACACGTTGTTATCCAAGACTATCCCATCTAACCTCAGTGTCAAACTTTACAACTTACAATGGCATGACCCATTTTGTAGCATTAAGTTTCTCATCGATAAAATAAAAATTAATAAAATATAGAAAGGTTACTTACAGGCGGAGCTCCTAGTGCCATCTGAAAGTTGAATCAACGAACAAGCATCGCGACTGCAACTATTGCCTGCGAGTATTATTATACTTGAAGAGCTTAGTTTCGTTTACCTATGTCAAAACTATAAAATCATAATGATTACTTTTCAGGAATAGATTCATATACACAACGATTACCTCAAATGAAGCAAACATGTCCCCAACACATTTCCTTGGTCCGCCACCAAAAGGCAAGTAACTGAAATGGTTCAATAAAATTTGAATGACTTCATTATCCAAATATAAAGATATTTCAAACATTTAATAAGGTCATCACCACCTTAAGAAAAGAACATGCAAAATGCTTGATTAGACTTTCATATTTTTATTAGTGTGCACTAATCTAGAACTTCATTTAAAATCTTGGATGACAATTAGACAGAAACATTGTAACTACAGTATATGATATTAATTTAAGTGACGGATTCTTATTTTGTCAGGCATGCAAGAGTAATAATTGTTACAGTTCAGTGTTCATATTTACAGTTAATTTCTTAAAAGACAACATCAATTTAAAAGTTACGCTATTTATGATGACAAGAGTACCTGAAGTTTTGGTTTGTTTCATTGGGGTTTGGTCCGTCTAAAGGCCATCTTTCAGGATTAAACTTTTCTGCATCTGACCAATGGGTAGGAGAGCGATGAAGATTCCAACGGATATGAACAAGTCTTCACCCCTATCAACAAACAAATAACAGCTCAAATAATTTAATGATATGATGATCCCAAAAAGTGTGACACAGTGCCAAACAGAAAAGATGGCAAAATTTACAAATATTGTACTAGTTAGCAATTCAAGTATAACATCATAAATATAGTCATATTTACTCCTAAAAAGCAGAATTGTGATTCGATTGTTAGTTTCGGTCCCCTTTCATAGAACTTTTGATCCCGCTAGTGGTGGAGATTACAGTTTTTGATACGGGAGAGCAGGAGAAAGAGAAAATTGAACTGACGACTACAAACTCCATGGCCGAATAATGGTTTATCTACAGCAGGACAGTTCTTTGTAATAAACCATAAATTTTTGTTATATCTTCATAATTCAAATAGCGGATAGTCACATGAATAAGGAACAAAGTAATATAACTTGATATTGCAAAACATAAGTATGGACCTTTTTATTGGCTATTTGTCAAGGACGTCATCTTCAATGGACCGACGTATCAAAACAGGTGGTTGTAGGTAAAGCCTCAAAGCTGCAAATGATTGAATAACATTGAGCATGCATTTTATGGCCTCAAAAACATAAAGATGGTTATTTCTTACTTCATTGATCACTCGAGTGGTATATTTAAGTTTCTTCGTGTCTTCAATAGTTGGAAACCTATCACCTAGAACCGCATCAACCTGACAAGCACATCATTCTGAAATTTTCATGTTGATCTATTGTCACTTAAAATAAGTTGCAGATCTATATGTATATCCACCAGGGAAGGGGAGTGGATCAGAAATCTATTTTTCAACTAACCTCGTTTTGAAGCTTGGACATGACACTGGGTTCCTGCAACATAATCAAAGTACCGATGACATTTTAAAGATTGGTATAAGACTTGTCCCACACATTATTACCTTATTGATTGTTATATAGTGAGTAAATGCGTAGGCAGAAGTGGTATTGAGGTATCTTGGAAAGAAGATAAAAGGTCCATGTCAATACTGCAGCAGTTGTCTCATGTCCTGCAATAAGCATTGTCATCAGATCATCACGGAGTTGCTCGCTCGACACCTACACATGACAAATACATATGAGGTATAATAGTCTTATCAAGATATCCATCAACACATAATAAATATCGCTCATACATTGTCTCCTGATGCCAACAGAAAATGAAGAATACTTGGATCGTTTTCATTCAGGTATTCCTCATTGAAATCTACTTCTTCTTCGTCAACCATCCTCTGCATGCATATAAACGGTATGATTAAGATTAGTTATGGAGAAATGGGCAGGTCGCATGGGTTTGTAACGGGTCAACTTATAAACAATTAGTGTAGAATATGATTATGAAAGTTGTATTAATAATAAAAGTATAAAACTGACTTGGATCCAAATTATTCCGTTCTTGTGTCATTATTATGAGAATTGATTAATACTTGACCACATCTACCTTCGTAGCCAGTCAAATGCCATGATTCATGGGACAGATATTATACTTGGTTAACGAAGTTTGAACTTTGTAGCAGGGAATTTGAAACCCTCTAATTTAAAAATAAGCTAATGGTTAACATTATATAGAACAACTAAACAGAGAAGTAGTCAAACGGTACTTTTGAATCGTTGCAGCTAATTGTGAGTTTGTCGGACACCCCTCAACCGGCGTCATCGGCCAATGCTCCGACCACCTTCAAAACCCAAAAAACATTCAGGCATTTCATCAAACACTTACTTTACACCTTTTTTTATAAAAAAAAACTCACCCAGTAAATGAACCACTTAAAATGAAGAATGATTACCTTATCAGCAGAATAAAAACCACTAACAACCATCTGACATCGCCCACAAATTTAATGATGGTAATACCTGACTTTTGACATCCCAAATTTTAACAACAGATCCAGAGGTGCCTGTTCCAATAATGAGACCAGCGGTATTAAAAGTTGCTGAAGTATAACCCTGGGATTGAGATGTATCTGGTGGATGTGGCGTCAGGTGGTGGTGCCGTCGGGTGTTCAATTTATGTACTGTGTTAATTTATGTATCTGTTAACTTTGAGTTGTGATGGTTTAGGCTTGTCGCAGTCATAAGGGTTGACATCGGTTGTCACCAAAAAATTCCTTCGGCAACCGATTTAAACATCGGGCAACACGAATGTGGCACTCGGTTGGAAGATCGGTCGTTGTGGCCAAATTTGCAATATCGGTTGGATTTTCGACCGATGTGAAAAGCTTAGTTTGATAAAAATGACATTAAACTAAAAGAAAAAAAGTTTTTTTTAAACAAATTTTACCCCTCTATAAATACCAACTTCACCTCAAACACACTTCTTAACACACAATTTCAAAAAAAAAAAAAAAATCCTTGGGTCGTCGACTGGGGCATCCGGGTTGTCCCAGGTCGCTGGAGAGAGAAAGCTGACGTGGCGCAGGTTATCCCAGGTCGTCCCAGGTTGCGACTGGGACTAGCCTTATGTGGGGGAGAAGAGGTGGGAGTTACGTAGTTGTGTGAGTCTGTTTTGTGTGAGTGTGTGATTTATTTTTTTAATTAAAAATGTAAAATGATGAAAATATCCTTATGTATAAATACAAGTTGCCCAAAAATATAAAGTTGCCCAAAAAACAATACAAGTTGCCCAAAAAACAATACCTTACAATACATGACATATACTTTCAACATATGTACTTTTGTCATAGGTTGTCGGACACATGGCATCCACTGATTGGCTCCAAGAAAATCGTTGGGCAACTGGTCTATTTTCATAATGCAAAAAAGTGTGGTCCGCAAAGTGATAAGTCTCAGGGCGCGCGGTCTATTTGCCTCATTTTCCCTTATTATTATTATTATTATTATTATTATTATTATTATTATTATTATATATTTTTTTTATTTTTTTTATAAAACATCACTTCATTAGAAAATCTAAGGGATTTTACAAGAAATTGGTGGGAAGCCGAGACACTAGTTGGGCTCTCACTCCTTTCTGAATACAAAAGCTTAGTCTACGAAAAATAAAAGTCCCACTCTTGACATTATTATTATTATTATAAAAACATCACTTTTATTAGAAACAAAAGCATATTATTACAAGAAAAGCATATTATTATTATTATTATTATTATTATTATTATTATTTTTTTTTTATTATTATATCAACACTTTTATTAAAAACTTATAGGATTTACAAAAAATTAGTGGGAAGCCGAGAAACCAACTGGGCCCCCACACCTCTAGCAATGGCAAAACCAATCCTATTAAAAATATGAACTGCAGCACGCGCTCCAATGTCTTGAGTCATAGAGAATCGTCGAATACGCTTTAGTAAGGTTACTGCATCCTTCTCAAGTTCTCCAAAAGAAGAAAAAGAAAATGGGAGAAACCCATATCCAATATCCGCACATTTGGCATCGTACTTGACGCGTTTACGTGTGCGGCATCAATAACCGCACGCCCTGGCATAATTATTATTATTATTATTATTATTATTATTATTATTATTATTATTATTATTATTATTATTTATTTTTTATTTTTTTTTAATTATTATTATTATTATTATTATTATTATTATTATTATTAGAGTAAAATACAACGTTCATCCTTAAACTGGTACCTGCGCATCACATTGGGACAAACCTAGGCGTTTTCATCACTGGAGGTCCAAAACATGGGTTTTTAATGCCAAAGAAGTCCCTTGACCACTAATGCCAAAGTCAATGTCTGACTTTTGTTTTGTAGTCGAGGGTATTTTAGTCCATACACATTTATACTTTTGTTTCTTTTCCAGCACACTTTTTCAACAATTTTGAACACCTGTGCATATACATATATATTGATCTTGTCTGTAATTAGCTACAATTCCTTCTGGGCGCGCTGATGTTAACATTTATACTTATTACTTACTAATTCATTTTGTAATAAATATGTTTTGTTAGGATTTAGAAAATCCATGATGAAGTGTCGGTCACCCCAACATCTGTTTAGCATATTACAGCTCGTAGACATAACAGTATATTAGTTAGATTACTAGTAGTATAAGTAATACCGTAGAAGAAGGACGGGTCTTTACCCACTGTATGCCTGATCCACAGCCCGAAGGAGGGCGTAGTCATTTGTATAAATAGCCCTCTCCTCACAAGGGAGAGGGTTGGATGTTCACTTGCTAATCTAACCTTTCATTTGAATTTTATCTCTCTAGAACATCTCACTTTCTCTATCTAAACTCTATTCCATACGCCCTCATCATTTGTGTTTGATTATGTGTTTATGAAAACCAATATGTTACAAATGGTATCAGAGTCATGGTTTGATCACGCATCTTTCATGTTCTTGGATTTCTAGTGGTTTTCATAAGTTTTTTTTTTTTGGTTTGAATGAGTTTAGAGTAGTTTTCATCATTTGGATCATTTCTTGTGTTAAAGTTTGAATTTTGATAGTACTTTTGTGTTTAGAATCATTATAAGTGTTTACGTTTTGGTTTGGAAGGCTTGAATCATCGTGGTTGGATTATTTTTGGATTGAAAAGTGTTGTTTTTGAAAGTCTCATGTATGCGGTTTGACTCTCGAATAGTATTTCTTCTATGCGGTTTGTCCTGAAAACTATGCGATTTGTCTCTAAAATGAACGCTTGTTGAAGCGGTTTGTCATCTTTTTAATGCGATTTGTCATATTTCGTGAAGCGATTTGTCTAGTATGCGGTTTGTCTATTGAGACAAAACGACAAGAAACGACAAAGTAGTGGAAGTAGTGGGTGTACTTGTGTACTATGCGACTTGTCAACTTATGCGGTTTGAGTGCGTGCGTTTTTTCTGTTAAGCGTTTTGTCAAATTAAGCGATTTGTCTCTTAAGCGATTTGTTAATCAAGCGATTTGACACTTAAGCGTTTTGACACTTAAGCATTTTGTCTGGAAAGCGATTTGAGTAGGAAGCATGTTGACTGAAGCGGTTTGTCATCCGTGTGATTTGTCAGAAGCGGTTTGTCATCCGTGCGATTTGTCAGAAGCGGTTTGTCAAAAAAGGATTGTTAGAAGCGGTTTGTGCTTAATAGTCTGATATTTTATTGAAAATGAAGACTTGACATCTGATATTAACACAATGTCTTACACCACTGATCCCGTAATCTCAAATGTGCTCAAATTATATGATACTGTGGACAACAAAGAAAGTATTAGTTACTCTGAAAGATTAACCATGATTGATTCAACCAATGATGATTTGAGATCTTTATACTCTGAGTCCAATGAGAAAGAACTTCACAAATTCATGCTACAGAATGCCATGCAAAAGGAATGTGGCATTGAGCCCTATCAGCAACTTTACTCTTACCTCATGTTACTTCTACACATAACAATGAAACAAACATGTATTGCCCTCTTCCGTCAGGATTTATCCACATTAACAGGATCTTTGCTGTTAAACTTAGAACAATTGGAGCTTCAACTTGACAAAGAAAAGTTTCAAAAGGATGGTTCCAGTGCCGCACTTCAAGTAATCTACAAACAATTTCAGTCGTTCATCAGTGGGGAATTTTCATCAGATTATGATCAACACAGGACTGAAATTTCTTTCAAAAGACATACTGGAATGGAAATCCATGAGTTCATTGAGACATTTATCCATCTTATGGACAATGTGAAGAAGTACATTGAGGAAACCACCCAGAACAGTGATTAAATGAATGAATGTGGGATGCAGTCTATAGAGAGGTGTGATGAGTTGGGAAACTTTTTAGTCGAATCATCGGGTATTGCTGAAGTCAGAATGACAGACACAACAAAAATGGATGCAAAAAGTTGCTCAAGAACTCTTGCCTCACTGAAAATGGATGCCGAGTGCAGAATGGTGAATGAACAAGCATCGGGTGCAGAACCTTCGGTAACTATTATTAATAATCCATTTGTGTTTAATTATGTGCAAACTGATGACCTTACAGAGCAAAATGCTGATGAATGTTCTGTAACTGAGGCTGAGTCAAAGATAAAATATATCATGACTAATAACGTGGTTGATAAGAAAATTTTCGACGAACTTTCAAACAAATACTCAATTCTTGAAAAACATTGCATTTCTCTGGAAATTGCAATACAACAAAAAGAAGAAAGTTTTCAAGCTACAAAACCATGCATAAATCCGGAATTCCCAGAATTTCGTGAATTTTTTGAAATCAACCAATTAAAAACTCAGCTTCAAGACAAAGACTCAACCATATGTAATCTGAAAAAACACATCTCAGACATGCATAAGGAAATTAGTATGGGTGTGAACAATCTTGATATAGAGGTTAGTGATACCATTAAAGCTAGAAATGATGAATTAGCTTTATGTGTGGCCAAAGTATTAAGGGAGAATGAGTCTTTGAGACAAAGACTCAACCATATGTAATCTGAAAAAACACATCTCAGACATGCATAAGGAAATTAGTATGGGTGTGAACAATCTTGATATAGAGGTTAGTGATACCATTAAAGCTAGAAATGATGAATTAGCTTTATGTGTGGCCAAAGTATTAAGGGAGAATGAGTCTTTGAGAAAGATTCACTTAGAAAAATGTGTCCCTGCTAAAGAAGATAGAACTAAGTCTTTAGATCAAACAAGCTCTTTGTTAGCAGACATTGAAGTTCTCAAAGCTCAACTTCAGGATAAGAGTTTTGCCATAGTAGCTTTAAAAAATGAGCTTAGGAAAACTATTGGGAATGGTGTAAACACTAAGTTTGCTAAACCATCAACCTTGGGGAAGCCAGTTTCACAAATCACTAAAGAACGGTCTGTAGTTAGGCAGCCTAATGCATTTATGTCAGAAAGAACTAAACCCCCAAAATTAAGGCTTGCCTCCCAAGTTGATGAGAACACAGTTTTGTCAAAACCAGTCACTTCACCAATTCATTCCGATAAAATGAAAGACAATGCTCAGACTAAAGCTCAAATCTCTAAGACCAGGGATGTAAGAAGATCATCTATTGCACTTAAGAAGTATCAAAAGGCTGACCACTCCCCTAAGAAACCAGTTAACATCAAAAAGTCTAAAATTAAGAATAGGGAAATGGTTACATCTTCTAATGTGACTAAGGGATCTAACACCCCTAGCTCTTGTCTTAAGTGGAAGCCTACTGGTAGATTTTTTAAGAACATTGAATCCAAATGGAATCACACACCTATCTCATGTCTTAAGTGGATGCCTACTGGAAAAATCTTTAAGGATGTTGGTTTTAAATGGATTCCTATCAGAATACTGGCCACTAATGACATTCCAAGGACTAACTGTAAATCATCCAAAGGACATGATACTATTTCTACTAACCCATCTAAATACAATTCTACATGTGCTATTAGTGCAGATACTCCTCAGTCTTTTACAGGTATAATGCTCAATTCAATCATGAACATCATGACCTGGTTTCCAACTGAATTGAAGTCTATTCATCCAGGAGTCTCAGCATGTCAGAATTGATATACAAGTACTATGACTCATGATCATCTCAGCTCAGGACTCGTACCTCATCCATTGACGGGGTAATCCAATCCAAATAAAAAATTAAAATTAAAATAAAAAAATATATATATTCATATATAAATACATATACAAGATATCTCATTACAATTCCTTAAAATCCATAAAAATTTGAAAAATCAGAAAACTACTAAAATATATTCAAAGGCATGTCTTCTGGTATCGATAACATCTACGGTCCTAGAAATATCATTTAATAATGACACGGGTCTTTAGATGAAGTTCGAACAGAAGTTCAACTGTTTTATTAAAACATGTCTAACTTTCATCTAAACTCACATACCTATGAAGCTTTGGATTCATAAATGGGTTTAATTCAATCAATGATCACTCATGTATATTCGTGTCACTGATTGAGGGGGAGAATTAATTTCATATTGCTATTCCTGTCTGTCAATTCGTCTCTACATGGTTGCATCTATATGATCTCTTGAGATATGCATGTGGTTGTAATTATCAAATTGGTGCAAAAATTCTTTCTCTATACATGTCATTATGCTTCCTGCATTATATGCACTGTTTGAATTGGTTTGTCTATCTCTTGTATGCATTTATCTTGAGTGATATGTCCTATTAGGATTTGTATGGTCTTTGAATATGTTACATGTTACTTGGAGGGATAGAATCTGCCAAATAATGTTGAGATAGATGTTGTGTAGAATCTGCCAAATAATGTTGAGATAGATGTTGTGTGTATGAGGCTTGTCTAAATTAATAAGTGGAATGCGGTTTGTCTTGACCAAGTGGTGCATGCGTTTTTTTTAAATCAAATATGTCTTATGCGGTTTGTCAAGTCCATATGTTCAATGCGATTTGTCAAATCACAGGGACTAAATATGTCAAAAGTGCAATCTTGGTTTTGGGTATATAAAAATGCGATTTGTATAATTGGTCAAACCTAACTAAACCTCAGTCAAACAAAGCATTTTTTCTCTCTAATCTCTTTTCGAAGCGACTTGATAAAACGTTCTCACTTGTGGTATGATTTAACACTTAGACCTACATCTAATTACTAGTATCTCATGATGTACACACATCTGATTAACATTTTATTTGTAGATTCCCTCTTTCGTATTCCTCTCGTTAAATCCATCATCTAGGTTTGTTTTTTTTCGTTGCTGTAATATGGGTTTAGATTGGAATGTGTAGAGGTTTCTGTGTTATGAATAGGCTTTGACTGTGTGTGATTGTCTCCCCTTTAAGCTTGCGTGTCCCTAATTATGGATTTGGGTTAAATAGTATGTAGTGATTTGGTTGATGTTAGTGAGTAGCGTGTACACTTAATTTATGTGTTTATGTTGCATAATTGCGGAACCTGTATGCCGGTTGTATGTGTGGATTATATGATGGTCGTATATGTTGATTCTCGTATTGTGTTCTTGTAAGCGGTTTGTGGGTTGTTGCTTGAAATCGATTTGTCTTTTAAGATTCTTGAATGCGTTTTGTCTCGTATATTCTTTAAATCGAGTTGTCGTTTTAGATAATTGATGTGATTTGTCGTTTTAAATGTTTAGAGAGGTTTGTCTATTTATATTCCTTATGCGTTTTGTCATATGTGACTTGATGAACGCGATTTGATATATGCGGTTTGTCCCATGCGTTTTGACGTGTGCGATTTGTTTTATGCGTTTTGATATATGCGATTTGTCCATAGCGTTTTGACATATGCGATTTGACCTGAACTTTGACCAATGCGGTTTGATGCATGCGTTTTGACTCATGCGACTTGTCTAACTATGTGGTTTGACCTATGCGACTTGTCTCTATGCGGTTTGATTCTAAGCGGTTTGTCCATATAATGATTGATCTTATGAGATTTGTCGTATATGCTGATTACTTTGTATCCATCATTATACTTCCTTGGTCTTACGTGTTGATCGTATACCTGCTATATCTTTGTGCACTTGACCTTCATTCACTGTCAATTCTATGTGGTGTTTATGAGTGTCCATTGCTTGATGTGCCTCTGCCTCATTGATCTCATGTTCACTAATATGTGTAAGCTATGTCATAAGCATGAATTACTAATTTAGTGACTAAGATATTTTGTTGCTATAAGGTTGATCTGCTGACTTTGTCTAACATTACATATTTCTGAATATTGTTGTTGAATGTGTGCTCTACAGAAATACAATGGCAGGTACCACATCTTCTGAGAATCTTGCTGCCACTGCACCACCTACTGTACCTACTGATGAGGAAATTCTTCCTTATGATGAATGGGTTGAAATAGCTAGAAGCAACTGCTATGTGGACGTGGAAAGAAACCAACCTAATCCCATCTACAGAATAGCAATTGATCTTTTGAAGAACACCAACTTTTTTGGTGCCTTAACTATGCGGTTCACGATTCCTTCTATATACCTGCAACAAGACAAGATCATAGCCGTATACACTTGTAAACTTGAAGACAAGCGCTATGACATTTCCGCAGACACTCTCAGGGAGGCTCTACAAATAACTCCAAGAGACCCCGCAAATCCATTCGTCACTCCACCCACAGTTGAAGAGCTAATGGAATTTGTTGAAGAATTGGGATACCCAGGCAAGATCACAAAGATCTCGGGGGTCATCACCAATGAAATGTATCAACCATGGAGAGCTATTATCACCATTCTCAACCTTTGCTTAATTGGTAAGACTTCAGGGTTTGAGAGGGTGAGGGCTCCAATGCTACAAATTCCGTGGGGAATAGTTAAAAGAGTAAACATTGACTTTGCGAAACGGATTTGGGAAGAATTCTCATTGGCTATGGACACCTTCATCACTGACAAACAAAACTTTCTAAATCAAGTTAAGGGAAAGAAATCCAAAGACAAGAGGGTGATCCCCACATAAGGTTCTCAAAGCTCATTGTCCAGCACTTGCAGCAGAAACATCAGTTTTCTCCAAGAAGTGAGTCAGCTCTCCATGAAGCTGTTCTTGGTAGCTTGAAATTTGTTGCCAAAGGTTTGAACAAAGAGATCTTTGGAATGCCAATCCCTGAAGCACTTCTCACAGATAGAATTAAGAAAGCCGACTACTTCAAGAAATATATGAAAAAGGCATCTGGCACAACTGTTGAAGACACACCCAATCCAACTCCCACACCACCTAAATCAACAAAATCTGTATCACGAACCAAATCATCCTCAATGTCAACTTATGCAAGCCTACCTAAGAAAAGGCAAGAAAGGTCAGAGTCTGCTGATTCACCATCACAGAAGCAGAAAAAGAAAAGGAGAGACACAGGTAAGGGGAAAGGAAAAGGGTCCAAGGAACCCAAGAAAGAGATGACATTAATGGATGAAGACAATGCTGCGCTACAACAAGGCATTCAAGAGAGTTTGCAGAGTCTTGAAGTGTAACAATTCGCATTTTCGGGTCACTATTCATTTTTACTATTCACTGTTACTATTCATTTTTACTATTCATCATATTTTGGGTCATTATTTAAACTCAAACTTTTTCCCGAAAAATTACTATTCATGAGTACTATTCACGAGTTACTATTCACCGTAATTTTTATTATTTACTGATTTCGCCTAAATTGAACAAGTAAATACTTTTACACAATTTTCATGCATAAACAATGTACTCTGTACTCATAATATATAAATATCTAGTTACTATTTATAAATATCTAGATATTTTCAAAAATATCTAAACACTATTCATCAAAATATCTAAACACTATTCATCAAAATATCTAGATATTTTCAGATATTTTCCCTATAAATAGAAAGAAAACTAGTTTATTTTATTTCACAGAAAAACACACACATTTTCCCCCTCCTCTTTGATGTCGCAACCCTCCATACTTGATTTTCAGGCTCCGAGTTATACACATAAGTTGAAGGCATAAGTATTCTCTACGTAAAACTTAAGTTTATTTTGTATTTCCGCGGTTGGATTAAGAGCTACACAATGGTGGGTTGGAGCTGTGGGTCCCAGGAAATTCTCAAAACTTTTGCAAGGATAGATCTGGCAATATTAAAGATGGGTTTTTGTTTTTAAAGCTATTGGGATAGTTATGGGGTAGATATGAGGTGATTTAGAGGTTTTTATAGTTTAGGAAATGGATTTTTTGAATTTAGATGCGGAAGCGCTGCCCAATTTTCTAGTATCATTCATCAGTTATTATCAGGTGAGTTTCATATCCCCTACTTTTATACATTTTCAATTACTTTTGGGGGAGATACATGCTCAAACTATTTTCATTTACTTTTATAAGTACTCTAAACTTTTACTGATTACCGTGAGTCATAGCCCCTACTCTTTTAATACTTGTTTTAAACTCTTTGGGGGAGATACATGCTCAACTACTTGCTTTTACTTGCATAAATATTCAAAACATTATACTTGATTGCATTATACGCGATTGCATTATACTTGGTTGCATTATACTTGATTACGTTACACTTGATTTCGTTTTACATGCTTGGAAATACTTGCCTAAATACATGAATTGTATTTACAAACGTGCGACAATACTCTATGCTGTCGGAGAGGTATTGATAGTACTATAAGTCGGGTATATGCCCCCGCCCATGGTACCCGATTCATGACCATGGGATTAATATAGTACTATTTGGGAAGGTGCCCCCGCCCATGGTACCCGATTCATGACCTTGGGTGAATATAATCCGGTGTATTGTGCAAACTATATTTTGGCAGTGGGTTGTGAACACACAGGTTGCAAGTTCTTTATGGCGGAACTTGGAACTGAGTGGATTTACAATGCCTTTGCTGTGTAAACATTCTTTTAAGGCTTTTCAACTTATTTAAAACAAACTCTATGAACTCACCAACCATTGTGTTGACACTTTAGCATGTTTATCTCAGGACATAAGACGATAGCTGTTGCATGGAACTTAGAGTCGCACGACATATTTTGAAGACTTATGCTTTTATCATTTACCATTCGAAACATTTATGTATTATACTTTGGGACCTCATTGTTTGTAACTCTGATTTTATTAATCGAATGGTAACTTTTCAAAACGTCTCATTTAGAGGTCGTTTTCTATAACTTGTACTTTGTATTATGAAGTAGCACCCCAATGACACAATCTTCCGCTGCGGTATTTTGGGGGTGTTACATGAAGTGTCTCAGAGACAGCCAAGGAAAGGGGTTATGATACAGGAACCAGAATCTGTACCAAGTCAAACCACTCCCGTTGCACAGGGCAAAGGAAAAGGGAAAGCTGGTGAAGAGGTGGAGCAAGAAGCTCAGATGTTATTGACTATCTCCACTCCAACTCCAAAGACTACAAACCAATTTGAGCTCAAGAAAAGAAATGGTGAATCATCTGCTGCACAAGAGCAAATTAGAGTTGAAGGAGAAGAATCTGCTACACAGGAGGACACTCTTGACTCCAGCGACACCCAGTCAGAGAGTCAAGAATCTGAACTTCTGACTAAGGTACAGCAGAAACTACTACGGGAACTGTACCGGAATTGGAACCGGAAACTGAGCAAACGGATGCTGAATGAGAAGGCACAGAGGTTGGCGGGAATGAACTGCTGCAAGAAACACAATTAACTCTTCAGGAAACTCTAAAACCAAGATCTGAAGAACAAGTGCGCCTTGAAGAAGCAAACGTGTCAACAGGATCCCTATCTTCTTTGAAGAACCTTGATACAGACATAACATATGGTGACCAGTTCCTCAAGGACAGACCCTCAGATGCTAAGTCGGACAAGCAAAATGATGAAAAGGAAGAGGTTGAATCCATGTTCTCAGTCACCATTCAGCAGGATACATCAACCATTCCTCCTATGTCGGCACCAGTAGTCTCTACATCAACAACTACCATCCCTCCACCAGTCAACCGCACTTCCACCACCCGTGTCCTCGGATACAACAACTACCATCCCTCTACCAATCGTCATTGTTAGTGACTCAGTCACACCACCAGCATCACCACCTCCTAGCAAGACAACGAAGCAACTTCTTGATGAAGCATTAAAGCGAATCGAAGCTCTCGAGAATCACCACCTACCCGAATCTGTCAATCACCTTGATCGTCATCTATCTAAGTTGGAGAGGTTCAATTTTGATACCGAAGTAATTAATGCCATTGAAGTAGAAGTCAAGGATGTTGTTGAATGGGCAATGAAATCTCCACTTCATAAGAGGTTCAAGGATTTACCTACTTTGGATATGAGATCAGTCCTCTTCGATAGAATGTTTGAAACAGATGAGCATAAGGACGAAGCTCACATGAAGTTGTATGAAGCTCTCCAGGACTCTATCAATCATGATAATTATTTGCAGTTCTTGGAGGATATTCGTAAAAGGGAGGGAAAGAAGAAGAGGAGAGTTGTTATGCTTGAATCTATGTCTGGAATTCCTAAACCACCACCTCCTCCTCCTCCTCCTCCTCCAACTGGTGGAGCTGGTTCGTCTGGGTTAGGTGGATCATCTGGTACAGCTAAAACACAAAAGGCAAATCCACCTACTCCAGCACAAAAGCCTTCAAACCAATCGGGCTCATCTGCAGGGTAAGGGTATCAGAAAACATCTAAATCCTTACCCTATGCAGCATGGACTACGATTGACTCACGGTTTACACCAACTTTCACCAAAATCCCAGAAGAACAGGTAATGAATGAAGAGTCCTATGCTATTCAAGAATCAGACTCAGAGGATGATGATGCCTCCACAAACCACATTCCCAAGCCCTCTGATGATGAAGATTGGTGGAATGCATACATCGGGGGGAAACGCATCAAATCATCCAGGACTACACCGTCTAAAGACATGACTCAAAGCTAGTGGCCCGAAGAACAACCTAAATCAACTGAACCATCATGGGCCATTACGGATTCTGATTTGATTGTTCCTGACAATAACTGGGCAACCACCATTGCAGCCAACCATGAAGCCCCTTCGGAAGAAACACTCTTGCATATTACTGGTGACATGGGAAGCTTCATTAAATGGTATTGTGAAAAGCAAGGAATCTCATCAATCACTCCAAAGGATCTTCAAGGCCCAGCTTATGAAATTGTCAAAGTGTTTCATTCTGATGCCGCTCATCTGCAATACCAAATGGAATAATGTCACAAACTGTTGACAGATCAAGTAGATGAAAATATCAGTCGATTCAACGTCAACAACCTTCTTCCTCTTAGTGGTGAACCCAGACAGAAGACCATTTAATCAGAATTTTTCTTCAACAAAGATCTGGATTATCTACGGGGTAGTACTCAAGGAAGAAAACATGCCTTATCTATTTCTAAGATGAAGGCGGAAACTTATTTAGATCCAGGTCTTGAGCAGATGGTACCCGATTAATTCTGGACAGACAAGGAATATGTATATGATATTGCTACCTCTTACTGCATCTCTCATTGGTGGTTCAAAAAGAAGAAGTTCTACATTGAAAGACATGGTGCAGAAAAGAAGCGCAGAGCAGTTCACTCCAAGCTACGAATTCTAAGTGTGGTCAGTGTGGAAATCTTTCCAATCTATGGTTATGATTATCTGAAGAAGATCGATCTCAAAAGAGCTGATATGAAAGACCATGTAATTGAAGAAAACGACTTCAAGCATTTGTTTCCAAGTGACTTTTAAGATCTGTACCTATTGAACCTCCAAGGCCACCTTGATCATCTGCCCATTCGTGAAAAGAAGTCTCTCACTGCTGTAGTCAATCTATGGATAAGAGGGTTAGTGATACGACAAAGAGTGAGTGACTTTCATCTTGGCATGGAAAGCTACCAGACTCAAGTCAATCTCACAAGACCTCAATGGGAAGCCACAGGGTATGAATTCAAACACGACTACGCAGTGATTGACTCTTCAAGAGCAGTTGTCTTTACAGACAAATATGGATCAAGGATGCTACTGAGACTGTGTGAGTTATACAAGTTCAGCGACGGTACGCTAAAGATCGTTTAAGAAGAATTGGATTTAAGGGTCAAGCAGTTCAAGCTCGAGATGAGACCGGGGAACAACACAGGGTTTTGGACGGAACAGGACGTAAAAAGGTGTGAAGATTTCATTGTTGCTATCAGACGAAGACTCAAGACCAGAAAGATATTCCATAGCCTTGAAAGTTTTGTGGGAGGAAGAGTTCGTGATGGACACTACAAGCTGCTTCAGAGAACAGAATGAAGATATCCTCTCATAAGTAGTTAATTTTTTGTCTAAACTCTCATTTGTGATGTGATAATTGTAATATGAACAATAATAACTATAATGTATAAAGTAGTGATAGGTGTATGGCTTGTAGCTTCCCTCTCTGTCTTAAGAGGGAGCATTGTAGTGTTTCATTTCAGATCAAATAAAACCGGACACATTTTTCTCCAATAAGGTTTTTACATATTTAAATCACTTGAGATCCAAAATCTCAAAAGATTTGAAATTTTTGATCGGGGGAGAAAATGTGATATAAATATGCAATATGATAAAATGTGATCTTCAAGTCTCAATAAATTGGCATCTCTTCCCATATGTGCTAAACCTTTTTGTATATCGAAGCACATATTGAGGGGGACCATTTCAAAACTATCAAGGTACTAAAGCATAAAATTCTTTTCATAAAGTACCTTGATTGAATGTTTAAATGGTTTCCTTGGCACTGTGATCGTGAAAGTACTTCAAAGAACTCTTTCCTCTATGTGTTTAATGATTTCAAACAAGAATGCACTTATTGAGGGGGAGAATTTACCAAGAAAATCAAAAGGCTTTTTCTAAGGAAATTGTGATCAAGAAATTGTTTCAAAGACCTCTTGCCTCCTTGTGCTAAAACAATTTCAAAATCTTATGCACATGTTGAGGGGGAGCATTTATGAATGATAAAAAACAATTAAGGTTCAAAATGCTTTGATATTATATCACAAGTACCTTGATTGATTTTCCAAATAATTTTTCAATTGGTTACGAGAAGGATAGAACAATACCAAAAGACCGACCAATTTACTTTATGCATGGTGTTATAAGGATGGTAAGGTTAGGTATTTGTTCCCGCGATCCCGCCAGAGCTGGAGGGATCTACCCAGGGACAATCCACTAGATAGTGTAGAAGTCCTTAGGTATATTGTAAAAAGGAGAAAAGTGAGAAATGGGAAGAGTGCGGACTGAGATAGAGCTAGAACTGGAATAAACCCAACAAGGTTTTAGTAATGAAGTCTTGGTAAGCACTGAAGGGGTTGAAGAATGAAAAAGAAATGAAATGAGAAAAGGGTGAAAAGAAATAGCCCTCCAATAATTCAACCTTAGGGCAGAAACCGGGTTCAATTCATATGCTACTGGTTGTTACTAAGGTAACGCCGGTATTAAAGACAAGACGTCATGGACCCAGTGACGCACTGCACCTAAACTTCCCAAGCTACTCAAGTTCCTCTTAAAAGGACTTGTTTCATTCTCATGGGGAACCTACATAATCTATCGACTATCTCCTAGAGATTTGATACGCTTACGCAGCGCGTTCGGGGTCAAAGGAACTTCCTTTTCTTCGAGCAAGTTTTATAACACCCTACGCAGTGAACCTAATCGTTGTAGTGTAGTATTAGGGTAAGCCATGTGTATTGATATCGGTCTCTAGGGGAATAGGAATGCTAGTGAGAAGTTACTACGCTAAGGTTGGGGTTGAGGAAGATTATTTTTTATATTTTTATGTTTTATTTAGGAATTAGAAAGGTACGAATCTCGGGGTTTGGATTTGGGGGTTGGTATTTCTACCGATTACTCTACTTGTCTAATTATCTAATCTAAGGTGTATGTAGTCTATGTCTAATTATTGTGTGCTCGTATGATAGTTTAAAGATGTGTTCACTTAGGTTTTATTACTCCTTAATTATCTCCTATTGATGGTTGAATTGTCACGTCCTTATTCTTAATCGCGTTGTGTGTCTAAAGTCGTAGGGTATGCGTTTATCCCTAACTCTTTGAAACTACCAAAGGGTCTCTAACTCTAGGAATTATAAACTCTAACTCTAAGGTACTCTTTGGATGGTTTAGCCTACAACTACTCTAGGTGTTATAGTCCAAGGTTCACAAAGATTAATCTAGCATTAACTACACAACGAATGACCTATCGCATTACTAGATCATTAACAATTAAGATAAGAGACAACCAATAAATATTCAATAATTAAGTTTCATATTCCCTAAGCAAACACATAAGTAAATTAGCCGGACATGGAGAACATGCAAGCATACACACAAATAATTGAAGACATAATTGAATTAATGAAGTAAAACACTTATCTTGGTGTAAGATAGGGTTTGGAACCCTAAAATACTGTACAAGACAGCCTTGGTTCGGTTTAGGTTTTTACTCCAAAAGACTACCCACATAAAACTGAAAAATTCGGATTCTATATATAAGATTACAATCGCGACGGCGTCACCTTATGATTTGTGACGCCGTCGGGTCGCCGTCATTAGGGTTTCGTCATGGCCACGTTAGTCTTGTGACAGCGTCACCTTATGCTTGTGACGCCGTCCCCTTCAGTCTCTGACGCCGTCTGGATCAAATCTAGGCCGTCTGAGTTGCGACGGCCTACTCTTTTAAAGCCTGACACCGTCACTTGAAAATAAGAAATTTGGCTACTGAGCCGTTATAGAAGTGCTCTGACGGCGTCGCAACTAACACCTGATGCCGTCCCCTTGTATTTCAGCAGCTTGAGTGTCTCGATTCTTGACTTTGGCCATTTTCTTCGTATATCCGCGCCTTTTCGTCCAAATAAGTGCCATTCCAGCAATTTGCCTTCAAGAGACCTAAAAAGTGAAAATGAACTATATTAAGTAATAACGGATACAAAAGTGATCAAATAAGGGCTTAAACGACCCCCCAAAAAGGTACATTTTAAAACCTTATCAAATATCCCTACACTTGGTATTTGCTTGTCCTCAAGCAAATGTGCTTTTAGCCAATTAATTTATACGTTAGGGGTCATGAAGCATTGGTTTAAAACAATCCACAACACATATAAGCCCCGCAAAAGTCATAACAAGCACGGAAATTACATACTAGCACCTCACATGGGGTGTTTGGATACTCACATCTCTCGGGTGTATATGAAATAACAAGTTGGAAATGGAAGATAAACACTCATTAACCGGTCCTAGTACATAGATTACCATAGGCTTGATAATAGATCAAACCTCTATCGCTTTGGCGTAAGCACCTAGGAAAGACTATCAAAGAGGTCTTTAAAGGGTTGTAATGTTAGGCTTACGGTAGGGAAACAAAGGGTTTGGTGGGATAGGCTATTTGGTGGTGGCAAGTCAAAAATCTCTATGTTACAAGCATACGAAGAATGGTGTTGCTAAGCCAAGACTCGACACTCTAAACTCTAGATAACTGAAACAAACAAACATAAATTTAAAGATAGATGTAGGATGGTAGCCCGTATGTTTTTTTTTTTTTTTTTTTTTTTTTTTTTTTAACACTCTATTTTTTTTCTTTTCTCTTTTTCTATTTTTTTTTTTATTTTTTTTTTCATAAACTTTTACTCTACCATCCTCTACGGTAACATCAAAATGATAGGGATTTATAGGCACATCCCTACACTTGAGTTTTTTTTTACTCTAACACTAATTTGACCCGAATTGAAAAGATCAAAACACTTGGGTTATGTTATTACGCAAATAAGGGAATTTAACGTTCCCTTCCAGTCATTTCATAAACTTTAACTTTTCCCATGAGTCCCAATCGTCCCAAAACTGTGTACAAAGGATATGACCTGACTTAGCAACTCATGCAAGCAACTAGATAATTGAACTAAGGGTTTAGGGTGATAACAATAATGCACTAAAAGTAAGTGCATACAAGGTAGGCTAAGGCGATTTGGGTGTACATTTGGGGGTGGGGTGTAAATAATGCTCTTCATTGATATTCCGGAAAACCGAAACATCACGAGAACCGCGAAAAGGATAGGCTATGAGGGGTTAACTAGGGGTATCGTGTACTAAAGATGAGTACAACGCAAAGGTGTGGGGGAGTTACTCAACCGATGTGGAAGAAGTAATTATATTACGGGTATCAAACAAGGGTTATCCTAATGCCTCTTATCATTTAGTTATTCCTAACTACACAAGTGTAGTCTTACTAGCGATCTCGGGATGCATCACAAAACAAGTTCTAGAATCTAATATACTACCGGTTCACACTCTAAGCATTAAAGATGAATGCTTTAATTCCTACTAATCTAAGGGCGATCCTCACATTTTTGGTGGAATTTAGGAGGTAAAGGATTTTTGTGCTAGTCATATAACTTCCTATCCGTGAGACGCTTTTGTTAAGACTAATGGCCCACTCCTATATGTCATGAAAAATTTCAAATTTGGTGCCAAAATTACCCTAACTGACATTTTCTCATGGTTTATTACACAAATAGAATTGGAAAAAGCAAATAATCAAGGATAAGCATAGTTTCAAAGTTCCCGTTTTATTTTCCCTCCCTACACTTAAACTGAACATTGTCCCCAATGTTCCCCGAAAGTATCAAAGTTATGATAATGGAAGGTAATTAAAAACGAAAGAAACCAATACTCCCCTGATTAGCTCGGTAGGATCCGTGTAAAGTGGTGGTTAAATCCTTTCCAAGAAAAATGTATGCGTGACAAGCTCCTTCCAATCTTTTGTTTCTTCTTCTTGATAAATAAAACCTGCACATTTGAAGAAAACAAACAAAACCTTCGTGTAAAATCGGCGGTAATAATATATATAAGACTCTACTAGGATATAATGCTTGTGGAATGGATGTTTACAGAATTTCTGAAAAATTAAGACCTGGAAAATTCCAAAATTTTATAAGTAGCTCAGAAAACGAGAAAAAAGTAATCTGTCGTTTTTACTCCTTCCTGACGCCGTCAGGTTGCGATCCTGACGCCGTCAGGTTATCCTGACAAAAACTGGTCTGCGATTTTCTGGAAAATTTACATCTTTAGGATCTGGAAAAATTTCTGCAAAACATCCATTATGACTCGATACAAGCATTTGACTCGAACAAACACACATATATATCTTTTAATTAATTGTTATTCTCATGTTTATGTTTCTTTTGAAAACGTGTGTAATCCTCCCTACACTTATCATTTATGTAAAATACCTTTATATGCAATTAAGACGAGGTTAAAAACAAAATAAAGCAATTTTACAAATTTAAACATGAGAATAAACAATCACTAAAAGATATATGACACTAACAATCAAACAATTAAGCATGGGTTGCCTCCCACGAAGCACTTTTCTTTATTTATGAGTCTTGTTGCTAGACTCGTAGTCGTGCCCTTACGTGACTTCATTACCGTCATCTCCTTCCTCATGACGGTCTCTAGTGGTTGGTTCCATGTTGTAGAAGTGCCCTAAGATACACCTCTCTAAAAGTTCGTCCTCTCCCCACTCATTTCTATATTCCGGTCCTAAGTTCAAGCAATCCTTATAGAATCCGAAAATCTTAGTCATAACATAATCTACTCCTTTTTCCTTATCCTCATTATTCCTATAATAGACCGACAGTTTAAGTTCCTTTTCATCATTAGAGAGTGATGAAAACTTCTCAATCTTAAACGGCATTTGTTAAGCTATGTCGTCGGTCTCATCCTTGAATCGCACTATTCCTAATGAGGGATCATAAGTCATCCCGGTGTTTTCTATGAAAGGTTTTCCTAGAATAACATGGGACAAGCTAGGATCTATGGACGTGCTAATATCATTCACAATTATGAAGTCCGTAGGAAACGTGAAACTACCTACATAAACGGGCAATCCCTTAATTCTACCAAGAAAATTGCAACTTGATGCGTGCCAAACAGTCAAGCTAAATCACTCAAGCCTGCCACTTGTGAATGGCAGACCGTAATCAGCTTAAAACTGCCTAAGCACGAATGCAATGAAGATCTGAGGAGTATAGTGTTTCCCCGGGTCGTTATGTCCCAGCGAGCTATGCAATGGATTACCAAACGAATAGTGATCGGGAGATTTGAACGGAAAAAGGATTTGAGATTATTATAACTACAAGAAAAGGACATAAACTACAAGGGCTTAAATGCAAATTAAAGGAAATTAAAAAGATAAAAAATATTAAATAAACGCTATCACTATAATTAAAATGATGTTTTTGTTTTTATGCTTTTATAAAACTGAAATTAAAAACTACGCGACGTACTAATGAAAATGTGAAACTAAAGCAATATTAACCTTAAAAATATGAAAATGATATTTTTACAAACCTAATGATAAAAGAAAATTTATAGAAAAAGAAAATTATTTTTATAACTAATTATCTAATTAAAAACTATTTTTAACTATTAAATAATTACCTAAAATACAAGAAAATGTGAAAAAAAGCTAGAAAAATAAAATTAAGACTTAGAAAAATCTAAAATATCAAAATAGAATTTTCAAAACTATTTTTATATTTTTTTCTGATTATTTTTCTATTTTCTACTAATTTAAAACTATTTTAATCTAATTTAAATGGTGAAAAATACCAAATAAAAAGGGGAAAATAAGGAAAAATCTTTTTTATGCTTTTTATATTTTTCTTAAACTGAGAAAATTGAAAAATTATTTTTTGGAACTTTTTCTTAATTATTTGCAATTAAAGCTAATTAAAAGTGATTAAAAACTATTTTAAATCAAGAAAAATAGCAAACAGTAACCAAAATTAATGAAAAATTCAGGAAAATGCTAAAATGCTATTCTGGTTCTATGAAAAATAAGAAATGTGGTGCTTATGTGTAAAAATTCAGAGCTGCAGTGTAACTTGAATTGAGATAAGCACTTAGAAATAAGCAAACAAGCACAATAAGCAACCATACTTCTACAGAACCTAGATTATACTCAAATAAGCTAATATAAGCTAAAACCAACTACTCTTAACCTCTGATAAGCAATTACAACAGATTTGATGTTTTTTAGTTTCAAATTCAACAACAGTTTTAGGTACCAACTTTGAACACAAGCACAAGCTTTAAAATAAGCTCAAAATGAAAAACACCAATTGGAACCTAAAGCAGACCTGGGTGAGACCTAGCAAACCAAAACTCAGACCTTGGGAAGCTCTTATGAGCCTTGTGCAAGTGGCTGCACAAACTGAGAAAAACTCAGATTCTGCAAAGGTTGTGAACAGGGCAACTAGGACCACATTGAGAAGCTTATTTGAAGCTTATAAAAATTTGACAAAAATCAATAAAAATGGTAATAAGATAGAAGACCAGTTGAAGTTTATAAAGCCACAAATTTTACTTGATGAAGCTCAAAATTGAACTCATGAAAATTCCTCCTAGATGAGCCCAAAACAGATTTTCTAAATTTTGACTTTTGAACAAAAGATGAAATGTTGACTTAAGTGAACTTTGATTCCAATTTTATGATTGATGTTGATGTAATATGAAGGAACAAGCACAAAGCAAGCAATGTTTAAGACTTCTGAACACAAATCAAGATTTTGCAAATCCAAAACCACAACAGATTAAACAGTGAGACAGATTTACCAAGATTTTGACTTTTGGAGTTGCAAGCACAGTTTTTATGACTGATATGAGCTCAAATGAGCTTAACAAGCATGAACTAACAGGTATCTACCACTGACTAAATTTCTAAGACAGTTTAACAGTCAATCCAAACACCCTCTTATACACTGATTAGCAAACAACAACTGAACTAAGGATTGGACAAGCATAAATTATGATCAAACTGATTAATACTAACTTAAATACTGCTATTAAAACAGGTTTCAACTACTGATTACCACTGAAACAGATTATGCTAAAAAATGAGCTTGAACTTACACACAGTCCCTAGCCACAATGGCTTGCCAACAGTGAAACCAAGAACACTAACCTATCAAATCCAACCCATTGCTTCCAATTCTGCCCATTTCAAGTTCTGAACCAACCATTTCCCTTTCTGCATCAATTTTGCTCCTATTTTGACTTTTGTTGACCAGTAACTCAAATTGTTTAAAAATGAAACACAAGCTTATAAAAAGCTATTATAAGCTAATATAAACTTGTTTTAGATTGAAACTGAACTGCTAGAGATTTGAACATAACCAATTGAACATTCAAAATTGCAACAGTGGACAAAAATTATGAAAAGTAAACTACACTTGAATTGAAACTTGGTAAGAGTTTTAATACAAAGAAACTACTGAGTCTGATACAAAATCAACTTGAAACTACAATTTAGAACTATTTAAGACAAGTTAAGATTAAAACGACATACACTTAAACTAAATAAACTAACTACTCATCTCCTTAGCTTCTCTCCTTCTTTTATGCACAAAAACTGTCTTCTATCTCTCCTCTGACCACTTCCCAGCAATAACATTGGCCATTGGATGGCTTAGGATCAATCTTGGCCGTTTGATGGTTTTGGCGCCAAATCTTGGTCTTGATATCTTGGACAGGGAAGGGGCGCATTTAATGCATTTGAAGGGTTGGTGAGGAGGGGGGAGACAAAGGGTGGAGTAGGGTGAACTGGTAGGCTTGTGTTGGTGGCTGGAGGTGGACAAGGATGTCGGGGAAGACAGGTTTAGGGGGGCGGGGTATATTATTTTAAACATGGGAATTGGGTTGGTCGGGTTGGGTAATGGATCGGGTAAAATGATTGGGCCAAGGGTTTTATATTTGGGCTTGGGTTAATAACTAGGGTCCGGTTTGGTTTAGGTTTAGCACAAGGACCAATTTGCAATTTCACAAAACCAAGGGACCAAATCTGTAAATTATGAAAAGTAGTCCAAGGGTTGGTCTTGCCAATCTTAAATAGACCAAGGGCCAGATTTTTCATTTTTGATTTTTCAAAGTTCCCAGGGATCTATTTTGCCATTTTTGGATTTTTAGGGACTAAACATGTAATTTTGAAAAACTTGTAACCCAAGTGTAATATTTTGTGAAATTGACTTTCAAAACCTTGGGTTGACTTTTCCTTTCAAAATAAATGCATAGGGACTAATTTTGACAAGTTTTGAAATTTGGGGGACTGAAACTGCCAATATTGCAAACTTTGATCAATTTTCCTTTGTTTTTGCACATTTTGCATTTAAAACACATAAAACACAATCCCTGGGATATTTTAAGTATTTTGATATCTTTTTGATTGTTTTTGTATGTTTTGGCAGTTTAAATACGACAAAAATGATGAGTATTTGAGCACTCATCACAACTAACACTAGGATTATCGGGGTTTTGCGTAGTTGGAATAGGCTTCTTTATTACCCAATTGTAGTAGGTGCTAGTCATTATGTTGATTGGGGACTTGCGATCAATGTAGGCCTTTGCCACGAAAAGGTGTCCTATGCAACATGGTATGTTAAGATTCCAAGGGTTTCCAAACTTGATCCTAGGGCTTTTCCTAACATACATGTGACGGAGGTCACGCACTAAGTGAGGGTGGCGAGATAGTTCTTCTTCCGTAGGAAACTTATTGAAATAGTCATTGTCTACTTCATTCACTTCCTCGGTTGTTTCATTCGTCGATGTTTCCTTAACCTCATGTATCATCTCATGGGTTGCTTCGTCATTTGTTCTATTAGGTTTCAATAAGGCGATGGTATTGACGAATTGAACGTGCTTAGCTAACTTACTTGGGTCCTTAATCTCTACACCGGAAGGCTCGGGAGTTGAGATAGCATTAACCTTCCTATCACTATTGGTCATGGCTTTCAAAAGGTTATCTATCTTCCTATCCATTTCGGCTTGTTGTTGGTTAAAGCGGTCCGAGAGCTTAGCTATTTGGGCTTCTTGGGATGCGACTAGGTTTTGCAACATCCCTTCAATGTTTTGTTGGTTAGGACCGTGAGATGGGGGCCATGAGAAATCATTGGATGTGAATTCTATGGTTTGTCCCCAATAGAAATCGGGCTTGCCCTTCCATGCCTCTCGGGTTTCATTGAAATTCCTAGGTTCGGGTATTGTAGGGAATCTTCCTCCTGTTCCATTAATACGCGAGGATGCGTAGTCAATGGAAGCATGTTCGATGGATCGGGTGCAAGTGCGCGTGTTATGAGGATCACTACACGGCTCACACGAGGAAGAAACTTTGTTCACATGGTGTGAAGACTTAGGATTTTCGTAGGAGCTCATTAGGAATTTTACTTGATCTTCAAGCTCGATCATCATACGGTCGGAAGATTGTGAGTCAATTGGAGGCAAGGAGATTGCCTTAACGGTTTTGGGCAACTCACGGGGGTCATTCCAACTTCCGTTGTCATAGAGAGCAAGGTCCTCTATTATACCCCATGATTCTTCCGCGGTGAGATCACTAAGTTTTCCACCGGCCGCTTGGTCAATGGATCGCTTAGTGGGGAAGTTGACATGATCATAGAAAAGTTGGACTTGGAGCCAAAGATCAATGCCATGATGAGGGACTTTATGAAGTAAGTCCTTGAATCGAGTCCATGCTTCGTAGAGAGATTCACCTTGACGTTGTTGGAACATCAAGATGTCATTCCTAAGTTTAGTGGTTCTCCCCGATGGGAAAAATTGAGCAAGGAAGCGAGAGGTGAGATCATCCCAACTTGAGATGGAGCCGGCGGGAAGTTGCTCAAGCCAATTACTAGCTTGGTCCCGTAGAGAGAATTGGAAGAGACGCAGACGCGTGGTCTCCCGAGTAGTAGCATCAAGGTCAATGGAATCGACAATTTTAAGGAAATCCCTAAGATGCTGTTTAGGATCTTCGAAACGAAGTCCATGGAATGCACATCCGTTTTGCACCAACCGGATGGTGTCGGATCGCAGGGCAGTAGTTTGGGCTTGATCGGGAAGCTCAATGGTGTTCCTATAGCCTAGGTGGCTTGGTCTCAAGTATTCACCAAGAGTACGGGCTCTTGGCGGGTCATTTGGTGGTAGGTTGATGAATGGTGGTTGTTATCACCTTCCATGATGAAAAGTGATGGGATTACGAACAAAGGTCACGAAGAAGGGGGATAGACTATGAGAAAGCTAAAAATGAGAAAATTTTACTTGATAGGAATCAAGCAAAGAAACCTAAACGAGGTGGACTACTAACTAGCTATTCTATTCCCCGGCAGCGGCGCCAAAAACTTGATACGCTTACGCAGCGCGTTCGGGGTCAAAGGAACTTCCTTTTCTTCGAGCAAGTTTTATAACACCCTAGGTAGTGAACCTAATCGTTGTAGTGTAGTATTAGGGTAAGCCACGGGTATTGATATCGTTCTCTAGGGGAATAGGAATGCTAGTGAGAAGTTACTACGCTAAGGTTGGGGTTGAGGAAGATTATTTTTTATCTTTTTCTATTTTTTTTAGGAATTAGAAAGGTACGAATCTCGGGGTTTGGATTTGGGGGTTGGTATTTCTACCGATTACTCTACTAAGTTTTGTGGGAGGAAGAGTTCGTGATGGACACTACAAGCTGCTTCAGAGAACAGAATGAAGATATCCTCTCATAAGTAGTTAATTTTTTGTCTAAACTCTCATTTGTGATGTGATAATTGTAATATGAACAATAATAACTATAATGTATAAAGTAGTGATAGGTGTATGGCTTGTAGCTTCCCTCTCTGTCTTAAGAGGGAGCATTGTAGTGTTTCATTTCAGATCAAATAAAACCGGACACATTTTTCTCCAATAAGGTTTTTACATATTTAAATCACTTGAGATCCAAAATCTCAAAAGATTTGAAATTTTTGATCGGGGGAGAAAATGTGATATAAATATGCAATATGATAAAATGTGATCTTCAAGTCTCAATAAATTGGCATCTCTTCCCATATGTGCTAAACCTTTTTGTATATCGAAGCACATATTGAGGGGGACCATTTCAAAACTATCAAGGTACTAAAGCATAAAATTCTTTTCATAAAGTACCTTGATTGAATGTTTAAATGGTTTCCTTGGCACTGTGATCGTGAAAGTACTTCAAAGAACTCTTTCCTCTATGTGTTTAATGATTTCAAACAAGAATGCACTTATTGAGGGGGAGAATTTACCAAGAAAATCAAAAGGCTTTTTCTAAGGAAATTGTGATCAAGAAATTGTTTCAAAGACCTCTTGCCTCCTTGTGCTAAAACAATTTCAAAATCTTATGCACATGTTGAGGGGGAGCATTTATGAATGATAAAAAACAATTAAGGTTCAAAATGCTTTGATATTATATCACAAGTACCTTGATTGATTTTCCAAATAATTTTTCAATTGGTTACGAGAAGGATAGAACAATACCAAAAGACCGACCAATTTACTTTATGCATGGTGTTATAAGGATGGTAAGGTTAGGTATTTGTTCCCGCGATCCCGCCAGAGCTGGAGGGATCTACCCAGGGACAATCCACTAGATAGTGTAGAAGTCCTTAGGTATATTGTAAAAAGGAGAAAAGTGAGAAATGGGAAGAGTGCGGACTGAGATAGAGCTAGAACTGGAATAAACCCAACAAGGTTTTAGTAATGAAGTCTTGGTAAGCACTGAAGGGGTTGAAGAATGAAAAAGAAATGAAATGAGAAAAGGGTGAAAAGAAATAGCCCTCCAATAATTCAACCTTAGGGCAGAAACCGGGTTCAATTCATATGCTACTGGTTGTTACTAAGGTAACGCCGGTATTAAAGACAAGACGTCATGGACCCAGTGACGCACTGCACCTAAACTTCCCAAGCTACTCAAGTTCCTCTTAAAAGGACTTGTTTCATTCTCATGGGGAACCTACATAATATATCGACTATCTCCTAGAGATTTGATACGCTTACGCAGCGCGTTCGGGGTCAAAGGAACTTCCTTTTCTTCGAGCAAGTTTTATAACACCCTACGCAGTGAACCTAATCGTTGTAGTGTAGTATTAGGGTATGCCACTGGTATTGATATCGTTCTCTAGGGGAATAGGAATGCTAGTGAGAAGTTACTACGCTAAGGTTGGGGTTGAGGAAGATTATTTTTTATCTTTTTATGTTTTTTTTAGGAATTAGAAAGGTACGAATCTCGGGGTTTAGATTTGGGGGTTGGTATTTCTACCGATTACTCTACTTGTCTAATTATCTAATCTAAGGTGTATGTAGTCTATGTCTAATTATTGTGTGCTCGTATGATAGTTTAAAGATGTGTTCACTTAGGTTTTATTACTCTTTAATTATCTCCTATTGATGGTTGAATTGTCACGTCCTTATTCTTAATCGCGTTGTGTGTCTAAAGTCGTAGGGTATGCGTTTATTCCTAACTCTTTGAAACTACCAAAGGGTCTCGTCAACAAAATCTCTAGGAATTATAAACTCTAACTCTAAGGTACTCTTTGGATGGTTTAGCCTACAACTACTCTAGGTGTTATAGTCCAAGGTTCACAAAGATTAATCAAGCATTAACTACACAATGAATGACCTATCGCATTACTAGATCATTAACAATTAAGATAAGAGACAACCAATCAATATTCAATAATTAAGTTTCATATTCCCTAAGCAAACACATAAGTAAATTAGCCGGACATGGAGAACATGCAAGCATACACACAAATAATTGAAGACATAATTGAATTAATGAAGTAAAACACTTATCTTGGTGTAAGATAGGGTTTGGAACCCTAAAATACTGTACAAGACAGCCTTGGTTCGGTTTAGGTTTTTACTCCAAAAGACTACCCACATAAAACTAAAAAATTCGGATTCTATATATAAGATTACAATCGCGACGGCGTCACCTTATGATTTGTGACGCCGTCGGATCGCCGTCATTAGGGTTTCGTCTTGGCCACGTTAGTCTTGCGACGGCGTCACCTTATGCTTGTGACGCCGTCCCCTTCAGTCTCTGACGCCGTCTGGATCAAATCTAGGCCGTCTGAGTTGCGACGGCCAACTCTTTTAAAGCCTGACACCGTCACTTGAAAATAAGAAATTTGGCTACTGAGCCTTCACAGAAGTGCTCTGATGGCGTCGCAACTAACACCTGACACCGTCCCCTTGTATTTCAGCAGCTTGAGTGTCTCGATTCTTGACTTTGGCCATTTTCTTCGTATATCCGCGCCTTTTCGTCCAAGTAAGTGCCATTCCAGCAATTTGCCTTCAAGAGACCTAAAAAGTAAAAAAGAACGATATTAAGTAATAACGGATACAAAAGTGATCAAATAAGGGCTTAAACGACCCCTCAAAAAGGTACATTTTAAAACCTTATCAAGATTGTTGATATTGAAAAAGGAGACCCTCTCTCTAGTCTCCAGCATAGGAACCAAATGTGCACTATTGAGTCTAGAACCAAGAGATCATCAATAAATCTCATTAGGACACAATTAATGAAGACTCACTGTTTCACACAATGTGGAAAGTGAGAATATATTTTAAGAGTCCTACGCATTATCCATGTGGTATTGCCAAAACATCCGAGTGATATGTTAACATATTCACAATGAAGATGGAAAGCCTTCTAGAGCCAACATCAAACAAGCTCTTGGTGGGTGGCATGTGAGATCTATCCCACAGATTAACCATGTGACAACTGGACAGAAACGATAGGGTGATTCACACTTGAATCAATCCTGGTTCAGGAAATGGATTGACGGATTGTAACATATTGGATTTCATAAACACACAAACAATCACAAATAAGGGGCGTACAATATGAGGTTTTAGAGAGAGAAAGTGGAAGATGGGAGCCTTTCTAGAAAGAGAAAGTAAACAAAAGAAAGAAGGTTAGATTGAGTGAAAGGTCCAACCCTCTACCTTGGGAGGTAGAGGGTATTTATAGTTTTACATAATACGCCCTCCTGACGGGCTGTGGATCAGGCATACAGTGGGTAAAGATCTGTCCTTCCTCCACGGTGTTACACTAAACTAAACTAATAACTAAATAACTAACTAAATAACGTAAATAACGACACGTCTATGAGCTAACATATGCTAGACCATAATTGGGGTGACCGACACTTTAACATGGAATTTTCAATTCCTAACAATCTCCCCCTAAGGGAGGTCACCCCATGAAATACATTTTGCATCCTAGCATTCTATCTTTGTCTTTAGTTCTGAGCTCGTAGACTTTAATTCTTCAAGTTCCGCAAACTTTGTGCTTTAGTAGCGATTCTTCAAAGACCGCATAGTTTTGTACTTTTAGTGGAGGCCTTTAACTGATCTACATCTTTGATGATCTTCGAGCTTTCTTCGAGATTATCAGCCACAGTAAATCTCTGGATCACCCTTTGTAGTGTTGCCTTCATGTGAAGTTATGACTTTCGGACCGACATGCTCATACTTTTGAATCATGACATCTTTTCATCAGAGTAGCGGAAGCTTTTACTGGATCATGATATTTGCAGCAGCGTAGCAGAAGCATAGTATATAAAAATATTAGAGCCAGGTTATGTAGATAAGCACTTGTCATGATTTCTTTAATTAAGTGTGGATGCTGTGAGCATGCGGCTATGAATTGACTTCTCAATATCGATCACCTGCAACCGTCCAAATGTACCTATAAACAACAGTTAGCAATAAAACACACGAAAGTGTCTTTGATCACTTTCGTTGAATTGAGGTACACGGCTCACGGTTCCCCGTTGATCAATATAAGTACTGCCTGTGATCAGGTATAATTCCGAAGAATCTCCTTGACAGGGTTTTGCAGGTGCTCTAGCCGTTCTCAAACCGGAGCGTCTCAAAGAAGACAACACGGAGTGAGTGAATCAGCGAATTGAGATTCAGTGATTGATGAAAAATTGATTTGAAAAACAATCGTGTATTGCTTGAAGAAAGAGATTTGCAATACGATGAAGGTTTTATGAGAAAGATCATTTTTCAATCAAAATACTTTTTGTATTAGAAAATGAGTACACATTTGATGTGCTAGAGAAAAGAAGAGATTTATACATCAAACGGTTTTTCTAAAAGTATTTTTCAATCAGAGATACTTTTTGTGTTTGAAAATGAATACACATTCAATGTGCTAGAGAAAAGAAGAGATTTGCACATCGAACGGTTTTTCCAACAGTATTCGTCAATTCATTTTCTGGACCAAGGTTGATTCACGAGTGAATCGCCCCATCGTTTCTATCCAGTTGTCACAAGCTTGATCTTTAGAAAAGATCTCACATGTCACCCACCAAGAGCTTGTTTGATGTTGGCTCTAGAAGTATTTCCATCTTCATCGTGAATACTTTTACATATCACTCGGATGTTCTGGCAATACCACAAGGATAATGCGTAGGACTCTCAATATATACTTACTTTCCACATTGTGTGAAACAGCAAGTCTTCATTAATTTTGTGTCCTAATGAGATATTGTAGATGATCTCTTGGCTCTAGACTCAATTGTGCATATTTGGTTTCCTATGTCGGAGACTAGGGAGAGGGTCTCCTTCTTCAATATCAACAATCTCTAAAAGAAAGTCGATAGATTACGTAGGTTCCCCGTGAGAATGAAACAAGCCCTTTTAAGAGGAACTTGAGTAGCTTGGGAAGTTGGTGCAGTGCGTCCCTGGGTCCATGACGTCTTGTCTTCAATACCAGTATTACCTTAGAAACCACCAGTAGCATATGTATTGAACCCGGTTTCTGCCCTAAGGTTGAATTAATTGAGGGCTATTTCTTTTCACCCTTTTTGACATTCAATTCTTTTTCATTCTTCAACCCATTCAGTGCTTACCGATACTTCATTACTAGAACCTTGTTGGGTTTATTCCAGTTCTAGCTCTATCTCAGTCCGCACTCTTCCCATATTCTCATTTTTCTCATTTTTTTCATCATACCTAAGGACTTCTACACTATCTAGTGGATTATCCCTGGGTAGATCCCTCCGGCTCTGGCGGGATCGTGGGAACGAATACCTAACCTAACCATCCTTATAACTCCATGCATAAAGTAAATTGGTCGGTCTTTTGGTATTGTTCTTTCCTTCTTTAAACCAATTGAAAAATCATTTGGAAAATCAATCAAGGTACTTGTGATATAATATCAAATCATTTTGTACCTTAATTGTTTTGATCATTTAGAAATGCTCCCCCTCAACATGTGCATATGATATTGAAATTGTTTAGCACACGGGGACGCACTGCACCAACTTCCCAAGCTACTCAAGTTCCTCTTAAAAGGGCTTGTTTCAAATGGCAAGAGTTCTTTGAAATAATTTCTTGATCACAATTTCCTTAGAAAAAGCCATTTGAATTTCTTTGGTAAATTTTCCGTAGGATATTTTAAATCATTTTATCACATAGAGGAAAGAGTTCTTTTGAAGTACATCCACGATCACAAAAGCCATTAAGAAACCATTTGCTCCCCCTCAATATGTGCATCGATAAACGAAAGAGTTTAGCACATATTAAAGAGAACTTGCACTTTGAATCAAAACGATCATCATTTATCAGATTTCATATTAAATCACAAATTCTCCCCCGATCAAAAATATCAAACCCTTTGAGATTTTGGATCCCAAGTGATTTAATAAATTTTGGAAAACATGGGAGAATATGTGGCCTTGTTTAAATACTCTTTTGGTTTTTTTGGTTAAATGTTCCTCCACAATCATGTGCATTATGTATTTCAAAATCGTTTGGCACATGAAGGAAGGAGTGCTTTTGAAACAATCACCCTTTAAAACCGATTTGAGATTTAAATCTCGATCTCTCCCCCGATCAAAAATTTCAAGCCAATTGATATTTTGGATCCCGATTGATTTAAATCATTTAGAAAATTTTAGGGAAAAGACGTGGCAAGATTTAATTTTGAAAAATGATGAAAATGGATCAATTTAAGACAATAAAGATTGTTAGTGTCAGGTATGATAGTTTTAAGAGATCTTTTAGTAAAATAAAACAATTTCACAATCAAACAAGAACAGTAAAAAATTCATTTTGAAAGATCTTTGAGTTTTAAAAAAAATCATACCATGACATAACATTAAATCTTTAGATCACCACTTTATTACGTACAAACGGACTTGATTGATGAAATATTGTTTGAAAATATTTTATTTTAAATCACTCTCCCTCTCAATCGATGACCGTAGTCGATGATTGAGTGACTTAAGTTTTGATAAAATGAAGTCCGGTGATTTCCATAAATTAAGCTCAATTTATTTTGTTGGAATCACTCTTAAACTATATTTCAAGTGTTAGTGATTCATATGTAATAGTTAGCTTAATATGGCTTTTATGTTAGTAATCAAGGCTAGGCTTATGTAGAAAGCCCATAAGCCTAGGCCAAGCCCAATAAGTAAAAGGATGGGAACTTGGAGTATTGCCCTAGTTCCCTCCTATAAATACCTCTTGTAAACCCTCATTTGAGGGTTGGTTGTTCAATTCATTCACTTGCACTCTACGCATAACTCTTCTACATATTTATACGTGTGTGTGTGGTTGGTTATTTGTTCATCCGATCACTATCTTATCTATATTTCTTATATTGATGCTTGTGTTACTAATATGGGAACCTAACAGTGGTATCATTCGCCAAATAGTTGGGTGAACATTTTTTTTTTGTTTTTGAAGTTTTGTGATTTACGCGTAAAAACAGTTTCATACTTTGTCACGCTTAAAAACGTATTTTTTACACTTTTCAATCCAAGATTCTTGTACTTTCAACGTTTTAAGGTGTTAAAATATCTGTTTTTATCAAAAAGTTTCAAACTTTACGTGCGGATCATTGTTTTTAAGCTTGGTTTTATACGTGGTTTCATTTCTACGCATAAGGTGTTTAGTAGCTTTGGATCATTAAGTTTCACACTTTTGTGTTATTTTCGTGATATTGAAGCTGTTTCATCACAAAAATCTGGTTTAGAAACATCGTTGGGCAGAAATCAGTTTTTGTTGCTTTCTACGCGTAAGAAAACCCTAATCTTACGCGTAAGTCATCCGTGGTTTGATCTTCAGTTTTCGTGGTTTACTCAGTGTTTTCTTGCTTGGATAAGCCTGAAAACACTTCGACTTTGGATATGCTTTGCACTGTGATAGTGTAAAATATCTTTTGGGCAAAACCCTAATCTTACGCATAAGCTCAAACTTATGCGTAGAACTCATTTCGCATAAGATTCTTCTTACACCTAAGCTCTGTCTTACGCATAAGCTAATCCTACGCCTAAGTTTTCTACGCTTAACTTTCAGTTTACGCATAACTTTAGTGGTTCTCAATTCTTACGCGTAAGCTAATCCTACACGTAACTATCACGTTTACGCGTAAGTTTGGTGTTTTTACGCTTAAGTGTTACTTTGCCTACACTTGGTTTCTACGCCTAAGGATACTTCATCAACAACCTTTCATTCGACTATAAAGATCCATTTAACAACACAAGTTTTCAACATGTCACAACCACCATACTCTAACTATTTTCCTTACACTTATAATCAACAACAACAATAACAACTAAGACCATAACATCAACAATTTAATCAACAACAACAAATTTATCAACAACAATTTAATCAACAACATACTCCACAACTTGGAGCAATTCCGCCACAAATGGTTCAACCACCACCTAGTCTTCAAGTACAACCTTACACAAACTTCTACAATCAACATCCATCCAGGAATACTATGAAGGAACCGACATGGTTTGACAAGATGTATGAAGCCTTAAGTAGCCAACAATCAATTCATGAAGCTGGCTCACTTGATAGACCTCCAATGCTCACTCCCGGAAATTATGATCAATGGGTGATAAGGTTCTTTAGGTTCTGTGATCTAAAAAAGCCACATGGAAAATTTTTAAAGAAGGTCATTATGGAAGGTCCATTTTAGATGCCTACTGTTATCACACCCGCAGATCCAGATGCTAATCCACCAAGAGATGTTGTCACCAACATTGCAACTATCTCAGACCTCACTGCTAATGAATTTCTACATTTTGAAGCCGATGAACTAGCAATGCAATATATCCTTTTAGGATTACCCAATCCAATCCTTCGAAGTGTTGAGGCTCAAAAGACTGCAAAAGCAATGTGGGAACATATCCATCTTCTTATGGAAGGCACAACACTCAATCAGGAAGACATGGAATCCAAAATCTACTTGGCTTATGAACACTTCATGATTGAACCAGGAGAGACATTAGAGTCATATCATCATCACTTTTCAGACATCATTAATGATTTGGACAAACACAACATCATCATGCCATGAATTGCTGTCAACACTAAGTTCCTAAGTAGTCTTGGTCCGGAATGGGAGAAGTATGTCATTTTTTCCATCAAGCTAAGAATCTTCATCATGCTACATACGGATTGTTGTACGACTATCTGAAGCCTCACCAAAAAGAAGTTGACAAAGAAAGGGCTATCCGTGGACTCCCGGCTTCACAGTCACTTCCGGACAATCAACAACTTGCTTTGTGGGCTCAAATTAGTTTTCCTCCTCAAACAGCTCCTCAACCCGCTCCTCAACCAACTGCAACCATCACACCATATGATCCGTCACAGCAACAACCTCAACAAACTCAATTGGTTCCATACAACAACAACAATGCTCAAGCACTTTACAGTGAAGCTGATGAGGACTCCGATGCTTTCGATGAATTGCAACAAGGATTTTTCATGATTGCTAAAGCCTTCGGCCGGTATACAAACAAATCCAACAATCACATTCGTTCCTCATCAAACACAAGGAATCAAGCTGTTGTGAACAATGGACGCGTTGAAGTTCAGAATCGTGGTTATGGTCGTCCGATGGGAGGTGGTCAAGGGTTTAATGCTATGGGACGGAATAACATGGGTGCTCCGCAACAACAAAGGGCTCAAGTGGTTGAACAAGGAAATGCTCAGAATGGGGTTAATGGTCTTCGTTGATATAACTGCAATGAGAAGGGTCATCTGTCTAATGCATGCCCTAAGCCGAGGACAAGAGGCAGTGCTTATCACAAAGAGGCTTTGCTCTTAGCTCTCAAGGATGAAGATGGTGGAACTCTTACCAACAAGGAACAGAGCTTTATGGCAGATGCAGATTCTGATGATGATATGGAGGACTTGCAGGCTAATGCAGCAGTGATGTTGATGGCACAAATGCAAGCTCTACACATGAGTGACACAGGCCCAATGTATGACACTGACAGCTTGTCTCAGGTACCGGACCAAAATACACTCATTCCTGATCTGATATCTCCGTCAATTTCTCCATCCGACAAGGATCAGAGTGTTCAACATGAGCCATCCACATCTCATTCCGATGATTATCAAATAGATCCCGTAGTCATATTTGACGATCAAGATAACCTTATGGTTAATATTGATAATCAAGTTGACTCCATGGTTATATTTGAGGATCTAAATAATGATCATGTTGAGACTCACGTTGAACAAGATGAGCTTTTGTCTAATAGAGAAATTGAGCTCCTGACCTTAATTAAAGACCAAGAATCTTGTTTGATATTTTGCAAGCAATTAAAAGATAAAAATGCACTGTTAATTAGGGATAATGAATGATTAATTAGACAAATCAACATTTATAAAACTCAAGAAAAACGTGAACACGGTTTTGAAGTCGCTTTTGCTAAATCTCATCAAAATGAAAAATCATTAGAACGACAGATACGTGATCTAGCTGCTTCCAAGAATGCTTTGTTGTCTCAAATAGAACAACTGAAACATGAACATAAACAACAACTTAACGCTCTTACTTTGTAAACTCAAAAAGCCAAGGCTGAGTTGTTAACTTGTCAAAAACAGGTCTCTGAGTACTAACAGCATTCCACGAAACGAATAGATAACTATCTTGAATAAATTGTCGACTTACAACAAAAAATCAAAGAGTTTCGAAATGTTGTTTATAAACATGGTGAGTCAATCACAACTATTCAAAAGTTTACTTTTAAACCAAATCCAAATGGATATGGACCAATTCTTGCTGATTACAAACCTAAGTTTTCAAACAGAGCATTCAAACCAAATCCTGAAGTTTACAGTGCAGAACATAGAATTGATGATTCAATTATGACTGTTGTTGAATATAATCGCATGGAGGAATTAGATGCAGATGACGAGAATCGGTCAAAAATGGAAAATGTCATTTATAACAAACCATTTAACTATTCAAAAGCCGTAACTTTTGTCACATAACAAGATACTTCAAACAAACCTTTGGTTGTCACACCAGTTTCTGAAGATCGTCCCCAACACAATGGTGCACAAATTAATGGTCCTTTACCTTCACTTAGTGAACTTAAAACAAAAGCCAAAAGTTGTCGAGTTATCAAATATTTTGACACTTTCTTATCTGACCTAAAAATTTTGGAACGTGAGATTCAATTTCATTCTGAAATAAAAGTTGAACATTTTCACTCGCCAATGGCGCGAGAACAAAGAGACATTCTTCATAAAAGAATTTTACCCGATGCGCGTGCAAACGATTACCTTCACATGGATTTGTGTGGCCCGATGCGCGTGCAAACGATTAATGGCAAACGCTACATCTTAGTAATTGTTGATGACTATTCACGCTGGACTTGGGTCTACTTTCTTCGAAGCAAAGACCAAGCTCCACAAATGGTCATCACCTTTCTCACAAAAATTCAAGTTCAGCTCCGGAACACCGTCCGCCAAATAAGAACAGACAAAGGAACTGAATTTGTTAACCAAACTCTTCGAGAATTTTATGAGAAAGTGGGAATTGAGCATCAGACGTCTATTGCACGTACACCAGAACAAAATGGAGTTGTTGAAAGACGAAACCGAACGTTAGTGGAAGCTGCAAGAACAATGTTAATCAGTGCTAAACTTTCAAATTACTTATGGGCAGAAGTTGTATCTACTGCATGCTATACTCAAAAGGTTCTATGATTACTAAACGCCACAACAAAACACCTTTTGAGCTTCTCCATAACCATAAACCGAATCTCAAACACTTTTATGTATTTGGATCCCTTTGCTATCCGAATAATGATCGTGATGATTTTGGAAAGCTCAAAGCCAAAGCTGACATTGGAGTCTTTATTGGATATTGTGAGAATTCTAAAGGTTACCGGATCTGGAATCGTCGTACAAAGCAGGTTATGGAAACGATTCATGCTCATTTTGATGAACTTACGGAAATGGCTTCTGAGTATAACAGCTTAGAACCCGGTCACAACCGCCTAAACTTCCCTCAAACCCCATCATCAGCTGAACAAAGCCCCCAGCTCACTCGTCAACAAATGGAAAGGTTATTTGCTCCTCTGTTCAGTGACGATATTGATGAACGTGCTCCAGGTGTATCCGCTGTTTCCGCTGCTCAACCTGATACTACTCTTATACCTGATACACCTGCTACAACAACTACGGTTGAAGAAGCACCACCAGTTGACTCCACCACAACAGTTGAACAAACCGCTTCCAACAATGATGAATCAGCTGATGATATTCTTAATCAAGTACCCCCACCTGCAGATTTTGATCCAAATGCGTTCTTTAACCCGTTTGCTAATGAAACTGCTGCACCAGATGTCGCGGAATCTTCAACAAGCCATTTGAATCCACAAAATCTGCACAATGTATACCAACATCAACCCTCTACACATAGATGGACAAAAGACCATCCTCTGGCAAATATTATTGGCAACCCGAATCAACCAGTCGTTATGAGACAGCGTCTTCACATAGATGGTGAACATTGCATCTATGCACTTACTGTCTGCTAATCTGAGGCTAAAAACATTAAAGACGCAATGACAAAAGACAACTGGATTGAATCCATGCAAGAAAAACTCAACCAATTCAAACGTCTTGAAGTATGGGAACTGGTTGAAAGACCAACAGGGGTCTACGTCATTGGTCTCAAATGGATTTGGAAAAACAAATTGGATGCTGAAGGGAACGTAATCCGAAACAAGTCACGTCTAGTTGCTAAGGGTTATCGTCAGGAAGAGGGTATAGACTTTGAAGAATCTTTTGCTCTGGTTGCTCGTCTTGAGGCTGTTCGGATATTTCTCGCGTTCGCGGCTCATATGAATATGACGGTCTTTCAGATGGATGTCAAAACTGCGTTTCTCAACGGACAACTGAAAGAAACGGTTTATGTCAGCCAACCAGAAGGATTCGTTGATCCCGAGTTCCTGAACCATGTCTACAAAATGAACAAAGCTCTTTATGGTCTCAAACAAGCTCCTCGGGCATGGTACGATAAGCTATCATCTTTCCTCATTGCTAATAATTTCACCAAAGGTTCGGTCGACCCTACTCTTTTTATACAATATTACGGGGCACATATCTTAATTGTTCAAATTTACGTGGATGACATCATTTTTGGATCTACACATAAAAAGTACTCAATCGCTTTTGCAAAACTAATGAAGAAAAATTTTGAAATGTCCATGATGGGTGAACTTATGTTCTTTCTAGGACTGCAAGTTCATCAATCACCCCGTGGTATTTTCTTGAGTCAGTCCAAATATGCCCTTGAATTGTTAAACAAATTTGGAATGAAAACCTGTGACACTTATGCCACACCAATGACTCATACCAAGAAGCTAGATGCTGATTTACATGGGAAATTAGTGGACCCTACCAAATACCGAAGTATTATTGGGTCTCTCATGTATCTAACAGCTAGCAGATCTGATATTGTCTTTTCCGTTTATCTCTGCTCCCGTTATCAGTCAAGACCAACTGAAACCCACCTCTCTGAGGCTAAAAGAATCCTCCGATACATCAAGGGAACCATTAACTTGGGGATCTGGTATCCGAAGGATTCTGGTTTTGAACTAATCGCGTTTTCAGATGCTGATCACACAGGATGTTTAGATTCACGAAAAAACACTTCAGAAGCACTACAATTTCTTGGTGATAAACTGGTGTCCTGGCAATCGAAGAAGCAGGATTGTACATCGTTGTCATCAACCGAAGCAGAATATGTAGCCATGTCGGCGTGTTGTGCTCAAGTCATCTGGATGAGAACACAACTCAAAGACTATGGTTATGTATTTGACAAAATCCCGATGTACTGCGACAATCGGAGTGCCATTGCGATCTCGTGCAACTCAGTTCAGCACTCGAAATCAAAGCACATCGATCTTCGCTATCATTTCATCAAGGACCACGTAGAACAGGGTACAGTTGAATTATACTTCTTGGGTACAGAATACCAATTGGCAGATCTTCTCACCAAAGCCTTGCATCTCGCTAGGTTTAATGAGTTGGTCCACCGGATTGGTATGCGGTGTTTGACTCAAGAGGAATTGGATGACCTCCTAAAACAGTCTTAAAAACCTGTCAAACACCAAAATCTCTTTTGTAAATATTTTTCAAAACCAAAATACAAAAATATAAAATCTGATAAAACAACAAAAATATTCTTCTATCTATTTTTCTTCCAACATGGCAAGTACATTTCTTCCGTCAACACTTTAATCTTTCAAAATTCAGTATTTTTCCGATCAAGTATTGAGAGGGAGAAAATAAACACTTAACTATTTCAAAATAATTGTGTACTTGCATGTTACCCTATTCTGGTTGTTTCTTTTATCAATGGTGGTAAAATTTTCTGGTTCAATGACACTCCTCGGACTAAAATTTATAACCTTTCATTATTTATTAAGTCGAGGGGGAGTGTCTTCAAGTTTCTTTCTTAAAATCTATCATTTGGTAACCAAAATGGAAGTTATAAGGCTTTGGATGAAAATGGAAAAGGTGGAGGGACCAAAACTGCCAAAAGCTTAAAGTTATTTTTAATAAAACTCCTCCACCTAACTATTTCACCTCACATTTATTACACAAACCTAACTAATCCTACACATACAAATCGTTCAAGAAATCTGTGGTTTTGATCATCAAAATGTAAGTGTTTTCATAATCTTAACATAATTACAAGCAAAGGTTTTGATTTTTATGCAAATCCAACGGCTAAATTATGAGATATGAGTGATTATGTGTTCTACGCATAAGCGTATGAACACACAATCATTGGTATGTGTTTGTGGTTAAAACAAGAGTGTCAAAACGTTTTAATAACATCAATGATACCATGTTTATCCTCAAAATCCACCCAGAAACACGAATTGATTGATTTTCAAAATTAGGGTTTATGCGTTAATTTGGGTTTTTTCAAATGAGAACGTTTTTTGTGATAAAGATTGTTGAATGAGGTTGTTTTCAAGTTGAATTGAGCATATTTAAACCCAGATATCACCCAGAAACACTAATGATTCATAAATTGAAAATTAGGGTTCTAGTTCATACGAATTGGGTATTTTTTATTCATGGCTTATTTGATGTTAAAACTTGTATAAACATACTCTATATGCTTCTTAGACCTCCCAGAAACACTTTGGTGCAAATCCTATGGCCAAAATTCTTATGCGTAATCTATGAACTATTAGGGTTTTGGCTTACGCGTAAGGTTTTCTACGCCTAACTGTTTAAATGAGTGATTGTGATTAAATCTATTATAGAATGAGTGTTAGTGTCAAAATTGATGTTATGATGATTTTATTTCAGGCTTGCTACGCGTAAAACTCAGAATCAAGGTCATTGAAACTCTACGCATAAGGATCACCTTACGCGTAGAAAGTTATGCGTAAGAGTAATCTTACGCGTAACTGTTACGCGTAAGGTTCTACAAAGGGACTACGCGTATCCTGTGAAGGATATGCGTAAACAGTGACCTCTACGCATAAGGTCTATTCTTACGAGTAAGCCTTACGCGTAAGGTTTTTATACGCCTACGCGTAAGCTCTACGCATAAGGTCCCCTTTTCCTACGCGTAATATTTCTTACGCGTAAGTAAGGATCCTACGCATAAGCTTGCGTCTACGCGTATATTTCTTCTATTTACGCATAAGCTACCATTTCTACGCCTAAGCCTTGATCAAACCTTCATTATGAATTGTTACGCGTGCAAACTTGTAAATAAATAAATCATAACGTCACGAAACCAATAATGTCACTAATAAACTTAAACGTTTAATATGTTGTGTTAAATAAGTGATAACATAAACTTTAAAACTTAAAGTTAACTAACTCACGAAACTTATCACGACGTCATTGGACTATTAAACAAACAAGTGACTTTGGACTCGTAACAATCATTGATATTGTACATTCAATAATTAGACAATAAAACCTTCTGTTGACTAACATTATGTCTTTCGATATGTTGGTTCTTTTGGCTAATGTTATTTCAGATCACGACATGGCTGCTCAAATGAATGTGGATGCACCAGATGTTCTCACAGTTGCCGATATCTTTCCTAATGGCTATCCAAGGAAGATTGGAAAGAACAACCTTCGGGTTGACTTTGAAACCCTCACCTGCTCAGAATCTTCCTGTTTGATTGCTATGGATATTCTCAAAAATCATCCCTACCAGAACATGCTCTCACATTCTGCTATAGCACCGGAGATCTACATTCAACAGTTCTGGAATTCAATGCAAAGGATCAAAGGTCAAAGTGCAGTGACAGTGACGCTTAATCACAAACAAGTCACCATCACACATACAGACTTAACGGGCTGTTCTTCTCATCCCTGACATCGAGCCAACCGATTTCTATGCCACACCTACTGAAGAGACAGTTTTGCAATTCTTGATTGATATTGGCTATGATGAAGCATCAGGAATTATCACTAAGCATTCTCATGTGGAGCTTAAGAACATTCCTCAACCGTGGAGAACTCTCTACATCATCATCACCAAATCTGTCTCTGGTCGTGATAGTGGCTATGAGCATCCCAAGCTCATGGAACTGCAAATCTTCTGGTCATTAATCAACATGAAGCACATCGAACTAGAAGCTCTGATATGGGATGACATGATGTCATTTCTCAAAAAGCTTGGCTCAAAGATTCCCTATGTCAGATACACTAAACTGTTGATCCAGAGAGCACTTGGTCTTCATCCTGATATTCCCAAGAGGCTCAATGACCCCGACAATCACGACATGTTGACTGAGCCTATTTTAACTGTTAGAATCAAGGAAACGTCAACAAAGAAACAGGGTGATGTGTTACCTGATCACCTTCTGTCTAACGAAATCAAAAAGCTCGAAACATACAAAAGGTATCTAGTTGCAGTGAAAGAAGGCAAAGTTGGTCATCTTGATGAGAAACCTTCTGGGACACCTACACAGAGAACCAGAAGAGGAAGTGCAGGGAGTGCTGCAAGCACTGAGAGTCAGAGGAAGTATCCCAAAAGAAATCCTCCAAGAAAAAGGACTGTTCCTGCTAAGGAAGTTGTTCCTATTCCCATTCCCAAATCTGAACTGCAAAAAGAACTAGTGGACGAAAGCTCTGAAGATACACAATCAGACGAAGAGGTCTTCCACTCTGAACCTGCAACCGACATTAATCCTTCAGTAGCCAAACCTCCCAGTCCTCCAGCTATTCAAGGAAAAGGGAAGACTCCAGTACTTGTACCTTATGATGAAAGCTCAAGCTCAGATGAAGAGCAACTGGATACATCCTACAGGAAGAAGTTTAAAATCGTTCGACACCTATAAAAGGCTAAAGAATTTGAACAAGATCAAATGCGTGGCCCCGGAGGGTCAAGTGGTGGTGTCCACTCTTCACCAGATCCTGATGCGGTTAATCGACCCGATAAGGGAACTGGTGCCACCACTCTTGTGCAACAGCAAAAGCTTGTGGAGGACTCTACTGATTATAACATTAAGGAACCAGAAAAGGATAAGTCTGAGAAAGAAAAGACTGATGAAGAGGCCCGGACTCAGACGGAAGTAAAAGCTAAATCTGGACAAGATGACGAAGGGAATTATGATGATTTTCTTCTCAACAGTCCAATTCGTTCCAAGGAGGACACTACTGCACCTCCAAAGGACCCTGAGCCTCCTCATGTCTCCTCATCATCAGATTCATCATCTCATTCTTCACCACCACCATCTAAAAGATCAACCAAATCAACATCCAAATCAGTGAAGAAGCCAACTCGATCTTGGACTTCTCATACTCATAAAAGAATTGTGAATGCTGTCAAACAAGTCAGAAAGAAAGACATGCTCTACAGGAAGATGAATTTCTACGCTGATCAGATACAGTATCTTCATGATGAGACCAACAAGATGCAAGTTGAAAGGGAGTATGTCCAGAAGCTTATGAAAGATGATCTTCAAAGGAAAATGGACGAGATGATCAAAGGATACACTCACAAGTTCCTTCTTGACGTCGTTCCTAAACTGACAAAGGAGATGTATACCAGACAACTTTATCTGAATCTCTTACATCTGGCCAAGCAAACCATGAAATCAACTCCAATGAATGTGAACATCAATCCAGTTGAACCCACAGTCTTTTCAGATGATGAATTGGTGAACCGGCTAGTAGCTCAAATGTCTAAACGCTCTGCAACGTTTGCCTCCCACGAAGCTAAATTGTTTGAAGCATTGCTGGAATACCAACTCAGGTCAGCATACAGAAAAGAAGCTGTAACGCCTAAACGTTCAAGAGACAATGAAGACAAAGATCATGATAAGGATAACGAGCCCAAACGCCCAAAGAAGTCTGGTGAATCATCTTCAATGCAACCTCCACCCCAACAGACTCCAGCACAACAAAAGTCTCCTCCTCGTTCTTCTACTGATAAACCTCAGGACTATTCTGAATTACCACCCCAGACTCAGAAAACCGATGATCATTTTGAGTACACGGGTGGTGACGATGAGGAATTCCGTGAGCCCCTACAACAACCCAACTCTCCTAAACAAGCTAAGAAACCAGAATCTTCATCTAGGCCTAAGAAAAAGAAGAAGAAGGCGCCTACTACTGACGTCGTATCATGGCTAGATGAAGATGACACAGAGGAATTTGAATGGTTTTCTACACTTGTTAATTCCACCCCCTATCCAGCTGAAGGTCAAGATCTGGTAGACGGTAATACATTGGAGCATGCTAAGATACTGCAAGAAAAATTCCGAGTAAAGAAGATGACGAAATCTGAGTTGAGGCGAATCAAGAATGAAGCTTTTCAACTGTTAAAAGATAGCTCGGAAAGTGCCATCGAGGTCGAATATCACCTTGAAAACATTGCTCGAGCTATGTCTAACAACATGGATTGGCTTAACCCAGAAGCAAACATCGACTTCACCAAACGGAACAACCCTCCATATTACACAGACTGGTCTAAACCTCTACCAACAATTGGCCAACCAGATGAGCCAAGGATTCCATTCCGATATTTCTTCAACAAAGACTTGGAATTTCTTCTACACGGTGGCGATGGTTCAAGGAAATACGCTACATCCTTGACACTTCCATTCCCTGCAGCCATATACTCTACTTGCATAGCCATCGAGGAAAGAGCTAACCACATGTTTTCCAACAATGTGGTAGAGTATGACCGTGATGCAATGTATGGGATTCACCATTGGCCGGAACGCCAAAGAATCTACTACAGAAGCTGCCAGGTTCAGAAGTCTCAACATGCAGTGTTCAGTACTAAGAGTATGGTTGCCATCAAACACGTTGATCTTTCGTCCAAATGGGACTACACTTTTCTCAAGAATATTGTGGTCAAAAGGCAAGACGAAAGGGATTATGCATTCTCTGAAGCTGACTTTGAGAATTTGTCTCTCAACGACATTGAAGACATGTACCTTGCCAAAGTACAGGGTCGCATGAGACAATTTTCAACTGAAGTACAACGTGAGTTCATCAAGTCATTGCTCATCTTCATCAGACGCATAGTCATCAAAGAACGTGTAGAAGATCTCCAGCTTGCAGTTGAATCATATCAGACCCGTGTCAACTTCACTCCACCTCAGCTTGATCTTCCCGATATCAACCAGCTCTCACAATATACACTCATCAGCAAACCATTCGGCGTCGTTTACCGCAGTGAACTTCAACAAAATTGCTTAATGGCGTGTAGTGATCTTCAAAAGTTTGGGGATCACACTTTGAAGATGGTTAGGGACGGATTGGCTTATAGGTTGAAGGATATACGTCAAAAGATTGGGTCTCCTAAGCGATGGAATTCTCAGGATCGAAGGGATGTGAGGAGGATCATCAGAATGATTGATGAAAGGTTGTATCGAAGGGATTAGTTCAGAACATTGGAAAGCTTTGTTGGTGGTCGACCCAGGATTAACATCACTGGCTATCAACGCCCTGTTCGCACTCCTGGCAACATCACTGGACTTCCTGGTACCCCTTGAACTGCTTCTATTTTATAATATTTTGGATGTATGATTTATTATCACGATGGCTTGTGCACACATTTCAGTGTACAACCCGTTCTTGTCAAGAAAGGACCCTGTGGTACGCTTCAGTGCCATAATCCTTATAAAAGGAGCGAAAGCTTCTTACTTTTGAGTAAAACCTATCGAACCTTTCATTTTTCAAGGTTTTGCTCAAAAGAACAAGTACTTCCCCTTATGATTTTCAAAACCTCAACCGTTTATATCACTTGTTGAGGGGGAGTATTTGACTTAAAACTTTGTTCACAAATTGTTCACAATGGTCATCTTCCCGCAACACTCGAAATGGTCGTATTTATTCTCAACTTTTCAAAAATAACATTTTATATGCCATTTTTGAGGGGGAGAAAATTATGTGATAAGAAATATGTTGTGTAAATGCAAATGAATCTTTGTGCTATAGAATTAACCAACGAATTGACGGTACTTAACTGTTAGTAACTCTAAAAGACTTGTCCAGGACGGGTAATAATTTCAAACTAGTTCGCTAGTAATGTAAACGTGTCTCGCAAAGGACTTGTCTGAGTAGAATGTACCATTCGAGAAACTCTTGGTAGACATGAACTCCGACGGGTTTGACAACCTTTCGAGGTTTGTCTACACCTTCAAGGTAGTTATTAGAGCTAGTTGTCACCTAAAAACTGACAATGTAACTCTTTAACTATGCAACGTAACCGTGTCTCGCGGGGGATTGTCTATCTTGAGTTGATCAATTCATAAAGTGTGCGCTCTTTCCCCACTGTGCAGATTTCCGTAAAAACTCTTAAGCACATGTGGAGGGGGAGTATTTCTGCAAAAGATCAAACTTTTACAATGGTACAAAATGTTTTACAATCATAACCATTGTAAAAGATTTTCTTGAAAATTGGTTTTATGGCAACATAGGTTAGTCATGGAGTTATAAGGTGACTAAGGTTAGGAATAACCGTCCTATGATCCGCCAGAGCCGGAGGGATCTACCCAAGGACATCACAAATAGTTAGTACTTAGAAGTCCTTAGGTACGATTATAAAAAGGAGAAAATGAGAATCGGAGAAAGAAGGAGTTGAAGAATTAAAAAAAATGCAAAGAAAAGGGTGAAAAGAAATAGCCCTCCAAATTATTCAACTTAGGGCAGACACCGGGTTCAATTCATATGCTATTGGTTGTCACTTAGTGACGCCGGTATTGAAGATTAAAAGTCATCATGGACCCAGTGACGCAGGCACTAAACCTTCTTAGCCACTCAAGTTTCTCCCAAAAGAAGCTTGTTTCATTCTTACAGGGAACCCTACGTAAACTATTGGCTTTCTCTTAGAGATCGCTGGTATTGAAGAAGGAGACCCTCTCCCTAGTCTCTGCTCAGGAATAACCAAAACGCACTATTGAGTCTAGAGCCACGAGATTCATCAAAAGATCTCTTAGGTACACTTGACATTTCATCACTTGATGTTCAACAATAAGAACATCAGTGGTACGTTATCGAGTCCTTCACAGATCTTAGCAATCTGTCTAGAACATTTATGAGAGGTTCACAACTGTGATTCTCAGTGATTGAATGAAAACTCCTGCCAGGGTCAACATCAAACAGCCCTGACAGCAGGTCACTTCGGTAACTCCCCGTGCATTACGCTTAGTGTGTCTCAAACGGTCTACAGTCGTGAGGTGATGCTTCGGTGTACCTCAGCGACTCATCTGAACTGTAGGTGTACTTCGGTACATCGTGTTATCTCACTTGTGGGACTCCAGTTCAGGAACGGCCTTTGTAAGAATTAGAGTTGTGTTTTCACACTATGCTGTTAACACTCTCGAAGTTCAAACTTGTATGTGCCGGAAACCGCTTATTACTAACCGTTTTCATGTTTTCATCTTATGGAAGCTCCGGAGCGGAATGATCGTGCAGATTCTTCACATGCTTATGCCAACATCATCACTAATGGAAGTTTTATCCAAAAGCAACACAAAAGTCAGATTGATTCTTCATCAAATCAAAGAATCTACAAAGTTAAAGACTTAAAGAACTTCATCAGTACTGAAATCCAACGTCAAAGAGCGTGTGAGCATGTTGAAGAGTGACGTGGAGACACTGTAGCAGCGAAGCAGACCTGAGGCAGACTTGATGCAGACAACAACAACATACTATCACTACCATCACAAAGAACAATGATCAAAGAACAAAGTTAAAGATGACGTCAAAGCAAAACTATTTAAAGAAAACAATTTCTCTACACTGGGGAGATTGTTCGAATCAAGGCAATTCTCCTCACAAGAAAGAAGAATGTCAAAAGACGTCAAAGCTACTATTACATCAAAGCCTTCACCGTTCATATTCATTCATCACCAACACTTAGGGGGAGATTGTTGGAATCACTCCTAAACCTAAATCAAGTGTTAGTGATTCATATGTAATAGGTAGTTTAATTATGGCCTTTATGTTTGTTATTAGCCTTAAGCTTATGTAGAAGGCCCATGAGCTTAGGCCCAAGCCCATAGGAGAAAGGAAGGGACTAGGAAGTGTTGCCCTAGCTTCCCTCCTATAAATACTATGTAATAACCCTCACTTGAGGGTTGGTTGTTCAATTTATTCTCTTTCACACATATCTACGCATAACCGGTTACATTCATACGTGTGTGTGTGTTTGGTTTATTGTTCAATCGCCTTTATCTCTTTCTATTAAGCTTGTGTTGTAAAACTAGTGACCTAACAGACCTCTGAAGTTGCATCTATCGGGCCAACTATCCATAGAGAGATCTAATTAAGCTTCGTTTCTTCTTTGTCGACCCAAGAGATAGTTACCCTTTCCTTTCAGCATCCAATCATTTGCTTATGTGGGATCCGGATCGGGAACATTCTTTAATACCATGATATCTGCATACGTTAGTCCACACAAACAGATATATGGTGGTCGACAACACCCAAACAGCAATCGACTAATAAAAGTCTATTCAACATATCAATCAGATCATATAAAGCATGGGAATTATGTTTTCATCAAACTCTAACCATCTAAACCTAAAAATCATATCCTAGATTCCTAGTCCTTCAACATAGGTAAACATATGGGAATTCTTGTTACTACGAGGGTGGGCAACCGGATGATTTACCGGTTACCTTGTCCACGTCATCACTATAGTTTGAGATGTTACAAGCAAGTTACTATAGTTCACGGGGTTTATTAAATAGGTTACTGAACTTTAAAAAAAAGTTACTATCCGTTTTTATACATTTATGTATGTTTATCTGTCTTCGTATTTTCTTTACGTTTTTCTCCATTTTCGTACGTTTTTATACGTATTTATACGTTGTGTACGTTTTCTTTGTTGTCGTTCTTTTTTTACGTTTTTCTCCATTTTCGTACGTTTTTGTATATTTCTGTATGTTTGTTTACGTTTCTATTCGTTTTTATACGTTTGTGTATGCATTTCTCTACTGCCGTACCTTTTTTTACGTTTTCGTACATTTTTCTATATATGTTTGTCCATTTTCGTACGTTTTTGTATGTATTTATCCATTTTTATATGTGTGTGCACGTTTTTCTATATACCTTTTTACGTTTTTATACATTACTGTATGGTTTTGTACATTTTCGTTCATTTTCATACATTATCTTACGTTTTTGTACGTTTTCATACTATTTTTACGTTATTCTACACCTTTGTATGTTTTATACGTTTTTATGTTTTATATGTTTTATACGTATGTATGTTTAATATGTTTTTAGGTTCTATACGTTTTATCTTCTTTAATACATTTGTATGTTTTATACGTTTTTACGTATAAAAATGTAAGAAAACATATAACAACGTCCAAAAACGTATAATAACATCCAAAAATGTATAATAACGTATAAAAACATATCAAAACAAAAAAATACTTTCAAAAAAGTCTAATAACGTCCAATTGCGTATAAAAAAACATAAAAATGTGTGCAAAATTGTAAAAAAAAACGTGCAAAAACCGACAAAAATATAAAAGAATGTAAACGTATAATAACGTCCAAAAAGTTGTTATAAAAAAAACGTATAAAAATATACACAATTTTAGAAACTTATTTGTATATTAACTTAAATGTAAAAGAATGTAAACGTATAGTAACTTAAATGAACATTTTGGCAAACTTTAGTAACTTATTTGTATATTAACTCATTTTCTTAATATAAATGAAATCTAAAATATTTGCCACGTAGTATTATTACCGGTAATTCTAGGTTACCAAAACAAGAGTAACAAATATAACCGGTCACAATAAGTTGAGTAACCAGAATAGCAACAAAAAAACTTTAGTGACTTAGGAGAAATTTCCCGTAAACTTTAGTAACTTTTGTGTATATTAACCCTTTCTTTATCAAGTTGTTGTTCCAATTGTTCTAAGTTCAACAGCAAGTTTCTAGTCAGTGTAGGTAAATTCTGACGGAAGATGGCAATACATGTTGGTTCCGTTGTTGTGGGTAGAAGTAACATGAGGTGAGAGTGAAGTTGTTGATAGGGTATAATGCTACTTTCCTTTTGCATGGCATTCTGTAGCCTGAACAGGTGCAAATCTTTCTCATTGGACTCAGAGCATAAAGAACTCAAGTCATCATTTATTGATTCCATCATCTGTAACCGTTCAGAATAGCTAATATTCTCATGGTTGTCCACAGCATCGTACAATTTAAGTACTTCCGAAATCACTGGGTCAGTAGTGTAAGACATGATGTTTTAGTATACAGGGGATTTTACAAATCTATGATTTAAACCGAGAAATAGATTCTTTCGCGGGATTTTACAAAATCAAGAAGAAACCGTTAAGCAATGACCAATAGAACGTATTAAGATGACTGATGGATCGTCACAATGATAGAAAATTGTGTGTTAGGACTTATTATTGTTTGTAGGATTAGCATTCTCCTTGTTCTCACGGTCGTTTTGATGGGTAGAACGCTGAAAACGGAGTTAAGGTTCAAAAGTTATGGCCGTTTGAAGTTTTGATGTAAAAAGTCAACTTTGGTCAAACCACAAGTTGCTAGACAGACAAGTTGCTAGACTGACAAATTGCTAGAATGACAAGTTGCTAGACTTACAAGTTGCTAGACAGACAAGTTGCTAGACTGACAAGTTGCTAGACTGATATGTGACAAGTCTCTACCAAGAATAAGTGACAAGTCTCTAGATAGATAAGTGACAAGTCTCTAGACAGATAAGTGACAAGTCTCTAGACAGACAAGTGACAAGTCTCTACCAAATATAAGTGACAAGTCTCTACCAAAAATAAGTGACAAGTCTCTAGACAGATAAGTGACAAGTCTCTAGACAGATAAGTGACAAGTCTCTAGGCAGATAAGTGACAAGTCTCTAGACAGACAAGTGACAAGTCTCTACCAAAAATAAGTTACAAGTCTCTACCAAAAATAAGTTACAAGTCTCTAGACAGATAAGTGACAAGTCTCTAGACAGATAAGTGCCAAGTCTCTACCAAAAATAAGTGACAAGTCTCTAGACAGATACATTGAATCTTGACAAACGTTAGACAAGTCTCTACGAAGAACATAACCACAAGTCTCTACTAAGAACATAACCACAAGTCTCTACAAAGAACATAACCACAAGTCTCTACGAAGAACATGACCACAAGTTGCTAGGTAGAAATATTCAAAAGCACCAGTTTTCAATCCAAAAACGACCCAACCACACTGATTCAAGCCTTCCAAATCAAAACCTAAGCACTTATGATGATTCTAAACACAAAAGTACAATCAAAATTCAAACTTTAACACTAGAAATGATCCAAATGATGCAAATATCACTAAACTTTTTCAAACCCAAAAACCATATAAAACCACTAGAAATCCAAGAACATGTAAGAGAGATGATCAAACCATGGCTCTTGATATCATTTGTAACATATTGGATTTCACAAACACACAAACAATCACAAATAAGGGGCGTACAATATGAGGTTTTAGAGAGAGAAAGTGGAAGATGGGAGCCTTTCTAGAGAGAGAAAGTAAACAAAAGAAAGAAGGTTAGATTGAGTGAAAGGTCCAACCCTCTACCTTGGGAGGTAGAAGGTATTTATAGTTTTACATAATACGCCCTCCTGACGGGCTGTGGATCAGGCATACAGTGGGTAAAGACCCATCCTTCCTCCACGGTGTTACACTAAACTAAACTAATAACTAAATAACTAACTAAATAACGTAAATAACGACACGTCTACGAGCTAACATATGCTAGACTATAATTGGGGTGACCGACACTTTAACATGGAATTTCCAATTCCTAACACGGATACCTTTGAAAAACCGATCGATGTGCTCAAAAACTCATTTCTCTTGCACTTCGACTGTGTAGTAAGTTTTTCAAAATTAAAAGGGGTATTTATGATTGAAAAATTGATTTTTCTCATAAAACCTTCGTCGTATTGCAAAACTCTTTCTGCAAGCAATACGTGATTGTTTTCAAATCAGTTTCAATCAATCAGTAAATCTCAATTTGCTGGTTCACTCACTCCGTGTTGTCTTCTTTGAGACGTTCCGGTTTGAGAACGGCTAGAGCAGCTGCGAAACCCTGTCAAGGAGATTCTTCGGAATTTTACCTGATCACAGGCAGTACTTGTACTGATCAACGGGGAATCGTGGGCCGTGCACCTTAATTCAACGAAAGTGATCAAAGACACTTTCGTGCGCTTTTATTGCTAACTGTTGTCTGCATGAACACCCAACGGTTGCAGCTAATCAGAATTGAGGAGTCAATCCATAGCCGCATGCTCACACAACACGTTCATTTCTAAAGAAATCATGAAAAGTACATATCTTCATCAACGACTCTGATATATTCACTCCATGCTTCTGCAACGCCGCTGCAAATATCATGAATCAACAGAAGCTTCCGCAACTCTGATAAGAAGATATCATGATCTAGAATGTGAGCATGTCGGTCCAAAAGTCATTACTTCACATGTTGGCAATCCTACATCGGATGATCTAGAGATTATGTGTTGCAGATGATCTAAATGAAAGCTCATGATCACTTATCAAAGAATCACTCAAAGCCAAAGAATCACTACTACAATACAAAGTTAAAGATTGAGAAGCTATAAAGTCTATGAGCTCAAGCATTAAAGATTATAGATTTATGATAGGACTTTCAATGTAATTATTGGGGTGACCTCCCTTAGGGGGAGATTGTTAGGATTTAGAAAATCCATGATGAAGTGTCGGTCACCCCAACATCTGTTTAGCATATTACAGCTCGTAGACATAACACTCTATTAGTTAGATTACTAGTAGTATAAGTAATACCGTGGAAGAAGGACGAGTCTTTACCCACTGTATGCCTGATTCACAGCCCAAAGGAGGGCGTAGTTATTTGTATAAATAGCCCTCTCCCCACAAGGGAGAGGGTTGGATGTTCACTTGCTAATCTAACCTTTCATTTAGATTTTATCTCTCTAGAACATCTCACTTTCTCTCTCTAAACTCTATTCCATACACCTCATCATTTGTGTTTGATTATGTGTTTATGAAAACCAATGTTACATGTTTAGATTGCAACTGTGGTTACACTTTTACATATTTATATTTCATCGCTGGACAACCATGTTCTAATCTTCATATCTGTTAGAATTATTATGGTGGACTTAATCTGGTAACTAGACTGCTATTTGTGATGTTATACGAAGCTAGCATATGCATGCCAATTTAGTATAGTAGTAGTTCATGTTTTGTTAGGAAAGATGTCGGGCTTCACGACATCAAATTGAGAGGATTTGCATATGCACCCCAACAAGGGATGTTTCCTTTATAAGCTTGAAACTTTACTTGGCCACTGCTTAATTATGTCAAGAAGTTCATGTACACCCTCGTCATTATGTTAAATCCCTTGTATTTCATAATCGCCTATTAATATATAGTTCATGTACAAAACTCACGTTGTTTGGAAAACTATACTCTGGTTTATTTGTCATCAGAGGAAGGTTGTAGAGAAATCACTGTCTCAAAAGCACCCACCAATGCCCCTACCTTGGTCTTCATGTCTTTGGCAAGCTTAATCGATGTTTCTTCTATTACACGATTAAGCAACTCTTAAGCTACTTTCTCTTCTTGCTCTTGATGCTTCAAAGTTACTTTTTCAGAGTCGTTATCTTCCCCATTATCCAAGACTCTTCCTCTTCTAAATTTGAGCTTCTTAGGATCATTATCCTCAGGCTCGAGTTCAAGAACCCTTCTGTTGGGATATAGAAAGATAAAGTGCTGAAGAATGATAAAGTACTGAAGAAAGTCAAAGTGCTGAAGAAAGTCAAAGTACTGCTAATGAAGAAAGTCAAAGTACTGCTCAACATCAAAGTACTGCAAAGCTTAAAGAATTGTTATATCGTTTATGGAAAGCTTTGTTATTCTAGAATATTCTTAGTTTAGATTACTTGTCGTACAAGGATTAGAGTTGTAAACCGACTAGGGTTATCCTTATGCCTATAAAAGGACCCCTAGATTGACATTAGAGGTATGAATTCGTACGCAGTATTAGAGAATATTAGAGTTGTTAGGGTTGTTAGTGAATATGTATATCAAGCAGGTTCTAAGTATTAATAAAATCGTTGAAGTTAAAATTAATTCTTCTTAGCTTTATTGAAGTAGTTTCCTGATAAGGTTTTCAAATATACCATTTTGAGGGGTCGTTTAAGCCCTTATTTGATCACTTTTGTATCCGTTATTACTTAATATCGTTCCTTTTCACTTTTTAGGTATCTTGAAGGCAAAATGCTGGAATGACACTTATTCGGACGAAAAGGCGCAAATATACGGAGAAAATGGCCAAAGTCAAGAATCGAGACACTCAGGCTGCTCGAACTGAAGGGGACGGCGTCAGGTGTTATCTGCGACGCCGTCGCATCACTTTTGTGACGGCTCAGTAGCCAAATTGCTTATTTACAAGTGACGGTGTCAGGCTTTAAAAGAGTAGGTCGTCGCAACTCAGACGGCCTAGATTTGATCCAGACGGCGTCAGAGACTGAAGGGGACGGCGTCACAAGCATAAGGTGACGCCGTCGCAAGACTAACGTGGCCAAGACAAAACCCTAATGACGGCGACCCGACGGCGTCACAAATCAAAGGGTGACGCCGTAGCATATGTAATCTTATATATAGAATCCGAATTTTTTAGTTTTCAGTGTGTAGTCTTTTGGAGTAAAAACCTAAACCGAACCAAGGCTGTCTTGTATAGTATTTTAGGGTTCCAAACCCTATCTTACATCAAGATAAGTGTTTTACTTCAATAATTCAATTATGTCTTCAATTACTTGTGTGTATGCTTGCATGTTCTCCATGTCCGGCTAATTTACTTGTGTGTTTGCTTAGGGAATATGAAACTTAATTATTGAATATTGATTGGTTGTCTCTTATCTTAATTGTTAATGATCTAGTGATGCGATAGGTCATCCGTTGTGTAGTTAATGCTTGATTAATCTTTGTGAACCTTAGTTTATAACACCTAGAGTTGTTGTAGGCTAAACCATCCGAAGAGTACCTTAGAGTTAAAGTTTATAAATCCTAGAGACTTTGTAGGTGATAACCTTTGGTAGTTTCAAAGAGTTAGGGATAAACGCATACCCTACGACCTTAGATACACAACGCGATTAAGAATAAGGACGTGACAATTCAACCATCAATAGGAGATAATTAAGGAGTAATAAAACCTAAGTAAACACATTTTTAAACCATCATACGAGCACACAATAATTAGACATAGACTACCCTCACCTTAGTTAATTAGACAATTAGACAAGTAGAGTAATCGGTAGAAATACCAACCCCCAAATCCAAACCCCGAGATTCGTACCTTTCCATTTCCTAAAAAACATAAAAAGATAAAAAAATAATCTTCCTCAACCCCAACCTTAGCATAGTAACTTCTCACTAGCATTCCTATTCCCATATAGAACGATATCAATTCTCGTGGCTTACCCTAATACTACACTACAATGATTAGGTTCATTGCCTAGGGTGTTGAAAAACTTGCTCGACGAAAAGGAAGTTCCTTTGACCCCGAACGCGCTGCGTAAGCGTATCATTTCCGCATACTTAATAGAGTAAATTAAGTGTTTCATTGTTAGTAACTTAGGATTTATCCAAGGTTTCTAAGCCCTTACAAGCTACATAAGTTAGTTTGGTTAGAGTATATCGATCCAACACCTTCCCCTTCTAAACTTTACTTCCATCCCCCCTTCTGCGTTGTCATCTGAAGTTTCCAACTCATAATCATCTTCACATACAGTAACGTCTTCATTGTCAGTTTGCTCAACGTCCAAATTTGAAACTTGTTCTTCAGAAGAAGAGTGCGAGCTTTTAGAGTTGTGAAGATTGGTTGATTCTGCTGTTAAATCTTTAAGAGACTCGGTCATTTCAACAGTTGGAGTGACAAATTCCAACTCTGCAGTCTCAGCATCAAGAAATTGCATTTTTGTCATTTCCTGAACCTTACCGGAAATCAACTGCTTAAGTTTCTCTTTTGTCATTTTAGTTCGATCCTTTTGACGAGACACAAGTTTATGGTTCCTGGGCTTAGGAGATACTCTTTTTATAGAAATTGGCTTCGTTTTTACATGGTTAGTAGCCATTCTTTTTGTCGGCAAATTATATTTTGAAGCTCCAACTTTTTTAGATGGTTCCCGCTTGTTGACTTTAGCAGGTTGAGTAGGTGCTCGAAATTTAGGATTTGAAGAATTCCTAGGTGTTGTTTTTGTTATCTTCCTTCCATCCAAAGGATCTACAGTCCTTTTTCCTCTATTCTTAACCACTGGCATTTTTCTTGATCCCAATCTCCGTGTTGGTCTTTTTAATTCCAGTGTATCATCTGTCATACCATGTTTACACCGATCATGACAAGAACCGGTAAAAGGTCTGAGATAACGAGGGAGGACGTTATGATATTCTTCTACAATGGGTAATTGACATAATTAAGCAGTGGCCAAGTAAAGTTTCAAGCTTGTAAATATTTGTTGATGATGTATTAGATTTTGGTTCAAACTCTTGAAGACAAAGTATAAATGTGTATGGACTAAAATACCCTCGACTACAAAATAAAAATCAGACATTGACTTTGGCATTAGTGGTCAAGGGACTTCTTTGGCATTAAAAACCCATGTTTTGGACCTCCAGCGATGAAAACGCCTAGGTTTGTCCCAATGTGATGTGCATGTACAAGTTTAGGGACGAACGGTGTATTTTACTCTTATTATTATTATTATTATTATTATTATTATTATTATTATTATTATTATTATTATTATTATTTTATGAAACATCACTTTATTAGAAGAATCTTATTATTATTATTATTATTATTATTATTATTATTATTATTATTATTATTATTAGGGTGAAGGCTGAGAATACGTAACTAACTTTCTCAAATATACCGATGCACGTAACATACAAATTTTATTACTTTTGTACGTAAATAACTTTCAAATTATGATCAATGTACGTAATGTGACCGGTAACTACAAGTTACCAGGTCAAAAGTTTCAAATTATTATCAATGTACGTAAATAACTTTCAAATTATGATCAATGTACGTAATGTGACCGTTTTTCTTACGTTTTGTCCGTTTTTCTTACGTTTTGTCCGTTTTTGTTCCGTTTTTATCCGTTTTTCTTACGTTTTGTCCATTTTTGTTCTGTTTTTGTCCGTTTTTCTTACGTTTTGTTCCGTTTTCGTCCGTTTTTCTTACGTTTTGTCTGTTTTTTTTTCTTTCTGTTTTTGTCCGTTTTTCTTATGTTTTGTCCGTTTTTCTTAAGTTTTTGTTCCGTTTTTGTCCGTTTTTCTTACGTTTTGTCCGTTTTTGTTCCGTTTTTATCCGTTTTTCTTACGTTTTGTCTGTTTTTGTTTCGTTTTTGTTCGTTTTTCTTATGTTTTGTCCGTTTTTCTAACGTTTTGTCCGTTTTTGTTCCGTTTTCGTCCGTTTTTCTTACGTTTTTGTCCGTTTTTCTTACGTTTTGTCCGTTTTTGTTCCGTTTTTATCAGTTTTTCTTAACTTTTTGTCCGTTTTTGTTCTGTTTTTGTCCGTTTTTCTTACGTTTTGTCCGTTTTTCTTAGGTTTTGTTCCGTTTTCGTCCGTTTTTCTTACGTTTTGTCTGTTTTTTTTTTTCTGTTTTTGTCCGTTTTTCTTATGTTTTGTCCGTTTTTCTTAAGTTTTTGTTCCGTTTTTGTCCGTTTTTCTTACGTTTTGTCCGTTTTTGTCCGTTTTTCTTACGTTTTGTCCGTTTTTCTTACGTTTTGTCTGTTTTTGTTTCGTTTTTGTTCGTTTTTCTTATGTTTTGTCCGTTTTTCTAACGTTTTGTCCGTTTTTCTTACGTTTTGTCCGTTTTTGTCTGTTTTTCTTACGTTTTGTCCGTTTTTGTTCCGTTTTTGTCCGTTTTTCTTACGTTATGTCCGTTTTTCTTACGTTTTGTCTGTTTTTGTTCCGTTTTTGTTCGTTTTTCTTATGTTTTGTCCGTTTTTCTAACTTTTTGTCCGTTTTTGTTCCCTTTTTGTCCGTTTTTCTTATGTTTTGTCCGTTTTTCTTACGTTTTGTCCGTTTTTCTAACGTTTTGTCCGTTTTTGTTCCCTTTTTGTCCGTTTTTCTTATGTTTTGTCCGTTTTTCTTACGTTTTGTCCGTTTTTGTTTCGTTTTTGTTACGTTTTGTCCGTTTTTCTTACGTTTTGTCTGTTTTTGTTCCGTTTTTGTTCGTTTTTCTTATGTTTTGTCCGGTTTTCTAACGTTTTGTCCGTTTTTCTTACGTTTTGTCCGTTTTTGTTCCGTTTTTGTCCGTTTTTCTTACGTTTTGTCCCTTTTTTTACGGAACAAAACGGACAAAACGTAAGAAAAACGGAACAAAAACGGACAAAACGGACAAAACATAAGAAAAACGGACAAAAACGGACAAATGTAAGAAAAACGGAACAAAAACGGACAAAACGTAAGAAAATCGGACGAAAACGAAACAAAAACGGACAAAACGTAAGAAAAACGGACAAAAACGAAACAAAAACGGAGAAAACGTAAGAAAAACGGACAAAAACGGACAAAACGTAAGAAAAACGGAACAAAACGTTAGAAAAACGGACAAAACGTAAGAAAAACGGACAAAAGGTAAGAAAAACGGACGAAAACGGAACAAAAACGGACAAAACGTAAGAAAATCGGACGAAAACGGAACAAAAACAGACTAAAACGAAACAAAAACGGACAAAACGTAAGAAAAACGGACAAAAACGAAACAAAAACGGACAAAACGTAAGAAAAAGGGACAAAAACGGACAAAACGTAAGAAAAACGGAACAAAACGTTAGAAAAACGGACAAAAGGTAAGAAAAACGGACGAAAACGGAACAAAAACGGACAAAACATAAGAAAAACGGACAAAAACGGAACAAAAACGGATAAAACGTAAGAAAAACGGTCACATTGCGTACATTGATCATAATTTGAAAGTTATTTACGTACATTGATCATAATTTGAAACTTTTGACCTGGTAACTTTTAGTTACCGGTCACATTACGTACATTGACCATAATTTGAAAGTTATTTACGTACAAAAGTAATAAAATTTGTATGTTACGTACATCGGTATATTTGAGAAAGTTAGTTACGTATTCTCAGCCTTCACCCTTATTATTATTATTATTATTATTATTATAAACGTCACTTTAATATAAATTCATAGGATTTACAAGAAATTAATGGGAAACCGAGATACTATCTGAGCTCCCACTTCTCTAGCTATAGCAAAGCAAATCCTACTAAAAATATGGGTAGCAGTACGTACACTGAATCTTATTATTATTATTATTATTATTATTTTCGTCATCATAATATTAAAGTAATCGTAATGCCAAAGCTCCTTATATGTACGAGATTATAAATATCAAAACGAGACGCACGTTACTGAAATAAATACACAATACTTGTGTAAAACATTATTTAATAGATTATAATTTAAAATTATCACATATATTTATATTAGGTCTATAAGAAGAGCTACAAAAAGTAATTATATTATCTTTCTGTTGTAGAACTGTTGTCTAAAGGTGTTAGAAAACCGAATATTGAACTTAAAACGAAAAAAACGAGAAACCAAAATCAGAAAACCGAAACCCATTGACAAACCAATCGTTTGATTTTTGTATTTCGTAAAAATCAAAGTTCATAGTTCGATTTGATTTTAGCATAATAACCGCGATACGACGCATACAATCTTTAACTCTATTGTTTAGACTAGAAGGGTACCCGCGCAATTCGGCGGCGGTAATCCGGTGACTATTTTTGTGGCTGATGCGGGGGCGACGGCTGATGTGTTTTTAGGAGTTTGTGTATTTTTGTTTAGAGATGGCGTGCTTAAATGCTTTGCATGTGTTTTTGTGTTGTGTTTGAGGTTTTATATCCCGATCTACCACAAAAACCAAAAGATCTACCACCAATACCACATATAACTGAAACCATAAAAAGCAGTGACTCCAGCGTACTGTGACGACGGACGATGAGGTGGTGACGACCGAGGAAGATCTGATAGTGGTGTACCTAAGAAGATGGTTTCTTATTTGAAAGTGAAAAGACAACAATGTATGTTTTTTTTGTGTCTAAATATGTGTCGTATGTTATTTTATTTTATTTTAATTTTATAACCAACAAGTTGTTACAATAGGTTGTATGAATGTTAGTGGTTACAAGTTGATTGAATTCAATAGGATGTATGAATGTTAGTGGTTACAAGTTGACTGAATTCAATAGGCTGTATGAATGTTAGCGGTTACAAGTTGACTGAATTGAATATATGACTATGGCTTGTTAATTTCCTATTAAAAAAATGTTTTTGTCTTAAAATTTTTAAAACTTCTTTATTTTGAAAGTCTTAAACCTTTTATATTGATTGAGATAGAAAAGACAATAGTGTGTGTCTAAATATGTGTTGTATGCTATTTTATTTTATTTTGATTTTATAACCAACAAGTTGTTACATAGGCTGTATGAATATTAGTAGTTACAATTTGACTGAATTCAATAGGCTGTATAAATATTAGCGGTTACAAGTTGATTGAATTTAACAGGTTGTATAAATGTTAGCGGTTACAAGTTGACTGAATTCAATATATGACTATGGCTTGTTAATTTCATATTAAAGAAATATTTTTGATCTTAAATATTTTAAGACTTATTTATTTAAAAAGTCCTAAACTTTTTATATAGTAGTATAGATTGTTCTTTTAAGGTGTCATTTAATACGAGTGAAAATCATCAAATAGTAACCAAATTTGAGATCTGTTTCAATTTGGTTGGAATTAGTTAAAGTTAGGTGGTGTTTAAATTTAATGTACTACATGTTAATAGATAGATGGATACTTTAGGCAAAAATGCATATATATCTCTCCCAAAGTGAATAATTGCATATATATCTTTTGTATAAGTTTTTTATGCACATAATACAATTGTTTTTATGCATGCTTTGGATATATATACAATTTTGCATTTTCGGGAGGATATATATGCAAAAGCCCCGATACTTTAAGTACACTAATTTCAGAAAACTATATAAAATGAAACAGTTTTGAAACTTTGATGGATTTTATGATTAGTATATAGTTTTTGGTTACTAATGGGTGACATACTCCCTTTATGGGGCATAAAGCCATAAACAATATCGTTCTACGATTTTTGGTGGTAATTAGTTTTTTATTGTCGTATGTATAATTTTACGACACATAAACAATTATTTTATAAGAAAAGTTTTTTTTTTGTTGTCATTGTCGCGTATTTCTTTATTCATGAAATTGCTATTTTATGAAGCATTACAAATTCGATTTTGAAAATACCGAAATTTTATTCGATAAAAGGGTTGTTTGTTTAAGCTTATACGTGGCTTATGAGCTTATTTGTGTTTCGGCTTATATATTATAAGCCCTAATTTTCTGGCTTATTTTAAGATTTGTGGGCTTATATAATATATAAGCCCACAAGTCTTAAAATAAGCCATAAATTTGGGCCTAATGATATATATAAGAGCATTGGGTATGGTGGCTATATCTCTAGCCAAAATGACATGGACATGGTTTTGGGTGTGCCAAATCTTAGCCATTACACCATCATGGCTAGCCACTTTCATTTTAGCCACTTTTCCAACACGCAAAAGACAAAATATTTTCATAATTTTCATTTGAAAATAATGGAGGTGGGTAAGGCCTAAATGGTTATGTTGAAGTTAGTTGTGAGGGAGAGGTATTTTGAGGTTGGAGTATTGAAATAAGGTGGCATGTGGTGGGCCCAAATGGCTAAAAAATAGTAGCCACTATACCTTAGGTTGGGGATCATTTACAAAGTGACAAAAGTTTAAAAAGTATTTACAATGGTTGGATCATAAATCAAGATCTAATCAAATTAAAGAGGGAAATCTACACATAGGGACATGATGGTCATTCCAATAAATATAATAATCAGTTGCGTTTCTTTATTTCCCATCTCCTTTCCCTCTTTATTTCCCACCAGATCCGACTCTCAAATCGAAAGATAAAAGGCGATCTTCGTCCCCGTCACCACCATTGCACCGTCTTTCACCATCACCGTCTTCACGTTGTCAACATCAACGGAACCCCAACATCACCGCTCTTGCGTTACAAACAACCACCATCACCGTCATCTTCATTCTAATGATGTTAGCATATCAAGTAGTAGCAAGGTGTCATCTGTGCCACCAACTCCATATAATGAAGGCGAGATTTTGCAGTCATCCAAATTAAAAAGCTTTAGCTTTTCAGATCTAAAGATGGCGACAAGAAACTTTCGTCCTGATAGTGTGTTGGGAGAAGGTGGGTTCGGGTCAGTTTTCAAGGGCTGGATTGATGAACAATCTTATGTTGCTACTAAACCTGTAGTAGTATTAGGTAATGATTTGTAGTTGAAATGTGATAAGTTTAATGATGCACACCAACTGCTTGATGAAATGCTTCAACCGGATTATGATGTTTTAGCTAATGAAATGACATTAAATGTTGTTTTTTCAGTTTTGTCGATGTGGTGAATGGGCAGTGGGTGTTTGATAACTATAGGGACGAGACGTGCTTGAGGAACATATCAATGTATTTTGCATTTGGAAGGTTGTTTCATAGATGCACAACTGACTTCTTTTTCATAATTTTATAGGTAAGAAAGATAGGTTCAGTTAGTTTATTTGTGTTATCATAGGTTCATCAGTTAGTTTATGCTTTTTTAGTTGATGAACATTAGTTTTTTTGGTTCATCATGTATTTGGTTCATCAGTTATTGAAAAAATAGCGTTCACCAGTTATTTTTGATATTATTCATCAGTTATTTTTTATAACGTTCATCAGTTATTTTTTGATAATGTTCATCAGGTATTTTTGATAACGTTCATCAGTTATTTTTTATATTGTTCATCAGTTCATCAATTTTCTAATAAAAATACGATGTTTATCAGTTCATCAATTATTTTTGATATTGTTCATCAGTTATTTTTGATAACGTTCATCAGTTATTTTTTATAATGTTCATCAGTTTTCGAAAAAATAACGTTCATCAGTTATTTTTTATATTGTTCATCAGTTATTTTTGATATTGTTCATCAGTTATTTTTTATAACGTCATCAGTTATTTTTTATAACGTTCATTAGTTTTCAAAAAAAATAGCTTTTATCAGTTATTTTTTATATTGTTCACCAGTTATTTTTTATAATGTTCATCAATTATATGTGATAGCGTTCATCAGTTATTTTTGATAACGTTCATCAGTTATTGTTCATCTTTAACGTGCAATATCTCACTCATATCATATCGGATTTGAGTGATTCAAATTTCTAGGTAAAAAATGGTCAAAAGCCTACAATTTTCATGTTTTAAGTTTTGTAAAATTCGGCTTTTAAACTAGTCAAAATTAGAGCCGAAAATGCCAAAAATTTCAAGAAAATCAATATCCACTTAAAAAATTGAGATTCATATATTATAATGCATACAAAATTAAAGAGAATTAAATTTAAAAAAATTTGATGAAATCGGTTTTTCATAAAAGTTTGTCGTTTAAAAATTATTTGCGTTTGAAGTTTGAAGGTGAAATAAAAAATAAATTAAAATGACCAAAATGCCTTGTAACCAAATTTAAAAAAAAAATAAAAAAAATAATAATAATAATAGATGGGGACACGTAGCACTGCTCGCCCCTGTTCTCCACACTTTACACACACATACATATTCTTTTCGTACAATTTTGGTAAACTAGTAAGATTTAAGTAATAAGGATTAATTTCATATATCACCCTACTTTCATGATTAATTTCATATATACCTAAAGTGCAAGTATTGAATGCATAATGTACAATGTTTTTAATGCATGTTTAAGTATATATATGAAATTTCCAACTAAAAGGAGGGGAAATATGAAATTGCCCCAAGTAACAAATATATGAGTGAGAAAAAATAATCAATTCATATATAGAAGAGTTATTGACTCATCTCCACCATACATCTAAAAGAAAATTAATTGATGAGATTAAAAGCATTTTATTATTTCACCTATTTTTTATAACTTAAATATCTCTTAAACCGTTAATCGTTAAGCAAAAATAATTACACCATCGCGACGAGCATTTAATTATCTTTCTATAGACGGGCGCTTTGATATACTTTCGAAAAAAGAAAAAAAAACGTTTTTTTCACGTATTTTTCGTCTTTTTTTTTTCGTTTTTCTTCGAAACTGGAATTTGCATGAAATATCATATATGATTTAACACTAATGCGAAGATCACATGTGATATTAGTGTTAAATCACATATGATATGTAATATCATATGTGATACTAGTGTTAAATCATATATGATAGATCACATGTGATATTAGTGTTAAATCACATATGATATACGTATCATATATGATTTAACAATAATATCACATGTGGTATTCAAATTAATGTTAGATCATATATTATTTTTTCATGCAAATTTTAATAACGTAGAAAAACGAAAAAAACTAAAAGAAAAACGTGAAAAACACGATAATTTTTTTTTTGTCAAAAGTATATCAAAGTGCCTATCTATAGAAAAGATAATTAATGCTCGTCGTAATGGTATATTTTTTTTCGCTTGACGATTAACGGTTTGAAAAATATTTATATTTGAAAAAAAAAGATGAAAATAGGTTTTTTTAATTGTAGGGATTAAATCCTTTAGATCTAATAAAAATGGAGGGTGGAGATTGATCCCTTAAAGAAGTTTTTGTCCTAAAATTATGTTAAATCATTCATATAAACAACCTTAGTTAATAATGACACCATGAAAGCCACTCAGATGCTCATGAATGAACCCATTAAGCATCATTTCAAAGCTTCAATACCTTCATTACTAACTATTTGGACAACCCATTGTAATATAATCAAATTAGGAACAGTTTATGACACTTACATTGCCAACAATCTGTTAAACAGCTATCTTAAAAACAGGAATTTAAAACTTGCACACAAGGTGTTCGATGAAATGCCTCAAAGAGATACTGTTACTTGGAACGCGCTTATCGCGGGTTATGTGAACAATTGGGATTTTGGGTGTGCATGGGGGGTGCTATTATGTATGAAGCGTAATGGGTTTGGTTTTGATGAGTATACTTTTGGGAGTGTGTTAAAGGGTGTTGCGTTTAATGAGTGTTTGTTCGTTGGTGAGCAAGTGCATGGGAGTATTGTGAAGACGGGGTATGGGGAGAGTGTGTACTCGAGTAGTGCTCTTTTGGATATGTATGCGAAATGTGGGAGAATGGTGGATGCGCGTAAGGTTTTTGATGGGTTGGGTGAACGGAATACTGTGTCGTGGAATGCATTGATTTCGGGGTATGTGGAAATGGGTGACCGTGTGAATTCGTTTGAGTTGTTTAATTGTATGCATAGGGAAGGTGTGAGGATTGATGATGGCACGTTTTCTCCTCTTTTGACGTTGTTTGATAGTTCTGAGCTGTATAAACCGACAATGCAAGTCCATTGTGTGATTATAAAACATGGGATGTCATGTGATAGCTCTGTAGTTAATGCGACGATTAGTGCTTACTCTGATTGCGGGTCAATTGACGATGCCAAGGGGGTGTTTGATGGTGCAGGTAGCGAGCGGGACATTGTCTCTTGGAATGCAATGTTAGCTGCTAGTTTGGAACATAATAAACAGGCCATGGCATTTAATCTTTTTTCTGAATTGCAAATATCAGGATTTGAACCAGACATTTATACTTACAGTACTGTGATTAGTTCTTGCTTTGAAGAAGATGTTTGGAATCAAGGACAGTCTTTACATGCATTGGTAATAAAAAAGGGAGTTGAACATTTGACACCAATCTCTAATTCATTGATGGCTATGTATAGTGGATCTAATGGCATCTATATGGATTATGCAACAAGAATATTCGAAAACATGGAGGTCAAAGATCAAGTGTCATGGAACTCGATGTTGACAGGACTCTCACAACATGGGTTTAGTGAGAATGCCTTGAATTTTTTTCAGATAATGCAATCTGGGAGCATTGGGATGGATTATTATGCCTTTTCTGCAGTCCTTAGATCTTGTGCTGATCTTGCAACACTACAGTTGGGTCAGCAAATTCATGGTTTGGCACGCAGATCAGGTTTTGAGTCTAATGAGTTTGTAACCAGCTCTTTAGTAGTTATGTATTCAAAGTGCGGGATCATCGAGGATGCAAGAAGTTGCTTTGAGACATCCTATAAGCAAAATGCAGTTAATTGGAACTCAATCATGTTTGCATATGCGCAAAATGGTCAAGGTCACATTGCACTGGATCTTTTCTCTCAAATGAGGAAAAGAAGGGTGAAACTGGATCATATAACTTTTGTTGCAGTTCTAACTGCATGCAGCCACATTGGTTTGGTTGAAGAAGGATATAGCTTCTTAAAACATATGGAATCTGATTATGGAATTTCACCGCGGATGGAACATTATGCGTGTGTGATCGACTTACTTGGACGGGCTGGACGTCTCAAAGAGGCAAAAAATCTGGTCAAATCAATGCCATTTCAACCTAATGCAATGGTGTGGAAAACTTTATTGGGGGCTTGTAGATTATGTGGTGATGTTGAATATGCAACGGAAGTGGCTAAATTGTTATTGGAATCGGAACCTTATGAGCATTGTACTTATGTTCTTTTATGCGAGTTGTATGGACATCTTAGTCGGTGGGATGAAGTTGCCGTTTTAAAGAAAACCATGAAAGAGAAAGGGGTTAAGAAAGTACCAGGTTGGAGTTGGATAGAGGTTCAAAACCATATGCATGCCTTTAATGCTGATAGTCATTCGCATAGTCAGGACCAGGAGATACACCATATGCTGACAAAGTTAATGGACGATATTGCGAATTTGGAAATTTCTTATGATGTTGAAAATTTTATGGATGAGTGGAATGATGGTTCATTTCCTATGGAAGGCTAGAGTCTTCATCATTGTAAGAGTCTTCAAGATCTTAGTCAGGTACTAGATACATTCCACATATCCACGCGTGTCTCATAATCTTTTACTTTCTTTTCATGGTTTGAATCAAATGCACAGCTACTACGGTGAGGGAAAATAGAATTTTTTTTTCTCGCCACAAGTTGATGCCTATGCTATAGTTCTGATTGTTTATCTGACATTGAAACTCTGATAGTTATCATTTCTTACCATAGACTGGAGAAAATCAAACAATGGAGTGTTGTGGCATGTACAAAGAATAGTCTGCATCTAGCGGTGTCATTAATTCACCAATCGATTTAAGATGACACACAGACGGCATTCAGGAGATTAAATCAAGGTATGCCTTAATTTCTTTATAATTGTGAATTTTAAAGTTTTATGTATAGATAGGATTAAATGTTGAGTCACTAATTTACTTGGAGTTGACATCGAGACCCAATGTTTAAACGCTGAAATCATTTTGAACATAATAAATGATGGTAGCTATCAGGTGATAGTTGAGCTGATTCATGTTGGCCTATTGGGTATATAATACGCATAACACTTGATAGTGGATGCACATAGTGGCGACTGAGCGATTGGAATTGCCTACCAGCAGTGGTCCAAATTATGCACAACTTAAGCCTTCTAATTGCATGCTTATATCACAGCACTACAGTTTGAAATGTTTTGTCATTATACGCTATTTGGGTTTTTTATATTTAATGAGGTTACTCAAAATAGATTAAACGTGCCAACTTGCAACATGCATTAGTGATGTTCACATAGGCTCACAACCATATATTTTAGAAAACTTGGTTCTTGTTTTCGTTGGGTGCAAATGCAGTTGACATTGACTAGAACCTAAACCGCACTTCCACTATGGAACGACAATAGGTGAGAAAAAAACCTGTGGACTGTGGGTTTCGTGATGGGTGGGGGAACCTGCGAGTGCGTCTACAGGCAAAAAGATAGACTCTGTTGCGGGTAGCTGCCCAGTCGAAGGTATGGGATATCTGACGCTGGTAACCCCGAAACCCAAACCCATATTATCCATTAGATATACCAGTGGGTATACCAACATAAAAACCAGCCATACATATATACCCGTCCCTTATTGTTATATACATCGTAATTCACAAGTGTATTTCTAAGAAAATGTCTCTGTATTGATCTTCAAGTCCAAAAGTGGACATTTAGTCCTAAATCACCGTCTAAATGTCATCTCGAAGTGTTTATACATGATCAATTTGTATTATATTTATCAATTTATTACTAACTGTTAGATTCCTAACATCTAATCACTTAAACTGTTCGATTTCTATAGCCCCTACTGTTTCTGGTTTGGATTTGGTCTCCTAAGTGGGTAACTCCCTGGAGGTCCCAGGTTCAAACCTTGGGGAGAAAATTAATCCCCATGTGGCCACGGAGGTTCACCTGCGATGAATCCGGGCTATCCAAAAGGGTAGTCATCGGGATTAGTCAGCTCGCAATGTCGAGTCGGAACCCAGGTAAAAAAAAAAAGATTGAAGAATAGCTTATGATGCTACCAAAATATTATAATCACCTCTGGTTCCTTATATTAATGTTCAAGTTGGAATATGGGTGAAATGAATTAGGTTTACAGTTATATAAAATTCTAAAGCCAATTAGGAGTTATGTTTGTGTTCCATTATTTATGTGCAAGTAGATATTTCAGAGACACTTGTCTAAGATATGTTTTTTAACGCCTTCTTTTTTAAGGTTATTAAATATATAATAGATTTTGATAAACTTCCAGTATCTTTACCCATCTTTTCCGTTGACTGTTATTTAATTAGCTATATAACCCGTGGGTACCTGCTGGAAGATACCCGAGATTTCACGGTGAAAGAAAAAAGAACCCACAGGCACGGGCTACAGGTGAAAGGTATCCCGTGTCCACCAGCCACGGGTGCCATCCCTGTTTTAGAGAACTTGGATCTTGGATTCTATGAGTCCAACTGTCCAAGTGCAGTTAAAATTGACTATAGCTGAAACCTGGTCACACCCTCACATTTCTTTATTTAGAAAGGGAATGTTTCTAGCGGGCTTTTTTTTTTTTTTTTTTTTTTTTTTTTTATTCCTACTTTGATTTTCTATGAAGTATGTATATATATAGTTATTGAATATAGAATGGTTTAAAAGCTAGTAAAAGTTATGTCACATTTGTTGGAGGTTGGAATGGGATGCGTTACCATTGTTTGAAAAAAGTGTTTTTGTTTCATTTTTATTAGTAAAATGAAGCCTTTCCATTTGATTGTCCTTTTTATTAAATTTCTGTAGAGAATTTGATAAAGTTGCCCAAAAGAAATGTTGACTTAGTAATTTACTAATTTGTTGTGTTGCGCCTAGGTGAAGTAAAACAAGAACTCAAGTTATATCAAGAAAACAATAAGTCTGAATTTCAAGGAAAACTCAATCAAGTGGGCCCTATTCTTACGCGTTTCTTACAAGAGTTTCAAGAAAGCCCTTTTACCCTTCAAGGTCCAGTGTCGAGATTAATGTCTTAGAAGCGAAAACCATGTAGGAAGTCCAGACATTATGTTCATTGTCCCAACCAATGGTTAAAAGCCCCAACGGTTTCCCAAAAAAAGCACCAACGCTTCCTCTAACGTCCTAGATTGGCAATGAAAATCATGCAGGGGCGCCCTTCTTTTGGGCAATATCAGAAAATGATTACTGTCTTTTGAAAATACAATTTGGCGGTCCTGAGAATCCTTGTTTGCTATACATCTCAAACCAGTTACTCCTTCTTTTGGGTCAAAAGCAAGAAAACAACTTAGAAAATGAACATCAAAAAGTATACTTGACCAGTAAAAAACACAAGTAAGATTCTGAGTTTCTACCAAATGATCTTGCTATGGCATCTATCATTTCTTTGATGATTATGTCCGCAGAGTACTAGAATTTTAACAGTTATGTGGCTCTCTCACAGGCTATTTAACTACAATTTCATGGTCATGATGAAGATAATCCTCTAATAGTAGTATCCATTATCATGGATTAAAGTTAAGATCACTAACCGCTCCTTATGAGCACTGTACTTAAGCTTTTTTATGTTAGTTAGACAGACATTTTAGGCGGTGGGTGAAATTGATGTTTTTAAGGAGAACCATGAAAGAGAAGGGGCTCAAGAAAGTGCCAGGTTGAAGTTACATAGAGCTTCAAAACCATCTTCATGTGTTTAATGCTGGTAGTCATTTACATGCTAGAAATCAGGACATACACCATGTGCTGAGAATGTTAATGGGTGATATTACGGATTTTGAAATATTCTGTGATTTTGAAAATATTGTGGATGATAGTTCGTTTTCTATGATAGTTCATCTCTACATCTTAGCATACTAGACTTATCCAGATCTTAACCAGGTACGTCGATACATTTTACCATTCAAGAGCTTTTACTCTCTTTTCCTGGTTTGTATTCATCGAAAAACTACTATTTTGAAGAAGAATACAGTGTTATTTGTCACTGCAGGTGGATAAATATGCTATAATTGTGATTCTTTATCAGACTTTGAGATTGTCATTGTTATGCATATATAAAGATATGGTTTGCACCTAACAGCCAATAGCATATCTGCATTTCTTGTAAGATGGGATGCGGGCTACGTGAAAGAGATAAATTCATAGTAAGCCTTAATATCCTATTTTATTATGTAAAGATGGGATTCTAAGCTGAGCTATAATGTACTAAGAGTGCACTTTGTTTCTTAATACTAGCCAGATATTACAAGAACCGAATTAATATGATTTATGCTGGGTATAAAATATGCTTAAACTTTGATAGTGGATGCAGATTAGTGGAATTGCCTACCATATCCACTGTATGGTTGTGTTTGCATTGATACATAATTTTTTTTGGAAATCAATTTATATATTATTCATTCGGATAGAGCTAAGCCGCTATTTGTGACTATAAACTTCAGCAATATTAAAACCAGAAGTGATTTAATTCATGCACAATTTAAGCTTCTAATTGCATGATTAATCTGATATGCAGCCGCCCTTGCATCACAGCACTACCATTTGAAATGCTTTGTCAGTATGCACCGTTATGAGTTTATCTAATTATTATTTTATTAACAAGGTTACTCTTAGGAACCAGAGGCCAAAATGACTACAAACTCCTCCCTCCATAACGCTTACACCCGACGAACCTTAGTAAAGATCTTCCTTTCAATGGTTTCTTTATTGTCCAACTATCATGTGACATTGGGTATAAATAAGTGATTCTCCAACTATAATTTGCATATCATTTTCTCTTCAAGAATATCTCTTACTTGCGCCATGAAAAGCTTAAGCACCAATGGCTTTGCATGGTTTATAACTATCTCCATGTTGTGTTTGCTTGCAAATTCTCAGCTAACTACAAACTTCTACTCAAATTCTTGTCCTAATCTTCGCTCCATTGTATTTAAACAAGTTCTGAATGCCATTAAAACTGAAACAAGAATGGCAGCTTCGTTGCTTCGGTTGCACTTCCACGACTGCTTTGTAAATGTAAGCCCTGTTCTAAGTAAATCATGATTTTAGTTGATTGTCTGAATGTGCTCTATGGTTATTAAAACTTTTCGCCATTGACTCTTTACGTATTTAGGATGATAATTTTGCTGTGTTATTTTCTCTATCTGAACCTTTCCTGTAAAGGGTGTAAGCCGTCTTTGTATGTGATTATACATACTAACAAACCCTTCAAGTATGTAGGGTTGTGATGCATCAATTTTATTGGACGGAAGCGATGGAGAGAAGACCGCTTTACCAAATAATAATTCCGCTAGGGGATTCGAGGTCGTGGATGCTATTAAAACTGCTGTGGAGAGCTCTTGCAGTGGAATAGTTTCTTGTGCTGACATTTTGGCCATAGCTGCTCGTGAATCAGTTTTCTTGGTAAGTATCCAAAGAACATACACAAAATAAAACTGAAAATTAGACCCAAAAGTTAAAAATAAAAAGTGGTATGCAGAGTGGAGGACCTAAATGGGACGTCTTGTTAGGAAGAAGAGATGGACTTGTGGCTAACCAAACTGGAGCTAATTCAAGGCTACCTGGACCCTTTGAGTCGGTTGTTAACATTACCCTCAAGTTTGAAGCCGTTGGCCTCAATCTCACAGACGTCGTGTCCCTATCAGGTGCATTTAAGTTACGTTTTTTTCATGTTCACACAATATATGAGTAGTTAGCAACTCTAGAATGCTGTTGCAAACAATCTTCATAGAAATAGTGCTTAAAAAGGTCTATTTTAGCACAATCTTTGTAGGTCTATGGCCCTATGGCCTGTTTGAATAAACATATGATGTAGTGCTGACTCAACAATATTAATGACAAAATATTATTACCATCTTCATTTTTAACCTACGAAGGATTTAGGTTTGAATGAAATATGACTGTTTGATAAATCGTGTACTAATTGGATATAAATGTGCAGGGGCACATACTATAGGGAGAGCAAGTTGTGCTGCATTTGGAAACAGATTATTCAACTTCTCAGGGACAAATGCTCCCGATAGTACGTTACTGGACGCCAACATGGTATCAGGCCTGCAGAATCTATGCCCTGTCAACGGAGATAGTAGTCGGTTAACAGATCTTGACTGGAACTCCACTGACCTGTTCGACAATCATTACTTCCAAAACTTGATCAATGGAAGGGGAATTCTTGAATCTGATCAGTTCCTATACTCGAGTGATCAGGCTGTCTCAACTACACGAAGTATCGTTGAGCTTTACAGCAATAACACGAAGCTTTTCTTCAATGACTTTGCCAATTCCATGATCAAGATGGGGAACATACAACCCCTCACTGGATCAGCTGGTGAGATACGGAGGAACTGCAGGGTTGTTAATTCATAGATTGGTTATCAAGATTATGTATGAGTTGTTATTCCATAAGCCCTGTACGACCTAAATGCAAATAATGAATAAATGGACCATCTTGTTGACTTTGCGCACCTGACTTTTTTGCTTAATTCTACTTGATTCATATTCATGCTCGTTTACAACTGTTAATTAGTACATTCCAAACACATACATAAAAAGTAAAAACTTAATTTCACATGGACATGTAACATTCCATGGAAACAACGCTAACATAATACAGTTATATTTTTGCAGACATTACATAATTATATTTCTATATATTCACTTATTACATCGTTTCAGTTGGTTATTTCTTTGGTTACATATATACATGTCATCTCTACAATCATGAGACACTAGCAAATATATGACCGGCTTCTAAATAAGAGACGTATCTCGTGTGCATTGGGGCTCCATCAACTTATCCATTTAACGAGGGGGTGTCCAGAACTCCAGATGAACCCAAAAAGAAAATTCTAAAGTGTCCGGAATTGCGGTTATATGGGAAAGCTATCGAACCCGATTAATGCTCAAGATCATGTTGATGATACGGATACAAGAGAAAATTTAACACAACACTTCCTTTTTATAGCTCTATTTTATGAAGTAATAAGATTGACAAATCTCGAAATTTGTTAGTTGTCTTATGGTAACTCGCTTTCAGATAAAGAATCTTTGGTGAATTTGTGCTTTAATATCTGAACAATTGTAGGTGTATCTAAGAACAACCATGGTTTAAACTTTCGTGTTAAATGCAAGACTAAAATTATGAGTGTTTTACAAAATCATTGTCAACATTATCATCAAATTTTTATGAGCTACTAACAACCATATCCGAAACTGCAAAACGCATAGATCAAGTTATATAATGTTGCAATTAAGAATAGCATATTTTGCATGATCACAAATCCAATTGTAATGATCAAATCAGTACTTGAACAACGTAGTATGTGATCCTGAGTGGGATAAATGTGATTAGAATATTAGACACTAAAAGAAGAAAAATTATAGGGATATTTTGAATTTGAGTACTTCTTATTGATCCTGTTATTGTAATATTGTTATTCGAGTTTGGCATCAATTTTGTCATAGTTTCAAAAAATAAAAAACAATGTATGAAAAGGACATAAATGTGAATGACTGCAACAAAGATCTTATATCTTGTGACTTCTCTGAAAATTATATGTTCAATCCCACATGGGTCAAAGAAAAGAGATTTTGCTACCTTTTATACCATGCTTTCTACATCTTTGACATGTTGATATTAGTATTATGTTGGTGGTTTATACTCTTGAGAGCCATTAAATTTAAGAAGTTTCGTGACTTTGCTAAGTTTAAGCCACGAATTAATATGTTCTCAACTTTTTAAATTAGACTAAAAAGACTCAACTCGATAATACTATACTTGACTCTATACTTCAGTAAGCCTTCCGTGAGGGAAGCTCGAGCTATGCTTGAAAACCCGATACATTAATAAATAAACAGTATTTATACTTATTGTATTTAGCTTTTAAAATATGCATAATATATAAAACAAAAACAATATACAGTGTTAGAAAACTCGAAAGCTCTATAATAACTTGAGCCAGGCCTTTAAAAGCTGACTCGTTGAACATTTTAAGCTCATTTTTTTGGCTGGATCTCGAGCTTGAGGCTCGATATACGAGTGAGCTCAAGTCAAGTTCGAGCTTGAATTACTCAAAAAGAGCTCGACTCGTTGAACATCTTAATCATGCTGCCTTGTTTGATTCTACTTATTTTCTGCTATCTTTTGCTACATCTTCTGATTATCTGAGTAACTTTGTTCTAATATTATTAGAACTTTGTGTTGTGTTTCATATTTAGGACGATGACTCGACACATTTTTCCATTTTTAAGATACGTACAATGTGATATGTGCATAAAGACATGTAGGATCTAAATGCAAATTTTGAGCTAAATGAACTGTGTTACATGACCTGTGTTTTTCGCTTTACAGCCCCAGGTTAGGCTAAACTCTGCATGATACCTCTTCTCAGTGGAAAAACACAACATCCCCATTTGATTTTGTACACACATTACAGACACAGATATTACATATAAATAACAAAAATACAGAGATAATCGCATACTTAAAACATCTGATAACTAGATTTTCGGATATTTATTTAGTACCTTCTTACATTGTTTCATTTGGTTGTTGTTTCGTTGGTTATATTACTAAACCAAAAATGAAACAACTTTACAAGCATTTTACATACCTCAAAAACAGTAGGAATTTTAATTAATACACAACATGAAAGAGTAGAACTCAAATATTATCAAAAAGCAGAAGCTGGAATTTTAAAAAACTTCAATCAACGGGCCTTGTTCTTACGTTCTTACACTTTCAAGAAAGCCCTTTTACCATTCCAGTTTCAGTATCGACATCAATGTCATAGAAGCAAGGCCGTGTAGGAAGTCCAGGCATTGTGCTCATTGTTCCAACCAATGGGTAAATGAATCCAGCACCAATGCTTCCCCTAACGTCCCTAATTGGCAACACAAATCCTGTAGGAGCGCCCTTTGCTGAGGCATTATCAGAAAACGAGTATTGTGTTTTCGCCATACAGATTGGAAGACCCGAGAATCCTTGTTTGGTATACATCTCAATCTGTTTCTCCGCCTTTTGGGCCAAAAAGGAAAGATAAATGAATAAACATCACGTATATTTGACCAGTAAAACACATAAGTAGATCATCGATGTTTACCTGTTCTGAGTAATCAACGCCACTAGCACCATATGATCTTGCAATAGCTTCTATCTTCTCTTTGATACTTATATCCAAAGGGTACAAGAACTTCAACGGTTGTGTGGCATTTTCACAGGCTTTTTGAACAGCAATGCCAAGGTCAACCTGAGAATGAAATGAACTTTTAGCAAGTTAACACCACAATATAAATCATCCTCTGATAATATTCATAGCAACGGTTAAATTTAAGACCACTAACCGCTCCTTTTCCACCATGAGCATGATGAGTGCAAAGAACAGCATCAAACGCACCAGCTGCAAGTGAAGCATTCTTAACAGCAGCTACTTCTGCATCAGTATCAGTTGCAAACTTGTTCACAGCCACAACAACATTCACACCATAGGCCTTTGTGTTCTCAATGTGTCTAACCAGATTCACACACCCTGCTTCCACAAGAGCCACGTTTTCACTAGTATAAGCACGGTCAAGTGGCCTTCCAGCTGTAACCTGAGGCCCACCACCGTGCATCTTAAGAGCCCTGATAGTTGCCACAATAATAGCACACTGAGGTTTCAAACCACTGTATCGACATTTAATGTTCATAAACTTCTCAGTTCCTATGTCAGAACCAAATCCTGCTTCTGTAACAACGTACCCACCGGGTCCCACCAGCTTCAATGCAATCTTGTCAGCCACAATGGAGGAATTACCGTGCGCTATGTTAGCAAAGGGGCCCGCATGAACAAGAACCGGGGTGCCTTCAAGAGTCTGCATCAAGGTTGGATTTATGGCATCTTTCATGAGCACGGTCAAGGCTCCCCCAAGCCCAAGATCATCAGCGGTCACGGGATCACCAGCTTTGCTGTTACCAATCACCATTTTACCAAGACGTTCCCTCATGTCAGATAAAGATGTCGTGAGGGCTAAAACCGCCATTATTTCACTAGCAACAGATATATCAAAACCCGTTTCTCTTACCATTCCTTTCTCATCTGGGCCTTGGCCGACTGTAATTTTCCTTAAGAAACGGTCATTTACATCCATAACCCTCCTCCAAGTGATGCTGTCAGGGTCGATATCGAGTCTAGCAAATTTGGTAACTTCTTCTGGCGTCAAATCCTCGGGTTTGGTTTTGGTGATATTGAGCTTTTTTAAGCGTCTAAACATTATCTCGTTGAAGGTGCGGACACCTTCCTTGTTTGGTGGACACAAGCGGTTAAAAAGAGCTGCGTCTTTTTGTGTGTTTTCATGGAAGATTCGTGTGTCAATGGCTGCAGCTAGAAGATTGTTTGCAGCAGTGATTGCATGGATGTCACCGGTCATATGAAGATTGAACTCATCCATAGGGATGACTTGACTGTAACCACCACCGGCTGCACCCCCTTTAATCCCGAATGTTGGCCCTTGTGAAGGTTGTCTGAGGGTGGTGACAACCTAACAACACAGGTGATAATTAAGAATCTGATCATGAACATTCAAACCTCAGAACAAACATACATTGCTAGTTAAAGAAATAGGTAAAATTTGGTAAAATCTACACAAGCTACTAGGAAGAAATACAGCTAGATTTGGATTAGAAGTTAGAACCCAAAATTTCATAGCAGAAAACATTCACAGAAAGACAACAAATGTAATAAACTAATAATTAAAGATTATGTTGTGACCGAAACCCATATCATTCCTTAACACGTAATAAAGACGTTACCTTTTTATCAAGAAAAGCTCCCAAAGCTTGGCAAAGACCAACGGTGGTAGTAGACTTGCCTTCACCAAGAGGAGTCGGAGTGATTCCTCCAACAACAACGTAATACCCATCTTGTCTATCTTTGAGTTCATCAATCACAGGCAACAAAACCTATAACAATCACATACACAAATCAGCAAGAACGAAATTACCTTTAATAACGCCCACATCATCAAACAAAAAAAACTGAACTTTTCACATAACCAAATCATCAGAGACAAAAAAATACCCCAAATTTTACACATACTTAAATTTTCACATATCCAAATCAGGACAGACAACAAAATGTAACAGAACCCAAAAATACTAAATCAGTGATATAAATTAATTATCCAAGTACAAAAAAGATAAGCCCTTTACTTTTGATGAGACATGGAACCTAGTACTTTCATATAAAAGTTTGATACCATTTACATGATTCCATTTAACTTTTCTGCACAATTATATAAGTCCATAACTCTCAAAATAAGCCAAAAAGTCGGGGCTTATAAAAATAAGCTTAAACAAACACCCAAAGTCAAAGTAATATTGCATTAATTAAAGTCCATTAATCACATACCCAAATCATACTAACATTAACTCAATCACTCTAGCACATGTAATCTACATCACTAAAAAAGAACATAAGAAGAAGATACCTTAGCTTTATATTTACCATAAAGATCATAATGATCAGGGTTGAGATTAAGACCATTAGCAATCTCAGAAATATGTAAAGGAACAACAGAGTTTGCAATGTCAATATCTGCTGGAACTGGTGACACAACTTGCAACTTTCTTGAACTCATTTTCTTCTTCTTTGATAACCCACAGTGATCTTGGTTTTGTTAAGTTAAAACATGTGATTGTTTGTTTCTAGTATGGGATGAGTCAAGATTGGTGTGATGTACAAACACAGAAGTGCGCACCTTATCTGGGCTGCTTACTCACTAGTGGACCCCTTTGTATAAATATAAAATTATTGAAATTTGTGTTATTTTTGTCTCTTTGTGTATATTCTTTGAATTATATGTGCTTTTAGATGTTCCAAAAAAAATATTAATGTGCTTTTTGTTATATTTATATTTACTTAATTATTTAGCAGCCATATAATATAGTTTTGGGACATGGCATGCTTGGTGCCGTTGTTTGTATGATCATTAGACCAATGCAAATGGTCCGTCGTCCCCCAACCTGACGCATTCCTCGACCGCGTCGCCCCCTTATGTTAACCGAGCAAAACCTTGCTTGCCAACCGATTAAATGAGCACAAGTCCACTTATTTTTTTACCATTGCATGATTTAAAAAAATAATAATAAAAATAAAATTAAACTTTTGTTTTTAAACCACACTTTTTCACTCTATAAAACCTCATTTATCTTCTTCATTTTTTCATACTTCGTTTCTTCATTCTACAAACTCAAACAATGTCTCAAAAAATCCCATAAAACTAACAACAACTAAACGTTCAGATAACAAACAATCTCAAATTCATTTTACATGGCCATTCACCACTGATTAATTTCGGTAACCAATCAATGTCTTCACAAAATCAATTTTACCCACCTAATCCGTATTCGGCTCAATTTTGTCACCAACAAGCACAAAGTTAATTGTATTATCCACATATGTCATCACCATCGTATAACCAACCTTCTCAATCTTTTTTGATCCCGCCGTTTAATCTTGATGATGATGATGATCTCGAGCCATTATGGGGCGCCCCTTTTCAGCCTTCTGAACCCTTTTCGACTCAAGCTTTGGAAGGTCCATCCTAACCCGTTCTTTTCGACTCTCCCGTCGAGGAGGTGGCAGCGCCCGTCAAAAGGAAGTATACAAAAGTCCGATACAATCCAATAAAAATGACAAAGATCAGAATGAACCATGGACCAAAGAGGAAGAGATAGCTTTGTATAAAGCTTGGGGAGATGTATCCGAGAGTAGCGCTAAAAGAAATGCTAGAAAGGCTAATGGGTTTGGACGAATGTAACTACATACCTTGTGAATGAATTGAAAGAGGACAAACGTTCATACGACGCCTGCAACTCCAAATGGAATGGTAAGCTTCGTCCTAAAGTTTCTTAATTTTCTGTGATTTATAATTCCGTGAAATCGAGGCCAATGAGTGGTGCATCTGAAGCGGACTATATGGCTTTAGCACATAAAGAGTACCTTGTTGCTTACAATACAACCTTCATGTCTAGTTGAGTGCTGGAAGATTATGAAGAACCACCCCAAATGGCGATAGGTAGAAATGCCACTTTTTTTAAAAACCAAATCAAGTGGTTCCAAAAAATCTAGGATATCAGAAAGCACCTCACACGAACCAAGTGACTCAGCAGATTTTTGGTTTGGAATTGAGCGATGAAGCAGGTGATTCAGAGGATGTTGATGTTCAGGAGGTTCGACCTATTGGACGGGACAAGGCAAAGAAGAAAGCATCAGCCTCTTTTGCTTATTCGTAAGGATCGGCCTCAGTTGCTAATGACCCTGCTCTTTATGAGACATTGCTTAGTAAATGGTTAGATGTCGTGTCCCCATTATTTACCCAAAGGCATGAATCAAATGCTTCATATATGAAAATAAAGGAGAAGGAATTGAAATTGGAGAAACTAAAACTTGAAAAGGAAGAAAGAATGAGAGTAAAGCTGCTTGCTCAACAAAGGAAAATTGGAAAACAGAGGCTTGTATACGAAAAACAACAACTTCAATTTCAACGTGAACAGTATGAATAGCAAAAACAAAAAAAATGGAGAAAGACAACATGTATTACACTTCATCACATGAGCATTTGACCGGGAAAGCACTAGAGAAATGCTTGGCCTTGAAGCAACAAATCAAGGACTGCTACAATTTAGACTATTAGTTTAAGTTTGTTTTAGTTTTTATCGTAATGTTTATTATTTTAGTTGAATTGTTATCGTAATGTTTTTTATTTTAGTTGAATTGTTTTTGTCAAGTTTTTTTTTTAATTATGAATGGAATTTTAATTTAAAAATAAAAGAGGAAAAAAAAAGAAAAATTACGGTCGTCATTATGGTCACCATTAGAAAATTGTGGTTGGGGTGTAGTCTTCGAGAGAGAAAGTTGAGGTGACATTGAGGTGGCAAGAGTGACCACAAAAATTATGGTCACCATTAGCATTAGCCTTAGGGGTGTTTGTCTGGATGTAAAACGGAATGGAAATAGGTATGAGAATGAGTATAGGTACGGGAATGAAAATGGGTCTGTGAACTTAGGGGGTGGCAACGGTCGCGGTATGATTTCGGTTTGCCTCCATACCGCACGGCAACACCGTTGCCACCCGTGCGGTATGGTGGTAATCGGTATGGGTAGCGGTGTTCTATGCCGATTCGGTTTGGAAAGGGAGCGTGTGTGGGTTTTCAAATTTGGACCGTTGCATGATTAATATAAGGTGAAATAGTGTGTGTTTTTGTTGTGGAAAAATAGACACTATTTTTTGATAGTGAAAGAAGAAGAAATGGAGTTGAAGAAGAAACACTTTGGGATGAAAGAAGAAGACGTGGCTTATGCACAAATCAAGATAATTCATGGTGTTCATCTACACTACGTGGCTATACTTTAACTAGCGATTAAACTTAAACAAATGCAAGTTGCTAATCCAGTACTTTTATATAGTGAAATTGTTTTTATTAAATTATTTAATATAATTGTGAATATAAAAAATAATTTTTTTTATGGATGGCCGACGGATATTTAGATACGTACTTTTTTTTTAGTATTATGTAATTTTTTTTTTAAGTATTATGTATTTTTTTTTATTATTAATAAAATATTATGTTTTTATTTAATTGTTTAATATAATTATGAATTAAAAAAAATGAGTGAGGTATGGAATGACCATTGCCACTAAAAAACTATGGTGAGGTATGAGTGAGGTATGAGATTAGGTGAAATGATATTATTGGTGGGTGGTGAGGTATGATGAGGTATGGGTTTAGACCATTGCCACCCCCCTTATATATTCTTGGCGGCTTTAAAGAGTACTTGATTTTGTGAGTTTTATACCTCCTTCAAATACCAAAGTAGGTATCCAAACAATTACATTGGTAATAATAATCATTTACCTTAAAAAAAAATCAAATTTTGATGTTTATGTTTACAAGAAATAGGATTACAAAATGGGTAATTACCAGAAAATATATAGTTAATTTGTAACTTTAATCTACTTCTTTCGGCTAAAATACATCATCGCATGTAAGGAGGGGAAATTTGTAGCACAACTCAAACGTGGCCAGGGGTGTCATGGCGAATCTCAGGCGTGAGAGTGAGACTATCTTCGCTTATGGCCAGTTTTAAAACCTTCAAATTATCAATATTTTATTCTATCACATTTTTATATTCGACTTTCTCACTAGCTTAAATATCCCATTTTTTAAAATGTAAATAGTATTAAAAAAATGCAATAACTATATTTTTTTTTATCCAATTATCAATAGAATGTCATATTTCTCCTTTTAAAATTATTTTAATTAGTTGAAATTTGAAAACATACACTTATCTAGTGATCACTAAAGTTATAGAGATAGATACAAGGTATGTTTGGTAAAAATAGATGTTGTTTTTGCTGGCGTTGGACCGTTGGTGTTTGTGCAATTTTGTTGTTGTTGTTGTTGTTGTTGATAGTGTTGGTATTGTTTTTGTTGCTGAAAAAGAATAAAATTGTAGCTTTTATTTGTAGTGGTGTTTAAGAAACTAGCTATAGTTATAAATTAAAAATGTAGACTGACATAATTGAACATACGGATAACAAACATAATTTGAATAGGAATAAAATAATAAATAATAGTATTGATATAAATCATAAATATGTAGCATTGCTAGAAACCAAATCCTTCAAGTACTTGGCGTACGTAGGTATTTGATTGAGGGCATCAATGAATGGAATGTTGATGTGCAACTCCTTCAAGCTTTCCAAAAATTGCCTAGCTAGAGCTGCCTCACTTATGAAATTTCACTCGTCTCCGGAATAGGTTGGGTGAGACATAAGGTTCCACATATGGCCTTACTACCGGCAAATCACAAGCATTCAATCTCTCCTTAGCTTCCTTCTGTTTTTCAATTTCCGTTCAAACACAAGAAAAACACTAGAAAGAACATTAGTGTCAACATAAGAAGAATCAAAAGGGGTATAGATAACTGCAAAACCTCTATTAAGCTTGAATTCTTTGCCTAATTTACATATCGTTGAAAAATACATTTAGACAAACAAAATGATTCTTTGAAGACTCAACACAAATACAGAGTATTACAATTATAATAACCACCTTATTATTCCATATTGAATAAATTCATAAGTCTATTATAAAGAACTCTATTAAGTGAAAACAATAAAGTTTAGAAAGTAAATATTTTCTCGAGTAAATTGTAAAAAGTGTTCTCGTAGTTCAACCAACTTGCGTGTTCAGTCCTCACTTTTTGAACATGCATGAAACTTCCTATTAGGAACTTTGGGTTGCATATTCAGTCGCTAACCAAAGTTAAATGAGTGAAACATCATTTGTCTCTTTCCTCACAAATTGCACATGAATATTTCATTTTCTAAATTAACTCAAATCAAAACCTCCAATTCTTAACACATAACACGACTTTTGAAAACTAAAGTTACAAAACTTATCATAACTAAATTAATCCTAAAATCATTAACCATCTAATTTAAACCAACCCCCCCCCCCTCTCCTCCCCCAATTCTAAATAAAAAAATAATAATAATCTTACTTTTCATCTTCAAGACTACCAACATACTTACCAAATGCTATCATTTAACCCTAATTCTAAGGTGCAACTGAACATATCAAATTCAAATTGATGATACGGATCCCAAAAATGCACAATGTATTTCATAATCATGTTTTCTTATGAACATTTTTTCGAATAGAAGGAGTGACGTATACCAAACTCTAAGGTTTGACACACACAAATAAATATAAATGGTTAGTTGAATATATATCTATACATTATATATAAGAGGAGGCATGTCACGTCATAATGCCACTTGGCATCCCATAATGCCATGTCATCATTGTATTTATGTGGCGTTTTTTTTTTAATTTTTCTAATGACATTTGGCGTTTTTTTTAATATATGTACAATTTTATTTTTTTTTATTTTAAAATTCGGTTTTTATTTGTCAATTTTTAATTTTAATTTTGTGTAGTTAAAAAGAAGACATATATTGGATTTGAACTTGGGTCATTCATGAGTTTTCTAAACAACTTACCACTAGAGTAAATTGTTTTTTGATTTATATCTTTCAAATCAATACAAATAAGGAGATGCTAAAAAAATCCTGCAATTTGTAATTTAGGAATGTATATTATGAAGATAACAATTAAAAATATATATATGATATATATTAGATAATTATACCTTATATATTTTTAACCTAAAATAATCAAGATATACAAATTGTTTTATCGACTTTTAAGGTTTTTCGTGTTATCAGATATGATACAAAGATGGAGGCACAAAGAGAACTGATAAGGTTTTAAAAGGTACCATTTTGAGGGGTCGTTTAAGTCCTTATTTGATCACTTTTGTATCCGTTATTGCTTAATATCGTTCTTTTTCACTTTTTAGGTCTCGTGAAGGCAAAATGCTGGAATGGCACTTATTTGGACGGAAAGGCGCGAATATATGAAGAAAATGGCCAAAGTCGAAATCAAGGCACTCACAGTTGCTGAAGTTAGAAGGCGACGGCGTCAGGTGCTATTGGTGATGCCGTCCCAAAATTATTGTGACGGGACAGAACTCAAAACTCGTATTTTCAAGAGACGGCGTCTAGTGGTGAAAGAGTAGGCCGTCGCTACTCAGACGGCCTAGATGCAATCTAGACGACGTCAGAAGCTGAAGAGGACGGCGTCACGGTCATAAGGTGACGCCGTCGCAAGGATAACGTGGCCAAGACGAAACCCTAATGGCGGCGACACGACGGCGTCACTAAACATAAGGTGACGCCGTCGCAATTGTAATCTTATATATAGAATCCGAATTTTTCAGTCTTTGTGTGGAGAGTCTTTGGAGTAAAAACCTAAAACCGAACCTAAGGTGTCTTGTACAGTATTTTAGGGTTTTTAACCCTATCTTACATCAAGATAAGTCTTTGCTTCATTAATTCAATTATGTCTTTGATTATTTGTGTGTATGCTTGCATGTTCTCCATGTCCGGCTAATTTATTTGTGTGTTTGCTTAGGAAGTATGAAACTTAATTATTGAATATTGATTGGTTGTTTCTTATCTTAGTTGATTTATGATCTAGTAATGCGATAGGTCATCCGTTGTGCACTTAATGCTTGATTCATCTTTGTGAACCTTAGAGTATAATTACCTGAGTGATTGTAGGCTAAACCATCCGAAGAGCGCCTTAGAGTAGGAGTCTATAATCTCTAGTGGGTTTGTAGACAAGACCCTTTGGTAAGTTCAAAGAGTTAGGGAGAAACGCATACCCTACAACTTTAGACACACAACGCAACTAGGAATAAGACGTGACACTCAACCATCAATAGGAGATAATTAAGGAGTAATACAAACTAAGTAAACACATCTTTAAACTATCATACGAGCACACATTAATTAGACATAGATTCCCACAACCTTAGTTTAGATAATTAGATAATAGTAGAGTAATCGGTAGAAATACCAACCCCCCCAAATCCAATACCCGAGATTCGTACCTTTCCATTTTCATAAAATATAAAAAGATAAAAAATAATCTTCCTCAACCTTAACCTTAGCGTAGTAACTCCCTACTAGCATTCCTATTCCCCTAGAGAACGATATCAATACCCGTGGCTTACCCTAATTACTACACTACAACGATTAGGTTCACTGCCTAGGGTGTTATAAAACTTGCTCGAAGAAAAGGAAGTTCCTTTGACCCCGAACGACGCGTGTAGCGTTATCAAGTTTTTGGCGCCGCTGCCGGGGAATAGAATAGCTAGTTAGTAGTCCACCTCGTTTAGGTTTCTTTTCTTGATTCCTATCAAGTAAATTTTTCTTATTTTTTAGATTTCTTTTAGTCTATCCCCCTTCTTCGTAACCTTTGTTCGTAACCCCATCACTTTTCATCATGGAAGGTGATAACCCACTACCATTCATCAACATACCACCAAATGACCCGCCAAGAGCCCGTACTCTTGGTGAATACTCAAGACCAAGCCACTTAGGCTATAGGAACACCATTGAGCTTCCCGACCAAGCCCAAACTACGGCCCTGCGATCCGACACCATCCGGTTGGTGCAAAACGGATGTGCATTCCATGGACTTCGTTCCGAAGATCCAAATCAGCATCTGAGGGATTTTCTCAAAATCGTCGATTCCATCGACCTTGATGCTACTACTCGGGAGACCACGCGCCTGCGTCTCTTCCAATTCTCTCTACGGGACCAAGCTAGTAATTGGCTTGAGCGACTTCCCGCCGGCTCCATCTCAAGTTGGGATGATCTTACTTCTCGCTTCCTTGCTCAATTTTTCCCACCGGGGAGAACCACTAAGCTTAGGAATGACATCTTGATGTTCCAACAACGTCAAGGTGAATCTCTCTACGAAGCATGGACCCGATTCAAGGACTTACTTCATAAAGTCCCTCATCACGGCATTGATCTTTGGCTCCAAGTCCAAATCTTTTATGATCATGTCAACTTTCCCACTAAGCGAACCATTGACCAAGCGGCCGGTGGAAAACTTAGTGATCTCACCGCAGAAGAATCATGGGAAATAATAGAGGACCTTGCCCTCTATGACAACGAAAGTTGGGATGACCCCCGTGAGCTGCCCAAAACCGTCAAGGCAATCTCCTTGCCTCCTCCCGACCGTAGGATGATCGAACTTGAAGATCAGGTTAAATTCCTCATGAGTTCCTACGAAAATCCTAAGTCTTCACACCATGTGAACAAAGCTTCCTCTTCGTGTGAGCCGTTTTGTGATCCTCATAACACGCGCAATAGCACCCGATCCCCCGAACACGCTTCTGTTGACTACGCATCCTCGCGTATTAATGGAGCGGGAGGAAGATTCCCTACAACACCCGGACCTAGGAATTTCAATGAAACCCGAGAGGCATGGAAAGGCAAGCCCGATTTCTACTGGGGACAAACCAAAGAATTCACCTCTAATGATTTCTCATGGCCCCCACCTAACGGTCCTAACCAACAAAACATCGAAGGGATGTTGCAAAACCTAGTTACATCCCAAGAAACCCAAATGGCTAAGCTCTCGGACCGCTTTAATAATCAACAAGCCGAGATGGATAGGAAAATAGACAACCTTTTGAAAGCCATAGCTAATAGTGATAAGAAAGTTAGTGCTATCTCAACTCCCGAGCCTTCAGGCATAGAGATTAAGGATCCAAGCAAGCTAAAGTATGTCCAATTCGTCAATACCATCGCCTTAGTTGAACCTGATGAAACAAATGACGAAGAGGACTATACACTTATGGATGAGGAAATACCCGAGGAAGTAGATGAGGTAGACATTGACTATTTCAACAAATTTCCTACGGAAGAAGAACTATCTCGCCACCCTCACTTAGTGCGTGACCTCCGTCACATGTATGTTAGGAAAAGTCCTCGAATTAAGTTTGGGAACCCTTGGAATCTCAACATACCATGTGTCATAGGACACCTTTTTGTGGCAAAAGCTTACATTGATCGCAAGTCCCCAATCAACATAATGACTAGCACCTACTACAATTGGATATTGAAGAAGCCTATTCCAACTAGGCAAGACCCCAATGATCCTAATGTTAGTTGCAATTTTCTTGGTAGAGTTAAGGGATTGCCCGTTTATGTAGGCAGTTTCACAATTCCTACGGACTTCATAATTGTGGATGATATTAGCACTGCCATAGACCCTAGCTTGTCCCATGTTATTCTAGGAAAACCTTTCATAGAAAGCACCGGGATGACCTATGACCCCTCATTAGGAGTAGTGCGATTCAAGAATAAGACCGATGACATAGCTTACCAAATGCCGTTTAAGATTGAGAAGTTTTCATCACTCTCTAATGATGAAAAGGAACTTAAACTATCGGTCTATTATAGGAATGATGAGGATAGGGAGAAAGGTGTTGATTATGTTATGGCTAAGATTTTCGGATTCTACAAGGATTGCTTGAGCTTAGGACCGGAATACAGGATCGATTGGGGAGAGGATGAGCTCTTAGAGAAGTGCATTTTAGGGCACTTCTACAACATGGAATCCCCCATTAGAAGCCGTCAAGAGGGCGGTAATGAGAAAACGTAGGAGCACGACTACGAGTCTAGCTACAAGACTCTTTAATAAAGAAAAGCGCTTCGTGGGAGGCAACCCATGCTTAATTGTTTGCTTGTTAGTGTCATATATCTTTTATTAATTGTTTATCCTCATGTTTAAATTTGTAAAAATGCTTTATTTTGTTTTTAACTTCGTCTTAATTGCATATAAAGGTATTTTACATAAGGGATAAGTGTAAGGAGGATTACACACGTTTTCAAAAGAAACGTAAACATGAAAATAACAATTAATTAAAAGATATTTATGTTTGTTTGTTCGAGTCAAATGCTTGTATCGAGTCATAATGGATGTTTTGCAGAAATTTTTCCAGATTCTAAAGATGTAAATTTTCCAGAATTTTTTCCAGAAAATCGCAGACCAGTTTTTGTCAGGATAACCTGACGGCGTCAGGAAGGAGTAAAAACATCAGATTACTTTTTCTCGTTTTCTGAGCTACTTATAAATTTTTGGAATTTTCCAGGTCTTAATTTTCTTAGAAATTCTGTAAACATCCATTCCACAAGCATTATATCCTAGTTTAAATCGAGTCTTATATATTATTACCGCCGATTTTACGCGAAGGTTTTGTTTGTTCTCTTCAAGTGTGCAGGTTTAGTTTGTCAAGAAGAAGTTACATAAGATTGGAAGGAGCTTTTCACGCAATAATTCTTCTTGGAAAAGAGTTTAACCACCACTTTACACGGATCCGACCGAGCTAATCAGGGGAGTATTAGTTTCTTTCGTTTTTAATTACCTTCTTTTATCATAACTTTGATACTTTCGGGGAACATTGGGGACAATGTTCAGTTTAAGTGTAGGGAGGGAAAATAAAACGGGAACTTTGAAACTAAGTTTATCCTTGATTATTTGTTTCGTCCAACTGTGATTGTGTAATAAACCATGAGAAAATGTCGGTTAGGGTAATTTTGGCACCAAATTTAAAATTTTTCATGACATATAGGAGTGGGCCATTAGTCTTAACAAAAGCGTCTCACGGATATGAAGTTGCATGACTAGCACAAAAAACCCTTTACCACCCAAATTCCACCCAAAATGTGAGGATCGCCCTTAGATTAGTAGGAATTAAAGCATTCATCTTTAATGCTTAGAGTGTGAACCGGTAGTATAATAGATTCTAGAACTTGTTTTGTGATGCATTCCGAGATCGCAAGTGAGGCTACACTTGTGTAGTTAGGAATAACTAAATGATAAGAGGCATTAGGATAACCCTTGTTTGATACCTGTAATATAATTACTTCTTCCACTTTGGTTGAGTAATTCCCCCACACCCTTTGCGTTGTACTCATCTTTAGTACACGATACCCCTAGTTAACCCCTCAGAGCCTATCCTTTTCGCGGTTCTCGTGATATTTCGGTTTTCCCGGAATATCAATGAAGAGCATTGTTTACACCCCACCCCCAAATATACACCCAAATCGCCTTAGCCTACCCCTTATGCACTCACTTTTAGTGCAATTGTTTGTTATCACCCCAAACCCTTAGTTCAATTATCTAGTTGCTTGCATAAGTTGCTAAGTCGAGTCATATCCTTTGTATACAGTTTTGGGATGATTGGGATTCATGGGAAAAGTTAAAGTTTATGAAATGACGGGAAGGGAACGTTAAATTCAAATTCCCTTTGTTTGCGTAATAATGTACCACAAGTGTTTTAATCTTTTCAAATCGGGTCAAATTAGTGTTAGAGTAATAAAAACTCAAGTGTAGGGATGTGCTCATAAATCCCTAGTATTTTGATGTTATCGTAGAGGATGGTAGAGTAAAAGTGTATGATTAAAAAAAAAAAAAAAAAAAAAAAAAAAAAAACGGGCTACCATCCTACATCTATCTTTAAATTTATGTTTGTTTATTTCAGTTATCTAAAGTTTAGAGTGTCGAGTCTTGGCTTAGCAACGCCATTCTTCATATGCATTTAACATAGAGATTTTTGACTTGCCACCACTAAATAGCCTATCCCACCAAACCCTTGTTTCCCTACCGTAAGCCTAACATTACAACCCTTTAAAAGACCTCTTTGATAGTCTTTCCTAGGTGCTTACGCCAAAGCGATGGAGGTTTGATCTATTCTCAAGCCTATGGTAATCTATGTACTAGGACCGGTTAATGAGTGTTTATCTTCCATTTCCTATTTTGTTATGTTTCATATATACACCCGAGAGAGATGTGAGTATCCAAACACCCCATGTGAGGTGCTAGTATGTAATTTCCGTGCTTGTTATGACTTTTGCGGGGCTTATATGTGTTGTGGACCGTTTTGAATTAATGCTTCATGACCCCTAACTTATAAATTAATTGGCTAAAAGCACATTTGCTTGAGGACAAGCAAATAACAAGTGTAGGGATATTTGATAAGGTTTTAAAAGGTACCATTTTGAGGGGTCGTTTAAGTCCTTATTTGATCACTTTTGTATCCGTTATTGCTTAATATCGTTCCTTTTCACTTTTTAGGTCTCGTGAAGGCAAAATGCTGGAATGGCACTTATTTGGACGGAAAGGCGCGAATATATGAAGAAAATGGCCAAAGTCGAAATCAAGGCACTCACAGTTGCTGAAGTTAGAAGGCGACGGCGTCAGGTGCTATTGGTGACGCCGTCCCAAAATTATTGTGACGGGACAGAACTCAAAACTCGTATTTTCAAGAGACGGCGTCTAGTGGTGAAAGAGTAGGCCGTCGCTACTCAGACGGCCTAGATGCAATCCAGACGACGTCAGAAGCTGAAGAGGACGGCGTCACGGTCATAAGGTGACGCCGTCGCAAGGATAACGTGGCCAAGACGAAACCCTAATGGCGGCGACACGACGGCGTCACTAAACATAAGGTGACGCCGTCGCAATTGTAATCTTATATATAGAATCCGAATTTTTCAGTCTTTGTGTGGAGAGTCTTTGGAGTAAAAACCTAAAACCGAACCTAAGGTGTCTTGTACAGTATTTTAGGGTTTTTAACCCTATCTTACATCAAGATAAGTCTTTGCTTCATTAATTCAATTATGTCTTTGATTATTTGTGTGTATGCTTGCATGTTCTCCATGTCCGGCTAATTTATTTGTGTGTTTGCTTAGGAAGTATGAAACTTAATTATTGAATATTGATTGGTTGTTTCTTATCTTAGTTGATTTATGATCTAGTAATGCGATAGGTCATCCGTTGTGCACTTAATGCTTGATTCATCTTTGTGAACCTTAGAGTATAATTACCTGAGTGATTGTAGGCTAAACCATCCGAAGAGCGCCTTAGAGTAGGAGTCTATAATCTCTAGTGGGTTTGTAGACAAGACCCTTTGGTAAGTTCAAAGAGTTAGGGAGAAACGCATACCCTACAACTTTAGACACACAACGCAACTAGGAATAAGACGTGACACTCAACCATCAATAGGAGATAATTAAGGAGTAATACAAACTAAGTAAACACATCTTTAAACTATCATACGAGCACACATTAATTAGACATAGATTCCCACAACCTTAGTTTAGATAATTAGATAATAGTAGAGTAATCGGTAGAAATACCAACCCCCCCAAATCCAATACCCGAGATTCGTACCTTTCCATTTTCATAAAATATAAAAAGATAAAAAATAATCTTCCTCAACCTTAACCTTAGCGTAGTAACTCCCTACTAGCATTCCTATTCCCCTAGAGAACGATATCAATACCCGTGGCTTACCCTAATTACTACACTACAACGATTAGGTTCACTGCCTAGGGTGTTATAAAACTTGCTCGAAGAAAAGGAAGTTCCTTTGACCCCGAACGACGCGTGTAGCGTTATCAAGAACAAGCAAGGGTAAGACAAAGTGTAAGGATTTCAAAAGCAAACCAAGATAACAATGTTGAGTAACTGGTATGATTGTTTTTAGTTCATCAACAGGTTTTAAAAAATAAAAAATAAAAAATAAAAAAATAAACTATTCTGTTTTATGTTAGTTATATGTATGTAATTAAACTTCATTATGTTTTATAATATACAGGATGCAAGACTCAAGGTAAGAAAATAAGAAAAGCTCTTATGGTATAGTAATATGTTCATTCAATTTTAATAGCTGATCAATGTATAGTGTTATTTATACTTATAGTGGAACACAATTAAATAATTATTGCGACTTCAAATTGCAATATTCAGTCTTAACACTCGAAAGTATAGCTATTGCGACTTCAAGTTGCAATATTCGGTATAATAACACATTAGAGCGTATGATTATGATCATCTTAGATTTATTTTATTCTGTACCCATGGTAGATTTGTAGTAGTAGATATCAAAAGTAGTAACCATACATGTATTTGCTCAATGGTAATTTTGTTTTAATACCATCTTTTATTGTAGCCTTTGAAGCTTTTTCCTATTGCTTATGTTGTACTCTTTTTTATTTGATCTAAATACAGAGACAAGCTGTTCAGGGAGACTCGGGATCTTAACTTTGAATTTGCTATCCAGGTTGATCTATATTAAACATCATGTATATGTTTTTAAAGGCAGTTTCAGTTTTATGTATGCATGTAACACATGTGCAGTTTAGTCTAAAACTCTAAATATCTTACACTTTATGTAATATTGAGCTTAGCTATCCTCTCTTAGTTGCTACTGTAGTATGATTGCAGGTTCTACGTAAAAAAGAAACATCCATGAAACAGGACTATACAGAGATGCAATCTACTGTAATTCAAAAGGTCTAACTTGTGCTGCAATTTTCTTATATATTTAATCTATTCTATGGTTATATGTAGCTCTTGATCTATGGTGCATTGAACATCTATATGGTGATCATGGTCTGGGTGTGATGGATATATTGCATAGAAACCCATCTCTTGCATTGCATAGTACATTGATAAGCTTGAAACAAAAACAATAAAATTGGACAAAGTGTCAATTAGATTTCAATGAGGTTTGGGTTGAAATATAAGCCAAGAACTATTACAAATCACTTGACCGCCGTATATTTTATTTCAAGCAACAGGGTTCACGAATCTGAGCACAAAATGTAAGTTTTTCTTTGTTTTAAGCATACTTATTTTATAAATTTAAGTTGCAGCTAATAAGTTTATATTGGTTTATACATATTAGTACGACTTAGGTTGGTTAATTAACACCTTTTCTTTTTGAAATTATATACAATTTGTTTGTACATATCTTAGTAGGTTCACAAGATTTGATTATTGATGTAGATGAATTTTAATGGCATCACACTACTGAACTGTTTGAGATAAAGCGTAACCCAAATGACCTATTAGTTAGTATGTGAATGGGTCAAAATAGTTATCTTTGGCTTTGATACATATCATACTTCTTTTCATTGCAGTTAATTAAATGGAAATGATGTTTTATGAGAATATCTACAAGCTTATCATCAACTACTTATCGGATCAGCTCCTTGATCCGGTTGTGTTGAACTCAGGTATGATTAGAAGTTTATTAACATAAATAACCCACATTTAGTAAGTTTATCACTGATTTCCCGTGTTTGCACTTTTTTCTCATTAATACAAGTGGCTAAGTGGGCGGGTATCGGACGGTTTGGGTTCAAATGAGTTATTTATCACCTGAAACATTATTTTATAAATAACCAGGTTTGTTGTTATACATTTGTTAATAAATTTATGTAATTTGATATGAGCTAGGGGTTGCTAGGAGCCAAGGAAGCTTTTCAATGAGTTCGTAAGTGGAAGAAGAAATTGAATACTTTTCAAATAGATTACATTTTTATTCCTGTAAACTTCAGGTGAGATATTATCCAGCATTCATTTATGTAATCACTTTTATGCTCTCTTATAAGAACAATAAATATATGTGTAGCAGGTTGCATTGGGGTCTGATTTTTATTTGTCATCCTGGAGAAGTAGTGAATTTCATAGGTATCCTTCTATCTGATTTAAAACTTCCGTCTATTTGGGATATTTCGCCCTTTTTGCTAATATGATTGTCACTATTGCAGATGATGAACTGGAAAGTTCTCTAAAAGTGTCATGCATTTTTCACCTGGATTCTATTAAAGGAAGTCACAGAGGTATTGAAAAGTGTATCAAATGGTAAGCTACTAGGAGTCTCTGCACGGGTTAATGACATTTTTTTAGTTAATTGAGAGAATTTAGCCTTAGGCAACATTTTTTTCTTAAGCTTTAATTACTTTAATAGGTCATGAAACTTAACTATCACAACATGGTTGCTACTGTTTTTAAATGATAATTTGTGATAAGTGTGCCCCTATCAGTTCACAAATTATTTGTGATAATTTATGAACTGATACTGAGCCATTTTAAGTGTGTTCCATTGTTTTTTCATAATATAATATATAATCTTAGTGAGAGATAGATGTCATGGAAGGAATTAATGCTTTTCGAGCTGTGTATTGTCGAAAGGGATGTCCTCAGCGAGTTGAACATATTGCATAAAGTCCTTGATGATGGCTAAGAGGATTTTATTTAGTTTTTAGCCTAGAAAATTTAGGTAGTCATGATATTCCTACCTTTAGCTATTACTTAAGAAAGACTCATGCAAACATGGCAATCCTAATGTTGGGTAAAAATGGGTTGGGTCAAACTGGAATTTATTAACTACATGGAAAAAATGTAAGGTTGTTTTTATCATACTTTTACTACATTGGAACACGAACACAAGGACACAACTGGACTCATAATGCCCAGAAATGTATAAACCCGCAAAAAATGGGTGGCAACTTCTGGATTTGGAAGGTCTTGATTAAGGTGAAAGCATTATTTTCATCATATCATTTCATTGCTATCCCTATTGATCTATAAGGTAGTAATTTTTAGGATTATGATGTCACATTCATGTAAAAGGCTCATCTGAGCGTTACCGCTCATACATTAGGAGTGATTAGAATTTATGTCATATGTTAAAGGTATTATAAGAAAATAAAAACTGAACATAAGGAATAGATGATGAAGGAATAACATAGATTTTGCTGCCTGTAGTTGAATAACGCAAAGTTTTAAATTGTGTACGTTCTGGATGTAGTTCATGGGTATAAGATTGATTGTATTTATTACTTCGTGGCATATATATGTCCCTTTATACACGAAATTTTTTAACACTTATTCTATATTTTTTGGACTCCTTGAAGTAAAATAGTTGTTCAACTGTAGAAGCATACTGAGATTGTTTGTAGCACAAACAAATATTTGTAAAGTTAGATGTGGAAATTTGCCCCTATTTACTTACGAATTATATTCGAATATGCTTCATCCCTAAATAATTTTTTCCTCTTCTACGTTGGTTTAGTCTATCAAACTTTCTTGGTGCTTTGTTATTTATTTGATTTATTTTATAGGAAATGGACATATTGGCCATTGTAACCAAGGAAACAATATATATCTTTTCCCTGGGTCAGTTCTTATTCTGAGTCTATAATATAAACTTTTCATATAATTTCTCAATACTTCTAACCTTTTAAAAACAATTTCTGCAGCATTGGTCTTGGTACTCTTCTGTCTGGCTCAACAATTGTTTCGGGTGGCATGTTACAGGCTGCAGCTGAGTGGTAAGGTTCTTAACTATTACTTCCCTCCCATGTTAATGAACTTTTTCAACGGTAAGTTTCATTTGAAATATTACCGTTCATGTTACTTGAATGCCAAGTGAGGAAGTGATTGGACAATAGTTTAACACACGACCTGCCAAAACTGACATATGGTTGTTCAGTTCTCACCAATGCATTGTATAAAGAGGCTATAGAAACAATTGGCAAGGCATGCTTTCTTAATTTATTCATTGGACACTTGAATGCCAAGTGAGGAAGTGATAGGATAATAGTTTAACACACGACCTGCCAAAACTGACATATGGTTATTCAATTCTCACCAATGCATCGTATAAAGAGGCTATAGAAACAATTCGCAAGGTATGCTTTCTTGACACTTTTCCAACCATTTTTAACCCACCTTCTTTTGGTGAAAAAATTGTGATTGTCTGGGTGTTTATTGGGTCTAGAGTGATTAACAAGTGTCTCAAGTTAGTATTTGAGTTGCTAGAGGGTTTGGGGATTTGAGGTTGCTTATTTGCAATCTTCATGTTTATGCATAAAAAAACATAGATAACCAGTTTAAATTAACTTTAGGAGATGATTCTGTTCGTGGGAGTTTGTAGTTGCAGATATGTGAGTCTTGATATGTAACTGTTAGCCGATTGAGGATTACACATATCAAAGATAAAGAATACGAAAACGCCTGTTGCTTTTTTTGGTATTTTTGCATTTAAGTGTTAGCTTTTAACTTAAGTGTGTCTCTTTTTCATTTACACTCATGTAAAAGCATTACTATGATGAAAAGTATTTATGTCTCGACTTATATTAAACTTTTATTCGTACGTGCTTCCAAGCAAACAGTGGGAAAACAAAGGTGGACGATACTGGCCTTGGATAATTTTTATCTCATACGCTACATAGCCTAAAAAAAGGTAAAAACAAAGACGGACGATACTGGTGTTTTACTTCTTTTAGGGCACGTCGAAACAATAAGGTGCATAGATAAAGCGTCTTTACGTAAGCAATTTTGCGACATCCGGATTAGTTTGTTAATGATTTTTTTTACTGTGATCAACATCTAATATAGGCGCAACATCTTATACCTATTCTTTTGCGTAACTTGATTTATTGTTCTTTACAGGCTTAGCTTTGTTGACAAGTGATGCAGGTTTTACTGACCAGGTCTTAATATTTATAGTGTCTCGCTATACCTACGGTCTACCCTAATGCACTAACGGGCAGTGTACCCGGTCGTGTGTAGTGTAGTAAATGGTAAAGCCGAGGTCGTCCCAAGAGCTATGTGTGTCGGATAATTACTAAGTCTAATTGTCACAGAATATAAATGGTTTGATATGGTTTTAATTAATTAAACTACGAATGCAGAATATAAAAGCAATTAAATGGTAGAAAGGAAATCAATAGAGGAATAGTGGTGCTAACCTAGTTAATCATCCTAACTAGTTATGTCTACGTCTACTTACTTCCAATTACTTCAGGTGGGGTCAAATTCGAGAGGACAGCATTTGGTCAATTCACCCTAACCTATCAGCAAATGCCACCACAGGAGAAATCAGGCGCACCGTCATAAGTCCTGTTGTTCCTGGTCCCCTAAGCCGAGTCATTAAATACCGCTACATGCTAGATTCTAAATAGTGAGTGCCCGGCCATTAGGAACTTAGACACTACACCCCCCAATTCTTAAGTTCATCCAAACGATAGGTGATCAGTTGGTCAAATCGCACAATTAGAAAGGGTCGTCAGTTGGTCATATCTTACCCTTCCCGTCTCAGTCCGCTCACCTAGGGTCAGTTGGTCATATCTCCTAGGCAATTGGCCTCTACCGCCATTCAAAACTACCGAACCAGGGGTGACTACCAAAGAACTATGCATGCATACACTTAGAAATAATTGTACGGAAGTAAAGGTAAACGTAAACAAAACAATTAAGGAATCATAACTAGGCTAGCACCAAAGGGTGGTTAGCCGCTCATATTAATCATGCACATCAATTCAATATTCAAAGGTACGAAATACATGAATTGAAAGTAAAAGAAATAATAAACGCTAAAGCTTATTGTAATGGTGTGACTTCTCCCTTGGAAACAGCTCCGTATGCTTCCCTAGACCTTCCTTGAGTATTTTCCCACGTTCTCAGAGTATTGTGTGTGGAATGGAATGATTAGAAATGCTGGAATTCGTGGGTATTTATAGGCCAGGTCTGGGTTACGGCGTAACCAAAAGATGAGGTACGTCGTAACCTCCGTAAATGCACTAGATCTGCTAGTTACGGCGTAACCTTATAAGTGGTTACGTCGTAGTCTTCAATAATCCTGGCTACGTCGTAAGTGATGCAGTAGTTACGGCGTAAGTATCAGCGGCGTGGAACCTCTTTTGACCTAATGGAGTTATGTCGTAATCTTTGGAAGGAGTTACGCCGTAACCTCTTGATGAGTTGGACTTCGGGGTCACGCAATAGTTACGGCATATGTAAGAGACGAGTTACGCCGTAACCTCTTCAAAATAGGAATACTGTGATAAATCCTTAGTAATGTTTCCATTTCCGCGTCTCTTTAGCTCCAATGCTTGCAATTTACCTGAAAGTGTAAAACAATGGAAAACAAGCTTAAATCCATATAAATGATATAAATAACGAGCATTAACGGGGGAAATTGACACTTAATAATCAGGACTATTTGATGTTATCAACAAGGGAAAGGTTAATGCGTAATGTTCAAGAGGAAATTGTTGACGCACCCAAATAACTGATTCAATGACCTTATAATTTCCATTCTTTTGTTGTACCTGCATATAAGGTATTTTTTTAAAGCCAGTGTCTTTTTGAAATTTATTATAGGAATGTCTTAATAACAACCCTTTTTCACAGTGCATGCTCCTTTAATTGAAAAACTTGATGAAGGGATCAGTTTCCTTTAATTGGTACATTTGAAATTTTGAATATGGGATCAGTTTCTTTTAATATTCTATGTTTACAGTTCAATTCGTCGTTCACTAGATTAGTAAGAGCAAAAGCCAAAAGAACGTTCCCTGCTTGGTACTCCGCTACGAAACTGATTAGTTAATCATTATTGCACGTTTAGTACATACTTTGAGTAGTTGTTTTAATTGTACATATCCTTTTTACAAGGCTGTTTATATAAGACACTACGTGATTAAAGAAATACCAAGGTACCTCAACATTTTTAACAAACAGAGGAAACTGACTTTCAAGCCGACGGAATTTGGCCCTGATATATTGACGAAACTGCAATAAGATGTTTGCCACAACATTTGGCACTCTGAGCTTTCCTTAGACGAAAACCCAAGTGATTATTCACTATCGCATTTTCCTTTGGAGGCGTTCGTACTGGAAATGTTGGTCCCAACTACCGGTTCGGGTCTCAGAATGAATACGCACTCTCGGATCATAGAAGTGGTTCACCTAACTGTGAAAGTGTGTCTGCTCTTAGCACTAGCCATTACTGATGAGTAATATAAGTTTTGGAAATGTGTATTTTAAATAACTATGCACACTCCTCCTATTAACATTAGTCCAACTGATTATTATCATTACAGGTACATGGGATCAAGTTTCAGATACCTGCAACTCATTATCCAGATATGAAATCTATGTGCGAGTGACTATCCAAGGTAAGTCAATGGTGATTTCGGAATTATATACATTTACAGCTGAAAGTAATGTTTGCATGTTCCCTGATTTTTGTCGTTTGTTTAGGCATGCCTGCGCAAACAGCAACTAATCCCAGTACTTCACACTAACATTGCCTTTTTTGAACGTTGGGTTATTTTGGATATTCATCTTCCCTAACTTACATCTTCACCTCTAAGTACAATCTTACCATTTCATGAGAATTTTTATGTACCTGATTGCGGTGTTTTTGTCCAATATAATCAAATGAACTAGAACAAATAATCACCTCAGCCATTATTCATAATTACTGCAAAACAAACTGCTTTGCGCAGTGATTGACAAATCCTTTTATTTTAATGTGTAACTACAAGAAGTGTGAAAGTACAATGACCTTTTCCCCCTTCTTTGGATGCAGAAAATAAGATCTTTCGACTTTGGTAGACCGGAAACAAACTAAAGACAAGGAGTAACAATGAGACTAGCTAGCCAACCACCAGCAGATAATTGAAACCAGAAACAAATATACTTTATCAACATCAAATGTGTTAGCGGGATCCGAAACTGTTTCTTTGCCCGTGTGGAGAGACTATATAAACTTCTTAAAATTGTAACAGGTTAGTAAGCTATACACAGAACTTAACCTTTCTTATTATTTTATTTTTGTTTTAACTGTCTCGCTTATGATGGTGCAGGCTCAAAAACCAAAAGAAGATTCACAAAGAATGGTTGTTGTATGAAATTAAGAGCATCATGTTTTGTAAATTCAGTTATGGAAGCATGGTAAGCTTCCTGTTGTTATTTTTTTAATTGAGATTTAATGTGATATTAGTACTATTTTCAACCTTGATCAGTAGTTTCGCCGACGAAGGTGCAAAGGATGGTCTAAGTCTATTTTCAACCTCTACTTTTTATATAATTTTGTTTATCTGACTAATATTATGGTTTCTTTCTAGAAGTATCAATATTCTTAAAAAACCGGTTCACTGCCACATCAAAGAAACACTCAAAATTAGTATCCGTTTTTAAGAATTCAGGGGTTTGTAAGTAATGTTTTGTTTTTTCAGGAAGAAAGGCATATAGCTGATAAAGAATTTCATGTAGCTGGCATGGATGACAGCGTGAATAGAGCCATGACTGCAGCCAACCAAGAGGCTAACCATGAAGCATGTAAGCAATCTATAGTAAAAAAATATGTCAGCAAGGGAGAAGCTGAAACTTAACCATTTGAAGGAATTAATGTTGTAGGTGTGGTTTAGCATTATTAGCCAGGATTTTTTTTATAGAAAATTAGCATCATTGATATATATGGTTTCACATAATCTCACATTTTCTTTCACCATAATTCCATTTTCTGGCAGCCTGCTTCGCTTCTACTACGTTTAATCTCGATGTAATGGAGACTCCATCATCATTAAGAAGAATCACAAGAATCACAAGTGAGTAACATACTACGTTAATTTATTGATTTTATTAAATGGAATTTATTCTTTTATCACATGGTTATATTGAATTTTTTTTTCACTCTTTTAGGGAAATTTGAAGAATCTAATAATGGGGTTACAAAATCGAGATCAGTTTTAACTGATATAACAAATGATTCACCTATTGTTGGGCTTGCAATTGGGAATTTAAAAACACCATTATCAACAGTTTCCAAGAAACGAGTGGTACTTCACAGTTGTGAATCGAAATAAAAACCACAAATCAAAAAACTTACCTGCTTTTAGCCGTTTTATGGATTATGGTAACATCAATTATATATATTAACCGTTTCATTTAACTTTTAATTACTTTTTAGTATATATTTGTTCTACTAAATCCTAAAAATAAAAACCACAAGTCATAGCCGTCCATCGGACGGGTTTTGACACTATATATATATATATATATATATATATATATATATATATATATATATATATATATATATATATATATATATATAGGGTGAAGTTAAAATAAAAAGACAAATATCCGTAAAAAGAATAAAAAGATTTTTTTTTCAAAAAAAGTTCACGAAAAATTCCCAAAAAATCCCACAAGATCGGGTATGTTGGTGCATAAAACTTTTGTGAAAACATTTTTTATAATTTTGAGTTTTGATACGTTTTTTTTAATGCACAAAAAACGAATTTTGATGCGCAAAAAAATTTTGATGCACAAAATTTTTAACTTGTTTTATTTTGATGCGCAATGTTTTTTTAATGAAAAAAGTCAAAAGAAGTTGGGTGCAAAAACCAATTTTTGATGCACAAAAAAAGGATTTAATGCGCAAACGTATATTTTCATAATTTTTTTTCGGAAAAAATATCCACTTTTAAAAAAAAGTTTTTCACAACTTTTTCATGCACCATCATACCCGATCTTGTGGGATTTTTTGGGAATTTTTCGTGAACTTTTTTTGAAAAAAAAAATCTTTTTATCTTTTTACGGATATTTATCTTTTTATTTTATCTTTATCCTATATATATATATATATATATATATATATATATATATATATATATATATATATAAAATCCGGATCGATTGAGAAGAGTTTGAGATTGAGAAGATTGAGAAGCAATCTTGACCCTTTATCTCATCAAACCAAGTTAAGGGTAAGGTTGACAATTTACAACTTTCATTAATTGATTTTTTTTATCCATTTAATATGTATTTGAATTAAAGTGCAAGCGTTTTTTTATTTTTGCTCCATCAAAATTTGAATGATGAAATGGCCTACTGAACCAATTTTCATCCTACGCACTTCTTTTTTTTAGTCTCGTTTAGCAACTTTGATCCTTCCATTTAAATATAAAAATGCAAGTTTACTCTAACCATTTTATTAGTTATAATCACATAACTAGTTTTACCAGTAACTTATTAAATTGTTTTTGATTCAACTCTTTCATTTTATTTGTCTATTTAATTGTGCCAATGTGTGAAAATAGCTATCGAAGAATAATTATGTCATCTCTCAAGTATCACGAGTACAACTTAGCTATAGTTTTTTATGCATTTATTCATATATCGATTTTTGATTCACTTTTCTAGATTATGTGATTCACAAAATTTGACGTCGTCATAGAGTAAAATGTGAGACTTGTCATCGGAATTTGATGATTGTCACTAATGTATATATGATTATCCGGACATGATTCATATAAAGCACTAAAAAATTTTTGTTAATGATTCACCAATTCTTTTATGATTCAAAATGAAAATATTACTAGTAGTTTCAGTTCCAATTTTGAAACCCAAAATTGTAGGAGTCTACAACATTTAATTAAAATATGGCTTGATCTAATTACATATTTACCCTTCTGATGTGCCCGGTTGGTGCAAGTTTTAAATTTATAAAAGGTGAATTACCAATATTACCAATAACACATATGAGCAAGTATACTCGTCCGTTATAGCAAGATTATGAAGGTAAGTCAGGATCGTTCGAGGGATTTGAGTGAATCTAAACTAGGGCTGAGCAAAACCGACCGAAACTCGACAAGCCCGACTACCCGACTGACCCGATTAATTCCCGAGACCGAACCGACTAAAAACGGGTCGGGAGTCGGTTTTAAAAAAGATAGTAATCGGTATCGGGTCGGGTTCGGTTAAAAAACCCGACTTTTCCCGTTTTACCCGCTAGCCCGTTAGTAATTATATAACAGATATAATAACTATTTAAATAGTCTAAAAGCTGAAGGGGTACTGTCATTTTAGACTTTTACTTTACTTTTTTGACCAAAAGCTGAAAGTGGTATATCTCATGCACGTGATATAGTACTATTTATATCTGTCATTTTAGATAAAGAAAAGTCATCTCAAAAACTCATGATTCATACACTACTTTTTCCAAAAACTCATCTCAAAATCAATCTTTTCCAAAAACTCAAAATCAATCTTTTCCAAAAGCTGAAAATGATTCATACACTACTTTTTCCAAAAACTCATCTCAAAATCAATCTTTTCTCATTAACCCGATAAGATAGAAATGATTCGTATAATTTGTATATATGCATTAAATCGATTGATCAATCTTATCTCAAAAACTCATCTCAAAATCAAGAACAACCAATCCAAATGGATCAATCTCATCTCAAAATAAAAAACACCACATATGAATCATGGCTGCTGCAGGAAGTCGTTCCTTACTTTCTTTAATTACAAAACATCATGGCTGCTGCAGGAAGTCGGGCTGGGCTACAATAACCCGACACCGAACCGACTGTCCCGTTTGGGACCCGAAACCGAACCGACACAAACGGGTCGGGATTCGGTATTGTTTTTTTCATTCAATCGGTATCCGGTTTATGCGGGTCGGGTCGGGACGGGTCGGGATCCGGCCCGATGCTCAGCCCTAATCTAAACACAAGTTTGAATTAACGGAGTCTATCCAAAACATATAATAAAACAAATAGATATAATGAAATTCAGATGATTAAAAACTACACTTGCTTAAACTAGTTTCATATCATAGATTAATGTGATTGTGTTAACCTCTTAACATGTTGATTGTGATAATTAGTCGGAAGACTAATCTATTGTTCTTACAAGTTAAACCTTCGTCAAGATTTTAGTTCATAAAAACAAGCATTATGTTTAACCAATCAATTCAAGATCAATTCAAGTTTCATAAGTCTACATACATAAACTTAAACACAAAAACATCCACTTGTTCCTCAAATTGCTTAAGAAATGGTCAATACAAAAGGTAACCGATCATAGACAAAAGGCTACAATTGATTCTCAACAACTAATCTTACGACCATTTAGATGTTTCCAACCAATCCAATTTGATAATCAAAAAGCGTTTCTATTACAATCACACCTTAGTTCCTTTGTGTAATCAAGAATAATGGGTAAAAACAATCATCCATAGACAAAATGATTGTGACTAGTTGAATAACAATAAGTCCTTTCGACCACAACGATTACTATCAATTACCCAAACTATATTAACAAATGTCACTATGAAACTTTAGCACAATTGGGTCTTAGAATCAACTTGAAATTGAATTAAAACATGTTAACACAATCACTTACTAATCATATAATAATTAACATCATTTAAGCAAGTGTATAAAGAAACTAGCCACTCATAGCAAACATGAACATAAACTCAGAACTTTGAACATTAGAAAACATGATTAAAGGTCTTACAATGCTTGGAATAAGATTACAAATGGTGTAGTAATGATTCCCAAAGGATTGAGGATGACTTCTTGATGGTTTGACCTCCAAATGATGACTTCTTGGACCTCCAAAGTTTCCTGGAACTTTATGAACGAATTTAAGCTTTGAGAGAGTAGTAGTGGTGGTAAGATAGGTGTGAGAGAAGATCTCTCAAGTTGTGGTGTGTGAAATGAGGTTGCAAAGGCCTCTATTTATACTACTTCCAAGACTAGGGGTTATAAATGCATTTCTTGGTCACCAAGGAGCTTGGAAGGGACTAGAAGACATGTAGGAATAACCTAGAATCATTTGGAATAAGTTTGGAACCTTAGTAATGCAGAAATGGCTGTCCAGGGCTTCCCAACCGAATCGGTTAAGCTCCAACCGAATCGGTTGGTCTTGCTGACTAGTCTCCAACCGGATCCGGTTGCGGGTCTCGACCGATCAGTTGGAGCAAAATTACAAAAAGTCATAAACGGTAAAGTTGTAGATCTTTCTCTTAGATTTCTGTGGCCGTGAACAGGGGGTCAAACGGAGTCCGTATGCAAAAGTTATGGCCAAAATGGTGAAGGTGTGTCAGGAACAACGAGTCTTCCAATATATCTTCGTTTAAGCTTCTTTTCTTCATTTCTTTCTCGTTTTCCTTCTTGAGTCTTTGGACCACTAACTTGATGACTTTATCTTCTCGAATATACTCCACAAGTCTTGCTTTGGTCGGGAATTCTTCATATATGGAGAAATCTTCGTATTTTACTTCTTTTTCCGTCTTTTTCTCCACTTTCCTGTACTTGGCTACAAATGAACTAGCAAACGCACTTTGATACGATTAAGCAACAAAAGCATATGATTATAACCAAATAACATACATAAAAACACGGATAACGCTACTAAAAACATGCACAATTTGAGCGTTATCAAATTCCCCCACACTTAAACTTTGCTTGCCCTCAAGCAAATCTAGAAAAAACATCCACTGGTACAAGATCGTGATTATGAAAATGTGATGCAAATCAACTACGTATAAATACGAGAGAGGATTCATCAATTATGCTTTATAAAGGTGAAACATCAAGATGTTTGACAATATCCAACGATTTTCTTGCATGATTAACATTTCAAAACACCTCACGAAAAATGAACGAAATATAATTCACTCAATCACTCATTTTTAGTGGAGTAACAAGATAAATCACACTCATATTGCTCAGTCATGATTAGATTATTACCATAAGCTTGTACAAGAAACAAAACTCCACCGACGTGGCGTGAGCACCAAGCAAAAACATCTAAAGAGGGCTTTTATTCGGGTTATAATGATATGGCTAAGGTTAAGGGTATGGATAAGGCATGGGAATGTTATGAAATTGGTGTTAAAATAAAAATGAAATCAAGTCTAATACCCATGTTGCTAGCTACCAAACATTCCATTAACCAAATAAATGATTATAGCTTCAATTTCTTCTTTTCCACTTTCCACAGCTTTTTGCTTTGCCATGACAATTGTTCTTCGATCATAGCTCATTGGTGTTTTTTTTTTTTTTTTTTTTTTTTTTTTTTTTTTTTTTTTTTTTGAACATAACATAACATATGGCTCAATCAATCTCATAGGATGTGGTACTCATAATCATTTGAACAATCTTCACTTTCCAGGCGACTAGCAACCAACCGTTAGACATTGATACGGGATAGGCTAAGGTTTAAAGTGTAAAATCTTTTTGTATTTTCTGGGTGAAGCAAAAATGAAAGGGATGGCTCAGAATGTGTAACTAGGGGTATCTAGTGCTAAAAAATGAGCACTACAAATGGGTCCATGTGGGTGGTTAACTAACCAATGAGGCTAGCTAATATATCATTAGATGTAAAATGGAAGGCCATTTGGGTTAAATCCTAAGGTGCCTCTTTATCACACGGATTCACTTATATCGCACGAATGCAATCTCACTGCGGTCTGGTAATGATTTACAAGCACAAGTTCTAGAATAAATAAAATCACCGGCACACTCATAGTAAAAGATCCAAGCATAAAAGATGTATGCAAATAAGAAATAGGCTCAAATCCTCACAATTTAGTGGAAAGGGTATAATATGTGCTAGCAAATGTTTATCGATCCCAGAATGGATTGCAATAGTAATCGGAACACATCTTGAAGTTTCAAATATTACCAGTTTTACCAGTGGAATGATCCAGTTATTCTAATAGATAATCCTAAAAGTGTGAAAACAACTAGATCACAAAGGCAAACAAAATTTTAAATTTAAGCATGAAAACTCTAAATTTTCCTATTCACCCCCCACACTTAAGTTAGACATTGTCCTCAATGAAAAACGAACTTCAAAGTTAAGAAATAGGGAAAATAGAGATGAAACCAGATATGTCAACGAGTTTATCAGCTTAAAATTCTTTCTTCATTCCTGGCGTCCACTAGAGAAATCATCACCTGCACACAATCTTATAAACAAACAAAATGTTTTATTAAAAGGATGGCACCCCCCCCCCACACTTAAGTTCAACCGAAGGTTTAAACTTTGGGGAGTGACCATAGAAAATCAAAACACACGGGTTACCTCCCGAGAAGCGCTTGTTTTATTACCGAGTCATCAGCCTGACTCGAATCTTCCCCGGATTAGGATACTTTGACCATACGGTTCAAATGGGGAATTTCAGCTCTTAAACGTTGAGGGTATGGAATCTTAGGTTTGTACTCCACAATGGATGGGAATACATTTGATTCTTTTGGTTTGACCATGGTACAGTCTCTTTTCGTTATTTCGAACGTTTGGTCAATTTAATTAGAAAAGAGGACAGGTGGCGGATCTTTTTGATTTTTCGGAGGATCATCGTACTTTCCACTCCCAGTGAATATTGCATCCACATTCTCAAGGTGAGTTAAAGGAGGTGGCTTAGTCCTACCGTTTTGATTTAAAGAAACTGGATTTTGTTGTTCAGACCATTTGTCTATCTTTCTTTCCAGTTGCCTCCAATTTCGTTGAAAACCTTATCACCAACATGGTGTTCAGAACTTTGTAATTGAGTGGTTGGGATATGCATGGTGCAATCCTCAAGAAAAGGTAACACGGTTGGTGAGTTAGACATGATTTGGTTCAGATTTGGCGTGGTTGGAATGTGCTCGGTCTCGTCCTCTTCGATAAATTTATCCTCACCCTTATCGTTCTCGTATTGAATTGAGGTTGGTTTGTAGACAAATTCATGTCTCGAGTTGGAATCTGTGGTGTAAGGAAGAGATTCAGCGTGATGGACTTTCTGTTCCTTACTTAATCTTTCTATCCTCCTCTCCAAGTCTTGGCTTATCGCTTGTTGATTCCTTCTTCCTTGATCGACTTTATGTTCCAATTCAACCAACAGGTTCGTCATATTCTCATTGGCTTTTGTTTGACTGGCCATCCATTCTCTCATCATCTCCTCCGGTGAGGTTTTAGGTGTATTGAAATGTTGTGATGGATGTGGTATTGTATTCCATGGCTGATATCGAGGATATGTTTGGGTTGGGTTGTGGTATGGAAAGGAGTACGAATTTCTGGAATTTTGGTGGTGATATCCTCCGTGATATCCTTCATGTTGGACTAGGTTTGCTTCCATGGGATCACACATCGGTGTGTCATCCTCAACATCATAGTTTGAAGCGTGGTGACTATTTCGCAGTTCCATCATCTCCCTCCGTATGCTTATGAATTGGGTATCGATGTTTGTTGAGAGAGCTTCCAATTTCTCGATCAATGAGGCATGATCGGTATTGATGTTGCTTCCACCGGCGGAAACAACGATATTCGGATTGGAATCGTTCGAGAAACCACTACTTGTGAAGATAGCGTTGACATACTCGTTTCTTGTTTGTGGTGGATGGTACGTCTTATCATTTGATAGTTTTAGGTTGGATTGGGTATTACTTGGCAATGAACCAGATGGTCTAGAGGAATGTTGGTCAGAAAATCTGCCAAACTTGTTTTCAAGATCTTGGATAGATGCTTGATGATTTTTCTGTCCTTGCTCAACTTTGGCTTTCTGATTGAAAAATTGATTTTTGATAAAATCATTTGCAGATTTTTGAGCAGCCACGAATTCTCTCATGGTTTTCTCGAATTCAGTTTCTTCCATCTTTTTGTCGGGATTTTGTGGTGGTGGATCGTCAGTTCGTGGTTGAGAATCACGGTTGTCATCCCTTGGTCGGCGATCTTGCCAATTTCTAGAATTTCGACCGTAATAATTACTACGATATCCTCCTCCACGGTATCCTCCTTGAGTGTAACTTGCTTCTCCTTCCTTTGGTCCACCCATAGGTTTATCGTCGCACTCGGACGATGGATGATTTCCTCCACAATTGTTGCATCCGTCTCGCATTTCCTTCATTTCATCTTTGATATCTTTGTACTGCGAGTCGATTTTTGAGGTTAACTCTTCCATCTTCTCCATGAGTTTTGAGGTATCGGTATTTTCGACAAAAGCAACGGTTTTTCGGAGAGGTTTAGTTTTGGAATCTTTGGACTAATCAAGTTTGAGAAGTACTCGATCTTCGAGCAATTTATGTGCATCGTTGGGAGTTTTATAGAGAAAAATTCCTCCAGCATCAAGGATGCCTTGAGAGATTTCATCTAGTCCATGGTAAAAGATTTGGATAATGGTTCATTTTGATAATCCATGTCCATGACAACTACGAAGCAAATCTTTCATTCGAAGCCAAGCTTCGACAAGTGATTCGTTTGGGTTTTGGTTGAAAGCACGAATTTCTCCCATTAATCGATCAAACATGGCAGGTGGAAAGAATCGGCTCACAAAAGCTTGCCTCATCTCCTCCCAAGTATTGATGATTCCCGGGGTTAATTCATTGTACCATACTTTAGCATCTCCGGCGAGTGATGATGGGAAAAGTTTGAGTTTGATGGCATTGACATCGGTGTCGCCATAACGAAACATGCCGCAAATTTCGATGAATTCAGTAATGTGCTTATGCGGATCGGCCCGCGCACGGCCATCGAATTGTCGGTCTTTGATCATAGAATGGTGATGTCCCTTCACGGTGAAGTTGTCACCAAGGTTAATAGCAACAATAGCACTTTCGGGAGTTGGTGCTACAGTTCGGTTGGTTCCCCACATGGGTTGATCGTCCGCCATGGGAAAAGGTAAATTGGTGAAAGGGTTGTAAACAACTTTGGCTTCTATGAGGTTATCAAATGGTGGTTTCGGTACTCTTGGTACACGATTTTCTAATGGTATGAAACGTGTTCTCCTTCTTCTTCGAATCAAACGTTCGGGGTTGGTAAGAGGTGTAATTGGTTCAATTCCCGCTGCTCGAGTGTTCATACAATGTCCTAGAGAATCCATGCAATATCTAAACACACGGACAAACAACGAAAACAGTTTTCCAGAGACAGAGTGGGCAACCGGATCGGTTGCGGGTTGCGACCGATCGGTTGGACTAGCTGAATGATGGGTAAAATTGTAACCGATTCGGTTGAGGGGCAACCGAATCCGGTTAAGGTTTCTGAGATTTTTTTTTTTTTTTTTGTTGAATCGACTTAGGGAAATTCAAAAACTTGTTGAAACACAATCAAATCCCCGGCAGCGGCGCCAAAAACTTGATGTGCCCTCTTGGTGCAAGTTTTAAATTTATAAAAGGTGAATTACCAATATTACCAATAACACATACGAGCAAGTATACTCGTCCGTTATAGCAAGATTATGAAGGTAAGTCGGGATCGTTCGCAGGGATTTGAGTGAATCTAAACACAAGTTTGAATTAACGGAGTCTATCCAAAACATATAATAAAACAAATAGATATAATGAAATTCAGATGATTAAAAACTACACTTGCTTAAACTAGTTTCATATCATAGATTAATGTGATTGTGTTAACCTCTTAACATGTTGATTGTGATAATTAGTCGGAAGACTAATCTATTGTTCTTACAAGTTAAACCTTCGTCAAGATTTTAGTTCATAAAAACAAGCATTATGTTTAACCAATCAATTCAAGATCAATTCAAGTTTCATAAGTCTACATACATAAACTTAAACACAAAAACATCCACTTGTTCCTCAAATTGCTTAAGAAATGGTCAATACAAAAGGTAACCGATCATAGACAAAAGGCTACAATTGATTCTCAACAACTAATCTTACGACCATTTAGATGTTTCCAACCAATCCAATTTGATAATCAAAAAGCGTTTCTATTACAATCACACCTTAGTTCCTTTGTGTAATCAAGAATAATGGGTAAAAACAATCATCCATAGACAAAATGATTATGACTAGTTGAATAACAATAAGTCCTTTCGACCACAACGATTACTATCAATTAGCCAAACTTGATTAACAAATGTCACTATGAAACTTTAGCACAATTGGGTCTTAGAATCAACTTGAAATTGAATTAAAACATGTTAACACAATCACTTACTAATCATATAATAATTAACATCATTTAAGCAAGTGTATAAAGAAACTAGCCACTCATAGCAAACATGAACATAAACTCAGAACTTTGAACATTAGAGAACATGATTAAAGGTCTTACAATGCTTGGAATAAGATTACAAATGGTGTAGTAATGATTCCCAAAGGATTGAGGATGACTTCTTGATGGTTTGACCTCCAAATGATGACTTCTTGGACCTCCAAAGTTTCCTGGAACTTTATGAACGAATTTAAGCTTTGAGAGAGTAGTAGTGGTGGTAAGATAGGTGTGAGAGAAGATCTCTCAAGTTGTGGTGTGTGAAATGAGGTTGCAAAGGCCTCTATTTATACTACTTCCAAGGCTAGGGGTTATAAATGCATTTCTTGGTCACCAAGGAGCTTGGAAGGGACTAGAAGACATGTAGGAATGACCTAGAATCATTTGGAATAAGTTTGGAACCTTAGTAATGCAGAAATGGCTGTCCAGGGCTTCCCAACCGAATCGGTTAAGCTCCAACCGAATCGGTTGGTCTTGCTGACTAGTCTCCAACCGGATCCGGTTGCGGGTCTCGACCGATCGGTTGGAGCAAAATTATAAAAAGTCATAAACGGTAAAGTTGTAGATCTTTCTCTTAGATTTCCGTGGCCGCGAACAGGGGGTCAAACGGAGTCCGTATGCAAAAGTTATGGCCAAAATGGTGAAGGTGTGTCAGGAACAACGAGTCTTCCAATATATCTTCGTTTAAGCTTCTTTTCTTCATTTCTTTCTCGTTTTCCTTCTTGAACTTTATTCTTGAGTCTTTGGACCACTAACTTGATGACTTTATCTTCTCGAATATACTCCACAAGTCTTGCTTTGGTCGGGAATTCTTCATATATGGAGAAATCTTCGTATTTTACTTCTTTTTCCGTCTTTTTCTCCACTTTCCTGTACTTGGCTACAAATGAACTAGCAAACGCACTTTGATACGATTAAGCAACAAAAGCATATGATTATAACCAAATAACATACATAAAAACACGGATAACGCTACTAAAAACATGCACAATTTGAGCGTTATCACCTTCTCATTATATTAAATGCCTTATTAAATGATTCAAAATTAATATAATTAAATGGTTAGGATCTCTTCTCAATCTTCTTAATCTCAAAACCTTCTCAATGAAACCAAAGCCTATATATATACTAGCTAAAAGACCCGTGAAATTCACGGGCATATTAAAGAAACGTTTAAAAAATTAATGAATGATATTGCATTTTAAACACAACAGTCAATTAACCGAAAAAAACATAACCATCTTCAATCCTTGTTTTATACTAACATGAGATACGAATACATGTAAGTGCGATCCAAAATTATGTAGCACTTCTATGTTGACCGCACTGGTTGAGTAATTCGTGAGGTTTCAGTCTTGGTCACAAATAATAATATTCAATCATTTTTGCTCCTAATGCGAGGGCCAGTTGCATATAGCTTGTCATGTGTAAAAACAAAGCACATACAATATTGTATTTTGTACGTGGATTTAAATATCCCACCTTCTAAAAGATGGGAAATTTGGTATTGATACTTGTGCATATATGGACTTAAGCTTAGGCCTAAACTTAGACCGACAACCACTTGACATCATCCCTATGGGATGTAAAATAAGTGGGTCCCTGTCTGCAGCTATCAGGATGTTGACACTTGGTTTTAGGTCTAAGTTTAGGCTTAAGTTTAGGTCTATGTATCATTTCTCTTTCTTTAATATTCTCAATGCCTTTGCTCTTGAAATTGATTACATAAAAATAGATCACAAGACCTAAGATTACAATAATTATTTATATTTAGTATTTGACACAATACCTTCAAAAAATGAATAAAACTGTCATGTCTCTATAAATTTTTTCTTAGGTAAAACTAACTCGACCTTGTTTATATCAAACATAATTCGCATAGATTCTTTTTAGCTACTTGCTAGTTTTTATCGAGCAAAGTCTTAATAGACAGGTTTGAACTCTTTATCTTCCCCATCCTAGATCAAATGGCTTAATTTAACTATTGGATCTAGTCCAAGCTCAGCCTAGGGGTATTTGGATTAGCTTATATAGGAAGATTAATGCTTTGTTTTTGTTTTAAAACATAATTCACTCTAATTAATGGGGCTTATTGGCATATATATGCAGAAATTTATAAGCTTTTCGAAACTACTTTAGCTCTTTTTAATAAGCTCATTGAAACACGTTATAAATTGCAGCCCTGACACGTTTAAGTTTACTTCCTCTACAACATAACATAATCAATTACATTATACAATTACATGGTCCTATAAAATGCATACACTTATTGTTTTACTTTGTAAAAGTCACTTAGTTTGAGGAAATAGGGGGTGTTTCTTTTTCTTTCTAGACTAATAGGCTTATAAATATATTAGGTTCCACATATACATAAGCCACTTATTGGGGAGGAGTTAACATTTCTTGTCTTGTGGATATAGAGGAAATAAGAGAACTAAATGGGTCATATTTAAAAAAGAAATACTATTAAATTATTTGTGGAATCAATCCATTAGCTAAGGGTAAAAAGAAACACTCCCTTACATTTATAAATTCGATGTTTAAACAACCTAAAAACAAAGAGAGTTAATACTCCCACCACATTTTTCGATTCAAATACAACACTGTAAATTACAGTTGTGGTATATGCATCAAAACAAATGGTGGGAGTATCATCTCCCACAAACAAAGCATATAATTAGTAACACAAAAAATCATTTTTCACTCACATGTTATTATATAATAAAGTAAAGGGGTGTTTGGCATTGCTTCCCTTTAAAAAGTGGTAAAAGAATATTTGGCAAAATAGAGTGACGTCCTAACCCTTCGCTCGTGACATGACAATAAAACTTGCTTCTAAGGCTAGAGGGTGTGGGTCACACGAGATTGCACGGGACCTTATTTTCTATCTTTTCCTTTCGGGAGTACCACCCCTTTCAAACGACAAAACCCAAAAACAATTCCCTTGCGGGACTTTAGTCCCGAGACAATGAAGAGATAAGACACTAACTTTTTGAAGAAAGAGAATATAGTTTATTGGTTTTGTGGGTTGTTGTGTGTAATGAAAGTATTTTTAAATAATAAAGAGTAGGAAAAAAATAAGAGAGAGAAGGTATTGCAGTGGTTGAGGGAAAGTTAAAGGAAATAATAAATGAAGTATTTTTTGATGATGTGGAACTGATGTGGCGAAGGAAAGCACTCAACCACACCTTCCACACTAATAGATCTCGTCAAAATATATATGTTGTTCCTTGCAAAATAAAGCGATGCACATGGGTGTCAACCAATACAAAATAGATAGTCACGTGACTTTTTGTTTTAAAAAACAGAAAATTATGTTCCAAAGATAAGTAAAAAGAAAAACACAAAACAAAAAAGAATTTCATGACAAAACTTTCTTAAAGGAATGATCAACACTTTTGATTACTATACTGGGTACTTATTGTTTAACTTTCCTTTGGCCACTTATGTACATGTAGTTCATCTTCAAGCCAATTTAATAATAAACATAAATCACGTTACATAATGAATTGGATCATAGAAGAAGAATTAGTAGAAATAGTTGCAAAAAGTGTTCAAAAAACAAAGTGATGAATCAATAAATAAGATGGTGATTGGTGAAACATGAAAGCGTATATGAAAAAAAGAAAAAAAAAATACATAACTAATAAAAGCGAATTGACAACCATAAACACAACGCCACTATATCTTTGGATCTCCTATATCACTATATCTTTGGATCTCCTATATCCTATTCATAATGTTTGTAAACACATCAAACAATGCATTACACGACGAACATAAAGAATATCTTAAAGATATTTCGTATTTCCGTATAATATATTTAAAATTTATCAATTAAAGTAACCATATACGCAAAGTAACAAACCAATAATATTTGAAGAACAACCTCGGTCGCAATAATGGATTGAGAATTCTGCATGCATAAATTTAACTAATCATGATCGTTGGAATTTGAACTAAAATCAAAACTTTCTTGTTGGAGTGTAATTTAAAAAAAGGAAAGGACCAAGTTTAACTTGATATTAACAATTTTATAAATAAATCAAGGCATTTTATCTCGACAATGATGTCCGATAAGATTATAAAATTATTAATCAGTGCATTTATCATATATTAAAATGATGTTTCATGGTTGTGTCAAGGTTTGTAAAAAAAGTCGGCCCGATTTGTACCCGATTAAGCCTATTTGTGTCAGGTACTTAGGTAAAAAAATATATTCGGGTTAACCCGTGTAACCCGAATGCTAAATAGGGTCGGGTATTGGGTTGTAAATATTTGGCTAACTCGGGTTCGGGTTGACCCGAATAAGGAATTTTTTGATTTTTGATTTTATATTAATTATCTATGTAAAAATTGAATTAAGCCATATTCTAATTATTTCTCATTTTTGGGTTAACCCGAACCCGACTAACCCGAGTTTAAATAAAGTTAAGTTCGGGCATGTTATTTTCAGTCTTGACTTGACTTTGACCCAACCAGAATTAACCCGAAACCCGACCAAACAACCAGACCCGATTAACACCCCTAGTTGTGTAAACTCTGGCCTAATTTAGCATTTATTAGCAACTACCAACAATTAACTTATCAATAAAGATAGGTTTTTTCACACTTTAACTAATGGAAGTAACAACAAACATGTGGTGAGCCTCAAACAATTCGAGTCAACATCACATAACTTTTGTAACTAATAATCTGATTAGTTAGACAAACTCGTTGTTTAATCCAACATTTTTATATGTTCAGGATCACCTAGACAAAAATATTGAACAACTTAGCGGTACATTTCTTGATAGAAGGTAACTTGAAAAAGTAATTAAATGTGATAAGGTCAAATAAAGCAATTCTCATAACTATATTAAGATGAAAATATAAAGGACTCACCTTTGTGGAGTAATAGGAAAGCATAATAATGTTCAACAAAATAAACACCATACGCCCTTTATCTTTATGCCTCCTGAAATGAAAATCCAGATTTGGAATAGTTTGACAATGATCAAGTCATCGATCTCAGAGACACAATAATTATAAGAAAAGCTTTGGAGTTCTGGTGGAATAATTATGTATTATTGCAAGATCGTTTGAAAGCCAAATACTAATACTCATACTAAATAATTTGAAATTGTGGCTAAGCAAGAAATGAAGAAATACAATTCTTGCTGAAATAGAGATATACGTGCATTAATGAGTAGAGATTTTTTTGGCAAAGTTTCAATTGAAAGACACTAAATGTGCGACTTAATTTGCTAACAAAAATTCCAATTTTAAAATTTTCCATGCAAAATTGCGGTTTAATCGACATCTATTTTATAAGCTATAGCTAAAAGACCCGTGAAATTCACGGGTATTTTAAAGAAACGTTGAAAAAAAAAAGAATGAATGACATTGCATATTATCAAGTTAGAGATTAGAAAGAACCACATTCGGTAAACAAACATAAAGTAAAAAGCATGTAATAACGAAACATAATAGTCAAATAACCGAAAAAAACATAACCAACATGAGATACGGATACATTAAGTTGTGATCCCAAATTGTGTAGCACTTCTTTGTAGACCACGTTGGTTGAGTTCTTCGTGATGTTTCGGTCTTCGTCAAAAAATAACCATCTTCAACCATTTTTTGCTCCTAACGTGCGAGACGGCTACATATAGCTGGTCATGGGCAAAAACAAATCAACATAAATATTTTATTTTGTGTGTGGATTTAAATAACTCACCGTGTAAAAATGAGAACTCTAGTATTGAAACTTGTGCATACATTTTCTTCAATCTTCTCACTTGATCCATGCTCTCTCGTCAGAAATTATCTACATGGAAATACCAAAATCTCAAGACCTCATAGTGCAATAAATATTTTTACTCAGTATTTGACTCTATACCTTCAAAATTTGGATAAAACTATCATGTCTCTACTAATTTTTTAGGGGCAAAACTGACTCGACCTTATTTATATTTAACATAGTTCTCGTTGATGCTTTTAAGCAACTTGCTTGTTTTTATTGAGCAAAGTCTTGATAGACATGTTTGAGCTCTTTATCTTCCTCATCCTAGATCAAGTGGATTAATCTAACTATTGGATACAGTTCAAGCTTAGGGTGTGTTTATTTTTTCCTTTAGCTAAGGGATTGAGTCCACAAACCCATTTAATAATTTTTTTTTTCCTAAGTTGGACCTACCATTTCACTTAGTTGGTCTATATCCCCAAGGCATAAATTTTAATGTCCTACCATTAAGTGGCTTATATAGATGTAGTACCCACATGGTCCCTTAGCTAAGAAAAAAAAAAGAAACACCCCTTAGCCTAGGGGGTATTTGGATTAGCTTATTTAGGAAGCTTAATACTTTATTTGAGTTTCTAAACACAATACACTCAAACAAATGGGGCTTATTGGCGTATTTATGCATAATTTTACTGGCTTTTCAAAACTACTGAAGCTCTTTTTAATAAGCTAACTGAAACACTCCAGAGATTCCAGCCTTGTAAATTTACTTCTTCTACAATATAACATAATCAATTATGATGTACAATAACCTGGTCCTAAAAATGCATACCTTTAATGTTGTACATTTTGTAAAAGTCACTCAATTTGAGGTAATTTTGCATTTATAAACCTACTATTTCAACCACAAATAAACAAAACATATAATCAGCAACATAAAAACATAGTTTCAGTCACATGTTATATAATAAAGTAAAGGGGTGTTTGGCATTGTCTTTTGAAAGTGGTAAAGGGCTATTTGGCATTGTTCTTATCCATAGCAATGTGTCACTCCATTCTCTATTTGGATTTTGAAGTATGATAAACTAACAGTCATCTTCTGCGTTTACATATAATTACGTACTTTCATAATCAATAATATTAAGCATGGGTAAAGCAGTATCATTTTACATACCTAAGCCAAATGTGGAGGGGCCAAAGCATACTCACAGGTTGTAATGCACGACCAGCCCAAACTTTCTTATCATGTTAGCTTCAGAAGAGAAGTCCAGATTGACCTGCAAAGGATATACATACACATACACTTGACTTCAAGTTTAAAAACATGCTGTTTTTTTACCAACCAATAGTTGCATGTAGTTAAATTAAAAGAGCTCACCTGAATAGTACATATCCGGAACATATGATGTAAAAGATTCAAGTTTACCGAATTAGCCCGTCTCTTCTGTTTCACGTTCCAAAATCTCCTTGAACGGCTTGAAGTCGAAGCCATGAACTAATCCTTGGAAATCATCACTTATTGACTTGTGCCTTGCTATTAAAGATTAGTCTCATCGAGTTTGAGACTATTAGATATGAAGGTTGGATTTGACCCAAACTTTAAATCCGCAACACAACAGAATCATCTTCATCAAATTGGTGCTTGAATCTAGGGACCACCCATCCTAATAGTAGCTTGCATTTTGGCGCCCCTAAAAAAAGTTACAAAATACTCATACTCAGAAAAACGTCAAAAATTGATAGTCAATGAGGTGGATAATATAGACAAAAGGATACAAATTTTGCAAGAGAAGATAGGCATAATGTGTTCATAAAATTGATTGTAATTTGTCAATCAAAAGTATAGTTTGCCTAAAATAAGTTGATGCTTTTTGAGAAGAGATGCAAATAACATAGTGATTATGGAGATGATTTCAACCATTCCGCAAATATCTTTCAAACATTACAAACTTATAGTAGTTTCCATATATGAAACGCTCAAACTTAATACTTACTCAACTTAAAAACGCCATGAATGTTTGCCTTAAATAAGTGAGATCTTCCAAAAAAATATATTTCATAAATTTTGTGCAAAAATGTATCATCTTTATGATGATTTAAAGTGGCGTCATGCAAACAGCCACCTATGCAATATACAAAAAAGTTATCTAATAGCTCGATTTCTTAATATATAATTTACTAATTGGAAATCTTTTTAAATGAAGATGAAGGAATGAAGTTAAACGTCAAACTATAAGTGAAAAGTCCACTCACCGGTGAATGTTTTAGTCGAGAGATAACCACTTTGATTGCGGAAGTTAAAAATGGAAAGAAAGAAAATGTTAGTTGTGGTTATCCTATTGTCACTTGACAGAATACTATGGGGGTGTTAGATAGCAACTGAATAAGATGACTCAACGCTTACTACCTAATCGGTCAGTAGATATGTTGTTTGGCAAGGAAAAAGGTGACACTAAATGGGTCAATTTAGTACTAAATGGGCCATGCAAGGAGGGGAAGCTCTACCGTACAGAAGCCTATATAATCATCTAATCAAACAATCATTTTTATTCTCAGCGTCGGTGATTCATTCAGCGCTAAACCATATTTTTTTTTCAAACAACCCCTAAGATAACTAAGATCATACATTTAGAAGATCAAAAAAGGAACTCTACAATGCTAACTCCTTCCCAAACTTCATGGTAAGTCAAAAAATGTTTCTCGCACGCAAAATCAGTAAATCATTTCATATTAGTTGGTTCGATATATAAACTTTTGAACAAGAGAAAAATCGAACAACCAATTATAACAATCGAACAAAAAAATAATATTAGCTTCCATACGTATAAACTTTAACAATCAAACCAATTATAACAACCAAGTGAATCGAACTAATAATTGTCAACAAATCAAACTAAAAATAAAAGGTACCTTGTGTGTAGAAGGTTAGCAATAACGATGCTATTTTTTTCTTTAGCATTGTCTGTAATTGTAGGCCAAGGCTCGGATTCAGAAGTAATTGTAGCACTAATGGAAAATTCAGAAGTACCAAATTAACACATCAAGCTAAATAAAGGAAGATACATTAAAACTTACAAATGTTTAGATGCGGTGATTGAATTAAACCTGCATAATCAAAAAAGAAAAATATCATGCTAATATCAAGCAATAATTTTTTTCTTAAAAAAAAAGTTGTACCATTGAATCCGTGATAGTCATGGTACAGATCTGTGTTTTTTGAATATGTTATAGATCTGTTTTTTATGAATCGTCGGTTGGAAGAATGGGTAAAGAAGAAGCGTGTAGAAGAACTATAGCATGATTGGAAGAAGAAACTGCCCAAGATCGAATGAAATTATGAAAATACGAAGTGTATGGAAGAAGTTTGAGGAGCGGTACTTGACAAAAATATCAATGTGCTGAGCTTAGAAACACGTAAGAATATTAATTACAGGATGTTTTAAAGGGTTGTACCAAAACTCTCTATTAGATAGTATAGATATATGGGTTTTTCTAACATGTGCCTCCACATGTGCCTCGGAGGCACATGTTAAGCACACAAAAAGGACGGCGGGACCCACAACAAAGGACATCCGGACCTACAAAAAATACAATTTTCAAATAAAATATATGGGTCCGGAAGTCCTTTTTCGTGGGTCCCGCCGTCCTTTTTTTGTGCTTAACATGTGCCCCCGGGGCACATGTTAGAAAAATCCTAGATATATATATATATATATATGTATATATATATATATGTGTGTATATATATATATATATGTGTATGTATATATATATATATATATATATATATGTGTGTGTGTGTGTGTGTGTGTGTGTGTATATATATATATATATATATATATATATATACACACACACACACACACACACACATATATATATATATATATATATATATATATATATATATATATATATATATATATATATACTAGTGGCAAAACCCGTCCGACGGACGGGTATGACTTGTGGTTTTTATTTTTAAGATTTAGTAGAACAAATATATACTAAAAAGTAATTTAAAGTTAAATGAAACGGTTAAGATCTATAATTGATGTTACCATAATTCATAAAACAACTAAAAGCTGGTAAATATTTTGATTTTTGGTTTTTATTTTAGGATTTAGTAGAACAACATATACTAAAAAGTTAAATGAAACGGTTAAGATATATAATTGATGTTACCATAATCCATAAAACGGCTAAAAGTAGGTAAGTACTTTGATTACGAACATGTTTTTCTTTTTCTTGTTGATCATGGGATTCCTCATTATGGACAACTAACACATAAACGTTAAACAAATGTAAGGCAATATCACTGTGATTACTTGGTCATAAACCGAACGTACCCTAACTTCTTTATTCGAGCATCTAATATATATAAATGCAAAAACGTCAAACAAATCTAACACAGTATCACAGTGATTACCTGGACATGAACAGAACGTACCCTAACTTCTTATTCATGTATAGATGCTAGATCTCTACTCCAGGCATCTTAGTTGCCCTCTCCTTTGAACTCTTTCCAACTAAATGATGCATATAATTGCCCATTATGTCTATTTCTAGGCATATATCGCTATTAACTGAGCCTATCTCATATATTAAGTTGTAGATACCTTGATGATGGTGCATAATAGCTATATGAAATATAGTTAGCCCATCCTCAATTTTATCAAACATAAGATCCGGATAGGTTCTAAGAAATTCGACTATAAATCTGATGTTTCCCTTTTATGCAGCAACAAATAATATTTTAGGAGATTCTTTCAGCAGATCCCCAATTTCATCAATGTGCATTTTTTCGCAAACACGTCTCCAAATGATTTTTAGTAATTTCAATGCATCGGTATCCTCCTCAACTGTAGGTTGTACTTTTATATGGAAAAATCAAAAGACCGGGATAATAACTACCAAATAAAGAACAACCAAACAATCAAATTCGACACAATGTAGGAGAACCCGTGAGTCCTATGTATGAATATAATATGAATGGTTGCCTGGATATATGACTTTCGTGACTATATTCTTTTCTAATGTCTCAAATGCATCAGGCTTTCGAGCGAAGACTTCGAGTAAAGACGCAGTTGCAGCAAGTTCTGAACAGTCGTTCACAATTTGGAGGGCAATATCTAGACAGATTATGACAATTACTAAATGTATAACATCAAGAAAACAAACGAATCATAGAATATTAATGTCAAGCAAGGCAAATACTCAATAGTTGCTTATGATTTCAAAGTTAAACACAATAATCTTAAAGTTAAAGTAAAATATTGTTGTGATCATGTCATGACCATGTAATGGGCCTCTTGCTCATTGTGAAGTACAAAATAATAAGTAATCAGAAACACAAGAATATATTATTTGTACCAAGTTACTTACCAAAAAACTCACGCTCTACGCGATCTATGAGTATTGATTCCCCATCTTCATTCGTCAAAGGATCACCAGTCATCTTTTGAGATAACTTGTAAAGATACTTCACCATTTTGTATTTCCCTTCTGTAGAACTTATGGACAAGGGCAAATCAGTAGCACCACGGATGTAGAGGAGTTGGCCCTAGCAGCAGGGGTGTTTGTAGCGTTGCTTTATCCATTATAAATTTTGCATGACCTTTTTAGTTCTCTTTCCCAAAATGAAACTGGAATCGCCTCTGATGAAGTCATTCAGTTTATTCAGTTCACCGCTTTGCTGATCTACTACTGCTCGTACAACATCAACCATAGAGATCATCCCAACTATCCTTCCGTCTATTACTGGGACATGTCGTATATGGTTTTCTATAATCAAAATATACAAGTTGTTAATGATGTTTATTAGAAGTATATCCGATGGGCGGACATGACTTATAATTATCGTTGACATATTTTTGTATATCCTAAGAAGGGTGGTAAAGAATGGTTGGAAAAGTGGACATGTGGAAATTTGGTCCGCCCAATGGGCGTCTACAGGTCATGACTTATAATTATCGTGAAAGGTATTAGTTAATGAAAAATAATATATAAGAAAATAGTCGAGGATCAACAATTATTGAACTGTTAATGTTAAAAGGTATAAATTTATTTTTAAGAAGATAGTATATGATTTAAATTCAAATTCAAAATAAGTATTGAAGGTTTAAATTAATATTGAATGTATAAATATTCAATATTTTTACCAATTGGAGGTAAAAATGATGGAGAAGCAACAGTGGCGTGACTTATAAATATTGTTGAAATAAATAAGTTAACAAAAAAAAAGATATAAACATATCAATTTTTATATTAAATGCATTAACAATGAAAAATAAATGAACGTTAACTGTTATACAAAGCTACAAAGTTCTTCGTAAGAAATCAAGATAAACAATGAAATCGAGAGAAACTATGCACAATAAATAGTGAATAACGACAAATATCTTATTAATATAAAATATTGTAGTGATAAAATTAAAAATATCAAGATAAATAATGAAATAGAGAAGAACTATGTACAATGATATCCCATTAATATAAAAAACAACGAAAATAAGAGTCGTCGGCCACGCCTCCAAATTGCTAACATAATCCTTTCTACACTGATCAAGATGACCAAGACTTAAAAGTGCAGGATCGATGATTTGAGGCACGTTAGTAGCACCAATGATGAATACAGACTTCTTGGTTAATATGTCATTCATCTCAGCACAAGTTAATTCAAAACTCAAGAGGCTGCACCTATAACATTTCCTTGACTACTTCCTTTTTGTACACATAGAAAAAGAAACCCCTGTAGCAATAGAGTTAGTATATCAATGAAAATAGTCGCTCTCACCAAACCACATTGTAAGCAATTCTGAAGCTGATGAAGTTTGCTTAGCATTCACTGTTAATATCCTTGGCATAAACGTTTTCCCATAATCGCGGGTAGAACACCAATAGCAGCAAAAGTCCTAAAGTGGGTTAACCCGTTTTAAGTCCAATAAAACAAACTGATAAAGAAAAAAAATATTGAAACATAACAAAAACATTTCATTTGAAGCTCACTTATAACTTAGAACGTTCCAATTAATAATTTTCTCCTAAATGATATACTGATAAGGAATAAAAAATCTAAATAATTACCAATCTAGCCATAAAAACAAATATTTGCGTTTACATACATAAATTTATAATAACTACCACATTAAAGTTACCTGAACTAAGAAAAGAAATATACGCTCTTTATAATATGTTCATTGTTGCAACTACAATGAACTATAAGTTGCTAAAAATTTAGTGGAAAGACTTAAATGTCTAAATGGGGCATAATTGGAGTACTCTTATTATTAGTAGTGTCAAATCAGTTCAACCATTACAACGGTTGAACATTTGCAATGGGACGTAGGCCGTAATTTGTCGTTGATGACCAATCTGTTAGATATTAGGTAGGGATTGCAAAACCAATGGGGTGGCTATAAAATTTAATTACGTATTCACAAATGGTCATTTTTAAGTACATATCAGAGAGTGTAGGCCGAGTTGGTTTCCTAAAGTCTACCTCTCTTTATAAGTTTATAAGTAACCAATGATAAAATTCAAGCCTTTATACCAATAGGCACATCCGAAAGCTCGCGTGGTGCCTGTACGTCCTCAAGGTCAGCCGTTCGGGATATCCTATCTAACCGATGTTCATGTACATTGCCATTAGAAGCTTCTTTAGGTAAGTCAACTGTTTGCCACCAAATTTCAATGTAAGTATGATAATAACCAAGCATGATATTATGATTAAATAATACCAAACAGAGCACTTACCACGTTTTAAGCTAGCAAGTGCTTCAGCTACAGTTCTCATGTCTGCTGTCTTAACGCCTACAATCAGATCAGATCAACAGCAAATGTTAATATCCTCATTAAGTAAAAAGTGACTATAAATCATATCACTAATTCACTATGAAAAGCTAACATATTGTCTTATTCGGATCGACCCATACTATTGCGCTATCGGTTTTGTTTCTCTTATTTCTCAATGTAAAAAGTATTGATACATTAATAGAGGCTTGTTCTTGAGTCTCGATACTTCAATAGAGGCTTGTTCTTGAGTCTCATGTTGTACGGTAGCGATCCATGTGACTTTATCTTGAAGCACAAGCGCAAGAGCCGCACTAAATGCTATCATGGTAGCTGCTAATGACAAGAACAGTGTGATAAGTCCAATTGTCATTCTCTTCGGCAGAGCGTAGAGGAATTCGTCTTGTGTGTAACGTGAAGTAAGCATCCCTAAGAACATTAACACTGAAGCAGTAGAAGAAAATAACGCGATGTCATCTGATATGATAAAAAGCATAAAAGCTCCTTTGTTTAAGAACAAAGGTTTGTCATCTGTTTCGTATGGATCTACGAAGTTCTTGACTTCCTGTAGAATGATGGTTTTTAGTGTTAACAGAAAAACTACATACATTAGATTGTAGAAAATAAAGTTCTCTGTCGGTCCATGGGCTCTCAAGATTATGTGATCACCTACCAAAGGCCTAGCGGTTTTAAGTTTGCTATTAATCAAGAGGATATGGCCTTTTGTGGGTACATATATATCCCAGACTGAGGATTTGTTTTTGCTATTATAGAAAAAATGTTAATTACTATAATTACCTTAATCCATGGAAGCTCGCGTTGCAATTGTAGAGCTGCCCCAGTCACAATCTCAAGACGATGAGGAGGTGCCAACTTTGCAGCCTTGTGTAATGAGTTCTCATTATAGTAGCTTGATAAATCCTATATGTTTATAACCTTTAGCAACATTGCATATAGTTCTTATGTCAATTAAACTACTCAGAAAATAAATCATAAAGAGAAATTTGAAAAGAAATGAACTCACAAGGCCCTTGTTAAAGTGTGACTGAATCACATAAACCTTCGACATCAGCAAAGTAATACTTCATCCAACTAATGGCAGTGACAATCTGGACGAACTTTCTTTCTGCGTAGAGGATAAGACAGAAATGGGGAAACGATCATAGTTGGCGAGGCTTGTGGCCCGCTTTAGGACAACCCAAATGAGTCATGTTGTTTGAAACTCTGTTAACAGTTTCAACACAATTTCATGGGGGAGGAGACAGTCTTGAAAAGTGTCTCACTGTAAAAGGTGTGCACTGGCGACAAGTGTTGCTGAGCCACATTGTTGCACATACTGAATGTAGAGAAGTTAATTATCTCTAATGAGTGAAAGAATGGAGCTTGAGCAACACTGGCAATAAGCCAAAAAAGCTTATTAATCTGAGATGTCGTAGATGCAATAAACTCCTCGAACGACTGATAATACTTCTCCATCAAATTTGGAGGAAGAAACGTCGGCACATTTATAATCTGCAATTACATACATATCTATTAGACTATCTTTCAGTAGTGCATACTTTTATATTTTGTAAGGAAATAAAAAAATTCTTTAGAAATACCTCAAGGCAAGGACTGAGTTTGTAGACAAGTTTTTGCAGAAGAACTACAACCAACCATTAATGAAGTTAGAGCAACTTCCATTCAATAAAAAGTACATCAATCTTATCATTATAACCAAACTCGCCATTTATCTATATGAGGTTACAGAGACAGATTGTATTCGTGCATAAAATTCCAGTCCGCAATCCCATGAGTATTATTACCACCTCTAATGATAGCACAAATATTTAAAGAGTTGAGTAATAGTTCTATCAAATTGGTAGAAATTGTGGGTAGGCCAGCTCACAATAGAATGCAATTACCTGTGCGAGAAGCAGCAGCTGCTGATTGTCACCTCAAAGGCTCATTAAGAGGGCATCTTAACGGGGTAAAACTATCTAAGAACACATTACAGTAACAACCTTAATAAAAAGAAATGGCTAAAATGACCAAACTCTAAGTACATAAATCCATAGAAAATGATTCTCGCGTGGATTTACCGCTACTTGCGTCGTGTTTTGAAAATTTGCAGGGCCACGTCCATCCTCTGTTACAGAATATATTATTATTATGAATTGTATCAGATTGTAACACTAAATCTCTGCAAACATTAGATAAAATGAAACAGAATAAAAGGGGAAATCAGCTCTGGAATGGCACCAAGAAGTATTTACACCTCGCATTGTTGCAAATGGGATTCAATAGATTTTATATAGGCCTCATTTTCCCCAGGCGGTACAGTATAGAAGAGGTTTTCCTGCATAAAAAACAGGAACAACTTAGATACCAAAGAAAGTAAGTTTTACACGAAGCTATGCTGTATAGCATGGTTCCAGAAAATAAAGGCCTTCGAAAGCATAATTTATTTGTATTTTATATATGAGTAGATATATTCTATGGTTGTTTGTGCCATTGGAGTTGTGTAATTATTACTTTATGTAAATTATGTAATGGAACAAAGTGGTGTTCATACTTCTGACAAGTTATCCCATGCAATGTCTATGATGCCCGAATCAGTCATATCACGAGCCGTAGGTACTTGCATCATATTGCACTGAACAAGAATGTTGTTATCCTTCAAGAATCTCATAGCATATCCCTGAAGCCCTTGCTTGGAATCTGTTTTGAGACTCTAAAGCATGCAATCTCTTGTTACTACTAATTTGGTGTCCATCACTTTCACCTCCCTGGTTACCTTTTCCAGTTCGAGCATACTGGCATGGTTTTCTGTTGTTGGTCAAGGTGTTGGTTAACATTGAGCAACAGAGTCCTGATATTGCTCAAGGTGTTCATGGTCATTTGACTAAGAAGCCTGAGGATATTGGTGATGGTGATCCAGGTCATATGTTTGGTTATGCGACTGATGAAACAACTGAACTTATGCCTCTTAGTCATGTTCATGCTACCAAGCTAGGTGCTCGTTTGACTGAGGTGCGTGAAGATGGTACTTGTGCTTGGTTGAGGCCTGATGGAAAGACGCAAATGACGATTGAGTATCATAATGATAATGGTGCTATGGTTCCTCTAAGGGTTCTGATACACACCACTAGGGATCACTTAAGATCCGTTAATGGATTCACAATTAACTTGGACAAACAAGATTAAAGAATTGTTATAGTCGAAAGCTTAATTGGATTATCAATGATGGTTTGTTACAATGGTTGGTTACAAATGAGTATTGAGAGAGAAAAGAGAGTTTACAAATCTGATAAGCTAACTACAAATGAATACTAATTCTGTATTTATACAAAGAATGGGTAAAATGGGTTGTTTGACTTTCCTTAGTTGACTTCTGTTGACTTTCTTATTTTGACCCATAACAATCCATCCCGCTTAAAATGATGCTTGTCCTCAAGCATCCAAGCATTCGAATCAACGGAGGTAACCTTTCTTAATACCTTTAATCATTCTTCCCTTGTCTTAAGCCAAACACCCCATTTCATAACCAACAACATAACCAAGTCAGCAACAACAGAACCAAGTCACCCTTTGTGAATATCCATTTCATAACCTAACTACACGATCCCTGTATAAAATATAACAGCTGAAGTCCTTTCCGAGCGTGAAGGATTGAAGTCACCCACTCTTCAAACAACTTTGTTGCGAATCCCTCTACAATTGACCCACTTATTAGGCGACCCGATGCCAAAAACTCGATAAGCTGAGTCAAAATGTAGAGACTGATATGGTTCGCAACATCATACTTTCCTAACCAAACTAAATCAAGCCACACTTTCGCCTGTAACAAGCAACACTCGACAGCTCTCTGAAACAAAAACTTTGCATCCTCTTCATTATCAAATTCCACAACTGATTCCCATAGCCTTAAAGAATCAGGTGTATGTTCAAGACCTCTTCTTAGTACTTCTCTTTTAATCACATCTCCATGGTCCAATGTTGCAGCCCTTTCTGGAATGGTGACATCAACTATTGCACATCTATTCTCCTGTTCAAGACCAAGTTTGAGGTTGGCCCATTCTATGTCTCTAGTAATAAGCTGACATAAAATGCTTTCATCTATGGTTTCCATCTTAAAAACCATACATTCATGAACCACATGATTCGAGCAAACTTGTACAACAGAACCCAAATCTAATTGTATGACTAATGAACACACACACCCAACTTCCATCTCCCTTATAAATGCTTTATAAGAATATGGACAGGTGTGACACTTACTACCATTCAAAGCTCGTGACATAAGATCAGTGAGCGAATTCCCAATATAAGCTCCTTCTAAATCTAACATATTCTCAAAAACACATACTTGAACCACATTATCTTGGAGACTAATAATCCAAAACTCATTTACTTTCATTCCTAACAATGATTTAACATATAATATTGCCACAACTATACTACAATCTGTCTCCAATTCTAGTTTATGAACAACATTCTCACCACTAGAACCCCTTGAATCACTAAGTCGTTTTCCACCTGGATCAAACACTTGTATAATTGTTAAAATATACTCACCTTCTCTTTGTGCCTGACCAACCGAAGAAGTGTCCAAACAAATCAAACATTCCCGTAACCTCAACAATAATGCATCTTCGACTCTTATCAACCGGACTTCACATTTATGCATATCACCAATACCAACTCGATTAAAACCTGATGTCAACGATTGATCAGCAATCAATCCATTAATTCCCTCAGCTCCTTCTATAATACTTCTAGCTGCCATATTAACAACTGAACCATTTCCCTCGTCAACTGATTTCAACTCATCTTCAGTAACACTCTTTGAATTCAACATGTCAATGGTATTAATATCATTTGCCACTCTTTTCCCTGAATTCATTCCTACACCCAAGTCACCCTGATTAGGACCTGCTGTGAACATCTGACCTAGAACATCAATGATTTTAGTGTCTTTTACTTTATAGATTTCAGACACTCCACTCCTTGCAGGTTTAAAGTCTAGCAATTCTCCGACTTTTTGATCATTGATTGACTCCTTTTCCACCCTCACTGATTCCTGTTTCTCACAGTTATCAGGTTCCGCACATATGTTGTAGCCATCATCGGCTTTAGTTGAATCTTTAAACTCAACTTCTTGCATTTTATTATCTTCTTTAGAAACTTCATCAAGAACCATATTACCAATAGTATTCGCAACCATATCACTCGCTTCTTTAACACCTTTTTTAGAAAAAATTTCTATTGGCATTTCATCAAGCATCTCCTGTGCACTATAACCTTTTTCATCTTTCACTTGATAATAACCACCATATACCACATAATCGTCATCATCATCAAGATTCAAACAAAAACTCGAATTCTTAACACTATTACAAAAAGATTGAGTATTTTGATCATTACCAAATCTTTGAATGATAGCATCTCTATAAACAATCCAAGAAACCAATTCCCCATGCAATCTAATGAACTGTCTATGCCAAAGAAGTGCTTTATCAAACAAATGAATAGAAATTAACCTCACCTTCTGGTCATCTGGAATGCTATTAATTGCAAAGAACTGCTCACACCTAAAGATCCACCCTCTTACATCATCCCCTGAAAACTTAGGAAACTCCACTTTAGTCATCCTACTGTACTGGTTTTGACTTGGTCTCCTATTCACCAACTGATTCTGACTCATCATCTGGAGTTGACTCATCATCTGCTCCATTGTTTGTCTGAACCCAGCGACTGTTTCATCAATGTATCTTCTTGTGTTCTCATCCACACCATCACCATGACTGCTTGTACGTGCATTTCTTGTTGATGGTGCCATCAGACTATGCTATGTTCTGAATCTTGAAATCTTGGTAACAGAATTTGGCGGAAAAAATTGAATTGAGTTTTTTTTTTTTTTTTTTTTTTTTTTTTTTTTTTTTTTTTATGATAATGAGACCTCACCAGGAAAGGTCTCTGATACCACTGATACACACCACTAGGGATCACTTAAGATCCGTTAATGGATTCACAATTAACTTGGACAAACAAGATTAAAGAATTGTTATAGTCGAAAGCTTAATTGGATTATCAATGATGGTTTGTTACAATGGTTGGTTACAAATGAGTATTGAGAGAGAAAAGAGAGTTTACAAATCTGATAAGCTAACTACAAATGAATACTAATTCTGTATTTATACAAAGAATGGGTAAAATGGGTTGTTTGACTTTCCTTAGTTGACTTCTGTTGACTTTCTTATTTTGACCCATAACAGGTTCACACTATTCTTATTTCGACTCAGCATGATGAGACTATTACTAATGACGAGATTGCAGCTGATCTTAAGGAGCATGTGATTAAGCCTGTTGTTCCGGCTAAATATCTTTATGAGAAGACCATCTTCCATCTTGACCCGTCTGGTCGTTTTGTTATTGGTGGACCTCATGGTGATGCAGGTCTTACTGGTCGTAAGATCATTATCGATATTTATGGTGGTTGGGGTGCTCACGGAGGTGGTGCTTTCTCAGGAAAAGACTCGAACCAAATAGAAGGGAGCACCTCCTTCAGTCTGGTTCCACAACCATTCAGAAACTACAGAATCGTAAGCAGCACAATGTTGGAAAGCTTTCCATGCCAGCTTAATTTCTTCGAAATTGTTGGTCATCCGTGTTTCCTTTCAGGAATTCCAGAAGTACGGGATAGCCTTCTGAATCAACTGCAACTAAGACATCCTTGTGGTTCTGTTCAAAGAAAACACTCCACTTAATAGACATCCTTGTGGTACTGCTATATCCTTTTAAACCTAGTCCTACATTGTCTTCCTAAACAGCATTCACACACACACACACAAATAAAACATAAATAACATTACAGAATCTTTGTCATGTATCCGTTAGAGAGATTTGTTGAGACAAATTTAGGAGGATATGAAATTACTTTATAAAAACATTATCAAAAAAGCAAACCGTTATAAATAGTCATATTAATCTTGATATTATTGCAGTTATTTTCAAATCTATGCTGTATAATTTTTGTATTACAGTCATGCAACATGAATAAAAACTCACACAATGGTTACGTTGAGTTATAATAACAACATTTGCTGCAGCTCTGATATGATCATTGTAAGGCCGCCAATGTCGATGGTCTCCATTCCATCATCAAATGTAACTCCATTGGCAGAAGAAACTTTTGCATAGAAGGGATATAAATTTACAACTATCAGTTAAAATGTACCTACAAAATAGAAGTCTTTAAGTATTGTCTAAAAGCAGATTTGACAAATCAAGTCAGAGAGGTTATTTACAGCACAAATAACCTTTTGTGGGATAATTCAGCAGGGTATCCTTTATGTAACTTACCAATATTGTGCTTCTCTAAAGCTTCCATTGATGCTTTTGGTCTGTTCTGGCAAGAATGCCGCCATGTACATTGGGATGTAAAGTTTTTACACGACCATCAAGCTGCAAACAAAGATGGTAAAGGTATTCAATTTAAGAAAGCATACAAAAACCAATGAAAGATGCAATTATCATGCTTTATTAGCGAATCGTTACCATCTCAGGGAAATTGGTAAGCTCTTCGACTTTTGTTACAGAATTCCAGCTTTTTCTAGAGCGGATGTCGTCCCTCCAGTTGATACAATTGCGTACCTGCGTATTCAAGTCACAGACTTCATGTTACGTTTCAGTAGCAGAGTTTAATAGAAGAAAACATGGTTATGCAAACAAATACATATAATCATGTTGACAGCTAGAATTTACATACAATTGTATAGCCGTATACATAAATCACAGTTAAAAAGGAAAAGAAAGATGTTACTCAATATGATGGAAGTAAATAACATTTTATGTGACGTGTATACGTAGCAGTTTACCCCAATTCTTGGAGTCCATTCTCAAGAATGTCCAAATTCTTCTTGTCTGACAACGAATTAACGCATTTTTGCTTCCTGAAAAGAGTACACATAAGTAAGTTAAATAGCAGAAGGAATGTAACATACCTGACATGCAATGCAAAAAAAAAAAGAAAAAAAAAGGAAAGAAAGAACGGATTCTCAAGGAGACATGACTATATTTCCCTACACAAAGTGCTTTCTCCATTCCATGAATGAGTGATCCAATGTGGTCGGCAAGGCAATCAGGCAATACAATCACAAGTTCTTTAAGAACAGATTAGGCACCAATCTGAGATAATTATCATGACAACATGAAGAGAAAACAATCAATCGCTAAAAGAACATGAGGATTTCTTGACAAAAAGAATTGCAGCTGAATTAGAATATCTAGTAATAAGAAAAAAAAACAATCGAAAACATGAAGGCGGATGACATAAATCAAACCAATCCTACGGTACAACAATAGAATGTAGCGCAATTCGTCGATTCTTGAAAATTTAAGGTTGATTATACATCGCTCCTTAACGAACTCTGGATTTCATCATTATCCAACTCACACCGGTGCATTTGCTATTATAAACATGTCAAAACTTTATGCTAAAATGATAAAACACTAATAAATGAGTAAAATTTTAGCCTAACCAAGTGTGATCACCATCTTAATCCGGTTAGAACTTTTGAGATAACCTTCTTCAAGTCCACTCTTGCTTGGTAGGATGCCATTAAAAAAAGGCATAAACACACACAAAAAAAAATTACCAATTATACACAAACATCTCATTGGCATTCATTCCCCTTAATCATTCCATTAGTAACAAAGTAACAACAAAATCAATATTAATATTAATATCATTAGTAACAAAGTAATTAACAAAATCAAAATCAAATCATACCTTATATTAGCTTATGATGATGATTATGGCGTCTACTCTTTAGAATAGATGGGCTTGGCTTCAAATCACACCCTTGCATGGAATCGTCTCTTATCTGCAACAACTTAGGTTTAGGTTTTTTTTAATGATAATTATAAACGAAGATGAAGATAGAGATCGGTGGTATGAAGATTTTTTGTTATTGAGAGAGTGATACAGAATTAGGTTTTTGTATTGCGTTTATTGAATATATGCATTCAGTTTATTAATCTGGTTACTGGATTTTCGTTCCACATGTTTATCAATTTTTACTTAGAAAACAGAATAAGAAAAGTTGGGTTGCTCTGGTGGTTGAGATGTTTAGTAATATTAGAAGACATCTCAAGTTCGATCCTTGCCGCTATTATTTTTACAAACATGAAATCCGATTTTTAATACAAAATTTATGTGATGAGGTGGCATTGAATGTGATGACATGGAAATATGACTTGGCATTATGGGATGACAAGTGGCATTTTATGTGGCATGCCTCCTCTTATATATAATGTATAGATATATAAATATATATATATATATATATATATATATATATATATATATATATATATATATATATATATATATATATATATATATATATATATAGTGTGAGGTTATTTTCATAACCAAGTAAATTACGAGAACTGCGTGAACCAATCTGAGCCTTTCATTTTTTGATCAATGGTTACAAATTTTGATGGCATAATTGTAATTAAATAAAAAATCATATAACTTTTTATAAATGGCATAAGGGCAGTAATGGAATTTTGGCATTCAATTTTTTAATAACTGATCACCACAAATTTAGGTAAAAAAAACTTATCATTCTTTCAGATAAAAAAACCGACATCTATTTTTTTTCTTCTCCTAGGCGTCTCTCTCTCGATCTGTAATTGAAGATCATGTCCGTCTCTCTCAATCTCTGATATATCTTTAAATTATTTAATTACTTATTCCTTTGTTTTGGCAAAAATGCATGTATATCCCTCCCAAAGTGAATAATTGCATATATATATCCTTTGTACAAGGTTTTTATACACATTTTATAATGGTTTTTATGCATGCTTTGGATATATATGCAATTTTGCATTTTCGGAAGGATAGAAAATAAATCACAAGCATGCATGGGATTGATTGATTTGATTGATGATATTACTAAAATCGAACATCAGAATGACGTCGAAACCAATTTCAAGAAGGTATGGGATAACTAATATTTGATTGTTTCAATTTGGTAATTATACGTAGAGACTCGATCTTTTTTTTTTCTTTTTTTTTTTATAAGTTTTGTAATTTGTTTTGTATCCAAAAGATATGGAATATGATATCTGGGTTTTGATTCAGAAACGATATATGGGTTTCGATATCGATATCTAATAATGGTTTGTTTTTATTTACTTTTGTAAAAATCTTTTGATATATAATATAACAAAAAATTGCTAGTGAATGCAAATGATTACTAAAGTAATATTTAAATTCTTACATGTTTTTTATAATTGTACTAGATCTGTTCAATAGGACCCCATTTTGGTCTTTCTTTGTTTGAATTTGTATCTCTCACAGTAGGTATAAATGGTTTTTGTGGTAATTACTTTACTTTACGGTTATTGTACCAATTAGTATAGTTTTAGTTATGTGGCGAGTGTTATTTTTTTGTGAGGCCCTGCTTCAATTATTTAGATTTGTTGGTTCTCTAGCGAACGTTTTTTGGTTTGGTATCGTGTGTTTTTTTTGTTTGCGAATGGTGGAATAAGCAACGGTTCAAATCTTACTTTCTATTGTGCACATGTGTTTTTGAGTGTGCATATGTGTTTTTACAGTTGTGAATTTGAAACATTCTATGCATATGTGTTTTTCAGCTGTTATGAAAGGATTGTGCATATATGTTTTGTTAGTGTTATGATTAAATAATTCCTCTATTATTTGTTTGTGATTACAGGTTCGAGTATAATGAGCAATATGAAGAATGCACATACGTATATATAAGGGCATATGGACGAACTCAACTGCACATATGCATACAAAGAAATCGAGAGTGGCAAATGAGGAAAAACACATGTGCACAAGGATTAAAAACACATGTATAGATTTCATTGGTTTTTGAACAAGACGGAGAATATATGCGCACGCCTAAAAGATGAACCATCTATTAATGACATTGTATTATACACATGTGCACCCTTCATATATTTGTAATAAAACATACTTGTGTAATTTTTTTTTTAATAAAGTTTTGTTGTTTGTATAAAATTGCATAAATGTATTAATAAAGTTTTGTTGTTTCTATATATGATTTTGTATGTTTTTTATAGATACATGTGCAAATACAAAACACCTATGCAAAAACAGAAAATATAATTATTACATAATGCAAAACACACGTGCACAAAATGTTAAAAAAATATATATATAAAATAAAAATAATAATAAAAAATCCTAGAATTACTGAAACTAAAAAAACGTTTTTTGAAAAAAAAGACAACAAATATAAAAAAATTAATTTTACCATTATACCCTTTTGAAATTAATAATAAAAAATAATATAAGAAAAAATCTGATTGGTTGATGCTGGTTCTCGCAGTTCTCGCATTTTTCTTGGTTATGAAAATAACCCATCCCTATATATATATATATATATATATATATATATATATATATATATATATATATATATATATATATATATATATATATATATATATATATATATAAGAGGAGGCATGCCACATAAAATGCCACTTGGCATCCCATAAAGCCACGTCATATTTCCATGTCATCAATTAAAGCCACGTCACTAGAAGTAGCTAAAACCGGAATTAATTTGTGTAAAAATGTATACTATTGGATTCGAACTTTGGGCAGGTCATCCAATAACAAAAGCCTCAACCATTAGACCATACCACAAGTTGTGATATAGCATTGCAAAACAAAAATGTTATACTATAAACGTTACCTGCATCCCCAATTCAAATCGTTATTTATTATATCTGTACCATGTTTAAAGCCGAATTTAGAGGGTCAAACACATAGTTTTCTTTTCAATCAATACTAACTCCATGCCTCAAAATCCGGCATCTCTTCTCATTCAACATTCAAAATATGCATCCATAACCTATTAAAAATCAGTCGCACAAAATCACGACAACCGCAAAAACCCTAGATTTAATTTTTTTGTCTAATGATCATCTAATTCTCTTCTTTTTTCTAATGTTCATCTAACGATTTTTTTTGGTGTTCATGTATTAGGTTTGTGTAGGTAACTTATATAGAAGATTTGGGTTGCTGTAATTTTTAAAGTTTCAGAATCATACTTTTTTGAGTTTGTTGTCATTTGCATGTATAAGACACATAAATCACAATCTAAATTGTTGGAGTTGATTATGTGCTTCATCTTTGATGCAGAGGAAGTATTATTGGAAAATGTAGAGTTAATTCTAGAAGCCTTTTTGCTCTAAAGCAAGGTGATCAGTTTTAGCTTTATATTTGGCAATGCTTTCTTTTTGTTATTATTGGGGTGTATAAGCTGTTAATTGTTATGATGCAAATACCTTCGTTAGTTTTAGTTTGTCCTACATGCTGTTATCTTACTTATCTCTCTTGAAGTCTTGATAGTTGATATACTCCCTAAAGAATAGAATCTGATTGTTAACGTTTGAGCTTAGATTAGGAGAATAAAAGAGGTCAAGAGATAAAGTAGTTTTGCATAGTTCTCCTATTTATCATGTCTAGAATAATAAACACATGATTCAGTTGATGCCCAAATTCTCTTATTAACATCTTAAAGGTAAAATGTTTGAATATTATTATTGTGCTTGCTTAATAACGACATTTATTATTCAAATTTAATTGATTTTTATTTTTCTTGGTTTCAGAATCTTCACCATTTTCTGTCAGTTGAACCAGTATGTGGTCATGTAGCTTCAAATGCTTTTTGTCCTATAGTTCACAATCGAGGTATGATTTTACGTTGGGTTGGAGATGTGTGTTAATAATGAACTTTTCCCTCTTCAATAATTTTAACTATTACCCGAGATAGTTGATTTTAATTGTAATGCTTCATTTACAACTGAAGGTTTCAGGAAAACTCACACACCTTATCTGTTATTTTTTCATGCATTTGCTAACCTTAGAATGTGATATGTCGTTTTAGAGGGATAAAGTGAAATTTCAAATGGAGTACATGGAATCAATTAAGAAGCTTGAGGAGAAGTGGATGAAATATCAACCAAAACATGGAACTAAGGGCTTTAGTAATGGCATTCATATTGGAGAGGTAATCATGATCTGATATAATTGTTCGCATTGTGTTGACAAACATTATCAAAGCAAACTAGACCTCTTGATTTTAGTGTTTATATGTAAGCTACTTAGGCTTCATAACCTGGGATAAATTTTAATTTGAAAAGTAAATGTTTGACTATTACTCTATTAGTCAATTTAATGCCAACACTGGGATAAATTTTAGGTTTCTCATGGTTTAAATGATTTCCAGTTGCTTTTTTCTCTAATGGGAGTCCTATTCAGAACCCATACATACATGTCGACATTGTCGAGCCTGATGTACGTAAGCGAATACCTATGTTTATAATATTATTTTCTGAAGTAATACCTTTATCTGTAATATCATCTGGTCTCTAAAATGTTGCATGATCCTGCAGCAGCACCAACTCATGCCACCTGTTATTACATGCATTCTTGCAAAAAGGTTAGGAAAATGAATTACGGACAACCATTGGGAGTTTAGAGACTTTGCTGCCAACCGTGTTGCCCACATGTGTAAAAGGTGAAACTTATTAATGTTGCTATTGTTAAGCTTATGAAGTTGACATTCTTCTTATTAACAAGTTGCAATATTTTTTTGTAGGTTTGGACATGATTATACCAATCTCCAGACGAGCTTGACTACAATGTTGCTTAAACCATTTTCGGATTAGAAACGGTCGTTGAGTAACATTATGGCGCTGTACGAGGACCAGCAGCTCTTGGACCTCATGTGGTAAATAAATATTAAACATTTCCTCTTTTTAACTTCAACTAATGTGCAATACGTATTAAATAAATTAAAAATCCCGAAACACTTATCATAACTAATAATGATAATTTTGGATATGAGCTCATAAGCTCGAACCTACAACCCTTTGTGTTTTCTTATTATACCGAGTTAAACAAACACCCTCAACCCGCATCCTTATCTAGGATGCGGTGTGGCTAACTAAACCAAACCCAACACCTTGCGGTGTGGGCTGGAAACAAGCAAAACCAAACGCCCCCTTATGGCTGCTATTTTGGCTGGGCAAAAACGACAAACAAACAGCCTATTTGGCTGTGACAGCAACCAAACCAAACGAACCTTTGTGTGCAGAAAATAAGCAGACAAGCGCACCCTTTTTGGGCTGGAAATCAGCAAACTAAACGCACCAATTGGTGCAGAAAATCAGCAATTGATACGCGCATAAACGAGTGTAATTGGCTGCTGATTTTTCTGCATAAACGAGTGTAATTGACTGCTGATTTTTCTGCATAAACAAGGATATTTGAATGCTGATTTTTCTGCATAAACGAGCGTATTTGAATGCTGATTTTTCTGCATAAATGAGTGTATATGGATGCTGATTTTTCTGCATCAACAAGTGTAATTGGCTGTTGATTTTTCTGCATAAACAAGCTATTTGATATTGCAACATGTCAAGTCTCCCGTGGTTCAAGCCCAACAATTTCTCTAACCACCTGAACTTTGTCAGCACACAATAATTATATATTATTTATAATAAGAATGTTAACGCCCCTTTACATTAGTCGATCAAGACCAGATTTTTTGCCTCTTTTATAACCATTCGAGTGCCAATAAATTCACGTACCTTGTGGTCATTGGTACCGGTGGCCATCGTTCGGCGATTTAGTGGTAATTTTATCCGACAGTTTCCTAACACCTATAGTAGCCATAGATTTCAGTAGCCCATGATGACTCGCTAATGTTGATTATACGTCTGCACAACTAATAACCCAAAGGGTGGCTTGCTCAGTGAAAACAAAACCTCGATCAATATGTATGAACCTAAGTAATACCTTTATCTGTAATATCATCTGGTCTCTAAAATGTTGCATGATCCTGCAGCTGCACCAACTCATGCCACCTGTTATTACATGCATTCTTGCAAAAAGGTTAGGAAAATTAATTACGGACAACCATTAGGAGGTTAGAGACTTTGCTGCCAACCGTGTTGCTCACATGTGTAAAAGGTGAAACTTATTAATGTTGCTATTGTTAAGCTTATGAAGTTGACATGCTTCTTATTAACAAGTTGCAATATTTTTTTTAGGTTTGGACATGATTATACCAATCTCCAGATGAGCTTGACTACAATGTTGCTTAAACCATTTTCGGATCAGAAACGGTCGTTGACTAACATTATGGCGCTGTACGAGGACCAACAACTCTTGGACCTCATGTGGTAAATAAATATTAAACATTTCCTCTTTTTAACTTCAACTAATGTGCAATACGTATTAAATTCGAAATCTACCAACTCTTTTGCAGGTTCGCCTTCGTATTCTTCCAAATCTTAAGACTAATTTAGGAATTCTTGAAGAAATACTTTGTGACAATGAACAAAAGGAAATGACTAGACATGAAGCTTGGCATGTATATGGTGCACTCTTGGTATGTTAATTATACAAAACAATCATGTGTTGATGTGTATGTTGTACATTCCTGCTTTTCCTAATTGGGCCGTAAGTTCTGATTTCAAATTATTTTTTTGGGCAGCATGCTACATTTTATGACCACTCGAGTGATATTCATTACAACGCTGGAATACCCGGACAATACTTACGCTTTGCTCATTGATATTTTCTGATATGTCTACTGATATTGTTTGATGATAGTGTTCTTACGCTTTGTTGAATTTCTAACGGGTGATCATTTTCCTCTAACGATTGATGCTTTAAAGAAGGTATTGATTTATAAGCAATATGTGGCTGATTCGTGAAAAATATAACACAAAATCCCACACATCCCTCAAAGTGATAGATATATAAAGAGGTTAAAGATACCTCTTTGTCAATCATTTCTATTAACTTAACATGTCGAGGAAGTAGTTGTTGAAGAAGATTCAAACTCCACTTCTCTAAAGCCTCGGGTAGAACTGTGTGATTGGTACATGCTACGGTTCTGCCACAAGTATATAAATAAACTAAATGAGGCAAATACATAAAAAAAATATATCATATGATTTTGCAATTCTTGACACATGCTGCCTCTTTGCTCTTACTGTCAAATTTCTTTTATGGTGTCCTTTTTTGTATTTGACTATTTTCCTTCTAGAGGTTTTAGTTTATTTCAGAATGCCCAATAACCATTTTGATGATTTTTGACTGGATTGGTTACGTGTGATCTACTACTTTGCAGAATACACAAATAATCACTTCAATTACTAATTGTCATTTTACCTGATATTGTGAAGCTTTATTACCTATGCAATGACTTTACTTCTTGACACAGACCGGGTTGGTTGGGTAAAGTATCAAACCGGATATGAAGAGGATGTGGTAAAGAAGCATATGGTGGAAAATGGTCATTGCAGAGTCCAATATGGTGACGGTGATGAAGAGGAAGAAGATGAATCAGACGAATTATATTATAGCAGCAGGTATATATGATAAATTTCGTTGTCTCTTGAATTTCATATATACATCCCTGCTTTAAATATTTCTCTATATGTAGGTCCACACCCGAAGAATGTTTTCTGTCTGCGTGTGATGCATTTAGTGTGCTTCCGATAGTGAACAAGCTAATCCTTGCTCAAACCATGTATTACTTCATCAGTGGCTATACGGCTTTGGTAAACACTAATAATATTTAGTTTTTACTCTGTTTAGGCACATACATTGCAGCCTGAAATATATGGCTTTTGTCATGTAACTTCATACTGATTTTGTTTTTCCACCTTATCTATATTATGGACGTCGTGAGGAGAGAAAAGCAACGCAAAAAGAGTTACCAGAATGGAAATTTAATGTATTGATCACCCACTACGATTTTATAATAAGAGATAAAGCATTCCTGAAGAAAATTCATTGGAACTACATGGTTGTTGATGAAGGACACCGGTTAAAGAATTCATAATCTGTTCTTGCAAGGACTCTTCTATCCGGGTAAGCAGGAGTAATGCTCGACGTCATACATAGTTTAGTTAATTCCAGTTTGATCTTAATCTTATTTGGCCATACATAGTTTATTCTTTGTTCACCTCTATTACTATGAATGAAATTATGATAAGAACAAAAAAAAAAATAGTTTAGTTAATTTTGTGGGAATAAGATTGTAATGATTTACTTTATATTGGAAGAGGAATCTATGGGTCATCCCATATCTAAAGGATGAGATAGACTTGCCTGCATCGTTTTAAGTCAAAAATGGATTTATCCTTACATTTGAAATAGTAACAAATGCCTAGCCAAGTTTATACAAGTATTATCGAAGTCATCAATCTATATCAAACACCAAGAGTTTTCTGCTTTCTGCTTTAGTGGCATTAAAATCACTCATCACGACAATGGAACAATATTACAGCGTACTAATCTTATTTTGTCAGATCACGAATCCGGGCATGCAAATTTTCCTCTCGTGCACGTTTTGCAACTTGAGCTTCCTCGTCAAGAACTTGGATGGGTAACCATTCTGGCCATTTGAACCAGCTGTTTTTCTTCTCATCACCAGCAGCTACTGATTCATGCATGTTCTTTAAAACATGCCTTAGTTTTATAGCAGCATAATCAATCCCAGTTCCCACGATGGCAATCCCAATCGAGTAACGAACAGCACCAGGAACACCACCTGATATTAATTTAGTTCAATAAATATATTATTGAAGATATTACTGAATCCAACAACAGCCTAAGATGCAAGAAATTGCTAAATCATGTATATCATGTGTTTCACCTTTTTATTTCCAGCAAATATTATAGTTCGAGTGATATGCAGCCTAATGAATCATTTATTCTATTTACATGACTATTGACAATATCTACAACTAGCTATAGAAATGAAATCAATATTATATTATTATAGTCGGGGAACTTATATTCAGATTCATAATATGTAGTACTCCATCAGATCCAAAATGTTGAGTGTAAGACTATTAGTCTAAGATATTAAAGTATTAAACCCGCAATTGTTGTATTCTTATTCCATTTTGATCTTGCAAGTTACACAAGTTTTGACCATTATATACAGTATTATAACACACTGTTCGAAGAATGAGTATAGCATACAACTATACATGCTCCTAAATTTGGTTGAACCAGCCGAGATGTTAAAAAAATAAAATATTCTTAACATGACCTGCATAATGGGACGCAAAATCTGCATAATAAGAAAAGGCAAATGGAAAGACGATATGAACACACAACAGAATGGCAGATAAGTGGTTCTGCACGAAAAATTACCACCAATTTGTATGTTTTAACCTTTTAAGTTTTAACTATCAACTCCTTTAACTATCAGCTGTTTAACTATCAATTTGTAGATTGGATGGTGCTGAAATGCTTTCCTGTTGTCTTGCGACCCACCATGTCCCGTTAGAGGTACAACGTTTTTTAGCATGATAATTTTCTAATGCGAGTTGTATCGATTTTTGTATAGGTATCCCATCTACAGAATCCCCGTTTGCCCCTCTTTGTAGAATCTTGATGTCAGTTTCTTGACTTCCCATTCTCTGTCGACACCATTAAGAGGTAATCCATTATTTTATTTTTATTCATACGGTCATGGTTTTTTCATGTAGTGCTTGCTTGGCGGGCCATATAAATGTGCATAATATCGGATTGCCAAAAATTTGATGCGCTCCCAAACAGTCAAGGTTTCTCACACAAGCCTGCCACTTGTGAATGGCAGACCGTAAGAAGCTTAAAACGGCTCAGGAACGAACTCAATGAAGATCTGAGGAGTATAGTGTTTCCCCGGGTCGTTATGTCCCAGCGAGCTATGCAATGGATAATCAAACGTATAGTGATCGGGAGATTTGAACGGAAAAGGAGATTGTGAATTAATTATAACTACAGAAAAAGCCGACAAATTACAACGGCTTAAATGCAAATTAAAGGAAATTAAAAAGATAAAAAATATTAAATAAACGCTATCACTATATTTACAATGATGTTTTTGTTGATTTTATAAAACAAAATATCTTAAATAAACTATTTTAACTAAAACGTAAACTTAAAATATCTAAAAACGTGGCCTAAAATGAAAACGTACGTTATGTACGAAAATTACGCTGGAGCGCAAGATAAAACGTAAAATTTGTGAAATAAAAGTCCTACGAATGTAAAAACAATTTTCTCACGTACTACATGACAAAAGAAAATTTTAGGAAAAAGATTTATATTTTTTTGACTTTTATATTTTTTTATTACGAATTAAAAACTAATAAACACTAATTAAATGATAAAAAATACTAAAACATTTGTAAAAAATCTGAAAATTTTCCTAAAAGTACCTTAAGTAATGAGGAATTTAATAAAATTGAGAAAACAATGACTTGTTACTGAAATAAGCCACGAAATAAGCTAATAAGATCTTGAGCTTAAAACTGTTAAATGGGTTAAGTAATAAATTTTGCAAGTTAAAACACAAGAAAGTCCCAAGGGCAGTTGGTCTAGAGTGTGGTGTTGTGGTCATGTGCTAAGCAGAAGGTACTTGGTTCGAATCCCACTTCCTTCCCATTTTCACCTTATATTTTTTTTTAAAAATTTTTCTTTTGCAAACTTGAAGAAGCAATAAAATAAGCTACTTTTGTGAAAATCTTTTTTTTGAGAAGCTTCCAATAAGCTGTTTTAACAGCTCATTGTTCACTGTTTATGACAGCAACCCAAACAAACACCCTTGAATGCAATCTGTGAGCACTAATAAGTAATGAATAAGTAGCATAAGCAGTTGGAGGTACTAGAAAAGCAAAAACATGCACTGAACTAGACTAAAATAAACTGAAAAAAAGAGATGAAACAAAGAAGTATGGGGGATAAGCAATTGGTAAATAGCTAAATAGGGGAGTCCTAAAAACTAAAAAAATAAATGAGAAAATAAGCAATCAAAATGGTTCTATAAAGCACCTAGTAAGCTGAAGATAATCTATCCTATTCTAGACAACCTTATTGGATCCTAAAGAACCTAAATAAGCAACAATAACACCTAAATAAGCACTAGAAAGCAATGAATAAGCTGCTGTGTGTTGCAGCAGAACAGGGGCATAAGGGGGTAGTTTGCAGCTTATTTTGAATAAGCTGAAGAGGGAATCACCCCTTGAGCTTCTGGGCACTTAAGCTCCACCCACCTATCTCACTTTTGCCCCACAATTCAGGCCTGAATAAGCTGCAAATAAGCAATACCAGGCACAATAAAGGGACCACAAGCTGCTGTTGGGGAGCTAAAACAGATTAGAGCAAGGACTTTCAAGGCAAGAATAAGCTACATAAGAAGTATTACATCCTGTCCAAACCATAAAAACTTGAACATTATACATCTAACTGTTTAATACAACAAAGAATCAATCTTAAATCTAACTATAATCTACTTTAATCTAAGCTAAAAAAAAGGTGGAAAGACTGTTGTGGTTGTTTGCTGCAGTGGACTAAGGACAGAACTAGGAGACTTATGGGACTACAAATAAGCAATCTACAAACACCTAAAGAACAAATAAGTTAAAATCAACTAAACTAGGATATAATGAGACTTAGAAAAACCAATTTGCACAAAATGAGAACCTGAATATTGTCTTCAACATTGACTGAGAACTAGGCAACTGGGACAGATTCGTGGTTTTGCCACGTTTTTAAGAAATGCATGAAACACAAAATTTGACTTAACAAACTAAAAGCTATGACTGATAATGCTTCAAAAACAATTTCTAAACTAATAAAAACCACCTTGAATTTCACGGAAACATTTAAGCTTGAAAATCAAATCAAGTCCAAACACTCTTTTGAGGGTCTACACGGCTTTTGTAACAAGATTAAACCAAAAGTTGCTGAAAACTTGGCTAAAAACTACTTGAAGAGTAATAGGGTGTTTAGAAACAGATATTAACCAAAGCCAACCACATACTTATGAATTCGAAAAAAAAGCTAATGAGAATACATAAAAACTTGTAAACTTGATTAACCAATAAAAAGGAATTACGAAACAGAGATTTAAATAAATTGACAAAACTTTAAAGGAAACACAACTTACACTAACAAAGAATTAGAACATAGTTTTCAGGCTAAAACTAAATTAAAACAAAATAAACTAACTAAAAAAAACAACTAAAGACTGCCTCCCTTAATAGCTTCGAGCCCTTTTTTATAAGCTCAGCTTCCCTCCACTGGTCTCTTTTCCTCTGTCTTCTCTGTCTCTCCAGTGAGGTAAACGTGCAAAAAGCACGCGTGCCTGCCCTCTTGTCTCTCTGTCTTCTTTCTTGGTGTGGGGAGCAGGGGATTTTTTATATTTGTTGTGTTGGGTGGTTTTTGGTGACAGGGGACAGGGAGGATTAGAAAAGAGAAAAAGTTTTTATTGTTTTTTGTGTTTCTGTGTTAGTGTGTTGTGTGACAGGTTTGCGTTTTGTGTTTTGGCGGGAAACGAAGAAAGAAGAAAGGGGCGGGGTGGGTTTTGGTTAACATTTGACCGGGTATTTGGGTGGGTTGACCGGGTTAGTTTGGGTATTGGACCGGGTGTTTATTGGTAACGGGAGTTGGGCCTGGATAAGACTTGGGTTATGGTTAATACTTGGACTTAGGATAAATTTTGAATTCATTTAAACATTTTAGGGACTAAATGTGCCAAGACTGAAATTCTAGGGACCTATGCTGCCAAATCTGATTTTTGAGGAGTCAATCATACACATTCTGAAAAATGATCCAAGGGTTGGTTTTGCCAATCATCAATAATATAAGGGTCATTTTTGTCATTTTCTGAAACTCCGGGGACTAAACTTGTAAATTCTCAAACTTTTGATATTTTTCACCAAAGGACTAATTTTGACAAGTTATGATTTAAAAAGGACCTTTGGTGATTTTACTTTTGAAATTATGACTCAGGGACTATTTTTGACAATTTTAGAAACTTGGGGGACTGAAACTGCCAATTATGCAAACTTTGCTCATTTTTCATCTGATTTTAAACATTTTGCATCTAAAACATATAAAATGCAATTTTGAGATATTTTCAGTATTTTGATGCATTTCTGAGCGTTTTTAAATGTTTTGCAGTTCAGATTTGACCAAAAATGATGAGTATTTACACACTCATCAATTGCACTTTGGTTTTTGTTTCCAAATGGATCAGTTTACATTAGAAGTGGAAACTTTGACCCGTATAATGGGTCGATTTGGGTTATGTTTTGTATCTAATAGGCAAGATGGGCCTATTAATATTTTATATATATATAAAAAGGGGTCGGAAGTCACCATTATAATTTTTGATTATATACTACTTAATACCTCCTAAAACGTTTTATGCCAAAAACTGGATTGATATGGTAATTACCCATTTACTCTATAAAATATTTCAAATAATTGGACAAAAAATGTTAACCGATTATGAGGCGTACAAAATGTTACCCGTTTTGACGTGGACCCATTTTCCACCACACCAGTTCTTCCACCTCAATGTCTCATCCTTAAATTTCACATGGAACCTTAAGCCTTCTTACATTAAACTTCCTGATTGCAAATACAAAATGCAGTTGAATTGGCAAAACTGATATATACTTTTGACTTGAAAAGTTATTGGTTTGTTTTGAAGCTAGACACTATGTCCCATTTGAAATGCGACATAACTTTGTAATGTCTCATAAATGAGATTCTAAATTTTTCAGTATGTGCATAGTCAGCATCCTATTTAAGTATTCATATATAATGGTTAAGTATGTGAACATTAAAATATAGATAATAGGGAACAAGAAAGGAACAAAAGTCAGTAGTAAACTTCATAACAAATAATTTTACATAGACGCACTCTTTAAATGACCATGAACTGTATGATGAATTTGGAAACATCAAGAAAACGATTCGTGTTAAAACGCAATAAGCTCAAGTTGGCCAGGTCTTACCCATAACTGGTCCTGTTGGCTGGGAAGTTGAGGAGCTAGGTATATTTTGATTCTTCAATTTTTTTTAGTTGCGAGAAATGCTCAGGTCTCGACATGTATCGCCTTGCATTATTTTCATTGTTTATGTGGATGTTATCTTTATCGAATGAATGGAAACCACTTTAAATTGTGTAAACCGTTGCCCAGTAAAGAGATACTACATAATAAGGAACTCTTATGGACCTAAATGTGTAACAGTAATGATTAATTCCCATATGGAATATACACAAAGAACTTTCTTCATTAAGTTGCATTGAGTATAGATTAATTTCTTTTAGGATGATATTGTAACAATAATATTGATAGTGTACTGTTGTTGCTGTTAGTGGAAGGGATTACATTCGCAGTATTTTTAGATATGTAATTATGTATACATGTGTTGGGGGATATATTGGATTTTCTCAATATCATTGCTTATTTGGTTATTTCTTTTTCAAATTTTGTTGTAAATAAACAATTTCAAGATGCTTATTGAAAGACACTTACTTGGAGTGGAGCCAATACTGATCTCGATTATGCATGTCTGTCAAGGAGTATTTGGTAGAGACATTGACACCCGGGGATTAAGATAAAGCTTTATCGGTTGTAATATCACAATCTAAGTAGCAGGTACTGAGAAATATGTTAGCGAATGTAAAATTGTGTAAATCGGATCTCTATAGTTCAATTTGGGAAACTGTTAACACAACACTACCTTTTTATGTTTCCTTGCTATGTACCTATTTTTTCAGCATAATTGATCTGCGCAAAACAGTCAAGTCTAATAGACTTAAAACAGCTTAAACACAAATACAATTTAGATCAGAGGAATATAGTGGATTCCTGGGTCGTTAAGTCCCACGGAGGATGAATTGGTGTTTAAACAACTTCAGATGATAGAATGATCACTAAGGATAGTGATCAGTAAGGGTTTCGATGGATAATTACCTAAAGAAAAGATTTACAAATTAAAGCGACTTAAATGCAAATTAAGAAAATTAAAAAGTTAAAATCTATTAAATAAACGCTATCACTATTTTTACAGATCGATGAACGTTTATGATTTTATAAAACAAAATAACTTAAATAAACTATATTAATCAAAACGTAAACTTAAAATGTCTAAAAACGTTACTTAAAACTAAAACGAGCGTTATTTACGAAAATGGCGCTGGAGCGCAAGCAAAAACGTAAAATTTATGAAATAAAGGTCCTACGAATGTAAAACTAATTTTCTTACGTCCTATTTGATAAAAGAAAATTTTACAAAAAAGAATTATATTTTTCTGATTAATATTTTATTTATTATGAATTAAATACATTTTTACACTAATTAAATGATAAAAAATAGTAAAACTAATGAGAAAAATCTCAAACTTTTACAGAAAATACTTTATAACAATACTAACTTAAGAAAATTGCAAAACTGGAAAAAACTACACTGGATAAGCTAGAAATAAGCTAAAAAGCTCGAATAAGCTAAACTGGTAGAATGTCTATAAGAGATTAGTTGTGTAAAGTTTTAACGAGAAAGACCCAAGGGCGCAATGGTATCCAGGTACACCCCTAGCATCCTCTTGAGGGAGAGGTCTCAGGTTCGACCCCTGCCTCTCCCTTTTTGTAAAACATTTTTTTTTTTGGACTTTTTCTTTTTGCAACTTATTAAGTAAACTGTAATAAGCAAATGTTACAACTGAAACTTTTTATAAAATTGACCAATAAGCTCAGAATCAGCTTATTTTTCATGACAGTAAGCAATAAAAATGAAATAGGCACAAGATTAAAGCAAAGTTGCTAATAAGCTATTGAAAAAGCACAAGCTAATTGAAAATAAGCTAAGAGACTAGTAATGAGCTAATGTAACAACTGAGAAAGCTAAATGAATGAAAAATAAGCTCTAAACAAACTCAAATAAGCAAAAGCTTATCTGATTGATGCACAGGACAATATGAGTTTGGTAGGCACTTTTAAGCTTAAAATTAAGTACTGAGAATGTTAGGGACTAAAAATAAAAACTGGTATTGTCAAGTTAACCAGCTGAGCTTCCTAAAAAGCTAAATTACAAGGGCTGGCTTCCACTAATAAGCCTGTGACAAGCTTTTGAAAAGCTGGAAAACCACTGAATAGGTGAAATAGAGAAAATGGACAGAACAATAAACCTTAAGCAGGCTTATCAAATAAGCTGTAAACTGAGAAATGAGCATTGGTACTTCAAGATGACCAGGTTAGCTTCTCAAAAAGCTAAATAACATAAGCTAAACCTCTCTCATAAGCTCTGTGTGAGCTTGTGAAACAGGAGGGGTAAACTGTGCACAGAACATTTTTTTTTTTGACTTTTCATTCAAACTGCCAGTTTGACTTTATTGAAATTCTAACTGATTCATTGGATTGAATAAGCTATATTAAGCTGATATTGAACTAGATTAAGCTACTTAAACAACTTTCACAATAGTATACATGGTTATGCAATCTTAAAATTCTAACAGTTAATAGATAAATTGATTTGACTGTGATTTTGACTTTAAATAGAATAAGGACTAATTTTATTGCTTGAACTGAGTTACTAAACACTAGTAAGACATGAGATAACAACTAACAACATAAAACATAAGCTAGATGACCATTAAATCAGCTAATCCAAACAGTACTTTATAAAAGGAATTTTAACTTACAAAGGATCAAACTGATATGCAGCTTATCACAGAACCACACCAATCCTTTTAAGACCAAATCCAATTTCAGAATTCAGCTTATCATCAACCCAACTCAATTTCCATACCAATTCCCACCTCAATTGACTTTCGTTGACCAAAGGGTGATTTGAGAGTTTATTCTGAGTAGAAGTTTTCTGAGTAAGTAGTAAGCTAGAATAAGCTTATAAAAGCTTATATTGGAACTTATACAAGCTTAAAATTTCATAACATCCACTACAAACATTATTCAAATATTTTTATGAACTTAAAAATTGCATAATACGAATTCGTACTTGGAATTTGAAATTGATTATTTAAAAAGTTTAATATCACACTAAGATTACATAATACAGTGCTTGAAAGCTTAAACAAAGACTGGAAATCTTAATTTAATTAAAACGACATGACAGAAATTAAAATTACTCTACTTGGTCTTTTCACTTGTTCCTCTTCCTCTTTTATGCTCCAACTGAGCTCCACGTGGCTCTCTGATTGAATCCCACCTCTCAATTGGACCAATGGGTGAGTAATGAGTGGATTGCCTGGTTTTATCATTTTGGCGGGAAAAGGCACCATTTGACTTCTGGGTCTTCTGAGCTAGCACTAGGGGGGGGGTGGAGGTGTAGGGTTGATGGGAGAGGGGTTGGAAGGGATAAGGCATTGGGAGATGGAATTTGGTGAGGTGTTGCAGGGTGAAACAGTGCAAGTGGGGGAGAAGACCTGATGGGAGGGAAAGCAGGTTTGTTTGTTTGACTGTTGTGTTGACCAAGGGTTCAAAATGGGGAAAAGGGTCCAAAAGGATAAAAGGCAGGGGTCACAATTCTTATTTTGACAAGTCTTAGTTTTAATAAGACAAGGACTTGTTTTGTAATTATCCATTTCATGAGGGACCACACCTGCAATTTTCCAAACTTGATACAAGGACTAAAACTGACAAACTTCAATAGTACAAGGACCAGTTTTGACAATTTCAAATTTTCCAGGGACCAAACTTGACAATTTTGAAAGTTCAGGGACCTTTTCTGCCATTTTACAAAATATTTATTCAAGGACCATTTTTGACAAATTAGAATATTTCAGGGACCTTGAATAACATTTCTCTTTATTTAGATTTACCAGGGACTGTTTTTGACAACTTTTGAAACTTGGGGGACTAAAACTGCAATTTTTGCAAATTTGATATGTTTTTCATCTGATTTTGATATTTTTGCTTTTAAAACACATAAAACACTGATTTGTGATATTTTGATCATTTTGATGTGTTTCTGAGTGTTTTCAGATGATTTTGCAGTTTATTTTGTACAAAAATGATGAGTATTTACACACTCATCAATCCCCCACACTAAACTATTGCTAGTCCCTAGCAATGTTTTGAGAAAAATTAATGGATTTTATCTCTTTACCAAAAGCCATTACTTCTGGAGTAGCCAAATGTTTCAGTTCAAGTAAGAACCATGGTACACTGATAACCATGTGATTTTGAGCAAACCACCAGCTTTCAACGGATTTGATTTGTCTTTACCAGAAGCCGTACCCTTCTGGACTAGCCAACTCTTAGAATATTATCTTTGGTGAGCTGATTACCAATTATGGGTTTTTCCACTGCCTTTACCACAAGCCATAAACTTGCGGGCTAGCCAACTCTTTACTTTTAAGGATATGGTGAGCTGAATACCATACAATTTTGGGCAAACTGTCAGCCATAAACGGGTTTGATATATCTTTACCAAGAGCCGTTTGCTCCTGGATTAGCCAATCCTTATGTGGGTTAGACATGGTGGACTGATTACCATTTGTTGTGTTTAGTACATAGTACTTCCACTAAAAAAAAAATTTTAAAATTTGGCCATTTTGGGGGAAAAAGGGACTAAAAGGGTACATTTATGATCAAAATTCGCCAGAATTTCCCCCCCACACTTAGAAATGAATATTGTCCTCAATATTCAAAGTACCGGCTGTTATGCCGAAACTTAGAACGTAAAAAGATAACATTACTAGCTAAGTGTGGAAACACAACAATTATTCTCTTTTTTAATATTTACAATTTTCATTCATTTTTTAGATCTATATACAACATGTGAGGCATCTCCCCCACACTAGGGTGGTACACACGGGTGAAAACCCATGTTAAGCTACTGTTTTTGATTACCGAGTCGCTAGCTTGACTCGACCCCGAATTAATTTGTTCATGGGGAAGTAAGTGGAAGAGACAATCTCCATCGGACTTTCATTCAAGATGTTTGGATAAAAATTGAAGTACGTGAAAGTTCCACACCGATGAGATACAGACAGACAGACCCGGCTCACAATTGGTACATGGAAATGCCTGGGTCAAAGATAATGTCTTCATTCCCGAAGGAGTGAAGAACAGGAGAAGCTACGGGATAGGTGAAAAAGAGAAAGAAAGTCATGATAAAGATCATGATTAACTCATCATCACTCACAGGAGAATTCATGGTTTCATGAATTTCATCTTTTAAGCTCAATTGGTCTAGACATATCCCGGGTGTGTCTAGATCAAAATAGAAGTTATCATACTCCGGTAGAGATATGATATGAGTGAGTTCACAAGAGAACTCCTCAAAGGAAAATGATTCATATTCGGGATTGATTTGAGTGAGTTCACTGGAGAACTCCTCAAAAGTGAATGATTCATAATCGGGGAGAGAATTATGAGAATGAGAAGTGGTAATACCACTAATCTTCTCTCCCGTATGATCAAAATGGAACGTTTGCAATTCCGGAATAGAATCATCGAAGAAAAGTTTACTATCCTCAAAGAGGATAGAATATGAAGTAGGCTTTTCATTAAAAGCCTTGATTCTAGAAATGAGAAGATTAACATTCAATAATGTAAGACGAAGAGCTTCGTCTTGGATTATTTCTTCTTCATTCTCTTCTCCTAAGCTGACAAGCTCAGAAGGTATTTCCCCCTCATAACTTATGTCTCCACAAGGTAAAGAATGGTCCTCATCAGAATCAGAGAACATCTCAATATGATCATTTTGGAAGACAAGAGGAGGAGGGATATCACACAAATGCTCGAGAATTCCCTGTGACTCTCTTGGGATTGGGACAAGGTCCTCAACACTAGACTTTATGAATTCGTCCGATTCCTTTTCAGGAACAGTGTCAAGATGCTCATCCCCCATGTTCAGAGAGTGAGTGGGAATATCAGGTGTGATAGCAGTTATTTGAGATGGAATCTCAACTGCTGGGATATCAACTGACTGAGGGAGTTGAGAAGGACTAGCATACATATGTTTTATACTTTCCATTTGTTCTTCTGCTAGTAATTCCATCATAGTCTTTTCTCCCTGACTTTCCACGGAAGGAATTTCAACTGATGAACTTGATGAATCTGTACATAATTCACTAATATCAAGGGTAACATCATCATCATCATCATCAGGAATGAAACGGAATCGAGAGCTGGATTTGAATGCTTTTTGTATTCTAATAGATTCCCTAATAGTGTTTTCAATGGAAATCTGGGAATCTAATTTAGCAGCCCGCTCTTCGGCTAACAAAGCTTCCATGGATTTTGGATTATTTTGGGACGACATAGCCGACTCCTCCTTAAGTTCTTTTAATAACTCCAGAGTCTTCAGTAGAAGGTCTGTCGTAGTTTCATGAGGAGTCGCTTGAATCATTTGGTACTGTGGAGGTTGGTCTTGAAATGAAGAGTCGTAATTGTTACAAGGAAATGGGTTCCCTGTTTGACAATCTGAGCTAAGGTGAGGACCTCCACAATACTCACAACAGTATAACTGATGTGGCTGTGAGTGGTATGTGTTGTAGTCATAATTGTTATCAGGAACCTGCTCATAGACAAGCGTGTTTCCTGATTGACAATCAGAACTGGAATGTGAACCACCACAGTACTCACAACAGTAAAACTGCTGAGTCTCACAGTGTGGTAGCTGATGGAATGAATCAGTTGTGTCATGGTAGGAATAGGGATCCTGGTTATAGACAGACCCGTTTCCTGATTCCATCATGCTACAACTGGGGCAATTGCCACCATTATAAGGACCACCACACCATTGACATCCAAGAGGGTGAGGATAAGACATAGAAAGAATCAAATGGTTCTAGAGGGTAAGAAATGAAGAATCAAAGATGTGAGAGGGTAAAGATGGATATTTTTGGATTTTTGAATAAACATTTTGAAAAAACAAAGGATGAAAATATTTTTGGCGTTGTTAACACTTTAGGAAAAGTGTTAATGAACTTTCAGATTTTTATTAACTTTACAAAAAACTGTTTACAAACGATGGTATATGTGCAAGTACGGGTCTGGAAATGCTTAAAACACGCTTACAGCCTCCCCGGCAGCGGCGCCAAAATTTGATCTGCGCAAAACAGTCAAGTCTAATAGACTTAAAACAACTTAAACACAAATACAATTTAGATCAGAGGAATATAGTGGATTCCTGGGTCGTTAAGTCCCACGGAGGATGAATTGGTGTTTAAACAACTTCAGATGATAGAATGATCACTAAGGATAGTGATCAGTAAGGGTTTCGATGGATAATTACCTAAAGAAAAGATTTACAAATTAAAGCGACTTAAATGCAAATTAAGAAAATTAAAAAGTTAAAATCTATTAAATAAACGCTATCACTATTTTTACAGATCGATGAACGTTTATGATTTTATAAAACAAAATAACTTAAATAAACTATATTAATCAAAACGTAAACTTAAAATGTCTAAAAACGTTACTTAAAACTAAAACGAGCGTTATTTACGAAAATGGCGCTGGAGCGCAAGCAAAAACGTAAAATTTATGAAATAAAGGTCCTACGAATGTAAAACTAATTTTCTTACGTCCTATTTGATAAAAGAAAATTTTACAAAAAAGAATTATATTTTTCTGATTAATATTTTATTTATTATGAATTAAATACATTTTTACACTAATTAAATGATAAAAAATAGTAAAACTAATGAGAAAAATCTCAAACTTTTACAGAAAATACTTTATAACAATACTAACTTAAGAAAATTGCAAAACTGGAAAAAACTACACTGGATAAGCTAGAAATAAGCTAAAAAGCTCGAATAAGCTAAACTGGTAGAATGTCTATAAGAGATTAGTTGTGTAAAGTTTTAACGAGAAAGACCCAAGGGCGCAATGGTATCCAGGTACACCCCTAGCATCCTCTTGAGGGAGAGGTCTCAGGTTCGACCCCTGCCTCTCCCTTTTTGTAAAACATTTTTTTTTTTGGACTTTTTCTTTTTGCAACTTATTAAGTAAACTGTAATAAGCAAATGTTACAACTGAAACTTTTTATAAAATTGACCAATAAGCTCAGAATCAGCTTATTTTTCATGACAGTAAGCAATAAAAATGAAATAGGCACAAGATTAAAGCAAAGTTGCTAATAAGCTATTGAAAAAGCACAAGCTAATTGAAAATAAGCTAAGAGACTAGTAATGAGCTAATGTAACAACTGAGAAAGCTAAATGAATGAAAAATAAGCTCTAAACAAACTCAAATAAGCAAAAGCTTATCTGATTGATGCACAGGACAATATGAGTTTGGTAGGCACTTTTAAGCTTAAAATTAAGTACTGAGAATGTTAGGGACTAAAAATAAAAACTGGTATTGTCAAGTTAACCAGCTGAGCTTCCTAAAAAGCTAAATTACAAGGGCTGGCTTCCACTAATAAGCCTGTGACAAGCTTTTGAAAAGCTGGAAAACCACTGAATAGGTGAAATAGAGAAAATGGACAGAACAATAAACCTTAAGCAGGCTTATCAAATAAGCTGTAAACTGAGAAATGAGCATTGGTACTTCAAGATGACCAGGTTAGCTTCTCAAAAAGCTAAATAACATAAGCTAAACCTCTCTCATAAGCTCTGTGTGAGCTTGTGAAACAGGAGGGGTAAACTGTGCACAGAACATTTTTTTTTTTGACTTTTCATTCAAACTGCCAGTTTGACTTTATTGAAATTCTAACTGATTCATTGGATTGAATAAGCTATATTAAGTTGATATTGAACTAGATTAAGCTACTTAAACAACTTTCACAATAGTATACATGGTTATGCAATCTTAAAATTCTAACAGTTAATAGATAAATTGATTTGACTGTGATTTTGACTTTAAATAGAATAAGGACTAATTTTATTGCTTGAACTGAGTTACTAAACACTAGTAAGACATGAGATAACAACTAACAACATAAAACATAAGCTAGATGACCATTAAATCAGCTAATCCAAACAGTACTTTATAAAAGGAATTTTAACTTACAAAGGATCAAACTGATATGCAGCTTATCACAGAACCACACCAATCCTTTTAAGACCAAATCCAATTTCAGAATTCAGCTTATCATCAACCCAACTCAATTTCCATACCAATTCCCACCTCAATTGACTTTCGTTGACCAAAGGGTGATTTGAGAGTTTATTCTGAGTAGAAGTTTTCTGAGTAAGTAGTAAGCTAGAATAAGCTTATAAAAGCTTATATTGGAACTTATACAAGCTTAAAATTTCATAACATCCACTACAAACATTATTCAAATATTTTTATGAACTTAAAAATTGCATAATACGAATTCGTACTTGGAATTTGAAATTGATTATTTAAAAAGTTTAATATCACACTAAGATTACATAATACAGTGCTTGAAAGCTTAAACAAAGACTGGAAATCTTAATTTAATTAAAACGACATGACAGAAATTAAAATTACTCTACTTGGTCTTTTCACTTGTTCCTCTTCCTCTTTTATGCTCCAACTGAGCTCCACGTGGCTCTCTG
>BPTQ01000002.1:187332357-187624030 GCA_019973895.1 Chrysanthemum seticuspe | reverse complement strand
ACCTGCCCATACTGAACACTAAAAATAAAAATCCCTCAATTTGATTGGTTACGAAAGACTTTGATTATCAAAAACAATTCACAACTAGATTCTTAAAACTTAGTACCGACTGCAACATTCTAACATTTCGGCAACAAGGTAGGAGCGAATAAGGTAAACATAATTCTTTGTAGAGCGGAAAAAGTAGGTTCAATAGGAAGGGTGACATCCCAATAATCAATCGGCGAGAGGTTTACAGAATTTTAAAACAGGTGGGATGCGTCATTTCTCTTTTTACACTTCAATTTATATGTGTATCTAATAACTACTCACACATTTATGAGTAGTAAAAACATGTTTTATTTGACGTTTTAGTAGACTTTTGTGAGTCTTTGTGTAGTTTTACTAGTTTTATAGGACAACTTTTGAAACTTGGGGGACTAAAACTGCAATTTTTGCAAATTTGATATGTTTTTCATCTGATTTTGATATTTTTGCTTTTAAAACACATAAAACACTGATTTGTGATATTTTGATCATTTTGATGTGTTTCTGAGTGTTTTCAGATGATTTTGCAGTTTATTTTGTACAAAAATGATGAGTATTTACACACTCATCAATAATCTATGTGTATATTTAACTTCACATTTTTCTCTTTACTGCGTAGGGTGGACAAAATTTTAAGACATTTGGAGAGCGGCTAACTAATAACCCTACAGTGGGAAGGATAACTTGGATGAAAAAGGCGAGATGTTTCTTAATACAAATGGAATAAGCGAGGATGGAACAACGGCTTTACAATCTTACAACGTCAGCCATGATTCAAAATTCTTAGATCAACACTTAACAAAAACTATTAGTTTCAGAAAGCATTGGTTAGTTTAACTCCCTAAAAATAAAAATCACAAGTCATACCCGTCCATCGGACGGGTTTTGACACTAGTATATATATATATATATATATATATATATATATATATATATATATATATATATATATATATATATATACTACATTATAAAGCATTTGGGACATTCCTAAAAAGGAAGGCTTAAAAAATTAAGATTCATCACTTGCTAATAATGACAAATTTTAATAAGTACATCTATAATAGCATTTGTTGCAACACTTTAAAGCACTTTTTTTAGACATGTTTATTTTTTTTAAAAATAATAAAAAAATACAAAGTTATTTAATATAAGAAAAAAAACATCCATAACAATAAATACCTAATAAATGTTATTTTTAAAAGACCCCTAATATGAAAAATACTTGTTATTATACATATTGTTTTATAAAACACACAAATCTTCATGCAATTTATATGTAAACAAGTTTATGGTACATATGGTTTTAAAAAACGGACCGGGCCAACGGGTTCAACCGGGAACCGGAGTCACCACCGGTTCGGCTAGCCCATAAAATTCGTCCGAAAACGATATTGTTAAGTCAATAGAGTTTAAAAATGCATACTGAAATACAATGTTCAAAAAATATTATTAAATCGCAAGAGTGCCTCGAGAATCAACATATGCGCCTTTTGGATTTTTTTTAATAAAACTTACCGCAAAGGTGCAAAGTGTTGAGTGCTAATTATATATATTATATGTATATTTGAATATTAATAATTATACTCTTTAAAGTAACTCGTGTTATTTATTGAATATTTATTTTTACTTTATCTTTATAAGTAATCTTTTACTTGTATTATCTATCTATGTGGGACAAATTTAACAAACATTATTTTTGAGAACTAGATTTTCTTAGTATAATTTAAGTGATTTTTAAAAGTCGCTATAGTGTTATTATTTAATGATAACTTATGACTACGGGCTATTGTCAACTACTTTTATCTCATACCTTTAAAATATACCTACTACCAACTCATTATTGTCACCACATCACTTGGATAATCTACATTTTTTATATGAAATTTTTTGTTATTGCATAACAGTATTCAAAACTAAAACTATCGTCATCCGTATATCTATTGTATTGTAAAATATAGATCTAAAAAAATCGCTGAATATTTTAATTGTATGGTGCCCGCCGCTGCAACGCGCGGGTACCCTGCTAGTATATATATATATATATATATACTACTTATAAAGGGTGAATACGCATTCTTGAAATCTTAAATTTTAAAAATTAATATAGTTTGCATAAATTACCTTTAAGTACTGATAGCGTATCATTATTAATGACCCAAAACCCATTAATCATACGCTTGGATCAAGCCCAAAATAGTTTGCGAAGTAAACAATGACTAGAACAACATAAGCTGAGGACGAACGAGGCCTGACAACTCCCTTCAGGCAGCATAACACGTGCATAAGGGGACAACTTTTAAAACTGTCATTAATGGTTAAGATGTACGAGTCTGACATAGCACAGTGGGGAACACACAGGAGAGCAGAGCACTCCCCTGCACGAGCCCAAGGAAGCATGACATATGTCCACCTTGTCTGCTCTCGAATGATCGACACTTGGAAACCTAGCGGCCGTCGATCACTCCCAAAGTGTTTATCTCTAAACCCTACAAGCCTCTCTATAAAAGGTGAGAAACACACAACATCACATAAGTTTTCACACACTTGGGCAAATACTGCCTCACAGTAGTGAAGTATGGTTCTGGTTTAAGTATTACCCGAGCTTCTTGATCTATATTAATCTCATCGGGTCCTTACCACTCAACACGGGAAACCAAACAATAAAACTATTCTCATCCCATCTTTAAACTGATTTACATACCATACGTAAATATGGCGCCATCCGTGGTGACATTATACAAAGTAGCCACAAATTTTACGAAAATTTTCACCTATTTTCACTCATTTCTCATTCAAAAAATCCAGATAATTTTTTTCAAAACAACTAGTTTCTTTGTTAAACATGGCTAATAACCAAATCCATCAAACCTCAGAAAAAACCCAGTTCTAAGACCTCACCTACACAGAGGAAGGTCAACAAGCACTCGAGAACGAGGAACACCATCAACCAAGAAATCTCACAAGAGGGTCGGAAAGGGAGCTGCATGCAACAAATGACCACGTAACTTGCACACAGCTCACTTCTTAGAAGGACCTCCAAGATCCCATGAGGAAAATCAAGTACGTATGCCAAGTCCTCAAGTACGATTCACATAAGAAAGAGAGGTCATGGTAGCTCAAAGGGACCCAGGACACAGTCACGGGCGGATGACTTCACTACACCAATATCCACGAACAAGCAAGGTTCTCGGGTACAATAGGGGGAAGGGTTACAATACATCAAGGTTATGCCAACTATGGTAGCATGCCTGGAACAATGGGAAGAAGAAAGAAGGATGGCTAGTTCTCAGGTAAACGCATTCCATCCTACTATCTCTTTTCCACATAGTAGCGTACCTAGCAGTCAGGGTACCACACCACCTAACACAAACTCACATGAGCCCAACCAAATGTTACACCCTGGTATCCATACTTAGTGCATCCCCTCAAAGCAACCAAACCCTCACACTACCCAAAGGTCAACAACAGACTGGGGGAGAAAACCTAGTCAGGCTACTCACCAAAACACTTTCTGGAACGAAAGAGAAAAACCTCTCAAGGTCATCTATACTAGATCACCTGAAAGATATAGCTATACCCAGGGAACAATTTGTCCGTTGGATCTTGGAATATGAAATAACTGATAACCTAGTCATGCCAAAAGCGTAGGCATTTACAAGAGCATAGGAGATCCTGATTCTCATGTATGGGCATTCGAGGGGGAAATAAAAACATGCGCCTGGAATGACCCAATAGCCTGCCACATGTTTCAACAAACGCTAGACGACTTAGTAGTAGCCTGGTGCAAAAGCCAGGCCAAGAATAACATCTCAGGTTGGCAAGACCATAAATGACCAATTTCTCTCCAACTTCAAACCTATGAAAAATTATACAGGAAATTTCATAGATCTTCAGCTACTCCAAAAGGCCCTGGGGAATCGTTCGAAGATTTCACCGAATGATTCAACAATGAAACTATGAAAATCCCAGGCCTCAGTGATCAAAAACTAATCGGGGCTTTTATCTCCGAAATAACCACGGGTCAGTTTTCAGAAGAGCTTGGTCACAGGCCACTTGCAACATGAAAGGACTGCTTGGAACTAGCAATAGAATTCATCAAAGGAAAGAAACTAAACGCTAAGTGGTGAAGCGGAGAAGAAGTATCCAAAACAAATTGCAATGACAACAACAAGCAACATCATGACAACAGGTCCAAGCCACGGTTCGGCCACCCTAGAAGAGAAAGAGACAGAAGCGACATTAGGAACATTGAACGTAACGATACTAGGAATGGTATCATTAACACACTGTCAAAGATGCCAGCAGATATCCTTATGACGGAAAGAGTATCAGACACATGGGCTATGCCATGACCATTCCTAGGTGGCATCAAAAGAGTTGAGAGGTTATTCTGTAGGTTTCAGAACGACCACGGGCACAATAAAAACTCTTGCAGGGAACTTAAAAAAGAAATCGAGAAAGCAATCACCCAAGGCAATCAAGATCACTTACTCCCAACAACAAAAAAGACGATTACTATTGGCCCTGAAGAACCAGTAGGACATATCAACATGATATTATCAGGGCAACTTGAGAACAATGAAGACAGCTACAGGATTACAAGCAGAAAGCAAGTCCGTTCGAGAAACACTCCAATGGACACCTTCATCCCATCATCCGACGTAGTCGTTATATCTAGGGATGGCAACGGGGCGGGGAATGTCGGGGACTGTATTTACCATCCCCATCCCCGTTTTCACTCTCCATCCCCATCCCCGTCCCCATCCCCATCCCCATCGGGGAATTGCTTTACATCCCCATCCCCGTCCCTAATGGGGATCGGAGATCCCCGTGGGGATTCGGGGATTTTCAATCCTTATGAACTAACATAAAGATTCCACCAACTCATCGAAAATATAAAGAATTTTAACTCATAAAGTGTTTCAAGAAACGTGCGTACATCGCACATTGTTAGATTTATTACAATTTCAATTCAACTGTAAAGCATCCTAAACATTGTAACATCACATATAATATAAAAACAATATGTATCATATGTGTCAATTCAGAAAAACGAATAAGTAATATGTAGTTAGTGCTTATGCTTCTAATTCTAAGAGCATGTACATCGTTAACGGCTTAACGCCGTTTTTGGCCAAAATAACGCCGTTAGTGGCGTTAACCCTTTGGAGCCTGCGCGTTATTGCACCGTTAGTCCTTACACGTTAAAGCAATAACGCCCGTTAAAGGCGATTAAAAAAAATAAAATAAAAAATTCAAAAAATTTTCAAAAACACCCCCTCAACGGCTAGTGTCCATTAATTTAAAAAAAAACTTTACAAAAATCCCCCTAAACGGCTAATTTTTATTAAAAAAAATAAAAATAATAAAAATTCAAAAACATTTTTTTACTACTATAAATACCCAACTATTCCTGCAAATAGTTGAAGGTATTGAATCTTATACTTCCGATAATATTTCAGATCCATTTACTTACTTTAGGCAAACACCCGATTGTACGGGTCGAATGAGTTTAAGTGCTCTAATGAAGTGTAATTGGCGTATGACACCTCACCCGATGCATTTGATGAATACTTGCAAATGGGTGCGAGTACTTCAAAATTATGTCTTGATAATTTTAACAAATGCATTATTGATTTGTTTATGTCGGAGTATTTAAGAAAACCAACATGAGCCGACATTCAAAAACTTTATCAACAACATGAAGAAAAAAATGGTTTTCCGGGAATGCTTGGTAGCATTGATTGTATGCACTGGGAATGGAAAAATTGTCCAGTGGCTTGGCAAGGGCATTTTGCTAGGGGTGATAAAAAAATACCTAACAATTATGCTTGAAGATGTTGCTTCTCAAGATTTATGGATCTGGCATGCATTTTTTGGGATGGCGGGGGCGAATAACGATATTAATGTTTTAGACCAGTCTCCGTTGTTCGACGACATTTTTAATGACAATACCCCAAAGAGCACCTTATATGGTCAATGGAACTAGGTATGAATAGGGGTATTACTTGGTTGATGGAATTTATCCACAGTGGGCAACTTTCGTCAAATCCTTCTCGGCAACAATTGACGAAAAACATACGTACTTTAAAAGGAGATAAGAAAGTGCCCGAAAGGATATTGAACGTGCTTTTGGTGTGCTTCAAGGCCGTTGGGGTATACTACAACAACCGGCACGTCAATGGAAAATTGCCACGATACGTAGAATCAAGTATTCTTGCATTATTTTGCATAACACGATTATAAAAGATCAAAAATTTGCATTATGTGACTATAACGAATTGTGGGTGGATCCGTCAACAAATTTGAGGCAACGAAGATGGGTTGAAAGATGTGATACTCACAGTCGTAAGGCAAAAGAAATACAAGACCGACAAACGCATACCCAACTCCAACAGAACCTTATGGAGCATGTTTGGCAGAAGAATCTTGAACGACATGGACAACAACAAGAGAGCGACGATAATGAATAAGTATTTGCTATGTTTTGTTATTTTTTTCGGTGTGTTTTTTTATTTCGTTGTAATTTTTTTTTCGATGTATTTTTTTAATTTCGTATTGTAATATGTTTTCAAATTTAATGTTATTTTTAGTCTAATAAATAAAGTGTTTGTTTTAGTTTAGGGGTTGATGCGTGCCAAACCTTCAAGTTTTCTCACGCAAGCTGACCACTTGTGAATGGCCAACTGTAAGAAACTTAAAACAGCTTAAGCACGAATGCAATGAAGATCTGGGGAGTACAGTGTTTCCCCGGGTCGTTATGTCCCAGCGAGCTATGCAATGGATCACCAAACGTATAGTGATCGAGGAATTTGAATAGAAAAGAGATTTGAGATTATTATAACTACAGAAATATCAAACAAATACAGAGGCTTAAATGCAAATTAAAGAAAATTTAAAAGATAAAAACTATTAAATAAACGCTATCACTATTTGCAAAATGATGTTTTTGTTTTTATGTTTTTATAAAACTGAAATTAAAAACTACGCGACGTACAAATAAAAATGTGAAACTTACACAATATTAACCCTAAAAATATGAAAAAATTATATTTTTACAAACCTAATGATAAAAGAAAATATTTAGAAAAAGAAAATTATTTTTATAACTAATTATCTAATTATTATTAATTAAAAACTATTTTTAACTATTAAATAATAACCTAAATTACAAGAAAATAGGAAATAAAGCTAGAAAAATAAAATTATGACTTAGAAAAATCTAAAATATCAAAAGAGAAATTTCAAAACTATTTTTATATTTTTCTGATTATTTTTCTATTTTCTACTAATTAAAAACTGTTTAAAACTACTTAAATTACTTAAAAATACAAATTTAACTAAGAAAAATCCAGAAAAATATTTTTTTGTCTTTTTATATTTATCTTAACTTAAGAAAAATGAAAAATTATTTTTTTGAAGCTTTTCTTAATTTTTTGTATTAATTGCTAATTAAAAATGCTTAAAAACTGAATTAAATCAAGAAAAATACTAAACAGTACTGGAAAAATCTGAATAATTCAAGAAAACTCTAAAATTATATTTGGAATCTAGGAAAAATGGAAAAACAGGTGCTTATGTGTAGGAATTTGAAACTGCTATGTCAAGTGCTTAGAAATAAGCACTTGAAATAAGCAAATGGGTACCAAAAGCTACCAAACAAACACAGAAGCTGTAATATGATAAAAATACTCTAATGCAACTTAAAACAACAAGTCTTAACCTCTAATAAGCTGATTGAACAGATTTGGCTTATTTGAATTTATAAGCTAAAACAGTTTCTGTGGGGCTACTTTGGACACAAGCACAAGCTACAAATTAAGCTAAAACTGAAAACTAGCAATTGGAACCTATCCTAGACCTGGTTGAGATCAAGTACACCAAAAACTAGACTTTGAGAAGCTCTTATGAGCCCTGTGAAAGCCTGCACAAAACTGAGGAAAACTCAGTTTAAGCTGAGCTTATGAACAGGGCAGTTAGGGCCTAAAAGAGAAGCAGTTTTGATACTTCTAAAAAAATTGCAAAAATCTAATAAAATGGTAATAAAGATTAAGACCAACTGAAGTTTTTAAAACACCAAGTTCCACTAAAATTGACCCAATAATGGCTCAATTAAAAATCACTCCAGTTTGGCTCAAAACATGTTTTTCAATTTTTGACTTTTGAGAGCAGTTGAGAACTTTGACCAAAATGAAATTTGAAACCAATTTTATGACTGATTATGATGTATATGGATGAAATACACCTACTGCAAGCTGTGTCTAACAATTCTAAACACAATTCAAGAGTTTGCTAATCCAAAATTCATAACAGTGAAGCAGTGAGACAGATTTTAATTGATGTTGACTTTAGGTGGTTGCAGGCACAATATTTTGACTTGAATGAGTATATATGGACTTTATCAAGCATGAACCAACAAGATTATCCACTAAACACACCTTAAGGACAGTATGACAGTAAATCCAAACACACCCTTATCAACAGTTTTGCAAACAAACACTAAACTAAAGACTGAACAAGCATAAATTATTGATCAAACTAAACTTACTTAACCTCAACACAACTATTAAAACAGGTTTAACTACTTGTAACTACAAAAACTGATTAAGCCATGAACTAGAAAATGACTTACAACTGTCCCCAGCCACTATGGCTTGCCACCAATGAACTCAGAACCTCTAACCTATCCAAATCAACCCAAATGACTAAAAATCAACCCAAATCCATGTCTGCTTTAACCCATTGCCATTTCTGCTTCATTTCTGCCCATGTTGACTTTTGTTGACCAATATTCAAAAGAGCTTGATACTTAAATACAAGCTTATAAAAAGCTTTGATAAGCTTGTATTAGCTTGTTTGAGTTTACAAATAAGCTGTTAAGAACTTGGACCTTAGAGTTTGAAAATGAAAAATGTAACAGTGGCTTGAAATTTGAAACATGAACATAAACTTGGAATTGATATTTGAAATAAGTTGCAATACACTAAAGTACTTTTGATTGATACAAATAAACTTGAAAATACAACTGCAAACTATTTAAGACATGATAATCTAAAAAACGACATACATTGTTAAAAAAATAAACTAACTACTCTCTTCCTTTGCTTCTCTCCTTCTTTTATGCACCAAACACGTCTTCTCTCTCTCCTCTGATCACTTCCCAGCAATAATCTCATCCATTGGATGTCTTGAGCTCATCTTAGCCATTGATTTGGTTTTGGCGCCAAAATGGTTTTGATATCTTAGACAGGGACAAGGTGCATTAAATGCGATTTGTATGTTAGGTGAGGAGGGGGGAGACAAAGTGTGGAGTAGGGGGGACAAAGTGGAGGTGTTGTGTTGGTGGCTGGTTGCAGACAAGGTGTCGGGGAAGACAGGGAAAGGGGGGCGGGTTGTTTATTTTAAAACGTGGGTAATGGGTTGGTTTCGGGTTGGGTAGACTGGACCGGGTAAAAGATTGGGCCAAGGGTTTTTTATTTGGGCTTGGGTTTATATGGGATCCGGTTTGGTTTGTGGAAATAATAACACAAGGACCAAAGGTGTAAAGTTTGAAATTCCAGGGACTAAACATGTACTTTCTGTATTTATGATCCAAGGGTCTATCTTGCCATCTCAAATAATCCAAGGATCACAATTGCCAATTTTTTAAACTTTAAGGGCCAATTTTGTAATTTTCTCAAACTTTTTATATTTTTCACCAAAGGACTAATTTTGACAAGTTATGATTTAAAAAGGACCTTTGGTGACTTTTCTTTTAAAATAAATGCCTAGGGACTGATTTTGCTATTTTCTAAAAGTCGGGGGACTGAAACTGCCAATTATGCAAACTTAGCTCATTTTTCATCTGATTTTAAACATTTTGCATCTGAAACATATAAAATGCAACTTTGAGATATTTTCAGTATTTTGATGCATTTCTGAGCATTTTTAAACGTTTTGCAGTTCCGATTTGACCAAAAATGATGAGTATTTACACACTCATCAATCCCCCACACTAAACTATTGCTAGTCCCTAGCAATCTTTTGAGAAAAACTAATGGATTTCATCTCTTTACCAAAAGCCATTACTTCTGGAGTAGCCAAATGTTTTAGTTCAAGTAAGAACCATGGTACATCGATAACCATGTGATTTTGAGCAAACCACCAGCTTCCAACGGATTTGATTTGTCTTTACCAGAAGCCGTTTGCTCTGGACTAGCCAACTCTTAGATAAATTATCAATATTATCTTTGGTGAGCTGATTACCAATTATGGTTTTTCCACTGCCTTTACCACAAGCCATAAACTTGCGGGCTAGCCAACTCTTCACTTTTTAGGATATGGTGAGCTGAATACCATACAATTTTAGGCAAATTGCAAGCCGTCAACGGATTTGAGATATCTTTACCAAGAGCCGTTTGCTCCTGGATTAGCCAATCCTTTAGTTTATTAGACAAGGTGGACTGATAACCAATTGAGTAAGTGTAAAACACTTACTCCAAAAAAAAAATTTGGCCAAAAACGGGGGAATTAGGCGGCATATTTACATGATAAAATTCGTGAGAATTCCCCCCCACACTTAGAAATGAATATTGCCCTCAATATTCAAAGTACCGGCGGTTATGCCGAAACAAAGAACGTGAAAGGGAAATACTACGGCCATTATTTGAGAGAATTTTTTTTTTTGAATAAGACTTATATACAAAACATGTGGGGCAACCCCCCCCCCCCCCCCCACTAGGGTGGTAGAAAGTAGAAAGAAGAAGCTAAACTGTCAAGTTTTGTCACACAAGCTAGCCACTTGTGAATGGCTAACCGTAACAAACTTCAGACAGCTCAGAAATATGGGTGATAACCCATATGGCATGCTACTGTTTTTGATTACCGAGTCGCTAGCTTGACTCGATCCCCGCATTCATTGGTTCATGGGGAAAGTTTGTAAGTCCGGGACAACCATGGATGGAATGTCCTCTCCAAAGTAATGCTTCACTCGATGACCATTCACTTTAAAATTAGGACCATCGGGTTGAGATAACTCAATGGTACCATAAGGATAAACCTTAGCGATAGTAAATGGACCAGACCAACGGGACTTGAGCTTTCCCGAGAAAATCTTCAATCTTGAATTGAAAAGAAGGACTCGATCACCAACGTTGAAAACGCGGTTATTGATTTTTGAGTCATGAATCTTCTTTGTCTTTTGTTTGTAGATCAAAGAGTTCTCGTAAGCTTGATCACGGAGTTCACTTAATTCATTCATTTGAACTTTCCGATGATCACCAGCTGTCTGAATATCAAAGTTGGCATGTTTCAAGGCCCAGTATGCCTTGTGCTCGAGCTCAACTGGTAGATGACATGCCTTCCCGTATACAAGCTTGTATGGAGTGCACCCGATGGGTGTTTTGTAAGCTGTACGGAAGGCCCAGAGTGCGTCATCTAGCTTATCCGACCAAGAGGCACGGTTTTCACCGACCGTCCTCTCAAGAATTCTTTTTATCCCCCGGTTAGAAACTTCCACTTGCCCACTTGTTTGTGGGTGGTACGCAGTAGATAGACGGTGAGTTACACCATACTTTTGCATGACTCTATCAAATTGGTCATTGCAAAAATGCGTACCACGATCACTAATTATGGCTCGTGGAGTTCCAAACCTAGCAAATAGAGATTTTAAGAATTTCACCACAACTCGGGCATCGTTGGTAGGCAAAGCCTTAGCTTCAACCCATTTTGACAAGTAGTCAACGGCCACGAGTATGTATTTGTTACCACGGGAAGAAGGAAATGGCCCCATAAAGTCAATGCCCCATATGTCAAAAATCTCACACACTTGAATGGCGTTTTGCGGCATTTCATTTCTTTGTGAGATATTCCCGTGACGTTGACAAGCGTCACAGGTTTTGACGAATTCATGGGCATCCTTATAAATTTTGGGCCAATAGAATCCGGAATCAAACACCTTCTTGGCGGTGTAGTTGGGGCTATGATGTCCCCCAGTAGGTCCAGAATGGCAAGCCTTGAGAATGTCAATAGCTTCCTGACCATACACACATCGCCTGATGACTTGATCCGCACAAATTTTGAACAAGTAGGGGTCGTCCCAGAAGTAATGTTTCACATCTTTAAAGAATTTGCTTTTCTGTTGGGACGACATCCCTTTCACCACAAAGTTACCCGCATGGTAATTTGCAAAGTTAGCAAACCATGGGGTAGAAGAGTCTCCACGAAAAGAAACCACATTGAGTGTTTCGAGAGGAAATGTTTCATTAATTTCCTTTTTCTCGAACACATCCTGGTGAGGGTTCTCTAATCGGGACAGATGATCAGCAGCCAGGTTCTCAGCTCCTTTTTTATCACGAATAATGATATCAAATTCTTGTAGGAGGAGAACCCAACGGAGCAATCTCGGCTTTGCATCTTGTTTTGCAAAGAGATATTTGAGTGCCGAGTGATCCGTAAACACCACGCATTTGGTCAAGATAAGGTATGGCCGAAACTTTTCAAACGCATACACCACAGCTAATAGTTCTTTTTCTGTAGTGGTGTAGTGGGTTTGAGCTTCAGTCATAGTTTTGCTTGCGTAGTGGATTGGCTGAAAATGCTTGGTTTTGCGTTGCCCCAAGACTGCACCGATAGCAAAATCACTTGCGTCGCACATGAGCTCAAAGGGTAAATCCCAGTCGGGGGCAACTAGAATGGGTGCTTCCGTAAGCTTTTTCTTAAGTGTTTCAAAAGCTTCGATGCACTCGGGAGAGAAGATAAAAGGAGCATCTTTTTCGAGAAGATGGGTCATAGGCCGAGCGATTTTAGAGAAATCCTGTATGAATCTACGATAAAACCCGGCATGACCTAGAAAACTCCTAATACCTTTGACGGTAGTAGGATGAGGTAGTTTAGCAATAACATCAACTTTTGCTCTATCTACCTCGATCCCGTTTTTTGAAATCTTATGGCCAAGGACTATGCCTTCTTTGACCATAAAGTGGCTCTTCTCCCAGTTTAGACAAAGATTGGTGTCTTCACACCTTTGAAGCATTTTTTCTAAATGGGAGAGACATGTATGAAACGAGTCCCCAATGACCGAGAAGTCATCCATAAACACCTCCATAGTTTCCCCGATCATGTCGTGGAAAATTGCCATCATACATCGTTGGAACGTGCCAGGAGCATTACATAAGCCAAAAGGCATACGTCTGTAGGCAAATGTCCCGTATGGGCAGGTGAATGTGGTCTTTTCTTGATCCAGCGGATCAATGGGGATCTGAAAGTAACCCGAGAAACCATCAAGGAAACAATAGTATTCGTTCCCTGCTAATCTCTCAAGCATCTGGTCCATGAAGGGTAGAGGAAAATGGTCTTTACGGGTGGCTTCGTTTAACTTGCGATAGTCAATACACACACGCCATCCCGTAACCAATCGAGTTGGAATTAACTCGTTTTCTTCATTCGTGACAACAGTTATGCCACCCTTTTTTGGAACGCAATGAATTGGGCTAACCCAAGGACTATCAGAGATCGGGTAAATTAAACCGGCATCAAGAAGTTTGAGAACCTCTTGTTTGATAACCTCATGAATCTTAGGATTCACCCTTCTCTGATGTTGGACTGCTGGTTTGAAGTCATCCTCCATTAAGATTTTGTGAGTACAAAACTCAGGGTTGATACCCTTAATATCGGAGAGTTTCCAAGCAATTGCTTGCTTGTGTGACTTCAAGACCTTTATGAGAGCAGTTTTCTCCTCCTCAGTTAAGTCTTTAGCAATTATGACGGGTAATTTATCATCACCCTCCAAGAATGCATACTCGAGATGAGGAGGTAGGTCCTTAAGTTCAACCTCGGGAAATTCATCAGTAGATGTTTGTACTGATTTGATTTCCTCAATTGTGATCTCTTTCGGAGGGAGTGAAGGTAATGGATCTTCATTAAGCAATTGCTCAAGATAAAGGATACCCCCCTCCGAATCATACACACCATCAATTCCAGGCGGAATTGATTCATCGGTAGCAAGAAATTCATCGATCTCTTCCAGAAGGAAGTCACCTCCCTCAAACGGAGTGAGAGAGGGGGAAGAGTCGGCAATGATAGGTTGAGAAGATGTGGTGGAACCTCCACTCACAGAATTATGAAGATAACCAAGAAACTCTTGAGAGTACTCCTCTGAAGCAATATCAATTAAATCGACCCGATTAACTGATTCAGTATCATAATTTGAGGAGTACCTCGAAGTTTGATCGAGGTTAAAGGTAACAGCTTCATTACCCACACGTAAGGTGATCTCTTGCTCAAATACATCAATAAGAGCACGGCCCGTTCTCAGGAATCCTCTTCCAACAATGAGAGGAACCCGAGGATCGGCATCGAAATCAACAACCACAAAGTCAGCTGGAAAATGGAACTTTCCTACTTTCACAAATACATCCTCGGCGATGCCAAGAGGACGAGATATAGAACGATCTGCAAGCTCGAGAGTCATGCAGGTAGGAATAAGTTCCGGAAGAGAAAGTTTCTTCCACACTGAATACGGCATCAGATTGATGCTTGCACCAAGATCGGCAAGGGCAAAGCATTCAATCATCCCAGGAAAAACACAAGGAAGAAGAAATTTTTCGGGATCTCCTAGCTTCTCGGGAAGCTTCTTTAACAAGACTGCTGAGCAATTCTCGTTCAAAGGAGTCTTAGCCATTTCAAACAGCTTTTCCTTGTTGCTCAACATGTGTTTAAGAGTAGATGCAAACTTGGGCATCAACATGATAGCATCCGCAAAGCTTATGTCAAAATGAAGCTCTTGGAAAATTTGAAAGAATTTTTCCATTTGATGACTAGCTTTCTCGCGGAGCTTTTGCTCATGTAAACGTGAGGGGTAAGGAATAGAAGTTTTGGATTTAGGGTTACCAACTGGAGGTTCAAAAACAACTCCAGGATTGGTTTTGGGGGCAACCTGAGGATGGACATTGCTGGCACTTCCGTTATTAGTAGGAAGTTCCTTGTCCTTTGTCGCCTCAGGTTCGCTTTCCACTACCTTCGGGAGAGAGGAAGAAGAGGTAGTAGGAATAGCGGGTCCAGCATTTGAAGCACCACTTCTGGTTGTGATCGCCTTTGCATCGCCCCTCGGATTAGCGATCGTGTTGCTAGGTAAAGTACCTGAGCCCGAGGGTCGATCATTTAAAGACTTCTTAATGTCAGCAATCTGGCTAACCAACAACCGATTCATTTCTTCTTGGGATTTCATGAATTGTTTCAACAACTCATCAGATGATGGTCCAGTTGGAACAATGGCTTGAGTTTGCACAGGAAAATTCTGGCCTCTATTGTTAGGATTAGGGCCTTGATTTTGAAAATTCCCTTGATTATTGCCATGAAAATACCCTTGGTTGAAATTTCCTTGACCTGGGTTTCTATTGAAATTTCCTTGGTGTTGGAAATTTTGATTCTGATTTTGAAAACCGTTGTTTGGACTGAAATTACCTTGGTTTTGAAAACCTTGGTTTGGTCTATTCTGATTCTGATTACGGTTTTGATTGAAACCGGGAGGTCCAGGGTAGTGGTTAGGACGGTGGTTCGGGTCTACAGGAGCACGATATTGATTGCCTCCTTGATTAGACATCCCGCCCACAGCATTGGCTTCAAAAGGGTTACCATCGGTGGCCATACAGTTGTAATAAGCATGGGGGCCACCACAGGTAACACAGACTTCCACTTTCTTAACTTCAGCAGGAGGTGAAGTTTGTGGAAAAGAGACTTTCTTTTGGTTGGAGAGAACCAAAGCTTGAATAGCTTCCGTGAGTTTATCAATCTTAGCATCGGTGCTAGACTGACTCACGGCCGATGAAGAAGAAGAAGGACCAACACTGACTTGGGAAACAACCGGCTTGCTTCGTGCAGTGCGGACTTTAGACTTGTTTTCAATGATCGCTAAAGCTTCTTTGACAGTTTTGCTTAGGAAATTTCCTCCCGCGAAGGAATTGAGAGAATCTTGATCAGATTGACTCACTCCATTATAGAAAGTATCGAGTTGCATCAACTCGGAGAAACCGTGGTGAGGACATTTGCGAAGCAATTCCTTGAAACGATCCCACGATTCACTGAAGGGTTCATCAAACTTCTGAGTGAACTTGATGATTTCATTTTTAAGACTCGTGGTTTTGGAAGGTGGATAGAATTCATTCACAAATTTCTTCACCAGATCTTCCCATGTCTCAATAGACTGAGGGGGTTGTTTTTCAAGCCAAATCCGGGCTTGCCCCTCAAGAGAAAATGGGAACAGAAGAAGCTTAACAGCATCAGTAGGGACATTCTTGTATTTGATGGTAGATGCAATCTTGTTAAACCATCGAATATGAGCATGAGGATCATCCCGCTCAAAACCGTAGAACTGATTTGAAGTTACAAGATTCAGTAACCCGGTCTTAAGTTCAAAATTTTCAGCCACAATGGCTGGTACAACGATAGCATCTCCATACCCGTCGATGGGTGCCTGGAGAAGCTCACACATAGGGCGTTCTTCCGCCATGATAACGGAAGTAGTGTGAGCAGTCCGGATCTCAGATCCGACTGAAGGAGCAGAAAGTCTACGAACACGCCTTCTTGGAATCTTGACAAGCTCACGAAATGGGCTCACAGATCTAGAAGAGCGAGTGCGCATACACTAGAGTTAACTCTAAGGAATCTCAGAGTTAAGGAGAGGAATGGGAATTATGAAAATCTTTCAGATGAGAATGGGAATTATGAAGACGTTTTATAAAAATCGGGTGAGAAGAATCTTTTTAGGTTTTCTGGTTCTGAAACGTAGATATCACAACAAAATCAATTAACACAAAATCGAGGCAAAACAACAGTGAACTTAACCAATAATCACAATATGAATGGCTTCTTTAAAAAAGGTACACCAATCACAAGGACACAAAGGCAAGTTTTAAATCTTTAGTTCGGGAACTTATTATGGTCGCACCCCCAGTGAGGTAGTGCACTGCCTTGGTTTGCGGTGGTAAGATTTTATGTTGTTATTTATTAAAGAAAACGACAAATCTTTTTGTATTTTTATTTTTGATACATATATAGAAACAAAAGAAAAATATTTTTGTGTTTTATACGTTTTTAGCTGTTTTTGGGTTTTTTTGGATTTTTTTTAAAAGAAAATATGGAAATATATATATATATATATATATATATATATATATATATATATATATATATATATATATATATATATAGATGGATGATATGAACAAAGAGTGAGTATTCAAACAACTAATCTGCTAAACGGAAGATAGATCAGCACAGCTCCCCGGCAGCGGCGCCAAAAATTTGATGCGTGCCAAACCGTCAAGTTTTCTCACGAAAGCTGACCACTTGTGAATGGCCAACTGTAAGAAACTTAAAACAGCTTAAGCACGAATGCAATGAAGATCTGGGGAGTACAGTGTTTCCCCGGGTCGTTATGTCCCAGCGAGCTATGCAATGGATCACCAAACGTATAGTGATCGAGGAATTTGAATGGAAAAGAGATTTGAGATTATTATAACTACAGAAATATCAAACAAATACAGAGGCTTAAATGCAAATTAAAGAAAATTTAAAAGATAAAAACTATTAAATAAACGCTATCACTATTTGCAAAATGATGTTTTTGTTTTTATGTTTTTATAAAACTGAAATTAAAAACTACGCGACGTACAAATAAAAATGTGAAACTTACACAATATTAACCCTAAAAATATGAAAATGATATTTTTACAAACCTAATGATAAAAGAAAATATTTAGAAAAAGAAAATTATTTTTATAACTAATTATCTAATTATTATTAATTAATAACTATTTTTAACTATTAAATAATAACCTAAAATACAAGAAAATAGGAAATAAAGCTAGAAAAATAAAATTATGACTTAGAAAAATTTAAAATATCAAAAGAGAATTTTCAAAACTATTTTTATATTTTTCTGATTATTTTTCTATTTTCTACTAATTAAAAACTGTTTAAAACTACTTAAATTACTTAAAAATACAAATTTAACTAAGAAAAATCTAGAAAAATATTTTTTTGTCTTTTTATATTTATCTTAACTTAAGAAAAATGAAAAATTATTTTTTTGAAGCTTTTCTTAATTTTTTGTATTAATTGCTAATTAAAAATGCTTAAAAACTGAATTAAATCAAGAAAAATACTAAACAGTACTGGAAAAATCTGAATAATTCAAGAAAACTCTAAAATTATATTTGGAATCTAGGAAAAATGGAAAAACAGGTGCTTATGTGTAGGAATTTGAAACTGCTATGTCAAGTGCTTAGAAATAAGCACTTGAAATAAGCAAATGGGTACCAAAAGCTACCAAACAAACACAGAAGCTGTAATATGATAAAAATACTCTAATGCAACTTAAAACAACAAGTCTTAACCTCTAATAAGCTGATTGAACAGATTTGGCTTATTTGAATTTATAAGCTAAAACAGTTTCTGTGGGGCTACTTTGGACACAAGCACAAGCTACAAATTAAGCTAAAACTGAAAACTAGCAATTGGAACCTATCCTAGACCTGGTTGAGATCAAGTACACCAAAAACTAGACTTTGAGAAGCTCTTATGAGCCCTGTGAAAGCCTGCACAAAACTGAGGAAAACTCAGTTTAAGCTGAGCTTATGAACAGGGCAGTTAGGGCCTAAAAGAGAAGCAGTTTTGATACTTCTAAAAAAATTGCAAAAATCTAATAAAATGGTAATAAAGATTAAGACCAACTGAAGTTTTTAAAACACCAAGTTCCACTAAAATTGACCCAATAATGGCTCAATTAAAAATCACTCCAGTTTGGCTCAAAACATGTTTTTCAATTTTTGACTTTTGAGAGCAGTTGAGAACTTTGACCAAAATGAAATTTGAAACCAATTTTATGACTGATTATGATGTATATGGATGAAATACACCTACTGCAAGCTGTGTCTAACAATTCTAAACATAATTCAAGAGTTTGCTAATCCAAAATTCATAACAGTGAAGGAGTGAGACAGATTTTAATTGATGTTGACTTTAGGTGGTTGCAGGCACAATATTTTGACTTGAATGAGTATATATGGACTTTATCAAGCATGAACCAACAAGATTATCCACTAAACACACCTTAAGGACAGTATGACAGTAAATCCAAACACACCCTTATCAACAGTTTTGCAAACAAACACTAAACTAAAGACTGAACAAGCATAAATTATTGATCAAACTAAACTTACTTAACCTCAACACAACTATTAAAACAGGTTTAACTACTTGTAACTACAAAAACTGATTAAGCCATGAACTAGAAAATGACTTACAACTGTCCCCAGCCACTATGGCTTGCCACCAATGAACTCAGAACCTCTAACCTATCCAAATCAACCCAAATGACTAAAAATCAACCCAAATCCATGTCTGCTTTAACCCATTGCCATTTCTGCTTCATTTCTGCCCATGTTGACTTTTGTTGACCAATATTCAAAAGAGCTTGATACTTAAATACAAGCTTATAAAAAGCTTTGATAAGCTTGTTTTAGCTTGTTTGAGTTTACAAATAAGCTGTTAAGAACTTGGACCTTAGAGTTTGAAAATGAAAAATGTAACAGTGGCTTGAAATTTGAAACATGAACATAAACTTGGAATTGATATTTGAAATAAGTTGCAATACACTAAAGTACTTTTGATTGATACAAATAAACTTGAAAATACAACTGCAAACTATTTAAGACATGATAATCTAAAAAACGACATACATTGTTAAAAAAATAAACTAACTACTCTCTTCCTTTGCTTCTCTCCTTCTTTTATGCACCAAACATGTCTTCTCTCTCTCCTCTGATCACTTCCCAGCAATAATCTCATCCATTGGATGTCTTGAGCTCATCTTAGCCATTGATTTGGTTTTGGCGCCAAAATGGTTTTGATATCTTAGACAGGGACAAGGTGCATTAAATGCGATTTGTATGTTAGGTGAGGAGGGGGGAGACAAAGTGTGGAGTAGGGGGACAAAGTGGAGGTGTTGTGTTGGTGGCTGGTTGCAGACAAGGTGTCGGGGAAGACAGGGAAAGGGGGGCGGGTTGTTTATTTTAAAACGTGGGTAATGGGTTGGTTTCGGGTTGGGTAGACTGGACCGGGTAAAAGATTGGGCCAAGGGTTTTTTATTTGGGCTTGGGTTTATATGGGATCCGGTTTGGTTTGTGGAAATAATAACACAAGGACCAAAGGTGTAAAGTTTGAAATTCCAGGGACTAAACATGTACTTTCTGTATTTATGATCCAAGGGTCTATCTTGCCATCTCAAATAATCCAAGGATCACAATTGCCAATTTTTTAAACTTTAAGGGCCAATTTTGTAATTTTCTCAAACTTTTTATATTTTTCACCAAAGGACTAATTTTGACAAGTTATGATTTAAAAAGGACCTTTGGTGACTTTTCTTTTAAAATAAATGCCTAGGGACTGATTTTGCCATTTTCTGAAAGTCGGGGGACTGAAACTGCAAATTATGCAAACTTAGCTCATTTTTCATCTGATTTTAAACATTTTGCATCTGAAACATATGAAATGCAACTTTGAGATATTTTCAGTATTTTGATGCATTTCTGAGCATTTTTAAACGTTTTGCAGTCCCGATTTGACCAAAAATGATGAGTATTTACACACTCATCAGGGGTTGAAATTGAAAATATGAAATATTAAAGTTTAACTTGGGATGTTATTGATGTGGGTGTTTTTTGGGGATGTTAAGGTGAAATGTTAAAGCTGATGTGGCGCTGACGTAGACGGTGTTATTTTATATCTTGAGTTATTGTTGTGATTGCTCTAAAGATACTTGATCTTATAAATATCACATATGCATATAAATATACATGTCGATACTCATAAACATATAAACATATACATATACAAGTTAATCGAGTATGGATATAACATATAAATTCTAAATACTTATACACTAGAAAGATCGGAGTCGGGGTCGGGTTCGGGGATTTATGTTATCCCCATCCCCGCCCCATCCCCGGTTTCATATTATGGGGATTCCCCATTCCCGTCCCCATCCCCGGTCAACTTGAAGATTCCCCAGTCAAAATCGGGTTTGGGGATTGGGTCCCCATCGGGTACGGATATTTTTGCCATCTCTAGTTATATCAACAGTCTTGTGTCACATAGGATAAGGTGGATATACATGGATAGGGGAAGCTCAGTCGACATCATGTATGATCACTGCCTCAATAAGCTACCAGAGCATATCAGGGACAACCGTAGGCCATCAACAACGCCACTAATTGGTTTCACGGGAGAAATGTTCTATGCTCAAGGCATTATCAACCTGGAACTCACATTAGGAACATACCCAGGCCTAGAGCATAGACCAAGGTGAGTTCCAGCATAGCCAAATCATAACACCAAGGCAAGGCCTCATGTAAGTAATCTTCACAGAGCCTCAGAAAACAAAGGGATTAGGCAAACTCAATCATGTTAGGAGTGACGAAAAAAACAGGCCAAGTTACATGCTTTCAGAAAGAACAAAGGGCCTGCTACTCATGCAACCAACTAATCATAAAGGCAAAAGGGCTAGGTGCTACAAGTTGCAAATTCATCCAACACTTTCTGACCCTGTTGAATACTAGACAGGGACTTGATAGCGTATCATTATTAATGGCCCAAAGCCCATTAATCACATGCTCGGCTCAAGCCCAAATTAGTTTGCGAAGCTAACACTGACTAGAATAACATAAGCCCAGGACGAACAAGGTCTGGCAACTCCCTTCAGGCAACATAACACGTGCGTAATGGGACAACTATTACAACTGTCACTAATGGTTAAGACGTACGAGTCTGACATAACACAGTGGGGAACACACAGGAGAGCAGAGCACTCCCCTGCACGAGCCTAAGGACGCATGATATATGTCCTCCTTGTCTGCTCTCGGATGATCGACACTTGGAAACCTGGCGGTCGTCGATCACTCCCAAAGGGTTATCTCTAAATCCTACAAGCCTCTCTATAAAAGGAGAGCAACACATAACATTACATAAGTTTTCACACACTTGGGAAAATATTGTCTCACAGTAGTGAACTATGGTTCTTGTTTAGGTGTTACCCGAGCTTCTTGATCTATATCAGTCTCATCAGGTCTTTACCGTTCAACACGGGAAACCAAACAACAAAATCATTACCTTTCCATCTTTAAACCGATTTACATACTATACGTAAACACGTACCATTTAAATTTGGCAAATTCTCAAAATTGGCAACTTAAATTATGTTTTTTTTATCAATTCTAAACTTGACCACTTTTCAAAAATACATGCGATATTAGTTTTAAAAAACACATGCTTTGTATTGCAAAAAACACACACTTTGCATCAAAGGTCTAATGAAACTCACGATTTCGCAAGTATAATTATTTGTTGGTATACACCGTCGCTTTTGCGCGGATATACGTGTAGTTATAAATGATTATCTCATAAATTAAATTTCTAGAGGTAGAAGTAGGGTTTCCGGTCCTTATAATGCTTAACTAATTAATTAGAGACATATATATAATCTCCTACGCCTCCCATTGCCATATAATCATCCAGTCTCTCACACTCTCTTGTGTTTAATAGCGTGTTACATATAAAGATGGCGGACGTCCATATACATATACCTGATGACATTGTTCTTAATATACTTGCTCGACTTCCCGGAAAGCCTTTATTACGGTTTAGATGTGTATCAAAACATTGGAATCGTCTTATTTCAGATCCTTATTTTATGAAATCGAGATCACGTCGAATGATCCTTCTCAAATACCCGTGGCCTCTTGTTGTTATAGACGACAATGTACCAGTCGACAACAAGGCTCATTCCATGGTAAAGGTTCCTTCTCTTTTAGAGTATACAAAAGCTTACATTGTTGGAACGTTCAATGGCTTAGTAATTTTGGTTTTCACGGATATGTTAAAATACAGTCATATGATCCTATACAACCCGTTAACCCGTGCATCCAAGACACTTGTTGTTATGGATCCACCTTTTAAAGATGGCAAGATCCCCTATGTATTTGGATTTGATAAAAATGAAATGAAGGTTGTTAGATTTGAATATTTTGACCATCCAACTCAAGGTCGTGTGTATAAGTGTGATGTATTCGATCTCAAAACTAGTTTGTGGAGCACGCGACCACAATTCTTCAAAAGAGATTTTATATTCTGGGGTGATGGGGGTATTTTTCTTGATACTTTTTTGTATTTGCTTTTTTCATTTTTAAGTATGGGGATAGTGGCTCTCAACGTTAAGGAAATGACAATTTCCTTCTTAACTCTACCACATGGACGTGATGCTAAGAAGTTTGGAGTACAGAAATCTGACTACTCATGGATTCGTCTGGGTTCCCTAAATGGATGCCTTTGCATGGTTAGCAAGACTGATACGATCACGTTCATGGTGTGGGTGATGAAAGAACAAGGGGTCCAGAACTCATGGTCGAATACATTTTCATTTACATTTGGTTTGGAAGGTAATCGTTTCAGCGAGTTCCACCCAATGTGTATTTTGGGTAACGGTAAAATTCCACTGGTGAATGACTCAAACCAAATTGTTATCTACGACACATCTAAGGATTCATATAAAACGTCGAACAACTTGGCAAGTCTTGATGATTTCGAGGAAGAAAGAATGCAAGCATATCTACGAAGAGTACTCCCAATCGAGTACATGGAAAGTTTGGTTTCACCATCAAATTTCTGTTCTACTTAGCAATCCTACATGTTACCCTTTGAAATTGTCAGGTTCATTCGATCTCGTCATGGTCTTTATTTTATTAATTTTCCAATCAAATTTTTTTTATGGTTCACCATTTTAGAAAAACATGTTCAGTCATTTCACTATTATAAAGTTCGGGCTTAAAAAGAATTGGCACAGCACACACACTTGTACAAAGTTGTATCCACTTATTTCACACTCTTTCAACTCTGGCCTCAATAATTTTAGAACACACATGATTTCGTTAGTACTCATTCTTCACATCTAAAACTGCATCATGAGGCTTAAAGTGAGCAATATATTAAATCACCCCCTAAGTCTTATAAACATGTACACCACATTTTTTTTCTTATTTATACTTTAGGGATTATATGTTTCTCAATATTAGCAACATTTTATTGCCTTATGGTTTTTTATTGTTATGGTTTCTAGCGTTTTTACATAACTTTAAAAAGATACAACTTTTTCAGAAGTAAAATTTTGATGACCCGTTGCGAAGCGCGGGTAAAATATTCTTGTTAAATATACATTCAAAATATGAAAACCTAAAAAAGAGAAATATTGAATATGTTCTTGCTGTAGAACCGTAGAGGGAGTGAATACGGTCTTTTCGACTTCTTTGAAGTTTAAAGACTTCAAGCCTTAAAGATCAACTTGTGGTTATACAATAAATACACCAACCACAATCACAATCAAGTATATAAAGCAAGTACAGACACACCACGATATATACTGGTTCAGGATGGGGGGTTTATACCATCCGTACGTCCAGTTGCGAATCCACGACACTATACTATTCACTAAGTATAATCCTTCCGGTGGGCTATAAACCATTACTCCAAACGGTATTCTGCCCTCGGAAACCATCCAAAAGAATCTCGTGATTCGACCTCCCACAAAGACCACAAAGACTTCCCACCGGAAGTATCAAACCCCAACTAGATCTCTAACGATCTAGGTGACCCAAGACTTCCCTTACAACCAAATCGAATAAATAAATGTTTGATTGTTCAATCAAGCCCTAACCTAACCTAAAGACTCGATTGTAATAGAAAGGGTATAGAAGAAGACCCTCAATACAATCACAAGAGTGGATTACGTTCTTGTGATTCTTCCCGTGCAAAGAATGTGTTCTTCCAAAGATGATAAGTGATAGATTATCAACACAAGATAAAATTAGAGAATTGAAAGAAGAGAAATTAGAGAGAGAAAAGTAATGGCAAGGGGTGACGAATACAATAGGCAAGGGTGGGTATTTATAGGCCAAAGTCCCAAAAGTTGAAAAACTTTTACGAGGCTGGCGTGTTGGAGCGTGATGAGTGTGTAAATACTCATCATTTTTGATTAAATCTGAACTGCAAAACAATTAAAAATGCTCAGAAATGCATCAAAATACTGAAAATATCTCAAAATTGCATTTTATATGTTTCAGATGCAAAATGTTTAAAATCAGATGAAAAATGAGCTAAGTTTGCATAATTGGCAGTTTCAGTCCCCCAAGTTTCGAAAGTTGTCAGAAATAGTCCCTGAGCACTTATTTTAAAAGAAAAGTCACCAAAGGTCCTTTTAAAATCATAAGTTGTCAAAATTAGTCCTTTGGTGAAAAATGTTAAAAGTTTTGAGAAATTACAAGTTTAGTCCTTTGAGTTTCAAAATTGGCAAAAATAGTCCTTGGAAGTTTGAAAATGTCCATTATGGTCCTTGTACTATTGGAACTTGTCATTTTTGGTCCCTTGAAGCAACTTTGGAAAATGGCAGAATTGGTCCCTCAAAAATCAAAAATTGCAAATTGGTCCTTGTTATTAAACCCAAGCCTCTTGGACCTTAGCCCTTGTCAAAACCTCTTTGGACCCCTGCCAAACCACACTTGATCCCCCTGTTTGACCCCCCCTTTTATAATATTGAACCCCAGTCAAACACCCCGGTCAACAAACACCTTTCCCGCCCACCTTTTTCTTCTTCTTCACCCACTTCACCTGCAAACACTCAACCCTCACCTCACCTCCAGCTCACAAACCCACTCCCTATCCCCTCCACCTCAACAACCAAACAAGAAACATTAATTGTTTCTCCTTCCTTGCACTCAAAACCCTTCCCTGTTGATATCTCAATTTGGCGCCAAAAGTGATCAAACGGCCAATATCTTCTCAAGCCATCCAATGGTCCCAAATACAAGTGGGAAATGCTCAGGAGAGAGAGAAAAAGCTTTTTGGGTATAAAGAGAAGGAAAAGAAGCAAGAGGAAGTAGTAGTGTTTAGTTTTAAAAATTCACATATGTCGTTTTTAATATAAATGTCTTAGTTTAAGTTTAAAACTGTAATCTTTTGTTTCTATGTACTAAATTCAAGTTATTTGATCATTGTAAGCTACTTTCAAGTTTCAATTCAAAGTTTTATTATGGCTTCAAGTTTAATGCTCACTGTTTAAAATTTCAGTTTTAAGCTCTTGTATTCAAGTTTCTAATAGCTTATATTTAAGTTCAAATAAGTTTATTTAAGCTATTTATAGCTTTTGGTAAGCTTATCACTCAAGTTCAAATAATTTTGGTATCCGGTCAACAAAAGTCAAACTTTGTTGAAAATTGGTTCAAGCAGATATGGGAATGGAAATTGGGTGATGCAGAGTTGATTTGGATTGGAATTGGTTTAGAATAGTAGAATTTGGTTCTGAATAAGCTGGGTATAAGCTGAGGCATAAAGTGAGTTTTATATTTTTACTTTTAGCTTAATCTTGACATTCACTGATTCATTAGTATAGAACTGTTTCATTTAGCTTCTTTGATGTTGGTTAGCTTAGTTTAATCAGTGTTTAGCTTATTTAAATAGAATAGATCATAGTTAGCTTGTTTCTAATTCTTGCATATTAATTTGCTTAAATCTGTGTAGAGTTAGTACCTGTGGAAATTGTGTCTTTTTGCTGTTAAAATTGCTTCTAATCAACCTTAAATGGAAGTTAGAATCTGAGTAAGATGATGTCTAAGTTTGGATAAGTGGTTTGGAGAAACAAATTTCATGTCAGTTGCTTAAAAGAGTGTTTGGATTAGCCTACATAACCAATTCACAGGCTTCTAAATGACTTAGGATAACTGGTCTTACTTGCATTTAGCTATTAGGGGTAATTTTTGTTCAAGTACTTGTGCTAATTTTCACTCATAGTCAAAATCACCATATAATCTGCCCTAACTGCATAACTGTTGGAATTTTCATAAAGCAAAAGTTTGATTTGTGTCTAGAATTCATTTGAGTAGCTTATTATAGTTTTGTTTTAGCCTAAATCATCAATATCAGTCCATAAATTGGTTTCAAATCTCTTTTTAGTCAAACTTCTCAAAACTGCTTCAAAAGTCAAAGTTGGAAATCTCAGTTTTCACCCAACTTGGGTGATTTTTAAAGGATTCATTTGTGGTTCAGAGTTTTTGTAATTTTGGGATATTGAATTTCAACTGGTTGAGAAGTCAAAAGTGATTTTTGATAATTTTTTAGAAATCAGCTTGAGCTGTTTAGAAGCCTGTTTTTAGAGCTTATATGCCCTGTTCACACTCAGCATATACTGAGTGTGAAGCAGGGACTTTGCAGTCATCATATCTGTTTCATTTTAGATAGTTATTGGCTCATAATTGGTTTACAAGAACTTTGGTTGGCTGTTTACTAAATCCAAGTTCTGGATTTAACATTTGCTTATTAGGTAAGCTTGTGCTTAAGCTTAAAGTTAGGAGGTAAAAACTGTTTTGGTTCCTAAGAGCAATTCACATCAACACTTGTTTCCTGCTCAATAGAGGTTAAGAGCAGTTGTATTTGGTTGCTTTTGAGTAATATTAGCTTACTTTAGCTGCTGATACAATTTGGTTCTCAGTTGGTACCTTGAGCTTATTTGGAGTGCTTATTTATAAGCACTTTGCACTGCAGTTCCATATTCTCACACATAAGCCACTGTTTTTATATTTTTCATAGACTTAGAACATTAATTTAGACTTTTCTTGAATTTTTCAGATTTTTCTAGTTCAGTTTGCTATTTTTCTTCATTTAAATCAGTTTTTAGTACATTTTAATTAGCTTTTAATACAATTAAATCATAAAAGTTTCAAAAAAATAAGTTTTCATTTTTCCTAGGTTAAGATAAATATAAAAAGTCAAAAAAATATTTTTCCAGATTTTTCTTAGTTAAATTTGTAATTTTTAGCAATTTAAGTAGTTTCAAATAGTTTTTAATTCATAGAGAATAGAAAATTAATCAGAAAAATACAAAATTAGTTTTGAAAATTCTCTTTAGTTATTTTAGATTTTTCTAAGTCATAATTTCATTTTTCTAGCTTTATTTCATATTTTCTTGTATTTTAGGGTATTATTAAATAAGTAAAATTAGTTTTTAATTAATAATAATTAAATAAATAGTTTTAAAAATAATTTTCTTTTTCTAAAAATTTTCTCTTATCATTAGGTTTGTAGAAATGTCATTTTTATATTTTTAGGATTAATATTGTTCTAGTTTCACATTTTCTTTTGAACGTTACGTAGTTATTAAGTTAAATTTGTAAAAGAAAAATCAAAAACATCATTTTACAAATAGTGATAGCGTTTATTTAATATAATTTATCTTTTTAATTTTCTTTAATTTGCATTTAAGCCCCTGTAATTTATAAACTTTTCCTTTAGGTATAATTGTTCATAATCACAACCCTTTTCCCGTTCAAATTCTCTCGATCACTATTCGTTTGATTATTCATCACACAGCTCGTTGGGACATAACGACCTGGGGAAACACTAAACTCCTTTTGATCTTCATTGCATTGGTGTCTGAGCTGTTTGAAGTTTATTACGGTTAGCCATTCACAAGTGGCTAGCTTGTGTGATATAACTTGACGGTTTGGCATCGATCAAATTTTTGGCGCCGCTGCCGGGAAGCTGTGCTAATTATCTTCCGTTTAGCAGATTAGTGATTTGAATATTCACTCTTTGTTCATACCATCCATCTATATCTATATATATTTTCTTATAAAAATCCAAAAACCCAAAAACATCCAAAAACGTATAAAACACAAAAATATTTTTCTTTTTGTTTCTATATATATATATAAAAGATAAAAAAATACAAAAAGATTTGTCGTTTTCTTTGTTTAAAAATAACAACATAAAAAATTACCACCGCAAACCAAGGCAGTGTACTACCTAACTGGGGGTACGACCATAATAAGTTCCCGAACCAAAGATTAAAACTTGCCTTTGTGTCCTTGTGAGTGGTGTACCTTTTTCAAAGAAGTCATTCATCTTGTGATTATTGGTTTAAGTTCACTGTTGTTTTGTCTCGATATTGTTTTAATTGGATTTGTTGTTATATCTATTTTTCAAAAAACCAGAAAACCCAAAAAGATTCTTCTTACCCCATTTTCATAATTCACTTTCATAATTCTCTTCCTTAACTCTGATATTCCTTAGAGTTAACTCTAGTGTATGCGCACTCGCTCTTCTAGATCTGTAAGCCCATTTCGTGAGCTTGTCAAGATTCCAAGAAGGCGTGTCCGTAGACTTTCTGCCCCATCAGCCGGATCTGAGATCCGGACTGCTCACACTACTTCCGTTATCATGGCGGAAGAACGTCCTATGTGTGAGCTTCTCCAGGCACCCATCGACGGGTATGGAGATGCTATTGTTATCCCAGCCATTGTGGCTGAAAATTTTGAACTCAAAACCGGGTTACTGAATCTTGTAACCTCAAGTCAATTCTATGGTTTTGAGCGGGATGATCCTCATGCTCATATTCGATGGTTTAACAAGATTGCATCTACCATCAAATACAAGAATGTCCCTACAGATGTTGTCAAGCTTCTTCTGTTCCCATTTTCTCTTGAGGGGCAAGCCCGGATTTGGCTTGAAAAACAACCCCCTCAATCAATCAAAACATGGGAAGACCTGGTGAAGAAATTTGTGAACGAATTCTATCCACCTTCCAAAACCAAGAGTCTTAAAAATGAAATCATCAAGTTCACACAAAAGTTTGATGAATCCTTCAGTGAATCGTGGGATCGTTTTAAGGAGTTGCTCCGCAAATGTCCTCACCACGGTTTCTCCGAGTTGATGCAACTCGATACTTTCTATAATGGAGTGAGTCAATCTGATCAAGATTCTCTCAATTCCTCCGCTGGAGGAAATTTCTTGAGCAAAACTGTAAAAGAAGCTTTAGCGATCATTGAAAACAAGTCTAAAGTCCGCACTGCACGAAGCAAACCGGTTGTTTCCCAAGTCAGTGTTGGTCCTTCTACTTCATCGCCCTTGAGTCAATCTAGCACCGATGCTAAGATTGACAAACTCACGGAAGCAATTCAAGCTTTGGTTCTCTCCAACCAAAAGAAAGTTTCTTTTCCACAAACTTCACCTCCTGCTGAAGTTAAGAAAGTGGAAGTCTGTGTTACTTGCGGTGGCCCCCATGCCTACTACAACTGTATGGCCACCGATGGTAACCCTTTTGAAGCAAATGATGTGGGCGGGATTTCTAATCCAGGAAGCAACCAATACCGTGCTCCTATAGACCCGAACCACCGTCCTAACCACTACCCTGGACCTCCCGGTTTCAACCAAAACCAAAACCGTAATCAAAATCAGAATAGAACGAACCAAGGTTTTCAAAACCAAGGTAATTTTAATCCAAATAACGGTTTTCAAAATCAAAGTCAAAACTTCCAACACCAAGGAAATTTTAATAGAAACCCAGGTCAGGGAAATTTCAACCCAGGGTATTTTCATAGCAATAATCAAGGAAATTTTCAAAATCAAGGCCCTAATCCTAACAATAGAGGCCAGAATTTTCCTACACAAACTCAAGCCATTGTTCCAACTGGACCATCATCTGATGAGTTGTTGAAACAATTCATGAAATCCCAAGAGGAAATGAACAGGTTGTTGGTTAGCAAGATTTCTGACATTAAGAAGTCTTTAAATGATCGACCCTCGGGCTCAGGTACTTTACCTAGCAACACGATCGCTAATCCGAGGGGCGATGCAAAGGCGATCACAACCAGAAGTGGTGCTTCGTATGATGGACCCGCTATTCCTACTACCTCTTCTTCTTCTCTCCCAAAGGTAGTGGAAAGTGAACCTGAGGCGACAAAGGACCAAGTGCAACCTACTAGCTCACAAAGTACAGCACATGTCCATCCTCAGGTTGTCCCGAAACCCAGAACCAAACCTGGAGTTGTTTTTGAACCTCTAGTTGACAACCCCAAATCCAAAACTTCTATTCCTTACCCCTCACGTTTAAATGAGCAAAAACTCCGCGAAAAATCCAGTCATCAAATGGAGAAATTTTTTCAAATTTTCCAAGAACTACATTTTGAAATAAGCTTTGCGGATGCTATCATGTTGATGCCCAAGTTTGCATCAACTCTCAAACACATGTTAAGCAACAAGGAAAAACTGTTTGAAATGGCTAAGACTCCTTTGAACGAGAACTGCTCAGCAGTTCTGTTAAAGAAGCTTCCCGAGAAGCTGGGAGATCCTGGAAAATTTCTTCTTCCTTGTGTTTTTCCAGGGATGATTGAATGCTTTGCCCTTGCCGATCTTGGTGCAAGCATCAATCTGATGCCTTATTCAGTATGGAAGAAACTTTCTCTTCCAGAACTTATTCCTACCTGCATGACTCTTGAGCTTGCAGATCGTTCTATATCGCGTCCTCTTGGCATCGCCGAGGATGTATTCGTGAAAGTAGGAAAGTTCCATTTTCCAGCTGACTTTGTGGTTGTTGATTTCGATGCCGATCATCGGGTACCCCTCATTCTTGGACGAGGATTCCTGAGAACGGGCCGTGCTCTTATTGATGTATTTGAGCAAGAAATCACGTTACGTGTGGGTAATGAAGCTGTTACCTTCAACCTTGATCAAACTTCGAGGTACTCCTCAAATTATGATACTGAATCAGTTAATCGAGTCGATGTAATTGATATTGCTTCAGAGGAGTACTCTCAAGAGTTTCTTGGTTATTTTCATAATTCTGTGAGTGGGGATTCCACCACATCTTCTCAACCAATCATTGCCGACTCTTCCCCCTCTCTTACTCCGTTTGAGGGAGGTGACTTCTTTCTAGAAGAGATCGATGAGTTTCTTGCTAATGATGAATCAATTCCGCCTGGAATTGATGGTGTTTATGATTCGGAGGGAGATATCCTTTATCTTGAGCAATTGTTAAATGAAGATCCATTACCTTCACTCCCTCCGAAAGAAATCACGATTGAGGAAATCAAATCAGTACAAACATCTACTGAAGAATTTCCCGAGGTTGAACTTAAGGACCTACCTCCTCATCTCGAGTATGCATTCTTGGAGGGTGATGATAAATTACCCGTCATAATTGCTAAAGACTTAACTGAGGAGGAGAAAACTGCTCTCATAAAGGTCTTGAAGTCACACAAGCAAGCAATTGCTTGGAAACTCTCCGACATTAAGGGTATCAACCCTGAGTTTTGTACTCACAAAATCTTGATGGAGGATGACTTCAAACCAGCAGTCCAACATCAGAGAAGGGTGAATCCTAAGATTCATGAGGTTATCAAACAAGAGGTTCTCAAATTCCTTGATGCCGGTTTAATTTACCCGATCTCTGATAGTCCTTGGGTCAGTCCCATTCACTGCGTTCCAAAAAAGGGTGGCATAACTGTTGTCACAAATGAAGAAAACGAGTTAATTCCAACTCGATTGGTTACGGGATGGCGTGTGTGTATTGACTATCGCAAGTTAAATGAAGCTACCCGTAAAGACCATTTTCCTCTACCCTTCATGGACCAAATGCTTGAGAGATTAGCAGGGAACGAATACTATTGTTTCCTTGATGGTTTCTCGGGTTATTTTCAGATTCCCATTGATCCGCTGGATCAAGAAAAGACCACATTCACCTGCCCATACGGAACTTTTGCCTACAGACGTATGCCTTTTGGCCTATGTAACGCTCCTGGCACGTTCCAACGATGTATGATGGCAATTTTTCACGACATGATCGGGGAAACAATGGAGGTGTTTATGGATGACTTCTCGGTCATTGGGGACTCATTTCAAACGTGTCTCTCCCATTTAGAAAAAATGCTTCAAAGGTGCGAAGACACCAATCTTTGTCTAAATTGGGAGAAGAGCCACTTTATGGTCAAAGAAGGCATAGTCCTTGGCCATAAGATTTCCAAAAACGGGATTGAGGTAGATAGAGCAAAAGTTGATGTTATTGCCAAATTGCCTCATCCTACTACCGTCAAAGGTATTAGGAGTTTTCTAGGTCATGCCGGGTTTTATCGTAGATTCATACAAGATTTTTCTAAAATCGCTCGGCCTATGACCCATCTTCTTGAAAAAGATGCTCCTTTTATCTTCTCACCTGAGTGCATCGAAGCTTTTGAAACATTAAAGAAAAAGCTTACAGAAGCACCCATTCTAGTTGCCCCCGACTGGGATTTACCCTTTGAACTCATGTGCGATGCAAGTGATTTTGCTATCGGTGCAGTCTTGGGGCAACGAAAAACCAAGCATTTTCAGCCTATCCACTACGCAAGTAAGACTATGACTGAAGCTCAAACCCATTACACCACTACAGAAAAAGAATTATTAGCTGTGGTGTATGCGTTTGAGAAGTTTCGGCCATACCTTATCTTGACCAAATGCGTGGTGTATACGGATCACTCGGCTCTCAAATATCTCTTTGCAAAACAGGATGCAAAGCCGAGATTACTCCGTTGGGTTCTCCTCCTACAAGAATTTGATATCATTATACGTGATAAAAAAGGAGCTGAGAACCTGGCTGCTGATCATCTATCCCGTCTAGAAAACCCTCACCAGGATGTGTTCGAGAAAAAGGAAATAAACGAAACATTTCCTCTCGAAACACTTAATGTGGTTTCTTTTCGTAGAGACTCTTCTACCCCATGGTTTGCTGACTTTGCAAATTACCATGCGGGTAACTTTGTGGTGAAAGGGATGTCGTCCCAACAGAAAAACAAATTCTTTAAAGATGTGAAACATTACTTCTGGGACGACCCCTACTTATTCAAAATTTGCGCGGATCAAGTCATCAGGCGATGTGTGTATGGTCAGGAAGCCATTGATAATCTCAAGGCTTGCCATTCTGGACCTACTGGGGGACATCATAGCCCCAACTACACCGCCAAGAAGGTGTTTGATTCCGGATTCTATTGGCCCACGATTTACAAGGATGCCCATGAATTTGTCAAAACCTGTGACGCTTGTCAACGTCACGGGAATTAGAGGTGGCAAAACGGGCGGGCCGGGCGGGCACGGGCTAAAACGGGCACGGGCTAGAATGGGCACGGGCTTAAACGGGCACGGGCTAAACGGGCACGGGCCAAACGGGCACATGTTATACAAATCGCTTAATAAAATACCTAAAACGACTAAATAAATTCCTTAAACGTAATATCTTATTTATATTAACAAAAATAAATATATTATATAAAAAAAATCTTTAAAACAATCGTTAATGTTCAACAATTTAGAGAAAAAAAAATTGCCCGTTTGTGCCCATTTAAGTTTTCAATGGGCTATATGTGCCCATTTCAAAAAAAGAAGGGGGCTAAATGTGCCCAAATCTTCTAAAAATGTGCCCATTTAGCCCATCTTTTTGCTTCTGGGCACATTTTGCCACCTCTAACGGGAATATCTCACAAAGAAATGAAATGCCGCAAAACGCCATTCAAGTGTGTGAGATTTTTGACATCTGGGGCATTGACTTTATGGGGCCATTTCCTTCGTCTCGCGGTAATAAATACATACTCGTGGCCGTTGACTATTTGTCAAAATGGGTTGAAGCGAAATCTTTGCCTACCAACGATGCCCGAGTTGTTGTGAAATTCTTAAAATCTCTTTTTGTTAGGTTTGGAACTCCACGAGCTATAATCAGTGATCGTGGTACGCATTTCTGCAATGACCAGTTTGATAGAGTCATGCAAAAATATGGTGTAACTCACCGTCTCTCTACTGCGTACCACCCCCAAACAAGTGGGCAAGTGGAAGTTTCCAACCGAGGGATTAAAAGAATTCTTGAAAGGACAGTAGGCGAAAACCGTGCCTCTTGGTCAGATAAGCTAGATGACGCACTCTGGGCCTTCCGTACAGCTTATAAAACACCCATCGGGTGTACTCCATACAATCTTATGTACGGGAAGGCATGTCATCTGCCAGTTGAGCTTGAGCACAAGGCATACTGGGCCTTGAAACATGCCAACTTCGATATTCAGACAGCTGGTGATCACCGGAAAGTTCAAATGAATGAATTAAATGAACTCCGTGATCATGCATACGAGAACTCTTTGATCTACAAAGAAAAGACAAAGAAGATTCATGACTCAAAAATCAAAAACCGCGTTTTCAACGTCGGTGATCGAGTCCTTCTTTTCAACTCAAGATTGAAGATTTTCTCGGGAAAACTAAAATCCCGCTGGTCTGGACCATTCACCATCACTAAGGTATTTCCTTATGGAACCATTGAGTTATCTCAACCCGATGGTCCAAACTTTAAAGTGAATGGTCATCGGTTGAAGCATTATTTTGGAGAGGACATTCCTCCTGTGGTTGTCCCGGATCTACAAACTTTCCCCATGAACCAATGAATGCGGGGATTGAGTCAAGCTAGCGACTCGGGAATAAAAAACAGTAGCATGCCATATGGGTTTTCACCCATATTTCTGACTTCTTTCTACTTTCTACCACCCTAGTGTGGGGGAGTTGCCCCCCGCTGTTGTATATAAGTTTTCATCCAAAAAAAAAAAAAAAAAAAAAAATCACATATGGCCGTAGTATTTCCCTTTTACGTTCTCAGTTTCGGCATAACCGCCGGTACTTTGAATATTGAGAGCAATATTCATTTCTAGTGTGGGGGGGGGGGGAATTCTCACGAATTTTATCATGTAATTATACCGCCTAATTCCCCCATTTTTGGCCAAAAATTTTTTTTTTGGAGTAAGTGTTTTGCACTTACTCAGCTTATGGTTATCAGTCCGCCGTGTCTAATAAACAAAAGGATTGGCTAATCCAGGAGCAAACGGCTCTTGGTAAAGATACCTCAAATCCGTTGACGGCTTGCAATTTGCCCAAAATTGTATGGTATTCAGCTCACCATATCTTTAATTAGTGAAGAGTTGGCTAGCCCGCAAGTTTATGGCTTGTGGTAAAGGCAGTGGAAAAACATAATTGGTAATCGACTCACCAAAGATATTTTATCTAAGAGTTGGCTAGTCCAGAAGCAAACGGCTTCTGGTAAAGACAAATCAAATCCGTTGAAAGCTGGTGGTTTGCTCAAAATCACATGGTTATCAGTGTACCATAGTTCTTACTTGAACTGAAACATTTGGCTACTCCAGAAGTAATGGCTTTTGGTAAAGAGATTCAAATCCATTAAGTTTTTCTTAAAAGATTGCTAGGGACTAGCAATAGTTTAGTGTGGGGGATTGATGAGTGTGTAAATACTCATCATTTTTGATTAAATCTGAACTGCAAAACATTTAAAAATGCTCAGAAATGCATCAAAATACTGAAAATATCTCAAAATTGCATTTTATATGTTTCAGATGCAAAATGTTTAAAATCAGATGAAAAATGAGCTAAGTTTGCATAATTGGCAGTTTCAGTCCCCCAAGTTTCGAAAGTTGTCAGAAATAGTCCCTGAGCACTTATTTTAAAAGAAAAGTCACCAAAGGTCCTTTTAAAATCATAAGTTGTCAAACTTAGTCCTTTGGTGAAAAATGTCAAAAGTTTTGAGAAATTACAAGTTTAGTCCTTTGAGTTTCAAAATTGGCAAAAATAGTCCTTGGAAGTTTGAAAATGTCCATTATGGTCCTTGTACTATTGGAACTTGTCATTTTTGGTCCCTTGAAGCAACTTTGGAAAATGACAGAATTGGTCCCTCAAAAATCAGAAATTGCAAATTGGTCCTTGTTATTAAACCCAAGCCTCTTGGACCTTAGCCCTTGTCAAAACCTCTTTGGACCCCTGCCAAACCACACTTGACCCCCCTGTTTGACCCCCCCTTTTATAATATTAAACCCCAGTCAAACACCCCGGTCAACAAACACCTTTCCCGCCCACCTTTTTCTTCTTCTTCACCCACTTCACCTGCAAACACTCAACCCTCACCTCACCTCCAGCTCACAAACCCACTCCCTATCCCCTCCACCTCAACAACCAAACAAGAAACATTAATTGTTTCTCCTTCCTTGCACTCAAAACCCTTCCCTGTTGATATCTCAATTTGGCGCCAAAAGTGATCAAACGGCCAATATCTTCTCAAGCCATCCAATGGTCCCAAATACAAGTGGGAAATGCTCAGGAGAGAGAGAAAAATCTTTTTGGGTATAAAGAGAAGGAAAAGAAGCAAGAGGAAGTAGTAGTGTTTAGTTTTAAAATTTCACATATGTCGTTTTTAATATAAATGTCTTAGTTTAAGTTTAAAACTGTAATCTTTTGTTTCTATGTACTAAATTCAAGTTATTTGATCATTGTAAGCTACTTTCAAGTTTCAATTCAAAGTTTTATTATGGTTTCAAGTTTAATGCTCACTGTTTAAAATTTCAGTTTTAAGCTCTTGTATTCAAGCTTCTAATAGCTTATATTTAAGTTCAAATAAGTTTATTTAAGCTATTTATAGCTTTTTGTAAGCTTATCACTCAAGTTCAAATAATTTTGGTATCCGGTCAACAAAAGTCAAACTTTGTTGAAAATTGGTTCAAGCAGATATGGGAATGGAAATTGGGTGATGCAGAGTTGATTTGAATTGGAATTGGTTTAGAATAGTAGAATTTGGTTCTGAATAAGCTGGGTATAAGCTGAGGCATAAAGTGAGTTTTATATTTTTACTTTTAGCTTAATCTTGACATTCACTGATTCATTAGTATAGAACTGTTTCATTTAGCTTCTTTGATGTTGGTTAGCTTAGTTTAATCAGTGTTTAGCTTATTTAAATAGAATAGATCATAGTTAGCTTGTTTCTAATTCTTGCATATTAATTTGCTTAAATCTGTGTAGAGTTAGTACCTGTGGAAATTGTGTCTTTTTGCTGTTAAAATTGCTTCTAATCAACCTTAAATGGAAGTTAGAATCTGAGTAAGATGATGTCTAAGTTTGGATAAGTGGTTTGGAGAAACAAATTTCATGTCAGTTGCTTAAAAGAGTGTTTGGATTAGCCTACATAACCAATTCACAGGCTTCTAAATGACTTAGGATAACTGGTCTTACTTGCATTTAGCTATTAGGGGTAGTTTTTGTTCAAGTACTTGTGCTAATTTTCACTCATAGTCAAAATCACCATATAATATGTCCTAACTGCATAACTGTTGGAATTTTCATAAAGCAAAAGTTTGATTTGTGTCTAGAATTCATTTGAGTAGCTTATTATAGTTTTGTTTTAGCCTAAATCATCAATATCAGTCCATAAATTGGTTTCAAATCTCTTTTTAGTCAAACTTCTCAAAACTGCTTCAAAAGTCAAAGTTGGAAATCTCAGTTTTCACCCAACTTGGGTGATTTTTAGAGGATTCATTTGTGGTTCAGAGTTTTTGTAATTTTGGGATATTGAATTTCAACTGGTTGAGAAGTCAAAAGTGATTTTTGATAATTTTTTAGAAATCAGCTTGAGCTGTTTAGAAGCCTGTTTTTAGAGCTTATATGCCCTGTTCACACTCAGCATATACTGAGTGTGAAGCAGGGACTTTGCAGTCATCATATCTGTTTCATTTTAGATAGTTATTGGCTCATAATTGGTTTACAAGAACTTTGGTTGGCTGTTTACTAAATCCAAGTTCTGGATTTAACATTTGCTTATTAGGTAAGCTTGTGCTTAAGCTTAAAGTTAGGAGGTAAAAACTGTTTTGGTTCCTAAGAGCAATTCACATCAACAATTGTTTCCTGCTCAATAGAGGTTAAGAGCAGTTGTATTTGGTTGCTTTTGAGTAATATTAGCTTACTTTAGCTGCTGATACAATTTGGTTCTCAGTTGGTACCTTGAGCTTATTTGGAGTGCTTATTTATAAGCACTTTGCACTGCAGTTCCATATTCTCACACATAAGCCACTGTTTTTATATTTTTCATAGACTTAGAACATTAATTTAGACTTTTCTAGAATTTTTCAGATTTTTCTAGTTCAGTTTGCTATTTTTCTTCATTTAAATCAGTTTTTAGTACATTTTAATTAGCTTTTAATACAATTAAATTAGAAAAGTTTCAAAAAAATAAGTTTTCATTTTTCCTAGGTTAAGATAAATATAAAAAGTCAAAAAAATATTTTTCCAGATTTTTCTTAGTTAAATTTGTAATTTTTAGCAATTTAAGTAGTTTCAAATAGTTTTTAATTCATAGAGAATAGAAAATTAATCAGAAAAATACAAAATTAGTTTTGAAAATTCTCTTTAGTTATTTTAGATTTTTCTAAGTCATAATTTCATTTTTCTAGCTTTATTTCATATTTTCTTGTATTTTAGGGTATTATTAAATAAGTAAAATTAGTTTTTAATTAATAATAATTAAATAAATAGTTTTAAAAATAATTTTCTTTTTCTAAAAATTTTCTCTTATCATTAGGTTTGTAAAAATGTCATTTTTATATTTTTAGGATTAATATTGTTTCAGTTTCACATTTTCTTTTGAACGTTACGTAGTTATTAAGTTAAATTTGTAAAAGAAAAATCAAAAACATCATTTTACAAATAGTGATAGCGTTTATTTAATATAATTTATCTTTTTAATTTTCTTTAATTTGCATTTAAGCCCCTATAATTTATAAACTTTTCCTTTAGGTATAATTGTTCATAATCACAACCCTTTTCCCGTTCAAATTCTCTCGATCACTATTCGTTTGATTATTCATCGCACAGCTCGTTGGGACATAACGACCTGGGGAAACACTAAACTCCTCTTGATCTTCATTGCATTGGTGTCTGAGCTGTTTGAAGTTTATTACGGTTAGCCATTCACAAGTGGCTAGCTTGTGTGATATAACTTGACGGTTTGGCATCGATCAGAGCGCCAATAGCGCGCCAGAACCTGTAAAGGTTTTTCCTTAGGACTTTGGTCTTTTAACTACCCAATCTTGCTAAACCCCCAATTGTACTTCACACATTAGACCTTTCCATTATTCATCCACAATGCCAACCAACTCAAATAACCATTTGATAAAAATCATTTTGTGAAGTGTTTAAGTAAAGTCAATTATCAAAGAGAGAAGGGATAATTGGATATGGGTAATTTGGTTATTCCTCACATGGCATGGATAAGAGAAAGAATATGCCATAGAATATTCCTTTCTTGGAAAGGAAGTGTGAATGTCGTGAGATAGATAGATAAAGAGAGAGAGAGGAGGGGGAAGAATTTGAATTTAAATGTGTGTGTGAGGGAAGATTATGAGAGAAGCTTAGTTAAGGTTGAACCATGGTTTGGTTAGGCGTTGGCATGGTTAGGTTAAGAATAGAATATGCCAAAGGTATCAAAGAATATTCTATTCTTAGAGAAGAGGGTGAGAAGAGAATGAGTTGGCATGGATGTGATGGAGAGATGATGGGTTGTAAGGATGTGATGTTGAGGTAATGAGGAGCCTATGTTTGGGATTCAAATTTGAATGTGCGAGTGTGTGAGTGAGTGAGGATGTATGTGAGTGAGAGTGTGAGTTGTATATGATGTGAGAGTGATGTGATGGGAGCCTATCTCTTGGATTCAAATTTAAAGGTAGTGTGAGTGTGTGAGTGAGTGAAGTGTGTAAAGGAAGATCGGTTGTATGTGTGAGTGTGTGAGTTGGTAAGTGTGTGAAGAAAGGTTGGTGAGTGTGTGAAATAGAAAAGTGTGTAGAGGAAGCTTTGAGTGTGTGTAAAGGAAAGAATGTGAGAGGACTATGTGTATTTTGAATTCAAGTGTGTGAGAGTAGTGAGTTGAAGAAGATAGTGAATAAGAAAGTGGGTGATGTGTTCAAATCTTAGTGGTTAAGAGAGAATGTGGTGAAAAAGAGGTTGATGTGTAGAATATTGGGGGACAATGGTACAATCAAGTACCACGAATATTAAGAGAATGTTGGGGATAAGGTTTGGATTGATTTTGAAATTGTTGGAAGGTTTATTTGGTGTGGGAGATGATCAAAGGATTGATTAATGTTTAATCACATTGCCATTAACAAAGAAAATAATTTAAAATGATGATTATGGGTTGTGTTTTGGATAAAAAACAAAGGTTGCTCATAAGTCCAAATAAATCAACGTCAAGTATTCACAATCTTATAATTCGTGATTTTTCACAACTTGATGTAATCAATAATCATCTTGATGCAAACAAGCTAAGTGCTCTGCATCATAGTAAAGCATATCCCATTACAGGAAAGGATGCGTTTACGCAAAGGGGCCTTTGACTTTGTTTGACCAATAAGGGAGTAAACATGTTACGTGATTAGAGAAGACGTAAATACGGATTATGGTCATATGAATACTTTCACTTGATGTCATGTGAAAAGTATGAGTCTCCTAGGTTTAGAAAAGCCTTGGCCAGAGGCGTCTAATAAAATAATTGAGTTGGCATTTGTCAAAAATGGGAGGTTGTAATTTTGGATCCCTCTAATTCTAAAACCAGTTTCGAGTGTTCCTAATGAAGCGCATATCATATATATACCTGTGTTGAAAGATCCACATTTTTCAGGTAAGGGGAAAGCCGACTTTCAAAAACCGAGACGAACCAAGACAGGTTCTGGCGCGCTGGCCGCGTGCCGAAGCGCCAGCAGCGCGCCAAGCCTAGTACCTGGGTCGTTTTAGTTTTTGGCTAACGTTTGTGATTTTATGTGTTGCGAAGGTTTATTTGTCATCATTAAAACAAAAGGAGACCTAATTAATGTTGTCCCAACACTTGCCAATACTCTTGTTTCCAATATTATATATATCTCACTACTACAAAAAAAGGCCATAAAGCCTCGTTGAAAATAGTCATAGATTCCGATTTTACATACACGTTTTAAAATAAGAGGACTCTATTAAAGAATCAATTTGAACCCTCTTTTGGGAACGGGCTCTATTACCACCTTTAGAGCCTAATTTTGAATCAAATAACATGGTTTCATGTGAATTAAAAAATATGTAAAAAAATATGTTAAGTTGTAACTCTAACCATTAAATCATAGTTTTTTTCTTGCTAAACTAACATTGTATTAATTCAAATAAAAAATGTCCTTTGAGATTACAACTTACTTTGTGTTCTTTGAGATCACAACTTACTTTGTGTTAATACATTGAGATTCCAAACAACACTATTTGAAAAAGCAACAAGCTTAACCCGATTGACTACTTGAACGAAAATGAAAGTAAAAAATACACAATATATGAGATGGTTTTGGGACGTCATGCATTCATCCCATCCTGATACACGCTCCAAACCTAATTGACTAATTGATTTTTTAATTTTGTATCTCTTTGCAATCTGTTGACTTTTACCACCCGGTACATGCTCCGAACCAAAATAGTACCTGCAAGACACCACATCGACCACATAGATAAACTAAAACATGCTTTACCTTTCTTGCGAGGTTCAAGGGGTAGTAGGGGTCCATCATTCTTTAAGTACTCTAACGTGGTTTTACGCTCCCAATTCCCTGCTTAGATTTTACAAAAAAAAAATAGTAAAAAACAATGAAAGAAACATTTATGTAGATTATGCGATCTAACCTGGAAGAAGCTTGTCATGAGCAACACATAATGCAGAGCGCGCATAATAGTTTAGCCAACACTTCCGTTACAAACATTGTTTAAGTCATGTGTTTTTTGGTGTAAACAGAGGAAAAATGCACAATGATTTGAAAAAAGTGTTTATAAGATTGTTCACTACTAAAAATAGAAGTTAAAATTGTTTAAATTATTATTTACAAATTGAGTGAAAGCATATATTGAAAGGACAAAACTGTAATTTTATTACTTTTATAGAAACTCAAAGCATTAAAAAATGTATCTTTCTGTAAACTGTATGTTTTCTGTTAAAAAAGAAGGGATTGTTAATACAAATACTGTCTAACTTTCGAGTTGGTATAAGCGACATGTACGGTTTTCTCCGCCTGAAGGGAGCTTGTTGACATAGTGAAGTGAATTCTCGAGTTGTACTCGAGGAGTGGGGTAAGGCGAAGAGGAGCTTCGTTACCGAACCACTATAAATCACGGTGTCATCTTTCTAAGTCTTTACATTTACTTTACTTTCACTATTTCATAGTAATTAGTTTATATTGCTTATTGTGTTGAGTGTTCGTATTGTTGTCGATTGATCTCGCATAAACTAGAATCTAAGGTTTTCGAAAACGCAATCTTAAAACGGTAAATTGGTAAAACTATTCAACCCCCTCCTCTCTTCTAGTTTTCCACAAAGTTCTTAATACCTTATAGGATATTACGTGGATCTTACAGAACCACGCCTAACTCAATAATGTATGTGTAGTCTTTATGTTCGCTCTTATGCACTCATTTCTTCAATTGCAATCACTGCTCACCACTGTCGTCACCCCCAACCCCATCCACCATCGTCATCACCACCATACACATCGACTACCTTCATAATTTAAAGTTATCCATATTCCAACCCGTGTCAACAAAGTCTTGTGGAGTCGAAACGCTAAAAGCTTGGGGAATGGTCGTTTCTTGTCTATTGTATGTCATAAGAGGATGTTGGGACACCAGGTGAGCCTGTGGAGTACTCAGTTGGGCTGACTGGCAATGTGGACCCGCTGAAGCTGAGGATTGGGCCTGGACCGAGCATAGTAATGATGTTGGGCCTAAAAATGCATTAAGCTTGCGACTGTTTTTGCAAGAGCTCATATTGAGCTAGTAATTGTTGTTATGCTTGGGCAATCTGAAATAATTGGACTTGTCCCAATCCTTAAAGTCCAGTCATGTTTCGTATAGACGAAATTTAAACAATATAGCAATATAATCAAAATAGCTTAATTTAGATACTAAGAAAACGAAAAACATGTAAATAATGGAACCAAATAATTGCTTCAATATCAAAAACGAAAACTCAATCCAATATATGTGTGTTGGTGTGGTTAATAACGTTTGGAAGAAATGGTGGGTCTTTGACAATTATAACCAGAATCCAAAGATGGTTATGCTCTATGGTTTAAAGAATTAATAAGCATTTAAAGGCTTATATAATATTTAATCGACCAAAGAGAAAATGAGATGGGATCGTTACTGGAAACAAAAATTAAACTAAAAAAGTGGTGGCAAATTTTTCTCTTTTCTTTTTGTGTTAAGGATTTTGAGATAATTCCTGATATTTTCAGATATCATGTAAAATCAATATTTTCCCCATTCATAAATAATGTGCTAAACAAAATATAAATACAAAATAAAAGATTAATGAGCTAAGCCCAATACAACAAAATCATATCTAGAAAAGGGACGGGCCTACATTAATCTTGGGTGTGGCACAAGCTACACCCGATTTTTTAGGTTACGCAGTGTAAAAGAAATTTAAAACAGTCTATTTTTGTTATGAGCAACTCTCGAATTTTTTATTTTTTATTTTATTATTATTATTATTTATTTTTATTTTTTTGCTACTTTCGTTTTTTATGGCGTACCTTTAGTTAACCCAAATAGCAATTGTGCAACATCGTCTCAAAAATCTTGGATCATCTAGATCGTAGCCACTAACACATAACACCATTACCATCCAATTGAACGGGTATGGTGTTGATAGGGTGGTGTGGGGGTTGGGTGATGATGGCCATCGTAAGTTGGGTCAATGGTGTAAACTATATGAAAATGTGCTGTCACATATGTGAACATTGATATCCAACAGATTTTTATTTACCCGTAACTGTAAAGATATTATGATACCGACACATGCATCGGCCGAACACTGTCAAAACCCATTACTCAATATGAATCCGTGTAAACAACTGTTTCACCAGTACTCGGCTACTCGCTCCCAAACCTATTGACTCGCCCCCAACCTCGATCCACTTATCTCGGGTTCGATTTTCCCATCAATTTCGAGTTCTTTCTCCATCCCTCGTAAACTCATAATTTACTACATCAGGACGGTCCCAAAAAGAAAATGTGTAATTAACTCTTTAGTTTGAAATCAATAAGTCACAATGAGATTATGAATAAGTTAAGTTTTTTTTTGAAATAATATAAGTTAAGCTTTTGATAATAACATTGCAACGCGTGCACAAATGACTAAATAAAATCCAAAACTAACTTCAAACAAGACAACACAAAACAACAATAATTTTTATATAAAACAAAAAGTAAAAAAAAAAACTCATAGATCAAAAAAACATATTTTATTATTAGCTGTTAAACACACATCATACATAAATACATAAGTCCCAATATTTATTTCATTGCATTTCATTTAATTACAACCGTTGTAGTACTATACATTTAATCCTACCTATAGCTAGATTCAGTCCATTTAACCAATCCTTCAGCTTCTAGATTTTGTCATTTTTTACAAAAAGTCAAAATTCATCTGTTTTAAGCCCTGATATTGTTGTGTGTCATTACAACAGTAAAAGAAAAGAAAACCAGTTTTTAATAATGGGTTTGTTGATTTTGAGTTTTGGGGTACTAATTGAGTGATTTCTCATCTGGGGTTTGTTTTTCTTGGTTAGTTCTTGATTCTTATGTTAATCTTTATTAGTTTTTGTTTCTGGGTGTGTTTGATTTTGTTGAATTTGATGTGGGTTTGATGAGTTAAGATGGAAAAATGTGAACTTTATGTAAATTATGAGTTGACTTTTTTTTTTTTTTTTTTTTTTTTTTTTTTTTTTAAGTAAGGATGTGATGATTTAGGGGGGAAAGGTGTGAGCTTTATTTGGAATTTTGTTAGTTAATTGATTATCCGATTATTGCGTTGTATAGAAGAAAATGGTTTTTGGTAATGAGTATGCGAGTGCCATTTTAGGTTCTTGAATATTGATTATATCGGCTTAGGATGTTTGGGTTATTGAGGTTTTCAGGTTGTTAGAAAACATGTTTGTGTTGCATAGGTTGTTAGAATAAGCTACATTTGAATGTAATAGTTAACCTATGTCTGCGTAATTTTTGGTTCCTTTTTTGGGGCTTATTTGTGTAGTTATGTTCCTGCTTTTATTTGATATCTTCAAGCACGTCATGCCGAAGTTGATTGTTTTAGTTTGATTACAACTGTCAGGAGTGTATCAAGGAGGGCCAGAAAGTGAGAGTATGGCTCCTGGCGGCAATGTTTACCAGGATGTCGCTGAATCACGTGCTGCACTAGCAGATTATGGTGTAAAGCCTCCAAATGCTGAAGGTAGAAGTGGGCATAGAATATGTGGTTCTGCTGGTGCAAGGCTCGGGTTAGCATCAAACAGTGCTGTGCACGAGCTACTTGAGTGTCCTGTGTGCCTAAACATAATGTGCCCTCCCATTCATCAGGTACATTCTTAAGCATTCATTATTTATGTGTTAATGTGTATCAATATGAATATGATTACATGAATCGTGTTGTAATTATGATCTTTTGTGCAGTGTCCAAAAGGGCACACGCTATGTGTTGTGTGCAAAACTAAAGTGCAAAACATTTGCCCGATATGTCGGCATGAGCTTGGAAATATAAGGTGTTTGGCTTTAGAAAAAGTTGCAGAGTCCATTGAGTTGCCTTGCAAGTACCATTGTTATGGTTGCCAAGATATTTTACCCTATCATAGTAGAGTGAAGCACGAGGAGAGTTGCAAGCATCGGGGGTATAATTGTCCTTATGCAGGTGCAGAATGTCTTGTCACAGGTGATATTCCGTTCATTGTGGCGCATCTGAAGGCTGATCATAATGTTGATATGCATGATGGGTCTAGCTTCAACCACCGATATGTGAAGCCCAATCCACATGAAATTGAAAATGCGACTTGGATGTTAACTGTAAGATACTGCAACGCCTTTATTTACTCTTAACCATCTTCGAAAAACGTAAATGATCCCAACTATTGAGTAGTTTGAATTACTGATATATCTTGTTTGGACACAGATTTTCAACTGCTTTGGATACCAATTCTGCTTGCATTTTGAAGCTTTTCATCTGGGAACATCACCAGTTTACATGGCGTTTTTGCGTTTCATGGGGGATGAAAATGATGCCAACAAGTTCAGCTACAGTCTCGAGGTTGGAGGAAATGGGAGGAAGATGAAATGGCAAGGGATCCCAAGAAGCATTCGTGACAGTCACCAGACTGTTCGTGATAGTCTTGACGGGCTGATCATAACTAGGAATATCGCATTGTTCTTTTCTGGTGGGGAGAGGCAAGAGCTGAAGCTCAAAGTGTCAGGACGGATATGGAAAGAACAGTCTTCTACTTCTTTTTAAAGCGGAGAGTTCAGAGTCTTAATTGGCAAGAGAATAACATGTTACTGATACTGTGTCTATTACTAGAAATATTTGCACATTGGAGGCGTAGGGTGTTAATGAAAATTGACTGGTGCTGACTTATATCGTCCTGAACTTTATCGATAGCAAAGTTTCAGTCTTACTGAACGAGATACATGTCATTATAAGGTATTGTCGTGTTATCGGTCTCGCTCCACTCTTTTCAAATAGTAAGATTAGTATTTGGCAGAATAGGAAAAGTATTTGCCAAAATGCAATGAAACCTACTATTCCAAATTAAACCATCTTTCTTTGACTTCTCTCTAAAGTCAAGCTTCACTCCCCTTTTGCCTTTTGGGTTGTTCAACCACTAATGTTTGTATCCAAATATAATATTCTCGAAATGCTCTCTTGATGGAACCACATTGGATACTATCTTTAGTCGACATCTTGGAACCACATTGGATACTATCTTTTAGTCGACATCATAATCCTGAGGTTTTGATTCTTAACACGTACGTTATGTAGCTTATTATTTACCTTAACCACGCTCTAATCCCCAATGCTTTAATATATGTAGTTTTGATCATCATATATCTTGATCCCCAATGCTCTCCAGTCCCTCAACACGTAGGTCTACTGTGACACTCTCCGGTCATTCGACCAGATTCAGGAATTCATGTCATCTATGTGGTTCACATATAGAATTCACATATTGCAGTAGACTAGAAAGGACAACAAACACAGTGTTCTTTCAAGATCCATCTGTTATAATCATTTTTATTACATATCTTTTTTTTTTTTTAGTTATAGTTCTATTGCTTTTATCCAAATTCTATTGTTCTCAATTGTCATTATTTATTAAGAATTTGTTTCCATCTTTGAGCAAAATATATTCTTCAGTCATTCCAACCAAACCACTCGGTCTCAAATCCGTATCACACAGATTGCAATTTTGGTTGCTTATCCAATAACCAAATTAGTATTGATTTAACATTTAAACCACACATAGCACAAGTTCATTAGTCATGTTTAATCTTTATCATGCTTCTCATTTCACGTCCAATATACGCATAAAACTTGATATCTCATTCAAATGAGCTTGTTATTCTAAGCATAGGAAGTTATGCATTCTTTGTTGTTTTGCATGAAATTGATGGTTCTAAAGATTTTAGTGTTAAGTCACTGATTCATTTTTAACGTAACATGGATTATACCATTTGGTCTTGCAGGTGCTTGCTGTAGGCCCATCTCTGCAGGCTGGGATTGATTATTACGAGATGGTAAAATGAGCAAAAAACAAACAAACAAACAAGTAAACGAGTCAATCTGAGTACTTCTATGGAATAGGTGTAACATGTCACACTGACCGCACATCGCCAATCCTGAAAATCTCAAAATAAGAAGATTCTTGCACGACCCGTCCTATTTTCCAGAATCTATCCATAACTTACCATGTTATGTTATTTCTTCTACAACATCCACTCTATTTGTGAAAGAAAGCATAACATAAGACAAACATGCGGGCTCTATCCCACTAGCTAACTAGTCACAATAACCTTTCAAGCATACACACAATCCTCCATCACGAGCTTAATGCTCTTACCTCAAAGGCCTATTAGTTATAGATACAATAGTTAGATTCAACCTTTTTCGGACTCTCGGATGATGTCCAATATTGACCGATCCATGACTAGTCTGTGACCAGTCTTTGGACGGTCCTTGACTAAAAATTTCCCAAGGAGTCCGGATGTTTACACACCTGTGGCAGGGGACAAGTAGAGTATGAGCAGAAGACACTAAAAAGAGCTGTATGGAGGTATACCAACTATACACACAGTCTCCATAATAAATAACATGTTTTACAAACATTTTGAATGTAATGCAACTCCAAAGATCACTTCTAATATCTTCCGCAAAAGTTTAAAACAAGATATGTAACTTCCAACATGTCAAACCACATACCATGGTTATCATGACACAGTTCTTCCATAGGCAACGCATGCCAGATACAGATTTTTCGCCCACTTCTCCTGCATATTACGAAAACAGAACATGTTAAACAGTCGAATAATATGTCACATTATATAAGCATGCATGCCAAAGTATTAAAAGAAGTGGTTTGGTTGGAATGACTGAAGAATATTATTAGTAATCATTACTTTAATTCATGAAGACTGAGACATTCAGTAGACAAAAGAGACATTTTTCTAACAAAGAAACATCTGCTTATTAACATGTGTTAATTACCACAACCATGTAGTAGGCAGGTAGGAAACTATAGTTAAAACTTAAAGGAGTTGCCAGAAAAGATAATCATTGCAAGTTTTTAGGGTATTAGAGAAGTACACAACCGGTATCACTGTATCAGTGTTTTGTATACTAGAATGAGATTGCTCAATTTTATAAAATATTAAACAGAGTTTTTAGTTAACTGGCTAAAGTCAGTAATATACCAAAACATAAATCCAGTCAAGTGTTAAGATTACAAAAAGAGATGAGCGTACAAATGAGGTGTAGACTAACCTTAACATGTGTGCTTGGAAACTGTGATGTGCGTAAAGTTTCCTGAGTTTCATCACCAGGCTTTCGACGAGGCACACTCAAAATAAGGGCAGTTTGGTCCCACGTAGCTGCTGTTGATGTGATACGATAACCATTGTCCCACCGTCTATGGATGCCCTCACTTGGATAAAGAAAATCAAGTTCCACCACCTACAAAGCAAAAGCCATTAGTCAGGGATAGATGATAACATTTGCAGATAAATAGAGATTATAGCATACATATGTCACCAATACATCAATAGCTATTCAAAATAGAGACAGCAGTGGCAATTATCAAGCCTGGAAGGTGATACCTGATCACTGAAGCCAGCATTACGAGACATGACAATACCCCAGCGAGTACCAGCAGTTGCCATGGAGGTCACATGAAAGCCTTCTCTCCATTTCTTGTTTATCCACTTGAATGGGAAAGAGTCGCTTACTTTGTAAGACTGTTGCGAATACTGTGTCCCTGTATAGGTCAGTTCATATTAAAAACCAAAAGGCAAAGAGTTGGCACATGAAATGAAAGCTCAAGCAAATGTTTGGTCAGCAAACCTTTTGACATGACCACAAGAGAGCTTCCATTGTTAGCACCAGCAATGGAGCTGATATAATAGTTCTTCTCCCATTGTTCCATAATCCATTCCTACAACAGAAATGGTAAAAAGAAATTATAAACTTATCCAATAAAGCTTCGAAACCTTGTGGTTGAAGTATCTACCTTGTGTAAGAAGAAAGGAGACAGTTCATAAACTTGGCTTGTAAAGCCGGTCCCAGCATCCATTATTAGAGCCCACAAATTGGAACAAGATGCCACAGAACTTATAAGTAAACCATCCGCATTTCCTCTCTCAACATGTTGGCTCAATCTGGCATCTGCAACATTATAATGATACCTAATGCAGAATAACAAAGAATTGGTCATAAGAGATCGTGTGCCTGTGTATTGTTGACATGAAAGGTAAATTTATTATAAGATCACCAACCTCTGTTTCATTGGTTGCCTGGCATTATAAATTGAAATCCACTGTGTTGCAGGAACTCCCATTCGAATTTTCTTCGTAGGCTGTCCGTCGTCTTCCTCATCAAGATTCAATCTGCCTCGCTTTTGACCAACTTGAAATATAATCTAAAAATTAAACACAAAGCAAAAACATGAATAAACTATTTCAGGATTTCATCAACACATTATGACTTATGAGCTGATACACCATTCAGAATAGGGATCACCTTTTGAGCCCCATCTGTGTTTATTGGCCTTATAGCAGGATTTTGACCTATCAGTCCCTCAAACAAAGAAATTAGCTTGGAATAGTTTGGCTCTTCGTCAAACTTCATATTCACAACTATCTCCAGAAATTGCTTTACAGGTGGAGGGCAGAAGCAGCACAACATTTCAGGGGACGTGGCCATTTTCTTCTTACAAACTAGAAACGATTTATTGTCACCCTAATAAGAAAAAACAAATCTCAGCATAAAATCAACCAATTAGGTAACAATTTCATACGCTGACAAAAGATTCTTATTACCTGATACCCTTGCCAGGGCAGCCTGCCACGGTGAAGGAATATGAGTGTATAAGCAAGAGATTCAAGATCATCTCTTCTACTAGCAGTCCTACCAAGGTGAGCATGCACACTAGCATATCTAACTGTTCCCCTGCAATGACATGACTAACAGTTATAATGAAATTCAAATGAGTATGATGTGCATGATCTTTAAGCGCCTGATAATTCGAGATTTACCTAAACATGTCGGGACGCTGATCATAATCGACATGTTGACCATTAGCAGACTCTCGCCACTTTGTTGCTGCATTCAACGTACAGATAATAGAGTTAAAAGAGAAACCAGAAAATAACAAAACTCATCTTCAGACATGAATGGGATTTCTTACCCAGCCCCAGGTCAACAAGAAATAATTTCTTTTCTTGAGATGTTGACGGCTGACCAAGCAGAAAGTTTTCTGGCTTTACATCTCCATGAACGTAACTAAGAAACAGACAAAGTTCAACATATTGGGTGAAAGAAACAAACATATCTATTTGTTCTTATTTAAGAAAATGCAAACTTGCGAGCTAACAAAAAGGAGTTTGGGTGGGATATTGTACCCTCTTGCATGCATCTTGTCCAAAATTGATAAAGCCTCGACAGCTATACAAGAAACCATTTCAGATGACATCCTGGAAATTTGACAGTCAACAAACGATAAAACATGGGCCAAACTCCAAAGCAAATAAAAGAAATAGAAAAAATCTAGCTGCAAGTTGCGTTTAAAGCTCTTTAAATTAGCTATTAGGGGACTGAGGTATAACTCCTAGGCATGTAGAACTTGCCATACTTTCTGTATTCTATTTATTTTGTAAGTCCCTGCTTTTGTATGCTTTAAAACTGGCCAATCAGCTCAAGTTATGGGCTGATAGGCTTAAATAAAGATTCTACCACGTAATAGAAGTGACAGCCTACAGATCATTACCACTCAGCTTTCCGTGAGAGGTAAATGACTACCTGGCAGGTTTTACTACAAGTGCTAACAATTATGTCAGAGACTCAGCTATCATAAGACACTCAATTGCTCAACAAAAAACACGCTTATACTAGGTTACTTTGCAACTTTTGAGCATATAACCTAAAATTGCACAACAGAAGAGCACAAATAAAAATCTTGTCCACAAGCTCAAGAACTTACGATTGTCCTGAAGAATTCCATACATCCCATAAACTAGGCCCAAGCATGTCCATGACCTGGAAGGTTGAGAAGACATTATAGACAGCATATCGTTATAATGTTCAATAGCTTTCGTAGAAATGAAGGAAAAAAGCCAAATAAATGCCCATCATACCATTACGTAGTACTCTCCTTGCTTTCCTTTATAGTGTACTTTAGGCACACCATGACTGCCACCTAGAGTGCTGTTCAACCAAAAGAACATCAGTGTTACTTCTACCAAAATCAATACAGAATAATGTTTAGCTTGATTAATATAGATTAAAAAATTAACACATACTTGTAAACTTGCCACTCGTAAGGAGGACCATAACTGCATCCTTTGCTATTCCTGTGCTCAAACTTAAGCGCTACCTGTAAGAAGATAACAGAAAATATATTAGCCAAAATCCAGTTTCAGAGAAAATACACTATCATAGCATCGTAACATGGTTTTCAGGTACAAAATTACCTCCATCGCCCCAGGACCTGATATACGATCAGTTCCACCGGAAACACGGCGACCTACAAACACCTGACCAAATCCACCTTTTCCTAACTTCCTCTCAACCTTATATAGTGGCGATCCACCTACTTGAACCTGAAAATTAACCAACAAACGATTAACTAAATTAGCTCGTTCTGTATTCAAATAAACAATTGACATATATCAAGACTCGAAAAATACACATTAATCGAGGATTAAATTAGATCAGCAGTTACTCCAATTCAGACCTAACAGAAATGTTTAAGCAGAAACAGTTTCCTGTTTCCATTTTTTAATACTCACGCACTTGGTCTATCTGTGTTTTACCGTTAATTAAGGTATCATATAGCAACACAACTAGCATATTGTTCTATCAATGACACGAAAATCAGGAATCACTGCACAAGTATCTTTCATGTTAAACAAAAACACAATCAAACTAGTCACGGTTTCACAACGCCACTAGCAATCAACAAATGATCAATAAATTAGCTCGTCATGCATTAAAATAGTCAACCAAAAATCCAAAACGCTTACTAAATAAAACTCGATAAATCCAATTTAAATTGAAAAAATCTAACGTCACATTAGATCACATCATTTACTCCAATTGCAACGTAAAAAAGAATTAAATACCAAAATCAGCTTCCTATTATATCATATAGCAACACAACAAGTCTACTATTAACTATTGTATTAAAGACCCCAAAATCAAGGTTCACCGATCACCCTGCACAATCTATCTATCATTCACGTTTAATTAGAAAGCGATAAAAAGAAACAAAACTACCCATTGCTATAGATATACTATCTTTCTTAGCGCTTGTCATATACAAACAAACAAATCTAAAAACGTAATAAAGACCACAAAACCAGCGTTCACCGATCACTCCACAAGCTATCTTAAATGTTTAATAAAAAAACACGATACATACATTTTGTCACATTACTATAAATTTAAGGGTGTGTTTTTTTCTAAAAAACATTTGGTAACGTAGCTTTAGCTGTAATCATAATGTGTAAAACAGCTCCTAAGACCTAAATGCTACTTAATGGAGCGTTGGAAAATGAGCATTCCCAAAAAAATAGATAAAGCTACTGGTTGCCAAACACACCCAACATCTTCCTTAATCGCTCCTCATATACAAACAGACACAACTAAAAACATTACAAACAAAACAAGCCCCAAAAAACAAATATCAATCAATTCAAATTCCTTCCCAACAACATTTCAACTAATCAACAGCTTCTTATACTTCCTAAAACCATACAACAAATTATAAAATTTATAAAAAAATTTATACCCTTTCAGGAAAAGGAGCAGTATTCCCTTCCTCCTCCTGACCAGTAACCTTATTAGCACTCAAACCACCACTCGCGTCAGCCATCACGCGCCGATTACAACAAACCCTAAATTGAAAGTCAACGGTGGGTGGATTTTTATAAATAAATAATTAGTTATAGATATAGATACAGGGTGATTGTTTGTGTATGTATAGGTTTGGGTTTTAGGTTAAAATTATTATTAGCCAGGGGGGATGAAAGGGGGCTGGCTTTGATTTTGTTATTCTAGATATTTTTTTGTTTGTGTTTTTGAATAAAGGAGATATAAAATATTCTATAAAGTTAGACTAGTTCTTGGAATACTTGTTCAAATTATAAATAATATTGTATAAAGTTGTTGTATGAGAATACTTGTGAATTTCTAATACAAGAATGAGGATTCTATCAGGATAATCTTTTCTTTTTATTTTTTTTTTTTTTTTTTCTCAAATAAAAAAATAAAATGATAATCTTTTTTCATAAAGTTATTAGAGTTGAGATCTATGACAATCTGTTAGTTTCTAAAGAACAAACCACAACATTCAAACCATTTATTTTCTTTAATCCAATAGTGGAGATGAGATCTGAAAATTACAAACAAAAGCATTATTGTAATTCCACCTCTAAACTATAAAAGAAAAAAATATGTACATAACTCTCATAAAAACACACACCACTTAAACACACATCGCCAAAAATCTGTAACCATCGCCGAAAAATTAAAAACCGATCAATAAACCACCTGTAAAACCATAAAAACCGTTGTATCACTTTAAAACCATAAAAACAATCATCATCTACTTTCTCTCTCATCACAATTACCATAAAAACCGTCGTATCACCGTCGTCGTTTTAAAATAGATGAAAATCATAATTTAATCGAAGTTATAGATGAAAATCATCTAATCGAAGTTCCATTAGATGTTGTAGATGATTTACCAAATCTGGAAGACGATTTACCAGAAGTTGCAGCTAAAGGTTTTGTTGAAAATGAAATTGAAGGTAAATCACGTGTGATTTGATCTTTGTTGTTTATTATACAAATTTTTTGTATGTAGTAAATCAAAAGTGAGTCAGCTGTTTTAGTGTTTTGATTTGAATTAAATCACATGTGATTTGCAATAAGTTATTGTAAAACATATAAATGAGTTAAAAGGATTTGAATAATTCGTAAATCACATGAGATTTGTATTCAAAATCATATGTGATTATTAATATATGTGATTATTGTAGACAAACAAAAAGAGTCTAATAAACATGTAATTCGTTTATAAATCATATGTGATTTACATATGATTAAGGAAAAAGTAAATAAAATGTTTATTTAAAAAAATGTGTATTAAATCACATGTGATTCAGTAAATAAAATGTTTATTAAATCAAATGTAATTCTGTTTTTGATATGCAGATTCTATGAGCTCACCAAGACCAACCTTATATGAGCATATTGAAACACTGAATGGATCGATATATTAGGAGCCTCGTGTAGAAGGAATTTGTATACCAGCTGAGGGAAGATACTTTGATACTTTAGAGGAAGCTATAAAGATGTATAGTACAACACAAATACATCATGTGTAACAAAGAAGGTAATCCAAGACGTATTAATATCGACACTTTGGATCCTCAAAACAGTGACAAACAAAAGAGAAATACAACTCTGCATATAACAGGTTGTAAAGCTCGTATAAGGTTAGAATTGGACCCAATTTCTGGAAGATACAAGTTGATTCAGTTTATTGGTAAACGCAACCATGTGCTAATACCAAAAGAGAACAAACATTTTACAAAAAACAAAGAAGAATGACTCAAGCAGACAAAATGTTTATTGTCAAAGCGGCAACAAACAAGATTGGTGCAACACGGGCTCACAACTTTTTAACCAGTTTGAAAGGTGGGTATGCACACGTTCATGGGACATCTAATGATTTTAAGAATCACCAAAGGGATATAAATGCTTTCATAGGGGAAAGTAACGCATAAATGCTTATAAACAAAATGGAAAATAGAAAGATGTATGTGTCGAACTTTACATTTCAATATAAGGTAGAAAATAGTGAGTTAGTGGCAATGTTTTGGGCCGACGAAGTTGCAAAATGCAACTACAAAGAGTTTGGAGACATAGTATCTTTTGATGCAACCTTCAGGAGTAACAAGTAAGTATTTTTTTTTTTTATATGTTTTCCTTTATAACAAAAAATCACATTTGATTTTATCTAAAATCACATGTGATTTAGATGTATCACATGTAATCATACTAGGAATCACATGTGATTCACTTATGCATCACATTAAGATATTTTTACAGTAAATATATGTTAATGTTCTTAGGTACCATTCAATGGCATCGATAATCACAGAAGGTGTGTCACTTTAGTTCGGGAATGTTTTTAAAAGAAGATAATGAATCATACACGTGGCTACTAAACGCATATACGACTACCTTCAAAAAAGAACCAACCACGGTTGTAAGAGATCAAGATGGAGCAATGAAGAAAGCTATTGAAGTCGTTTTCACTCAATCAAAACACAGACTTTGCATGTGGCATATTGACCAAAAAATCCCAGCAAAGGTAAGTATATTCTCTTAACATTATGTTTTTTATTCACTTTAAATGTGAATTACATGAGAACCACATGTGATTTAAGTATAAAATCATATGAATCACATGTGATTCATATGAATATATCATGTGATTTATGCTGAAAAATAAGCCACTAAAACTCTATTTATCAATAAAACAGATTTGTAAAGCAATATACAAAGAAACTGATTTCAAGAAGCGTTTTAAGAAGATAATTTGGAATATATTCATGGAACCCTTGGAATTTGAAGAGAAATGGGCCAAGTTGATTGAAGATTTTGGTTTGAAAAACCACAAATGGATGACAAAGATGTTTAACCTTAGAGAAATGTGGATTCCAACTTATTTTATAGACTCTCCATTATTTGGATCGATGAGAACCACATCAAGGTCTGAGAGTGAAAACTCGTTCTTCAAAGTTTCACAAGCCCAGGAGCAATGATAATTAGTTTCATGATGTCCTATGAAGCAGCAATGGAAATGCAACGTTATAGGCAGGAACATTTGGACTTTAAAACACTATACGCAACCCCAAAGTGTGAAGCAAGGTTAAAGATTGAGCGTCACGCAACAAGAGTGTATACTACGACAATATTTTTGCTTGTTCAAAAGGAAATAAATGAAGCATGTTGGACTTATGCTATACAGGATTTGAAAATAGAAGAAGGTTGTGAGATTGTCATGGTTAGAGACAAAAATGCAATGCCTTATAGAACACTTAACAAGAAAATTGAAAACGAAAGCGAAACAGTAGCACAAACAGTTGTAGACTATAAGGTATGTTATCTGGAATTCTAAAAATATTTGTTAGTTTCTTTTACGTGAATCATATGTGATTCTTAGAACTCACATGTGATCTCTTACAAGAATCACATGTGATCTCTTGTAAAATCACATGTGATATGTATATGAATCACATGCGATCTTATGTAAATCACATTTACAGAATATAATTCTTGTATTATTTTGATTTGGAAAGGTACTTCGTACTATAGAAGATGGGTTGGTTTTATGTTCCTGCATACATTTTGCTCGATACGGTTTCCTATGCCGACACGTATTCTGTGTCTTCAAGAATCGTGATATTGACGTCATTCCAAATCAATATATTTTGAGGCGGTGGACAAGGGATATAATTCCACCAGACTTGAGAAGAAAAAGAAACATATATGGGGGGAAATGTAGAAGTTGAAAGACTTACAAATAAAGCAACTTGTCTATTAGATGATTGCTTATTTCGGTTGGGCAATAACGCAAGAAAAATAGGTGAATTTGTAGAAAAGATGAAGACATTGAAGAAAGAAGTGGAGGCTGAGGTGCCAAATGCTTCTTCGAGAAAAACGGGATGTGCGATTGGTGAACATTTTGCTATTTATAAACTTGAGAAAAAAACAGTTAACAATCCAACAAAAGCAAATAACAAAGGGAATATTTCATAAGCAAAACGCAATAAAAGGCGAAAGAGTGAAAGAGAAAAAGCATGTTCAAGTTAAAAAGAAACAAATGAGGCCTTGTGGATATTGTGGAGAGAATACCAACTCACATACAAAAACAACTTGTCCATTGAACCCTAAAGCAAGACGAAAGGCGCCACTAGTTGATGCTTGAGCACTTTTACTTCAAAAATTATAATGAATTTCTTTATAATTTTTACAAATCCATAATACACTGAATTATTGTTTACTTTACTTATGGAACTTTTGTTTACTTGTGGAATATTTACAAAAAGATTTGTTGAATACATTTAATTATTGTTTACTTTATAAAATATGAATAATGTAAAAATCACATGTGATTTTATGTTGAAATCAAATGATTAAAGTATGAAATCACATGTGATTGTGTACTAAATCACATGTTATTGATGTTTCATTTCTAAGTAAGTACATGCACACAAATAATAAATAATAAGCCACTAGAGAGAAACTAAAAAGAAAGCACTGCTTGTTAAAATCAGTTATAACAAAAACATGATTTAATTACCAGGACTGACTTCCAAAAAACAAAAAAATAAACCCTGCTTTGTTAAAACAACTATTCTACCATCGACACTTTGACTAGTGTTCAACCCTTGGAAATTAATGGACTTCACATACTTAAAATAAAACTAAAATTATTGTTCTATAAATGTTTTATACGCCTTCACAAATGCACAAAAGACGATTCTCCAAGTATGGACAATAATACTCACTGTTGTATCATATAAATGTGTTCAATGTCTTCACGTTTGTTCATGTTCTTAACTGCTTCAACAATTGTATTGATCTTTGTTGCAGAATCAATTTTATCAAACTCATTTGCCTCTTCAAGCATCTTCTCCCGATGCGCATTAAGATCATGTAACAACATCTTGGTAGAATACTTGAACCTCAACCTCCTCAATATGTCGAACTGCAACTTTGATTCAACAACAAGGCCACAATCCCAGTTTGTAGGAGGTTCACCCATATAGCTTTTGTAACACCCCTAAAATTTCAATTTAGCAGTGGAAGACTAATTGGGGTATTACGTAAAGGATCATAGTCATAGTCATAGAAAACGACTCAAAAGAGGCATTTTATAAATTATTATCATTCATTTAGTACTTCGAGTACAAAAAGGATTTCAGAGTTTTGCATATCACAAAAGATATAAAGTAGTTTAAAATGAATGATAGTTTATTTAACACTAAAAACCAACAATTATTGCCCACTCCGTGCCTTGAATGCTTCTTCAATTACCTGAGATAAACATGCTAAAAAAAGTCAACAAAATTGTTGAGTGAGTCCATAATGTTTAAATGTAATAGTTAGTTGAATACAAGCTTCAGTTTGTATAATCCTATAGAGATACAATCATAACAGAAATCAATGATATTGCAGTTCAGTATATTGCCCTAAGTCTCATGAGTCATGACACTCAAAAGTTAACGTGTGTGTTATCATAGAAATGATATAAATAATACGCACCATAGATGGTGGAAATAAGGGGCCCTCGTGTAGGAATTTGCTATATTTCTATTATTTACTCTAATAAAGTGCATTTGGTCACCATTCTGGCTAACTCAAATGGGTTGTCAACTGCCAATAGATCTATTCACTATATTCGCGTTCACTCGCAAGTGATTAATGGTTCATGATATGAGGGACTTTTTGGCAATAATGGTAACTTAGGCAATATCAATTAGTCATAGCATACAGAAAATATTTGTGTTCAGATTTGTGGCATGTATCTCCCCACGAGTTTGAAAAACATATAAAAGTGGGACTATGAGCTCACCTCAATGGTAGTAGACCAAGTATGTGATGTCAAATGCAATGTGAGAACGGCTCCAACACACGACCTGGATAATATGGAAGTCTGAGATTTCGATGGTTTAAATATGACTTAACTCGAATGATGATTATTGAAATGATATCGAGAATGAACTGGATTATGGTAAGGATGGCTTGATTTGCTTAAAATGATTGAAGTTTAAAAACAATATTGTACGTAATATTAACTTGTTTTTATGTACTTAGTTCCAGTAGGTATCGTTTCTCGAAGAATTAGTGGATGATAAATTATGTTATCCGTTAAAAGGCTTTGTTATATTATTTATATACATAATGTCAATTTTATAGTTTTTATGTATTCGTCTTGATACTTTCTTAGGGTATATGTTATAAAATATTATTGTGTGAATATAATAATAAAGTTATTGAATAAACCTTCAACTTATATAAATTTACTTTTCAACCCTAATAGTATAATATTTACATTTTTAGTACATAACTTTAATATATTTTTATTTTTGGCTCAAACTATTTAAATATGACATTTTTAATACTCATGATTTTCAAATATTCCTTTTATATTCTCAAGTTATCAAAATGACAGTTTTGACACCAACTTGTAAGAAATTACACTTTTAACCCTAAAGTTATATATTTTGCATTTATAGTCCAAAATGATATATATTTACAATTTAAACCTTTAACCTTTCAAACATTTCATTTTTATACTCAAAAGTATTCATATGTTCGGTTTACAACTCCAAGTTATCAATTTGACAGTTTCTACCCTAACTTTTATAAAAGTTACATTTTTAACCCAAGTTGTATATAATTTGCATTTTTAGTCCAAAACTCATAGTTTTCAAAGTTTAACATTTTTATTCTTCAAATAAGCTAATAACAGCTTATTTGAACTTATCTAATAGCTTATGTTCTGAAAATAGCTTATTTTATGCTTATTGGGCCTTAAGGGTCCAATTTGAGGCCCCGTAACATTTAAAAGGGTCCAATGAGCTCGGGACTGTTTGGGCTTGCATATGGGCTTGTAATAGGCCTAAAATAACTTATTAGAACTGTTCATAGATTATTTATTCAGTTAGCTTATTGAAACTGCTTATGGGCTTTACGACCCATTAGCCATATATTAAGTTTGTATAAGCTGTGACGAGGTAGCTTAACTTAAGGGTGTAATAAGTGGTTAAATGAGCTTATTATGGTGTCTCTTTTGTATGGCTTATTTGTTTGGCTTATAGGGAAATGATTCGTTTCTTTTGTTTGGCCTAGTACACGTCTAAGATCAGTTTAACCAACCCATTTCTAGTCGCTATATTCATTTCTGTTTAGGTATTCAACTTAGATAATTTTAATGGAATGGATCATGGTGACTAAGAAACGTGTTATAAAATGGTATAAGCTTTGTTATACGTTGCCAACAAGTATTCTACTCCAAACCATGCCTTACCAAGAATCAAGTGCTCGTTTAATATAGGAAATTGGAATACGAGAACATGGAAATAACAAGGGAAAGCTAGCTAGGCTCGTACGTGATATAAAGTATTCAAAAACATGAAAATTTGACTAAGTGTTGGGTGAGAGTGCTTACTACATCACAAATGGGTGGGGATATCTCGATGGTGAGACTAGTACTTGACGTATAGGATTTCTAGCTCGTTAGACCACCTATCAAGGATTCAAGAGGAACTCATGGATGACTTGTGCGCGTGCTCTATCTCTTTGGAACTTAGCTCTTCCTCTTGGTAGAAAGTGACTTGGAAAGTTTGTGATTGTGATTGTTTTGAGTTGTATGTATGGAATAGAGTTGCATGGGGGACTTCTATATATCGAATGTGATACAAGTTGGGGTGATTAGATGCTAAAAGAATTGGGATAATGGTATGGGGAATGTAAGCTAGGTCTGGAGGACTTGAGTATGTTTACAAGTAGGTTTGCAAGTTGGTTAGGGTATGAATGAGTTTGGGAGTCGGGTTAGTGAGGTGGAAACTAGGAACCGACTTTGAGGATTTTTATTCGAGTACTTTAGGTCTACCAATCTGTAACACACCTAAAATTATCGCAGCGGGAGATTGTGTACTGGGGTATTACTTCAAATTCACAGAACAAGTTACAGAAAACGACTCTAAATGAGACGTTTTGAAATAAATTATCATTCGATTAAAATATCAGAGTTTACAAACAGATGTCCCACAAGTTTGTACAATCATAAATAGTACAACTTAAAAGTTGTAAAGTTTTTCGAATGATAATATATGCATCGTCTTCAAAATATTCTTCTGTGCGCCTTCACATGCCATGCCAGCTCATTCCTTTTGAACCTGAGATAACATGCTAAAAAATGTCAACACAAAGGTTGAGTGAGTTCATATCCCTATCTTTTATTTAACTGTTTTATAAACTCTTTTGGGGGAGATACATGCTACTGTTTTGATTATGGACAACTACTTGCAAACTGAATGTCTTGACTGTATTATTGCATGCCTAAGTTGTTTTTGCCAAAAGTCCCCAACATCATGGACCAATAATCACTTGCGAGTGAGCGCAAATATTGTGGAAAGGCCTATCGGGATTGACGAATCCCGTTTGTGTTAGCCGGATCGGTAACCGAACGCACTATATTTGAATTATCTAGGTATATGGCAAAATACCTACCCGGGGCAAGTTATTTATATATATATATATATATATATATATATATATATATATATATATATATATATATATATATATATATATATACACACATATATATCGTCCGGTGATATATATACAATAGTCAGTCGTGAGTGCCATGAGCTTAGTGCAATAATAACTATCAAGAAAATAATTGTACACATTGCAATTATACTACGAACTATATTGTCCACTACTATTTTCAAACCTATGCGGTTCTTATCATTTGTATTGACTGGTTAGGCAATCAAACGCACTATGGGCGTATAACAACGTAGCCCACTGCTTTCTTAAACTTGAAATCTTGTGATCAACTATTTTACCTTCATATCATGACTAAATACATGTTACAAGGGTTCAAGTGATGTTTGGGAGTCTTAGTTAGCATATATGAACAAATAAAATACATGTCATGGTTCGTTTGGTTTACTAGGTCTCGAAAGGGTCCTAATGACAATTTAACGTGACCAAATGTGTTAGGAGAACACATTTAAGTCTAGCACAACATGTGAGATCAAGTAAAACGATTAGGAAACTTATTTGAGTAATAAGAAACACATTAGAATAAGTTTGGATTATTTATGGAACTTTAGGCATGTTAGAGATAGGTGTCGAACTCGATTAGCTTTGGAGTTCGTTTAGTGATTAAACCCTCGAACTAAGTTTATGTTTTTGGTGTTCATGATTATATGCCATGAGCTTAAACGAGCCACGTATCTTATAACATAGCTTGTGTGTCGAGATTTCGAGTAATCGGGGGCAAAGTGTTAGGTTTGGGTGGATTTTTATAAATAAATTAATTAAAAGATGATTTTGAGATACAAGGTGATTGTTTGTGTATGTATAGGTTTGGGTTTTTGGTTAAAAAATTATTAGCCAGGGGATGAAAGGGGGCTTGCTTTGATTTTGTTATTCAAGATATTTTTTTTGTTTTTGTGTTTTTGAATAAAGGATTTTGTTATCAATTATAAAATATTCTATAAAGTTAGACTAGTGTAGGGAATACTTGTTAAAATTATAAATAATATTGTATAAAGTTGTTGTATTAGACTAGGATTAAGATCCTCTCAAGTTATGGATACAACTTGAGTCAAGTTAGGTTATTGTGAGCCATTGGATTTGATGCAATAGTTCAAATCAAAAAAAGTTATTTTGATTTGAGTCATTAGATCAAATCCAATGACTAATAATTACACAACTTGACTCAAGTTGTATAACACAACTTGAGAGGATCTTGTTCCATTAGACTACTAGGGAATACCTGTGAATTTCTAATACAAGAATAAGAATCTACAAGAATAATATTTTTTTACAAAGTCATTATACATACAAAGAATAATATTATACTTTTGAATAATATTTTTAATTTCCTCACAATGGTCTAGTCCTGAGACCGCATACATCTGATTAAAAAAAATTGCTATCTTTAAGTAACATGAATAAGGAAAGCCTCATCTATTTATCTGTTTTTGGTGTAAAAATTCGTTGTTTTAGAGTTATCTGAAAAGGTGTTTATTTGTTATTACATTTCGGTATATTCTCGGTAAAGGTACCACCGTTTACATACTATGTAGACTAAAATACACTGTTGGTCCCTAATTTTGTCCACAAATACTACGTTGAACCAAAACTTGGCATTTTCATCGCCGGGAGTCCAAAACAAGCTTTTTATAGGCTAAATGAGTCCCTTGACCAGGATTGCCAAAGTCAACGTTACTTTTCTGTTTGTATAAGGGTATAATAGACCATTCACAATTATAACATACCTTAGTTAAATCTAACCCAACACTCAACCCAGGGACCAAATGTGATTATGGCTATGCAACTAGCAGTTTCTTCCCTGATATGTTAGCATTTATTTTCGCGCGAACCAATAAACCCACCCAACAAACACCTTTACTAATCATAATAACACACTCTTATCCAGAAACGATTAAGTGAAAATCAAAATCCGAATCTAAATCCTCATTTCCAGAACTCAAAAAACAACCCAAATTCCAACGATACCATGTCGATAGGAGCTAATGTTATCACTAATATGAAAGATTGTATTAGCAACATGCCAGATATAGTGATTAGTGACATTTTGAATCGGTTTCCAATAAAAGAAGCGGTGAGAACCTCTAGTTTAGCAAGAAACTGGAGGTTTAAGTGGACTTTGCTCACCAATGTCATAGTTGATGAGGAGTTCTTTTATTATTTAACAAATATTTTTTATGGGAGGCATGTTACTAGACTCTTAAATCAGCTTATGGGTCCCATTAGAAAGTTTGTCTTCTCTCTAGAGCCCAAAACGGTGTCTGGAATAGAAGACTTGAATTATGAAGAGATTCGTGATTGACTTTTGTTTTTGGCTCGGCAAATAATTGAGGAGCTGACAATTAAAAACTGGTATGGTCAACCAGTTACGTTGCCAACCCAACTTTACTCTCGTATGGAGTTGAAACATCTGGAACTTCATTGTTGTGCTTTTGCAACTTTGGAATTTTTTAGTAGTTTTCCAAATCTATTAACCTTAGAATTGTGTTATGTCAATTTTCTAACCGGTACAGTTTGAGAGTTTATTGCTGGTTGTCCCTTACTTGAGTCTCTTAAAATGGATCGTGCTACTACAAACGAGATGAGACTATGGGATATTGCAAAACTTAAGAATTTGAAGAAGTTAGATTTGTCATTTGGTGTTTCGACCCATGTGACCACAGTCACAACATCCAATATCTTTCACCTGACAAGTCCTCCAACAATTCAGACCCTTAGATTGGATTTTCAGGATTGCACGGTAAGACCAATTTGAGTTTTACACTTCTGTTGAAAACTCTCAGACCTTGACAGATCTTAAGCACTCGTGGATCGTTAGTGTTGCCTATGTAATCATAAGCAAACTAATAGACAATCTCTACAACTCGTATTATATAGCAAAAAGTAAATACAAGATGTTATAACTAAGAACACTTAGATCCTCTATGGATCTTTTTATTAGCTGAAACTCTATGTTTCAGACTCGTTTACTATTACAAACTATGAGGTTCCTTTTATAGACAAGGAACCCTAAAACTATTACTACCCAATCGACTAAACATTCAATTATGCATTTAATGACTAAAGCACTAGATATAATTGAGCAGTACAATAATACCCATGCTAACCTTGGGCAGTACAAGAATAATGATGGGTTAGCATTTAAATAAAACAACGCATGCTTATCCTAGTCAGCTTCCACCCTTCAGCAGTAACACGACACTGCTTTTACACTTCAGCAGAATGTCTTCTTCAGCAGATTCTGCTTCTACTTCAGCAGAATCCTTCGGCAGTAATGACAACAGAAATCCTACTTCGCATAATTCCCAACAATCCTCCCCTAAACTGGAATTTGACTTGGTTAAGTTCCAGTTTCCTGACCTTGAAAGATCTTTGAGACTTCAGTACTAGAGGATTGTTTCCACACATCAGGAGCAAAGAATCAATAATAATCTCATCTCTATGATGATCAAACTTTGAAACGCCAGATCTTTGCAGCAACAAATGACATAATGTACATCAATACTTATCAGTTGCAAACTATTCTCATCACATCCAGGTGTGTTAACACCTGAGAGAGGTGACTCATTGAAATTAATGGATTTGATGTCTCTTTTCCAATAGCCATCACTACTGGAGTAGCCAGATGTTTAAGTCCGAAAACTATGGTACATTGATAACCATATGATTTATGAGCAAATCAGCAACTATATAAACGGATTTGACTTGTCTTTACCTGTAGCCGTTTGCTCAGGACTAGTCAATGCTTAGAATTGGTGAATTGAAAACCAAATATGGATGCAGTTGCCTTTACCACAAGCCATATACTTGTGGGCTAGCCAATTCTTGGATTCCAAAAAGGAATAGATCATGGTGAATTGATGACCATACAACTCTCAGCAATTAAGCATTGGTGGTTGCAGACCCTATGATTTTGAGCAAACCATTACAGCTATCAACAGATTTGATGTGTCTTTACCAAAGCTGTACCCTTTGGACTAGCCAACTCTTTGATACACACAAGGTATATCTGGTGAGTTAAAAACCATCAACAAAATACAACAAACCTGCAGGAGAAAGTTTTTTTTTTTTTTTTTTTTTTTTTTTTTTTTTTTTTTTTTTTTTTTAACTAAGAAAAACTAACAAACAAACAAAGAAAACCTCCCCTGAGGCCTATGCCTCCCCTTAAACTTTGCAGTTAAGGGTTAAGCATTCCAATATTGACCACAAGGTGTTGAAACCTTGGTCCATCAAAAGCTTTAGTTAACAGATCTGCCACATTATCATCTGTATGAATTTTAGCCACATTTATCAAATGTTTTTCATATGCATCTCTTATAAAGTGGTGTCTGATTTCAATATGTTTGGTTCTACTGTGAAAAACTAGATTTTTGACAATGCATATGGTACTCTGATTATCAATAAAAAGAGTTGTGTTCATGAAGTTATACCCATAATCCAGCAGTTGGTTTTGAATCCAAAGCACCTGTCCACAGCAGTTTGCAGCAGCAACATACTCTGCTTCAGTAGTTGAGGTAGCCACAATCGTTTGTTTCTTGCACTGCCAAGAAATCAATCTCTTTCCAAGGAATTGACAACCTCCAATTGTGGATCTCCTATCCAGATTTGCACCAGCATAATCACTGTCACTATATGCTTCCAACTTAAAAGGAGACTCTTTTGGGTACCAAAGGCCTAAATAAGGTTGGCCTTTGAGGTACTTAAAGATCTTCTTGGCTGCATTGAGATGGGAAGTAAGTGGAGTGACTTGATATCGAGAGCACACACTAACAACAAAGGTAATATCAGGCCTTGAAGCTGTTAGATACATTAATGAACCAATCATTGATCTGTATAAATGAACATTCACAGGTAGATCTGGATCATTGTTGGCTTTTGTTTTTGGAGCTTCATAAGGTGTTGTGGCAGTCCTGACACCTTCCATACCGAATTTCTTCAACATGTCTCTCACATATTTATCCTGACTGATAAATATCCCATCCTGTTTCTGCTGAACTTGGAGACCCAAAAAGAAAGTAAGCTCCCCCATAGCACTCATCTGAAATTCTCCCTTTCATCAGATCCTCGAATTCCCTACACCAAGCTTCTTTAGTGGATCCGAAAATGATGTCATCCACATACACTTGCACAAGTATGATGTCTGTCGAGTTCTTCTTCAGAAAAAGAGTCTTATCAATGGCACCTCTTCTGTAGCCATGCTTCAGCAAAAATGATGAAAGCCTAGCATACCATGCCCTTGGTGCCTGATGAAGTCCATAGAGAGCTTTAACGACTTTGTAAACATAATTAGGATGATCTGGGTCTTCAAATCCTTTGGGTTGTGTGACATAAACTTCCTCTTCAATCTCACCATACAGAAAAGCACCTTTAACATCCATCTGATACAGCATGAAGCCCATGTATGATGCATAGGCCAAGAAAATTCAAATGGCCTCTACTCTAGCAACAGGTGCAAACACTTCATCATAATCAATCCCTTCTTCTTGCCTGTAACCTTGAGCTACTAATCTTGCTTTGTTTTTAATAACCACACCCCTTGCATCTCTTTTGTTCTTTAGAATCCATTTAGTTCCAATAGCATATTTGCCATCTGGTAATGGTACCAAGATCCAAACTTGTTGGTTCTGAAACTGTTGCATTTCGTCTTGCATTGCCTCAATCCAACTTGAGTCTTCAAGAGCTTGAGGGACACTGGTTGGCTCTACTTAAGAAAGAAAACACGCAAACATACAATGCTTGAAGTCTGTGTGATTGTCTCTTTGCTGATTTGAGACATAAGAGAGAAAAACAATCTGTCCAAATTTAGGACTAGAGATAGTCCTTCGAGTTCTAACAGGAGCTAGAATGTCACCAATAATATTGGATTGAGGGTGAGTGATGTTGATTCTTTTAGTAGCAGTGGGGTTGACGTCAATGGTGGGTTCAAGATTAGACACAGTTGGTACAAAAGTTGTGTCATAGGAAGGTGAGGTGAAAATGCCAGATTTGGGTTGATGATTTCCAAGATCTGAAGGACTTGGAAAGCGAGTATACGGGTCACCAAAGTCTGTGGACACTCTAGTAGGAATAGGAGTAGTAACAGACGAGCTTTCAGCAGATTTGATGACGATGGGAGAGACTGCATCAGTGTCAGCAGAAACATGGTTTCCACTGACAACCTCATTTGCAAGCTCCCCATCCACCTTCTCAGCTTCAAGCTTAGCTGCAAACTCTTGAGTCTGAAGCCTAGCAAGGTCCTCATCATAGTGTGATTCATCTTCACACTCAGCTGAAGTATCTCTAGACGAGTTACCTGCAACATTGTTAGGGGAGAAAGAAGGCACAAGAATGGGTTGTTCATCATCTTCAAATTCACTTCCACCCAAGGTACTTGTATTGTTAGTGGGAGTTTCTTGAGAGCCTGCACTTTGGTTAGCCATATGTCTAGAATAACCCAGATAATCAGTTAGGTAGTCGAGGTCAAAAGACCACACATGACCCTGTCCTTGAACATTGGGCTTATCCTCCAGGTATCTCAGGTTCAAGGTCTCCTCTATCTTCTTGGCAGATAAGTTGTACACTCTATAAGCCTTGCTATTAGCTGAATAACCCACAATATAACCATCATCAGCCTTCTCATCAAACTTCCCCAAAGGATCACTGGTGTTCAGAATGGTCACTTGGCAACCAAAAGGTTTGAGGTAATGAATGACTGGAACCTTCCCAAAGAGAAGTTCATATGGTGTTTTGAGGTGAGGTCTAGTAATGGAGACTCTGTTAAGTACATAGCAAGCTGTGCCAACAGCTTCAGTCCAGAACATAGTGGGCAATTTAGAGTCTGCAAGCATTGATCTCGCAGCCTCTATCAAGGTCCTATTCTTTCTTTCAGCTACCCCATTTTGTTGCGGGGTTCTTGGATTGCTATAGTCCCTCTTTATCCCTTTAGACCGACAGAGTTCTATAATAATAGCATTCTTGAACTCTGTCCCATTATCACACCGAATTCCCTTAACCTTCTTGTTCAACTGATTTTCAACGAGGGTGATGAAGTCTTTCAGCACTGGAGTTGTTTCATCTTTAGTCCTTAGAAAGAACACCCAACAAAATCTGCTATATCCATCAGTGATAACCAAACAATAGTACTTGTGATCAATGCTTCTGACTTGAGTTGGACCAAATAGATCCATATGTAACAGCTGAAGAGGCTCAGAGATAATGCTCACTGCAATGACAGCTTTGTAGGATGCTCTGTGTTGCTTCCCTTTGTTGCATGCAACACAATTATGATCATTGGAGAAAACTTTGGTGGGAAGACCTTCGACAAGTCCCCTTTTGGAGAGAGTGTTTATTGTTTTGAAATTCACATGAGCCATTCTCCTATGCCATTTGTTAGACTCATCCAATGATGCTTTAGCCAGCAGACAAGTGAGGTCACCTTCAGGGTGAACTTCATTGAGGTTGAATGTGTATAGATTGTGAGTTCGAGGGACTCTCAGCAGAATTGAAGTATCTTCTGGAAGCTTGAACTCTTTAGAAAGCACAAGACATTCATCTTCAGAGAAGAGTACCTTGTTCTTGGTGTCACAAATTTGTGAGACTGAGAACAAGTTGAAGTTCTGAAGTTCCCTAACATAGTACACATTCTCAAAGTTCAGTAGAGGTGTCTTGATGGTGCCTTTCCTAGTAATTCTACCATCACTTCCACCAAAGGTCACATTCCCTCCTTCTTCAATAGGAACAAAATTGTGCATCATATCTCTATTTCCAGACATACTTCTTGAACAGCCACTATCAACAATACCAATATCTTTATGCTTAAGGGGACGATCCTACATAAACAAACATATATACAAAAGAATGTTAGTATACCGAGGAGGCTCAAGTCATTTCTGACTTGAACCTACCTTGTGGATCATTAGATTTAGGTTTAGCAAAAGAGTAAGATCCACCATTGTTCTTGGGTTTCCATTGATATTTAGGTCTCTTATTATTCCAAGAACAACCTGCTGAGGACTTGACAGCAGTGCCCCAACATCCTTTCCCATTTTTCATAGAGTCAACATATGCAGGCCAATAACCATGTTTAAAATATGGGCTAGTAGGTTGCACATAAGATCTATCGGCTGATCTCCTCCAAGGAGAGTCCGTATAAGTAGCTTGTGGGACATAAGGAGGAATATTTTTAACATTGGTCCACACTGGTCTAGGTTTCTGCTGAAGAGCACATGCACCCAATCTTTGCTCATAAAAATCACAATCCTTAATTAAATGAAGTTTACTTCCACAAACAAAACAAGTCTTCCTTTTGGAAGATGTATTCAACAAAGAAGATGTTCGATTACATGTAGAAGAACTTAAACCAGAAACATTAAAGGAATTGTTTTTAACAGACAAATTATGCAAAGATTTAAAAGACAAGTCTTCAAGGGAAACAGGCTTGGAAGTAGATTCCTCAGCAGCTATCCTAGAAGGCTTGTAGATAGTCTTGGGTGCAGGCTTGGGTGTAGGCTCAGGTGAGGGCTTGGGAAGGTCTGACTTATCACTTGAATCACAGCTGGAATTAGACCCTTGATCCGATGAATTGTCACTGTCAGAGAAAGAGACAAAGTCATAAGATGAAGCATCTGAGTCTGGCAAGTCATTAGACTTTCTGCCATACAAATGGTGTGATCCATCAAAGTCAGTAGTAACAGACAGGTCAGTGGGCATGAATTCACCTCTAATAGGTCCAGGGACAGCATGTAAATCACCTTCCTTTCTAAAGTGTTCTAAGCCTGCAGGTGTAGATTTACGCCCATTTTGCCTAGCTTCCAATCCTACATACTTCTGAAAGCCTAAACCTATCCCGGAGTTCACCGAATGACTACTATAAAGTGCTCTAGCTAGATTGTCACCTGATATTAACCATTGTTTATGTCTAGCTATTTCCTCAGCTAGTTTCTCTTTAAGCTCTAGGTTCTCAGCACTAGCATCTTCTTTTTCTTTTTCGGTGCGTTTTAAGTTAATATTTGCAATATCTAGATCAAATTGAAGCACCTTAATCTTTTCTTCATAAGCTATCTGATTCTTTTGAAACCATACCTTTTGTCTTTCTAATGTTTTTAACGAAAGTTTATAAGCTTCATTATCAACATAGCATTCATTATATCTAGGTTTCATAGTATCATAAGCTTCTTTAAGTTCATTGTATCTTTCACTACAACCAAATATACAATTATGTACCTGAGAAAGTCCCATGAAGGCAAACTGATCATGCCTATCTTCTGAGGTACATCTGGCCAGCAATCCAAGCTTCTCAGTATCAGCAGCTTCCTCATTCACAGGTTCATGTGCAGCCTAGTTGACCTGTTCATCCATGGTAATAAGAGCTGCTGAAGTGCTAGCTCCCTTCTGATTCTGCTGATAGGAATTGTAGCTAGCTCCCTCTCCACTCTTCCTGTCTTTGCATTCCCTTGAGAAATGACCCATCTGGTGGCAAGAGAAACATTTGACCTTTCTCCTGTCAAAACGAGCTGGATCCTTTCCCTTGAACCCAAACTTCCTTCCTGCCTTCTCTTCAAATCTCTTGATATCTACTGAAAGCATGGCCACCTGCCATTTCAGCTTCATCTCCTCCATCTCAAGTGGGTCCACTTGGTCAAAATCTTCATATACCAGATGCTGCTGAGTATCATAATCAACAACAAATGAGTGAAGAACATCCTCCAATATACTTCCAGCCTTAGCTTGAGGATGTGATGGAGTGGGACGATAGGATGATGATGGTAAGTAAAATGGACTTGAAGCATGCATCATCATATTAACAAAGGCTGAATGACCAGAAGAGGATGCACGGTAGGGAGATCTGACATCAGGTTCAAGAGATATGAGTTTGTTGTATAGCTCATCAAAAGTGAGCATGTCCAGCCCACCTTTAGCTTTCAGGGCTATACTCACATGTAACCATGATGGAGGCAAATATCGTAGGAACTTTGAATTGCTATCATCATTGTCAGGCTTTGCATTCAGATGGTTTAGCTGACTCAGAATCTTGTGAAACCTGTCGTATCCCTTGTGGATACCTTCTTCTTCAGAGATATTGAACTCTTGGAAGTGTTGTCTCAGCATGGACTTCCTCATTCTCCTGGACTCTTCATTTCCACCAAACCTTGCTTTAAGAGCCATCCAGATGTCCTTTGCATCAACCATGTGGTGAAAATCACCCAAGTGATCTTCAGGAATAGATTGAAGGAGGATGGTTCTTACCTTGTGCTCTCTTTGCACAGCTAAAACCTCTTCAGCAGTTTTGGGAGGAGCAATGGTAAACTTACCATCAAGATCTGGGATGGTCTTCTTCAGACTGTTACCATTCTTCACAATCTCCCATAGATTCCAATCAATATTGGAGATCCAGTTCTGCATCTTCATGGTCCACAGATCATACTCTTCCTTTTTTCAGATAAGGAAACTTGCCATTACTGTTGGAGAGACTAAGTTGCTACATAGAGGTGGTGTTTTTGATGTTGTTGTTGGTGGTGACTTCTGATTCATCATCAGTTCCGGGCATGGTGAATATGTTTTTGGGTTGAATGGGGGTGAGGTAAATAAGGTTCTCAGTATCGTAGAGACTCTCCCGAGGCTCTGATACCACTTGTTGAAAACTCTCAGACCTTGATAGATCTTAAGCACTCGTGGATCGTTAGTGTTGCCTATGTAATCATAAGCAAACTAATAGACAATCTCTACAACTCGTATTATATAGCGGAAAGTAAATACAAGATGTTATAACTAAGAACACTTAGATCCTCTATGGATCTTTTTATTAGCTGAAACTCTATGTTTCAGATTCGTTTACTATTACAAACTATGAGGTTCCTTTTATAGACAAGGAACCCTAAAACTATTACTACCCAATCGACTAAACATTCAATTATGCATTTAATGACTAAAGCACTAGATATAATTGAGCAATAAAATAATACCCATGCTAACCTTGGGCAGTACAAGAATAATGATGGGTTAGCATTTAAATAAAACAGCGCATGCTTATCCTAGTCAGCTTCCACCCTTCAGCAGTAACACGGCACTGCTTTTACACTTCAGCAGAATGTCTTCTTCAGCAGATTCTGCTTCTACTTCAGCAGAATCCTTCGGCAGTAATGACAGCAGAAATCCTACTTCGCATAATTCCCAACAACTTCTAAATTTACAATGTTAAAGAAATGTCTAACAGTAATGAAATTTAATCTTTAAAACTTGTTGTAGTTGATATGGAAAGCTAATTCTAGGATGAATGTCTCTGTGCCCTTTGTATCCCTAATTAATCTTAAGCTGACCAAAGTCGATTTTGGGAATAGTGTTATGGTATCGCTCATCATTGAAATGATTCGTGGATCTCCAAATTTAAAAATGCTAGATACTAGAGTAAGTGTAATACTGTAATGCATATGTATCAAATAAACATTCGTAAATTTCCAGGTTTGTGTATCTCAATATTATTTGATTTTGCAGGCTGCATACACGCTTAGTGTTCTACCTTTGGAAAAAAATTTAAATGTTGTAGACAGAAACACAATTAGACATGGGCAGCTACAGACTGTGGTGTTTCGAGCTTTTCCTAGATCAGAACATGAATTAACTTTAATAAAGTTTATACTTGCGTGTTCCCTGTCGCTAAAGACAATCTATATCAAAGTCAGCGATTGGAGTAATGATGGGAATGAAAATATCAGGATGAACTGGGAGCTGGCTAAGAAGCTGTTGAAACTCCACCAAGCTTCCCTCACAGCCGTGGTAGAGTTCTTTTAGTGGTTGTAGTTTATGTATAGGTTGAATACCCTATGGCAATTCATCTTGCAAAATAGTATTTTGGTATTTGTTTATATGGTTTGGTTAAAATTTAGCTTCTTCATATGTTGTTGGTTGTGCGTATTGTTGGTGATGCAAGTTTGACATTCGAAAGTCAAACATCCATTTAGCATTTCAATCTGATTGTAGAAAGTAAAACTGCAATACGTGAGTCAAAAAACTTTAGCATTTCCATTTTACTTTAGTTAGTCAACATACAAAATGGTGAATGTGCATTTTCTATTTGCATTTTGACTTTGTAAAGTCAAAATTACAAAACCATTAGTCAATATTTGTTAGGGAGTTTATTGATATGATTTGCAAGTTTGACTTTACAATGTCAAACTTCTAATGGTTTTGTGTTGTTTAATCTTCAACTAAATTGTAGTATACGTAAATTGCTAAATTGAGGGACCAATTGTGTATTTTAAAGTGATTATTGGGCGGGAGTTTTAAGTATGACAACGACAACCCAGACAAATTCAGGGACCAAGTGTGAAAAAAATGTCACTATTAGACCACTTGACCGTCTCTACCCTGAGACGCTATTTACTTATACACAAGAACCAATAAACCCATCCACCACTTTTTCCACACACACACAATTTCCAATAGAATATTTCCCTGTTTTGAATGAACTCATGGAGATTGATGGTTCATCCGACTTAAATAATCATATGGCAGTGTGGTTTGGAGAAGAGGCTGCATAAGAAGGGTTTTTGAAAAAGCTAGTTCATGAGTGCATTGATCATCTGAAGAGGGGCATCATCAAGCATAGGGAGCTGATTGAAGAGAACGAAGCTTTGGGACCTCGGAGAATAGCTCTTGACAGTTTGCATGGGCTGAGGAAAGCCCAGGCCAGGCACACCGACCTACTTGTTCGACTCATAAAGATTTTTGATGAAACTGATGAAGGTATTCGTATCCAAGAAGGTTATGTTAAGAAAATGGCTGAGCATAATGACTGAATTTTGGGTATTTCATGGGGGTAGATAAATGGGGTCTTTTGGGTGCTAGTTTTGAAAATATAGGTTGTTAAAAGGAATATGTAAATTGGATCTTTTGTTCGGTTGTTGGTCATGGTTTGATCTAGTTGTTTCTGTTCTTGTAACCAACTATATGAATGATGAAATATTATCTAAGTTTTATGTATTTAATTTGTTATTGTATTGTGATATTGGGTGTATTGTTTCTAATTAGTATCAGCAAAATCAAACATCCCCTTGTATCAGCAAAACCAAACACCCCTTTGTATCAGCAAAACCAAAGGCAGTGGTTTATAAATATGTGTTAAAAATGCAAATGCTTTAGCACTAAATCATAATGTATTGACAATGGTGTATTGTTTAGGAAGAAATTGGTATGGTGTTAGTGTTGACAGTGGGACTGAACACGCCTAATGCCTCAAATTGTAACATCTTGAATTTTAATTTACCCAAGTCAAACAAATTTATGAAATGCCACAAATTGTAACTTACTATTGTGGTATGACTTGGGTAAGTCAAACCTATTAAGAAATGCACAACGATTTCAATGAGTTACAATGCACAACCAAACACTATTTGTTACAATAAGAACCCTAGTTTTTTATTGATCGATTTCATGTTCACAACTACTAGAAAGTTTCCTATCATCTAAACATACACTTAGATATACCCACAACTCTCCCTATCATCATTTTCCTTCATTTCCTTAAGATATTTAAACAAAATTTCCAGATTTTTAATCCTTTTTTCCAAATCGTTAACCTTTGATAACCCGATGTTCGCCTCTTCCTTCTCCTTCTTAACACCAAAACCCTTTTCATTTGGGCAATCTTCTTTCCTCAACGAACTCAATAAATCCCCCCTTATCGTTTTGTTCCATTATTATTTTTTTGCTTTTCGTAGAATGTGTGTTGCTTGTATTTAGGGTTCAATGTGTTCCTGTTATTTACGACAATTATGTGTTGTTGGTACTAATAGGGTTGAGGGTTGGGTTAGATTTAACTAAGGCATGTTATAATTGTGAATGATCTATTATACCCTCGATGTACAAACAGAAAAGTAACGTTGACTTTGGCAATCCTGATCAAAGGACTCATTCGGTTCTTCAACGTCATCATCCGTAAGATCGCGTCTTCCGAGAACAATGCCTTTTTAAAGCATATTTCTAAGCTTAGTGATTATATGTAAATGTGAAACCAAAAGGTTCATAGATGAATGTAAAGTTGAAGAAAACAAAACTCGGCTCGAATAAACATTTCATGCCGATGTCTAAAATGTAAACTTTTAAATTTTGTATGCCAATCAGACAAAAACTTCCTCATTATACATAAAAGTTAGGCAATTTTTATCATTTGTTTTCTCTCATGTTAATTATTCAAAAAGATTATGCCTCTAAATAAGTTGTTTTTTATTTTTTATTTTTTTTATCAAGAAATGAGTGAGATTTACCCGTGCGTTATAGCGGGATAAAAAAATAATCAACAAGAAGTATTCGGTTTCTTTAGTTTCAACTAAACACCCCGACATAAATTTCATTAATTAAATATTGTAACTATGGACGATCTTTATAAAGTGAGGAATTGAACTACACTAATATTTTGTAACACAAACATTCACTAAATTTAACTTAGGGACCATTATTGAAATTGGTAGGTAACTAATTTGACTATTTGTGTAAATTTTTGTTACACAAAAGTCACATATTTAACGTAGCGATTGTTTCTGCAATCACATTTTACTGAAGGAACGAATATTGCAATATGTAAATTTAATTTAAGGATCAATACTAAAATTAGTAGGTAACTTAAAGGATTGTTTGCGTAATTTTTTGTTACACAACTATTACCATAACGTACAAACTGTTTATGCAATTGCATTTAACAACATGGACTAATTTTGTTATTTATGAAAATGAGTTCAGTATAGATGAATAGTAACCACTTTAGTAAATGTTATATATATATATATATATATATCTATACATTATATATAAGAGGAGGCATGCCACGTCATAATGCCACTTGGCATCCCATAAAGCCACGTCATATTTCCATGTCATCACATTTTGGCCACGTAAGCATTTTTATTTTATTAAATTCGGATTTATATTTTTTGGAAAAAAAACACCTACATGGATTCGAACTCAAGACCAAGTAGTTATTATGTGGTATCTTACCCACTGAACCACGACATATTTTTTGTTGAGATTCAGTAGCCGAAAATCTATATAGGATAAACAAACCTTATTATTTACTCCCTACTTTAATCAAAAGAATCCTTCCCAACTCATTCCATATCATTCTACGTACATCCATTCTCCTACCCTAAAACTCAACACACAAATCTAAACGTTTTTATTCACGATCGATTAGGAGAAGAAAAAAAGAGGCGAGTTATAAAATCTAGGTTATTACTGGTTTTCAATGGTAGTTGCTACTCAACAAGCAGGTAAATGCTTCTAAATCTTTGTTTTTTTATATTAGGGTACTGGCAACCTGCAAAGATTCCTTCAAATTTCATCTGGTTGTTTATGTTAAAGTTATCTGGTTGTCAATGGCAGAGCAAAGCAAAGCAGGATGGGTGACATGGATTCTCTTGGATATAGACTCATGTATCTCCTGAGATGAAGGTCTAAGTGACTTCTTTATTGCAGGTTCTTTCCAAATCTTATCCTTCTAAATTCACGTCTTATTTTCATTAATTCGATCATTACAGTTTGATGGCATACCAGATTATTCGTTCTTGAAGAGGCTTTTACGTGATTTATTTTTCATTATAGAAAGTAGAGATTACAATTTTTTCCTTACCTTTTTCTCTGTCTATTTTAAGTTAGATGTGAAATAGAGTATGAAACATGGATGACATACCAAAAGAATACCAAATGCTTATTTCGGTCAACACCTCTATTAGTCGATTATCTATATAAATTAATTTTTCTATGTATAAGTTGTGACCAAGTTTTAGGCTTTAAGAAAATGGTTTTGAATGCAAATTTGATTGCAGGCACGATTATTCCTACATGACAGAATGAAATTCACATTATTGCCGGATCCTCAAATTAGAAGGTCGCTATCTGATAAGGGGGCTGTAACAACGTCTAGCCGAAGCATCCATGTGTATATTTAAAAGAACATGTTGTTGCTCGGCCTCTCATTAGTTTTTTGGTAATTGTCTTGTCTTATCTTGAAAAGAAGATGGTCTCATAATATGTGTAGGCATGTAAATATAGATTAGATGTATTGTGAAAAGAAAATGGTCTCATAATATGTGTAGGCATGTATCACACTTGTCTTGATTCATACATGTAACTAATTATATACGGATGTGAATTATTGATCTTTTTTCATATATTATGCAGTTTACAGAAGTGACATATAAGGTGATAACCAAAGGAGTGACATCCACCCACGAAAAGAATATTTTACATGGAATAAATGGCACGGCCGCACGGTCAATCCATGAGAAGTTTTGGCGCTCATGGGGTCATCAGGGAGTGGAAAAACTACGCTCCTAAGTTTGCTCAGAGGTTGATGCTAACCAAGGAGGATTAATTACTTATAATGACCAACCATACTAAAAGTTCCTAAAGATCAGGTAAGTATAATTTTTCCAAATGAATTGTTGTTCAGTGGCTTATATCCTCATATAAGCCTAACAATTTCGAAATGTGATGTGGGCAAGATTAGATTTGTAACCCAAGATGATATTTTGTTTTCACATCTAACAGTGAAAGAAACCATAACTTGGCTCTTTTGAAACTACCTAAGACATCAACAAAACAAGAGATAGAAAAACAAGCCGCATATATCATCCGTGAACTTGGTTTGGAGAGGTAATGGAGTCATATTTTCTACATACTACTGATTCTCAAAACCAAAAAAAATATCAGTACTAAAAATAACCTTTACACAAGTGCCAAGATACCATGATATAGGATAACCCGTATCAAAGACCCCAAGGTACGTGAATTTATTGGCGCTCGAATGGTTATAAAAGAGGCAAAAAATCTGGTCTTGACTAATGTAAAGTTTGTAACCCCGGATGATGAATCAAGACATTCCAATTAGTGTAGTTTCTGTAGTAATTCAGGGTCGTGACCTTGAGTTTCACCCTCCAATGAACCACATAGTTGGTTTATTTCTTGCATTAGGTGTAATACTTACCCCTCACCTTTGCCCCATTGACCTGAATGAGAAGCGATACAAGCATACATCCAAACTGAATTGAATTGTTCTTTCACATGGGCATTAAGTTTGCGGCTAGGCTTATAGCAAACCCGGTTCTAACTTACGATTCGGTTACTGATTCAGGATTCCAAAGTAATTTTGTTGCTGGCCCATTTCTTGATGCCAAGGAAATTCCTTTTTATTATATTTCCTTTTTACAGATTCACAATGAATTAAAACTCATTTTGCTTAACATACTATGCTATTTGTTGGTATCGACTCATCTTGAAGCATATGGTTCTACTACAAAATTGGAATTCCTAAAAGGACGTTTGGATATGTGTTTGTAAAATACTGAAGTTTAAACTCATTTATGTTAATGCAGTAATGTAATTTAAGTGTGTGGGTAAAAAGTGATTGCATTTTTGTATATCTGATTATTTTGAATCGAGATAAATGGATTTGAATAGGGTAGTAGAGTTGCGAAAAACGGTGGTGACTTACATTGTTATGGATAGTGATTGTGTTTTTAGTACACTTATTATTAATTTGGTGAGTCGTGTCGACGTGCATCAACTTAACTTTGTTCGCACACTGTTACATGTATGATTTTTATTTGGCATCTAGATCATCCAAAAGTGTATTTAGTAGTAGTCATGGTACTGTCTAGAAAGACTTGTTTTTTGTTCATATAAAACTCCCATCTTTAGAATCTGTAGAGAGTGCTGTCAACTTGGGAGGAAATGCGCAACTGTTATACTTGTATTACATGTAAGTTCTCTCATTATTGCAAGGTTATGTTTTAGTACAATAACCGAGTTTATAGTTGAGTTGTACAAAAATGAATCAAACTTCTTTACTTTTGAAAGTCGATAGGTTATTTGTCACTTAGTCTCTGCATATCAATTAAAATATGTTGTTCTTTGGAAGTTTCTCTGCCTAAGAACTGGTATTGATATATTGTTGTACGTCAATATCCTTTGTACCAGTATGCAATTCTTCAACAGTTCAGAAACTCGTGACATAGTGAAGCTCGCCAATCTTTTGCTACTTTTTACGTATCACATCCCCAACTTTGCTCTCCAGGCCTTTTCCCTCGCAGCTCTTTTTATCTGTAATATCATTTCAGCTACATGGTAAGAAAAATAAAATCCTGATGTAATCTGCAGCAGATTATAGTTTGAAACATACATATGTAATTACATGAAGAAACTGATTGGTTTAATAAATGATGTGAAGTTGTGGTGGAAATGACATGGAGCTAAGACAGATAAGAAACATGTTAATGTTATGTGACAGGTTACGAGAATAACTTAAGATGACTATTTTTTCGGTTTAACTCTTTCATATTATGGCTCTACTACCCCTCATTTTGTACTTGTGTATCTGCAGAATGTTCATCAAGGATATCAAGTCGAAACTTTGGAATGGTTTTTTTAACAGCAAGAGATGGGAGCCCACAAGATGGTTTGACCTATGCCCCTTTTGATTATCCATATGTGCAGATACATTTAAGTATTATCACAATCTGGTATGAGATCTTTGAATGTATTACATTTGATTGATAATTAACACTGGAGGTAGCAAAATGGTATCGATGACATACTATCGGTAAGCCTCTTTTATTCCGTTGTTATCTCATCTCAATGATAGGATCCTTGGTTAATGTTAATGTTTTTCTTAATTTTTTTTATTAATATATGCTAAGGAATTAATTGCTAGATGACCAATCTTGTGAATTAGATGATGGAAAGATCTAATGGCCAAACTGCCGGTATTCATGATCTATGTAGTCATCACTATTTGTTGGAGTTAATGATTAGCAGCCTCAACTCAATAGATCCTTCTCAAAACTACTACAACATCGGCACTTCAGACACATGTCTTAAAGTTTTGTAAGCAATCAAGGGTTCATAATCCAGTTTACTACTTTACTACTGTATATATCTTCATAAAGAAATCTATTACATGAGTCAACTCTTTCTTCTTAAGCTTGAACTGAAGAGGTGAAATAAGGTGGCTTTAAACTTTAAATGCAGTGATCCAGTCTGTAACGTGTTTTTGTAAATTCTATCTTATTTGGTCTCTCCCATGTTTACCCATTTGGTCTCTCCCATGGTTAATTGAAAGAGTAATAATGTGGTGCATTTCAATGTTGGTATTTATGGTACGGTTCACCTCGAGTAAATGTCCTTTCATGTGTATATTGCTCAAGTTAATTTGGTTCGTATTCCTTTTAAGTCTTACTTTGTATATTGACCAATCTTTCTTTTAGAACCAGCCACAATCACCACATACTAGATCTATCCATCTTTGGTCCATGGATTCATCTACAATATCATATGCTATTGTTTTTCTCCTCACTTTCTCAACTTTAATCACCTATTTTTGAAGGAAAATATTCACATCAACACCTAATAATACTATGTCACAACTGAGACTTAACCAATAACCTCTTGGTTGATGGGTCACTCACATCCCGTTAGTTCAAAGGCCCTTTAGTTTTCAGTTTTAATCTCTTAATCAACATTATAAACTGTACAAGGCATATCCAAGTGATTGTGCGAAAGGAGTTATTTCTTTACACAACCTTAATATGTTGTTTTATTGCAGGTATCTATTTATTTTACTGGCCATGACTCATGAAAGAGGAGGTCACGTGTCCTCTTTTCTGGTCTATAATATCTGTTATAAAGTTTAATGTGGCCATCATGTGTTTGTTATTATTGCACAGGTCAAGGAAGGAAAATCTAACCCGTGCTACTGAGCATGAATCTTGTGGAAATTCATCAGCGGCTTATGAATGCTATTCAAAGGCAGTGGATACATCACCTGCAATCGCGTTAATTAATTCAAGTAATAAATGCCGTAAGTTAAGTTATACATTCAACCACATGTGCATCACCAAGATGAAGTATGAAGTACTCATTTCTGAAATTATATACTATCAGATATATATGCTAGCTCAGACTGTAAATCGAGCTACCATCCTTTAACTGAGTAAAAAAGCGTAATTAAATAGTTAGAATTAACATGTCTTTTTTCACCAAGCAAATGATTCTTGAAATGTGTATTCTTAGCGGTTGCGACTATTTACAATCTTTGCCAGGAATGGGCTTGAAAAAATCTCATGCACTAAAAAAAAAATTCAAATGCTAAAATAAGGTGCCATTTTTATTGCAATGTCTTTCTTTATTGATCTGTATTTTTTTAAAAGATTTTGAGCTTCCAAACTAAAATATCAGGTAGTTAAGCACTTGAAGTTTAGAGGCATTGTTGTTCCGCCACTGTATGAAGAATCTTTCAGGCAAGCAACTATGACTCTCCAACATCAACGAGTATATGATCCTGTGACTTAAGATATTGTTTATTTATCATAACTTTTTGGCAATAGTGATGAATATTTTGATTTTTAAGGACCATATCCTTACAGTACTACTTTGGCCATCTGATTAGTATATGGTGAACGTGTTCCAAAATCCATTCGGATTGTCTAAGCTTCTTCCCTGGTTCCTATGCATCCTGCGCTCGATATGTAGATGTGGCTCCAAGCTCACTGGACCGATGTAAACTAAAAACTCTCATGCGATGACCTAATTATCTAATCAGGTATTACCTATTTCTTTCGACTAAATTATGTGTTTGAAATTGTGTATCGGACAATTACTGCATTTTGAAGCTTTAATTTTTATATGATATAGGGGTCATATGTTAAAATGGTTATCTAAGGGTATACAGAAGCGTACCAGAACACTATTATCTATGGCATCTGATTTTTGTAAGAAGGGAGAATATGTATTAACTGAGAAGGAAGATGTGGAATCGTTGCCTTGCATTCAACCTTAACACACAATATATAATATAGAAGGGGACAAATGTGTATGGGCTTTAGACCATATAGCACATGCTAAGTATGGGTACAACTTATATTATCACATGCTAAGTATGGATAACTAACAATTTCAACTACAGTGTCACTATTGTTTATATAGGTACAACTTGTAACTCATTTAAATTTGTTATATAGGTACACAACCTGTCATTGTTGAGCCATTTGATGAAAATGCGATTTATTGATCTTTACATCGTGGTAGAGCAGTAATACTTGATTAAATGAGAGTATTTTCAGATGTTCAGGATGTTAGTTTGAAAACTTTATATTTTTGCAGGAAATTAATAGATTAAATGACGAATTTACTCTCGAGAGAGTGTAATAACATGTCGCGAGTTTTGAAGAACTCCGGTTACTTTTTGACCACAAATGCTTCAAAGTGCTCAATGAAAGAATGGTAGCCTGTTTGTTGATTTTCCAACACATGGGTTGCCTAAACTGTATACTCTCTCAATTTCATACAAGTTTTACAACAATACTCTCTATTGTAGATCATAGTGGATTCTTCCATAGCTCCACCAAGCCAAATGTTGCCTACCGGAACATTAGCCGAAGGGGTTCTGCAGAAGCCTTCACTGCAAGGGAAACATGCAATCAAGCTCAAAGCTGAGAAATTAGGATAGTTGATTAGGAGAGTTATCCGTTGTCAAAGAAAAGTTTGCATTTGGCTAGATTAAGAGATTGTTCTCATTTTAGGCCTCGAACAACCACGATAAACTAATTACTTATATTTCTATGCATATTATTAAAAGGTTGCAGTTTTGACTCAGTCACTATGGTGTCCATTTCAAACGGGTCAAATGAACATTCTAGCGGGTCAAAGGGTAACGAGTACAATGGTTGAAAATCGACCTTACTGTCTGCAAATAACCTCTTGAATCGTTTTTTTTTTTTTTTTTTTTTTTTTTTTTTTTTGTGGTAAGATTTAGCTTATTGTAAATAAAATTGAATTTGTAATCATAATGACGCATTCATTTCTGGGTACCCAGTCTTTACCAACTGACACTAGAAAATGACATGTTTCAACCAACTATGTTTTGACTCATACAAATTTGTCTATCGTTTTGTAGGTTGCATCTGTTATGAAGGTACAAAGTGCTTTGAATCAGGCCAGTACGTCATGCCTTCTTCCAGAACCAAGGGTTCGTTCATGTGGAGGTGTCGATTCTAACTACAACTGATATTCTAAAGAGGTGAATAGTGAAGAGCCCATTTCAATGGATGATACAGCTAATGTTAGTCTTGAGACTGTAAGGCATTCACTTAATGAGATAAAAATTTAGTATGTTTTTAATTAAGGAATATATAGAAGGTAAGATTTAAACGTAATTTCAGGTTATTGGGGACATTCTAAGGATTCGACAAATCCTCACCAACTTGATCAGGTATGACTACCAACATTGTTAAACTACTTAATAACTTTTTATTAAAAGCTTTACACACATCTACTAATTACATTGGATACTAAATACCTTTCAAATATTTTGTGCAGTAATGCTATCAAGTTTACACACCAAGGGAAGGTTGAGATCAATATTTATGTAGTAGCAGACCCACATCCTGAAGGCCAGCAAGAACAAATGATGGAAATGATGACGCATCAGTTTCCAAAAAAAGAGTCATGTTGGAGAATGAACCTCATTGACATGAAACTGTACTGAACTAAATTTTCTACAAAAAATATATTTAGTGATACGCAAACACAAAACAACATTATGACAATTGGTAACAGGCCACGGGAAACTAATATGTGTTAGTGTTAATCTTTTATGTTCCTTCAAAAGTCGCAATACTAAATTCACAGCAGGTTTATATTGCTTTTTAGGGTGCTTGCTAGGCCATAATTTATGCTTTAATTTTGATGTTTTTTATGTAAAAACACCTATTATAGTTGAAAAAAGCCTTAGTGAACCTGATTGGATTCCTGAAGGACCGCTTCAACTGCGCAGTCATCTCAAACCAGTAGAGTTGTGGTTTGAAGGTACTAAAAAAATAATCTTCAGATCATGAAATAGTTAGTACTTTATGCTAATAGAGTATTTGGATATGCACTTTTCAAGGATGGAAACACGACTCTAATCCTAGGCGGTTATCTCAAACTGATAGAGTTTGAGTTTGAAGGTACAAAAAAGATATAGAGCATTCAGCAGTTAACTTTTAGCAAAAAATGGTCGAAAGTTAGCGTTATAACTGAACATAGCATGTTTGTGTAAACAGGTATCTGAATGATCTGTGACTCACAGACTGTGAGTGTTAAAAAACTTATGGGTACTAAATTGATGGCGTACGAAGTTTGGCACTCCATCACATATCCAGTGTTATTCAATTCATTCTGAATTTTGTTAACATCCGCTGACAATCGTTGTTAAAGACAGGCCAACTAAACAACCAAGTTTGTGCAACTCTTATTTTCAAAACAACACCGTGCATCATAAATATTACAAAATGTAAACTAAAATAAACTCGCAATTCGAAAAGCAAAACATCACAACTCTTTGTTGGTTTAACACATAATGCTTTTTTAAAATTGCTTTTCCCTGTTTGAATTGGTACTCGAATGCAATAGGAAGTATTTGAAACGGTATAGAAACATACCTTACCTTAGCCTCAACTTATGATCCAAATTTCCATTGGTGTGCAGTTGGAATGAATTAGTTTTTATCAGTATAATCAGAGAAAGTTATGTTTGCAGGTCGAGAAGATGAAGAAAATTACAAAGCAAACGTCTAAAGAGGAGCGAATGAAACTAGAATCGGAGGTGACATTCTCAAAGTTCTATGGTGGTTCGCTGAAAAGACCTTTTAGATAAGGAAAATGAAATCTTATTCTTTTGTGTAATGTGTATGTTGAGTTAGTTTTTAATCTATGTTATGTTGTGAAAACGGATTAGTTAAAGAGATGTTGTTTGATCCTGTCTGAATTTGAATTTTGCTATGGTCTTATAAGCTTTTCCATTAAATACATCTAAATTAAGTCTTAATTGTATATACATTTGATAATGATCATCAACTTTGGCTTCCATAATCCCTACGTGGCCAAGTTAAATACGAAAGGCTATGACTAAATATCCTTACAAAGGTGTTAAGATGCATCCTTTTGGAACAGACTAGCTATTAATCACCAGTGTAAGGAAGCTTTTTTTGTATCAAGCATTGAAGTTTCAAGGCGAGAAATTTAACTTTGGTGACACAATATGTTAAAGGCTAATCATTGGTGCAAATTCAATGTAACATCTGATGTAAGTACAAGTAGCATGTCAAATTATGTTAGTATGCATACAATCTGTGTAATCTTATCATATCAATAATTACCAATAAATTACATTAATTGTGTTTATAACACCTTTATTTACAGAGAGGCCCTTCATTCTATCCCGGGCGTTTTCATGCTTCAATAAGTAAGCATTCCTTTTCTGATATCAAGCATTGTAGATTTGGCAAAATGGCATAGTCTGGCAGCAAGTGAGCTATATGAAATTTATGATTGAGGTAATATGTCAAGATTTTTTATCTGTCCATTTTTGTTAAGTTGTGTATAATGGTTTATCTTTTGCTTCAATTATTCACCTTTCTCCTTATTTTTTACTCCACTTGGATGCTTTCGATATAAAACTATAAACGAGTACTATATAGTGATAAATAATTTCATGGTTAGAAGCTTTGCGACTTGCTCTTTAAAGGTGTTTCTTTGGTAAACTATATAGGATTTCTATGGAGACCTGTTTCAGAAGCTAAATAAGTATGAGGAAGTCGAAAGCTTGAATGTTTGTGACGGTCTACCTGACCGCGTGATAAATCTCTCACTTTGAATGCGGTACCTAATTTTTATAAAATAATATCTAAGTTATAGATCGTACTAATCTTATTTACTTGCATCCATTATGTATAAATAGTTTAACAATCAGGAAAAGTTTCGCGGGTCAATAAACCCCATTTTGACCCATAATAAAATAATTAAAGTAGAACGGGTGGCGGTCACTAATTTACGTATTTGTTTTTGTAAAATTCAAGAAGAATGGTCTTGGTTGACTCAAAGGCATCTAAACATTAAAGCAACAACCGCTTATTATTAAATTAGGTTCTTTATGAGATTCTATATAAAAAATCGCTCATTATTAGATTAGGTACTATTTGAAATTGGGAAATTGCACATCATTGGTGCTTATTGGATTTGATATTGTAGCTTCCACATGTCCGTCGCAATATATGTCACATTGACTAATCGTACTTTCATTTGCCAGTGATATTACGTTAGTATAATTTGTTGTAAATAGACTGAACCAATACATGACATTTGGGTGGCCCATTTTATCTTTTAGTGTCTGGTATTTGGTTTAATTTTTGTGATTTTGACGGATGACATGGATACAACAAAAACATTTTTAAAATCGACCAAAACAACACTAGAACCAAATTTGCAATACCTTCAAGGGACTACTATAGCCATTGTTAATGCATGTGGCTATCCTGTTTAGCCAGGAATCTTGCAAATCCTTGTTCTCAGTTTCACCAGGTTCGAGATCAAAAAAGGTACTAGGCACATTTTCTATTTTTTCCTGTAAAAGGTCGTCATTATATAATTAATCTTTTCTTTACCTTAAGGACTACTTAGATGTTGGAAAATGGGCGTGTAGTGTAGGTAAGTTGTTAATACGGATAAAAGGGTGTCAAAATGAACGGGGTAACCTATAATTACTTTTTTCCAATTTTGATTTATTACTCCGTAATAACAAATGTGTCTGAATGCACAGAGTAGAAACATCACAGTAACGCTTGAACCAGAAAAACAAAGGGATGCAAATGCAACAAGTACCGGGAGGAATGGTTCCCGTTCGATTGCTGGATATGCACAGCCTGGAAAGACTCATTCGAGTATTGGTTATACATTCTTCATTAACTAGAGTTTTTAACGATATTCATCAGGCTTCCTCACCCATCGGACAAGCTATCTTTTGATACTTTGTTCTTGCGTACCACTTTGAAACTTTTTTCCCTCTCATATTCGTTAACCATTTATTTCTTTTCGTTGTCAATGCATTGTTTCATACCGTTTCATTTAACTTTTAACTACTTTACTAAATCCTAAAAATAAAAACCACAAGTCATACCCGTCCATCGGACGGGTTTTGACACTAGTATATATATATATATATATATATATATATATATAATTCATTTTGTACATGAGTTTTAGTTTCATTTTCTTTTAATTATATATTTGCTTAATACATTTTAAGTCTAGTATAAAGTAACTATGTTATCTATGTTCTATATTACATATAAACATATTTGTTTAAAATTTAAATATTTAAAAATTAAGTAATGTTGTTAAATTAAAATACCCTTACTTATAAAAAAATGCAGTTTATTAAATATTTAAAATGCTTAATTATAATTTAAGCCACTAACTCTTTTCTTACTTACTTCACACCCATATCAACATAAAATAAATTACACACACAAATTGACGCTATTATAAATAATCGCCGTTATGCGCGGGCAAATCTGGGTCATTACTAACTATGAAATCAGTCAAAGTATCAGACCATCATACATCCTAGATTTTGAATCCATACGCCAAAATCCAGTTAACACAACAAACTAAAACTATCATAACTTAAACTTAATACCTCTTTGAAAGTCATGGGTTATCATGATGGTAATAAGTGTGTGCTGGTGGTTCCGACCTACCAGACCACCGGTTTGGAAAGATCTTCAAATTATACATATTCCACCATATATGCATAGATTATTCACGCGTACATTTTTTTTTAATTACGCGTAACTACATATTTGATCAACAAATTCTTTTTTACATATGTTCGAGTTTGTGTTATTTGTTTGAACGACGAGTTTGTTGTTATTTACGATGTTAAATAAGGCATATTTTTTTAGGGTGCGGTTGGATCAAATAAAATAATTGGAATGAGAAAGGCAAAGAGTGTACTAAAAAATAGAGTAAAATACACCGTTCGTCCCTAATCTTGTACACACGCATCAGCATGGGACAAACCTTGCCTTTTTCATCATGGGGAGTCCAAATCAAGGTTTTATACTCTAAATCAGTCCTTTGACCATTAATGCCCAGGACAATGTTTTGTTATTGAGGGCAAAACCGTCATTCACTGTAGCGTACTTTATACAAACCGTTGTACGGTGTTTGTAGTTGCTATATGTCTGTGTAACACGGCTTGGTCGTCAGTTATCATCCATCCCTAAACTATCCTACAAAAACAGTCTTCTACAAAACGATAATCCTTTCAACATGGTACGTTGCAGGTGTGGTAAGCAAGCTATAATTCGCACTTGGTGGACCTCTGCCACCCAGGGCGTCGATTCTTTGGTTGTCCTATTGAAGTAAGTGTCTTTTAATATGTATAGTATAATTTTTTTTCGCAAGTAGCAAACTACATTGTAACAATGGTTGTTATTTAATCACTTGCCATAATCATGAATAGGGGTCTTCTTGTCGGTGGATACGCTGGTATGATCCTGAAATATGTGCTCGTTCAAGAATGATCATACCAATCCTTTTGAGGGGGAGAAATGAGCTTGAGGCAGGATTAGAAGCTGCTCAAGGTGATGTGTGGAAGTGAAAGATTTACCTGGTGCTCAGTTGGATACTGTTCTTGATTTTTTATGCATTGGGATAACTTTTTAGCTTTTATGTAATGAGTCGAGATGGTTAATGTTCATTATCTTGAATTGTAGTAACGTTGTGTCCAAAAGGTTATGAATCTTGTTATTATGATCGGTTTACCGTATGTTTATGGCTTTATGCACATGGTTAAGATTAAAGTTGACTTTTAATTGTCAACATTGTTTTGAAGTATTCAGTTTGGTTTGTTTTTGACTTTCAATGCCTTATGGGTATGCAGATGGTTAGCAATTTATTTAGGTTTGACTTTTAATTGTCAACATTCTTATGAGGTTTTGTTTAGCTTTGGTTATTTTTTATGCAAATTATTCACACATCAAGCTTAGTCAATCTATAAAAATACACAATAATGACATGGTTCCATAGTTAATGTAAATGGATATAATTCCAAATGCATAAAATTTCATACTTTTCGAAGCATGAGAACTACAATTAGACACACACACACACACATATGTCTTTAGAGTACATAACTTGTCCATAGAAAATAAATTAGATGAAACATTGTCTAGATAATTAGCATAACAGAATTGACCTATTGTGAGGCCATCATTCTTTCCAGTGCAGCCTGCTGCCTAGTCTTTCTTCGTGTAGCAGGCTGGGTTGAAGCAGAAACTGCTTGCACATCACTTGACTACAGCTGAGAATCAGACTGGGATTGATCATGTTGCTGGGATTGCTCATGCATGTTGGGACGACAATTGCTTCATCTTGATGTTGGTGGGATTGAGTGAGGGATTCATCTTGTATCTTGGGATCTTCTGTTGCTTCATCTTGATGTTGCTAGGATTAAGACAAGGATGCATCATGTATGATGGGATATTCAGTTGATTGATCTTGATTTTCAGATTAAACACCACTTCCTTGAACTACACTAACTTGACTTTCAACAACACATGCACCTTTAGGATGTGTCTTTTTTGCTGTTACTTTGTTACCTTTAGGATGTGTCTTTTTTGCTGCAACTTTTGTAGGCACTTGTTTGACATTTACCTTATGGCCAGTTCGACTACTTTCAGCTCCAACATTCCCTAGACATGTTTTCCGATTGTGTCCAGCAATGCCACAAATACTACACTTAACACTCTTCCAAGCCCTTGGCAGCTTACCATTCTTCACAATCTCTTCACTTTCAGGAGCTATCCTAACTCTTTTTCTACCTCTTGAGCTAGGCGGAGTTGTTTCGGATTTCGGTGGAACAATTGTTGTTGGCACAGTTGATTTTTCCCAATGTTCGTTGCTAGTTATACGCTGGACATGGTGTTTGTAGGTTGCCTCCCAAGTGAGAAGATAGTAACAAGGATGAGCCCATGTTTCTACAGCTCCTACTTGTTGCCCATTTAAAGCCATATTCCAATTGGTAGCAACATCATGTTTACATGGTAAACCTGTTATCTCCCATATTCTGCAAGTACAAGACTTTTCTACAACATTAACTACACATTGGTCACCCCATGGTCCACTAACCTGAAACTTAGTTCCCCCATTCCATAAAACATTATACTTAACAGCCTCTTTCTTAATACCCTCTAGCATGTGTTGTGCAATTGGTGTTAGTGGCCCATCACTCTTCTCAATCACCATAAGAACATGCATTATCCTCTTTATACAGTATTCCCTAATGTATTCTAAGGCTGTAATAATTGGTTTGTTTAAACCCTCAATTATTTTTTCATGAAACACTTGACACATGTTATTAAGTAACACATCAGAATTAGCTCTCCCTAATGATTACAAATAAACATGCTATAATTATAACTGTTTATACTGCATTAAAAATTAACTGAAACAAATAGATGACTTACATGAAAAATGTGACCTTGACCAATGGATCGGTGCTATCTTACTTAACCAATCATGGGCTGGTTGATTAAATTTCTTGAAATCAGCCATAGCTTTCTGAAACTGTACAACCTTGAGGATGTTGCACATTTCCACATATGCTCTTTGTAGGCCCTACCTTTCTATTGAAGTTTCATTTTCTCATGAATGCTTCTAATACAAAATTTGTGTTCTACATCTGGAAAAACATCTCTTAAAGCTCCACTTATATCATGCACAAAATCAAATATGTTTAATGTCTGTTTCAAAACAGAGAGATTTAAATTCATGAACAAATTAAGGGAGTACCTTTTGCATGTCAGTAATAAAAGTGATGCTTGAGATTGGATCAAGTGCTATATCATCGGATAAACAATAAAGAAACCAAGTCTATGATCCTATGTTTTTTGATTTAGCAAAAGCATAAGCTAAAGGGTATATACCATTGTTGCTATCAATTCCCACAACTGTCAGCAGTTGACCATTCAAAGGACCATGAATTGGAAAAGCATCCAGCCCCAACAACGATCTCCCACACGCTTTAAATCCTTCTTTCAGTGTACCTAATCAAACATACACTCTCTTGAATTCAATCGTTGGAAGAGCCTCATCTGCAGGTCGTTCCACATTCATCAGTACTGTTGTATTAGGGTTTCTCTTCTGCAACTCTTGAACATAATCTCTCAACATGGTAAATTGTAGCTTGAATTAACCCCTGATGCTTGTTAATGCTAAGTTTTTGGCCTGATAATGCTACACGCGTCGTTCGGAGTCAAAGGAACTTCCTTTTCGTCGAGCAAGTTTTTCAACACCCTAGGCAACGAACCTAATCGTTGTAGTGTAGTATTAGAGTAAGCCACGGGAATTGATATCGTTCTCTAGGGGAATAGGAATGCTAGTGAGAAGTTACTACGCTAAGGTTGGGGTTGAGGAAGATTATTTTTTATCTTTTTATGTTTTTAGGAATTAGAAAGGTACGAATTTTGGGGTATTGGATTTGGGGGTTGGTATTTCTACCGATTACTATATTTGTCTAATTATCTAATCTAAGGTGTATGTAGTCTATGTCTAATTATTGTGTGCTCGTATGATGATTTAAAGATGTGTTTACTTAGGTTTTATTACTCCTTAATTATCTCCTATTGATGGTTGAATTGTCACGTCCTTATTCTTAATCGCGTTGTGTGTCTAAGGTCGTAGGGTATGCGTTTATCCCTAACTCTTTGAAACTACCAAAGGTTATCGCCTACAAAATCTATAGGATTTATAAACTTAACACTAAGGTACTCTTCGGATGGTTTAGCCTACAATGACTCTAGGTACTATAAGCTAAGGTTCAACAAAGATTAATCAAGCATTAACTACACAACGGATGACCTATCGCAATACTAGATCATTAACAATTAAGATAAGAGACAACCAATCAATATTCAATAATTAAGTTTCATATCTCCTAAACAAACACACAAGTAAATTAGCCAGACATGGGAAACATGCAAACATACACACAATTAATTGAAGACATAATTGAATTAATGAAGTAAAACACTTATCTTGGTGTAAGATAAGGTATGGAACCCTAAAATACTGTACAAGACAGTCTTGGTTTGGTTTAGGTTTTTACTCCAAAAGACTACACACTGAAAACTAAAAAATTCGGATTCTATATATAAGATTACACATGCGACAGCGTCACCTTATGATTTGTGACGCCGTTGGGTCGCCGTCATTAGGGTTTCGTCTTAGCCACATTAGACTTGCGACGACATCACCTTATGCTTGTGACGCCGTCCCCTTCAGCTTCTGACGTCGTCTGGATCAAATCTAGGCCGTCTGAGTTGCGACGCCCTACTCTTTTAACACCTGAAGCCGTCACTTGTAAATGAGCAATTTGGCTACTGAGCCGTCACAAAAGTTGTCCGACGGCGTCACTGTTTTGTGCCTGACGCCGTCACCTTCAGTTCCAGCAGCCTGAGTGTCTTGATTCTTGACTTTGGCCATTTTCTTCGTATATTCGCGCCTTTTCGTCCGAATAAGTGTCATTCCAGCATTTTGCCTTCAAGATACCTAAAAAGTGAAAAGGAATGATATTAAGTAATAACGGATACACAAGTGATCAAATAAGGGCTTAAACGACCCCTCAAAAAGGTACATTTTAAAACCATATCAAATATCCCTACACTTGGTATTTGCTTGTCCTCAAGCAAATGTGCTTTTAGCCAATTAATTTATAAGTTAGGGGTCATGAAGCATTTGTTTAGAACAATCCACAACACATATAAGCCCCGCAAAAGTCATAACAAGCACGGAAATTACATACTAACACCTCACATGGGGTGTTTGGATACTCACATCTCTCGGGTGTATATGAAATATAACAAGTTGGAAATGGAAGATAAACACTCATTAACCGGTCCTAGTACATAGATTACCATAGACTTGAGACTAGATCAAACCTCCATCGCTTTGGCGTAAGCACCTAGGAAAGACTATCAAAGAGGTCTTTTAAAGGGTTGTAATGTTAGGCTTACGGTAGGGAAACAAAGGATTTGGTGGGATAGGCGATTTAGTGGTGGCAAGTCAAAAATCTTTATGTTACAAGCATGCGAAGAATGGCGTTGCTAAGCCAAGACTCGACACTCTAGATAACTGAAACAAACAAACATAAATTTAAAAATAGATGTAGGATGGTAGCCCGTATGTTTTTTTTTTCAACACTCTATTTTTTTTTCTTTTACTCTTTTTTCTATTTTTTTCGATTTTTTTTCCATTCACTTTTACTCTACCATACTCTACGATAACATCAAAATGATAGGGATTTATAGGCACATCCCTACACTTGAGTTTTTATTACTCTAACACTAATATGACCCGAATTGAAAAGGTTAAAACACTTGGAGTACATTATTATGCAAATAAAGGGAATTTGAATTTAACGTTCTCTTCCCGTCATTTCACAAACTTTAACTTTTCCCATGAGTCCCAATCGTCCCAAAACTGTGTACAAAGGATATGACTCGACTTAGCAACTTATGCAAGCAACTAGATAATTGAACTAAGGGTTTAGTATGATAACAATAATGCACTTAAAAGTAAGTGCATACAAGGTAGGCTAAGGCGATTTGGGTTCACATTTGGGGGTGGGGTGTAAACAATGCTTTTCATTGATATTCCGGAAAATCGAAACATCACGAGAACCGCGAAAAGGATAGGCTCTGAGGGGTTAACTAGGGGTATCGTGTACTAAAAGTGAGTACAACGCAAAGGTATGGGGGAATTACTCAACCGATGTGGAAGAAGTAATTATATTACGGGTATCAAACAATGGTTATCCTAATGCCTCTTATCATTTAGTTATTCCTAACTACACAAGTGTAGTCTTACTAGCGATCTTGGGATGCATCACAAAACAAGTTCTAGAATCTATTATACTACCGGTTCACACACTAAGCATTAAAGATGAATGCTTTAATTCCTACTAATCTAAGGGCGATCCTCACATTTTTGGTGGAATTCAAGTGGTAAAGGGTTTTTGTGCTAGTCATATAACTTCCTATCCATGAGACGCTTTATTAAGACTAATGGCCCACTCCTATATGTCATGAAAAATTGAAAATTTGGTGCCAAAATTACCCTAACCGACATTTTCTCATGGTTTATTACACAGATGCAATTGAACAAAGCAAATAGTCAAGGATAAGCATAGTTTCAAAGTTCCCGTTTTATTTTCCCTCCCTACACTTAAACTGAACATTGTCCCCAATGTTCCCTGAAAGTATCAAAGTTATGATAATGGAAGGTAATAAAAACGAAAGAAACTAATACTCTCTTGATTAGCTCGGTAGGATCCGTGTAAAGTGGTGGTTACATCTTTCTTCAAGAAGAATGTTTGCGTTAAAAGCTCATTCTCATCTTATGTATCTTCTTCTTGGTAAATTAAACCTGCACACTTGAAGAAAACAAACGAAACCTTTGCGTAAAATCGGCGGTAATAATATATATAGGACTCTACTAAACTAGGATAAAATGCTTGTGGAATGGATGTTTACAGAATTTCTGGAAAATTCAAAAAATTTGTAAGTAGCTCAGAAAACGAGAAAAAGTAATCAGTTGTTTTTGCTTCTTCCTGACGCCGTCAGGTTGCGATCCTGACGCTGTCAGGTTATCCTGACAAAAACAGGTCTGCGATTTTCTGGAAAATTTACATCTTTAGAATCTGGAAAAATTTTCGGCAAAACATCCATTATGACTCGATACAAGCATTTGACTCGAACAAACACACATGTATATCTTTTAATTAATTGTAATTCTCATGTTTACGTTTCTTTTGAAAACGTGTATAATCCTCCCTACACTTATCCCTTATGTAAAATACCTTTATATGTAATTAAGACGAGGTTAAAGACAAAACAAAGCATTTTTACAAATTTAAACATGAGAATAAACTATCAATAAAAGATACATGACACAAACTAGCAAGATAATCCATCCACATAAGTTATAGATAAACCATGCCAAACCCAAATACACATATGCCACAAATTGTTTAAAGTTCACCACACAGTCAAGATAACCTAAATTATTACATGCCCGAATTAAATTGTCTCAACAACCAAGCATACAAATCCATAAACCATCCAAAAACGAATACATAAGTCACTGGGGAGGGGGTCCATAACGGTAGTCATAACCAGGGGGAGATGGCCTAAATACCCGTAAGGCGGGTAATCCTCCTCCCGCCCTGGGAATGGATCGATCTGATCACGCATGGACAGATGCTGCATCTGTCTGACGGTATGATCGTAGGTCCAGCCAGCCCTCTGATCCTGCTGTGCCATCCAGGTGTCCATGCGGCCCATCCACGCTCCCTGGTAAGCCTGCCAATCTTCACACCAATCTCCATTGGACATGTGTAGGTAGGCGTCGGTGGAGCTTCCTGATCCATCCCCCTGCTGGTGTGCTGGCATCTGCGGCTCATCATTATCATCACCACCAACCTGAGCATTGGGTTGAGCACGGAACCATCCATACCTTCTACCATAATCCATGATGACATCCATAGCTCTTAGGGACTTAGCTTTGACGACCCTTGGTGCTGCCACCACATTAAGGTATGCGGGTACCTCTCCAGCTAAAATGCCAAAGGACTAGGCTAACCTGGTGATAAACATGCCTCCATACACCTTATCCTCAAACCTCATCCCACTAGCAGTCCTCAAGTAATCGGCTAACCAGAATGGGATGTTACAGTGCACACCCTCGGCCAACAGGCAGTAGAGATAGAATAGATCTGGTAAAGTGACACGGTGACTCATGCTCTGGCGCCCTGTGATGGAGAAAGTGAGGCAACGATGCACGAGCCTAATAAGTGGATCCCGGATCTGAGATGCGAGAGTACTCCCAGTAATGTACTCCCCGTTAGCTATTGTGTTGCAGAACTGAATACCCAACATATCGTCCCTATGGGTAATCTCAGCTGCCAACCTGGCCCTAAAAACATCGCTCTCAGCATTCCCCATAGCATATAATCCCAATCTCCATCCAAACTCAAGTAACGACATAGCCCTCCATTCTCCACCTAACCTAAATCGGACCCCTTGAAACTCAATGTTATCTCGACATGAATGATATCCATCAGATAAGATGCGTGAAATTCACGCACCAACTCACCATACACGGGCTCACGCATCCTAAACAGCCTTTCCCACTAGGGATCAGTGAACTTGTCCCTCCTAAAACTGTTTGAGAACCTCTAGCCAGATCATGCTCCTCAAGAAACCCCAGTCCACAACAGCCCCTGAATCAATAGTCTGATGAAGCAAATAATTGTAACGGGTTTGGCACCCTTCCTCAATGAATACTCCCCACCCAGCAATTGTGTCAGCAATGTTTTCCTGGGCACTAAAAGACTGTCCCCTAGTTCTCTTCGTTCTTCTGTTCATCTGTAACAGAAAATCAAATAGATGGGGAACAAATGAGTAACATTCGTGACGCTAAGGACGACGTCACAAGGTTCTGACGACGTCACAACTTAAACCTGACGCCGTCGCCCCGACCAAATTTCAAATGCGACAGTTGCGATAGAAAAATCCAGGTTTTTAACCATAACCCTTGACCCAAACACCCTTGTTGCAGCAACAATGGGATATTGGCTAGGTGGTTTTAGTTCCTAAGCTGTCAAGACTTCTCGCAAAGTTAACCCCATATGATAATACTACCATTCGCCTAATCTTAAGCCTAATTAACAAGATTCATGGGCGACATTTAGCATAAATTAAACCAATTTGGGGGTTTTCGGATGAAAAAGGGAAAATCAAAATTGAGCATGAAATCGAGAAATTGACTAGACAAAGATCAATGTATACTACTTACCTTGTGGAGATTGACGTGGCAAAATGATGAATTTGAGGGTGGGAAAACGTGGTGGTGTGGTGTGGGGCGGATAAAAAATGTGTAGGGTAAAGAATGAAAGGGATGGGTGATGTATTTATCTGCCTAATCTGGCTTAGTGACGGCGTCACTCTTATATGTGACGGCGTCACGACCAAATTTTTGCAAAAGAAAATGGCTTTGTTAATCCGCCCGGATCAAAGATCTAATTACTATTTTTGACCAAGATTTTGGTTTTGATTTTAAGATCAATTTTGTCAATCCACCAATAATCTCCACGACGGTAAGTAATGCATATGTCAAATTGTCTTTCAATTGTGATCCCAGAAACTCCGAAGTATTGGGGGTGAGGGTTCTTTGACCCTGGTTTAAAACAGAAAGAACTTTTCCTAACATTGGGAAAGTTGGGAAGTGACACGTGCACCGTTCCAATGAATATGTTCCTAGGGAACAAGCGGGGAGTGTTGAGACAGGAGTTTAAACAAGAATGTGATTCCTTGAGGGGGTTTGCCCTGCTTATTGAAATTGGAGAAGGTTTGGGAGTCATCCCAACGTGCTCCGGTATCGCATATACCTTCTCTACCTTTTTAGGTATATAGTTCCTTGCAATTTCTTCACGGATTCTCAGTATGAAGTTGTCAGCAAGTCCGATGAAAGTGTCGTGAGTTTTTCGCATTTGAGCTTCGAGGCGTTTTATATCCTTTTCTTGCTTGTGGACAAATGTCAACATTATGTCCTCGAATTCATCTTGCCGGGATTTTCTTGGGAGTAAAAATTCCTTGACCGCGTTCACATGCTTATCAGCATGAGTGGTTACATCCATTAACGCATTTACTTGTGCCTCCATACTCATAATTGCTTGTGCTTGGGAAGTTGGCCCATTTTCCTGGACTGCCGGAATTTCCCAACCTTCTTCTTCATATTGAGCTAGGTCTTCGATGACCTCCCAACATGCCTCAGCATTGAGGTTACTTAGCCTTCCACCGGCGGCATAATCAATTATTCGTTGGAGGGAAGGATTAACGTAATCATAGAAGAGTTGGACTTGAAGCCAAAGATCAATGCCATGATGAGGGACTTTATGGAGTAAGTCCTTGAATCGAGTCCATGCTTCGTAGAGAGATTCACCTTGACGTTGTTGGAACATCAAGATATCATCCCTAAGCTTAGTGGTTCTTCCCGGTGGGAAAAATTAAGCAAGGAAGCGAGAGGTGAGATCATCCCAACTTGAGATGGAGCCGGCGGGAAGTCGCTCAAGCCAATTACTAGCTTGGTCCCGTAGAGAGAATTGGAAGAGACGCAGACGCGTGGTCTCCAGAGTAGTAGCATCGAGGTCGACGGAATCGACAATTTTAAGGAAATCCTTAAGATGCTGATTAGGATCTTCTGAACAAAGTCCATGGAATGCACATCCGTTTTGCACCAACCGGATGGTGTTGGATCGCATGGCCGTAGTTTGGGATTGGTCGGAAAGCTCAATGGTGTTACTATAGCCTAGGTGGCTTGGTCTCAAGTATTCACCAAGAGTACGGCCTCTTGGCGGGTCATTTGGTGGTAGGTTGATGAATGGTGGTTGGTTATCACCTTCCATGATGAAAAGTGATGGGGTTACTAACAAAGGTCACGAAGAAGGGGGATAGACTACGAGGAATCTAAAAATTGGAAAAACGTTTACTTGATAGGAATCAAGCAAAGAAACCTAAACGAGGTGGACTCCTAACTAGCTATTCTATTCCCCGGCAGCGGAAACAAAAACTTGATAACGCTACACGCATCGTTCGAGGTCGAAAGAACTTCCTTTTCGTCGAGCAAGTTTTTCAACACCCTAGGCAGTGAACCTAATCGTTGTAGTGTAGTATTAGGGTAAGCCACGGGAATTGATATCGTTCTCTAGGGGAGTAGGAATGCTAGTGAGAAGTTACTACGCTAAGGTTGGGGTTGAGGAAGATTATTTTTTTATCTTTTTAATTTTTTAGGAAATGGAAAGGTACGAATTTCGGGGTATTGGATTTGGTGGTTGGTATTTCTACCGATTACTCTATTTGTCTAATTATCTAATCTAAGGTGTATGTAGTCTATGTCTAATTATTGTGTGCTCGTATGATGATTTAAAGATGTGTTTACTTAGGTTTTATTACTCCTTAATTATCTCCTATTGATGGTTGAATTGTCACGTCCTTATTCTTAATCTCGTTGTGTGTCTAAGGTCGTAGGGTATGCGTTTATCCCTAACTCTTTGAAACTACCAAAGGTTATCGCCTACAAAATCTCTAGGATTTATAAACTTAACACTAAGGTACTCTTCGGATGGTTTAGCCTACAATGACTCTAGGTACTATAAGCTAAGGTTCAACAAAGATTAATCAAGCATTAACTACACAACGGATGACCTATCGCAATACTAGATCATTAACAATTAAGATAAGAGACAACCAATCAATATTCAATAATTAAGTTTCATATCTCCTAAGCAAACACACAAGTAAATTAGCCGGACATGGGAAACATGCAAGTATACACACAATTAATTGAAGACATAATTGAATTAATGAAGTAAAACACTTATCTTGGTGTAAGACAGGGTATGGAACCCTAAAATAATGTACAAGACAGCCTTGGTTCGGTTTAGATTTTTACTCCAAAAGACTACACACTGAAAACTAAAAAATTCGGATTCTATATATAAGATTACACATGCGACGGCGTCACCTTATGATGTGTGACGCCGTCGGGTCCCCTTCATTAGGGTTTCGTCTTGGCCACGTTAGTCTTGCGACGACGTCACCTTATGCTTGTGACGCCGTCCCCTTCAGCTTCTGACGTCGTCTGGATCAAATCTAGGCCGTCTGAGTTGCGACACCCTACTCTTTTAAAACCTGAAGCCGTCACTTGTAAATGAGCAATTTGGCTACTGAGCCGTCACAAAAGTTGTCCGACGGCGTCACTGTTTTGTACCTGACGCCGTCACCTTCAGTTCCAGCAGCCTGAGTGTCTCGATTCTTGACTTTGGCCATTTTCTTCGTATATTCGCGCCTTTTCGTACGAATAAGTTTCATTCCAGCATTTTGCCTTCAAGATACCTAAAAAGTGAAAAGGAACGATATTAAGTAATAACGGATACAAAAGTGATCAAATAAGGGCTTAAACGACCCCTCAAAAAGGTACATTTTAAAACCTTATCAAATATCCTTACACTTGGTATTCGCTTGTCCTCAAGAAAATGTGCTTTTAGCCAATTAATTTATAAGTTATGGGTCATGAAGCATTGGTTTAGAACAATCCACAACACATATAAGCCCCACAAAAGTCATAACAAGCACGGAAATTACGTACTAGCACCTCACATGGGGTGTTTGGATACTCACATCTCTCGGGTGTATATGAAATATAACAAGTTGGAAATGGAAGATAAACACTCATTAACTGGTCCTAGTACATAGATTACCATAGGCTTGAGACTAGATCAAACCTCCATCGCTTTGGCGTAAGCACCTAGGAAAGACTATCAAAGAGGTCTTTTAAAGGGTTGTAATGTTAGGCTTACGGTAGGGAAACAAAGGATTTGGTGGGATAGGCGATTTAGTGGTGGCAAGTCAAAAATCTTTATGTTACAAGCATGCGAAGAATGGCGTTGCTAAGCCAAGACTCGACACTCTAGATAACTGAAACAAACAAACATAAATTTAAATATAGATGTAGGATGGTAGCCCGTTTTTTTTTTTTTTTTTTTTTTTCAACACTCTATTTTTTTCATTTTCTCTTTTTTCAATTTTTTTCGATTTTTTTCCCATTCACTTTTACTCTACCATCCTCTACGATAACATCAAAATGATAGGGATTTATAGGCACATCCCTACACTTGAGTTTTTATTACTCTAACACTAATATGACCCGAATTGAAAAGATCAAAACACTTGGAGTACATTATTATGCAAATAAAGGGAATTTGAATTTAACGTTCTCTTCCCGTCATTTCACAAACTTTAACTTTTCCCATGAGTCCCAATCGTCCCAAAACTGTGTACAAAGGATATGACTCGACTTAGCAACTTATGCAAGCAACTAGATAATTGAACTAAGGGTTTAGTGTAATAACAATAATGCACTTAAAAGTAAGTGCATACAAGGTAGGCTAAGGCGATTTGGGTGTACATTTGTGGGTGGGGTGTAAACAATGCTCTTCATTGATATTCCGAAAAACCGAAACATCATGAGAACCGCGAAAAGGATAGGCTCTGAGGGGTTAACTAGGGGTATCGTGTACTAAAAGTGAGTACAACGCAAAGGTGTGGGGGAATTACTCAACCGATGTGGAAGAAGTAATTATATTATGGGTATCAAACAATGGTAATCCTAATGCCTCTTATCATTTAGTTATTCCTAACTACACAAGTGTAGTCTTACTAGCGATCTCGGGATGCATCACAAAAGAAGTTCTAGAATCTATTATACTACCGGTTCACACACTAAGCATTAAAGATGAATGCTTTAATTCCTACTAATCTAAGGGCGATCCTCACATTTTGGGTGGAATTTAAGTGGTAAAGGGTTTTTGTGCTAGTCATATAACTTCCTATCCATGAGACGCTTTATTAAGACTAATGGCCCACTCCTATATGTCATGAAAAATTGAAAATTTGGTGCCAAAATTACCCTAACCGACATTTTCTCATGGTTTATTACACAGATGCAATTGGACAAAGCAAATAGTCAAGGATAAGCATAGTTTCAAAGTTCCCGTTTTATTTTCCCTCCCTACACTTAAACTGAACATTGTCCCCAATGTTCCCTGAAAGTATGAAAGTTATGATAATGGAAGGTAATAAAAACGAAAAAACCTAATACTCTCCTGATTAGCTCGGTAGGATCTGTGTAAAGTGGTGGTTACATCTTTCTTCAAGAAGAATGTTTGCGTTAAAAGCTCCTTCTCATCTTATGTATCTTCTTCTTGGTAAATTAAACCTGCACACTTGAAGAAAACAAACGAAACCTTTGCGTAAAATCGGCGGTAATAATATATATAGGACTCTACTAAACTAGGATATAATGCTTGTGGAATGGATGTTTACAGAATTTCTGGAAAATTAAGACCTGGAAAATTCCAAAAATTTATAAGTAGCTCAGAAAACGAGAAAAAGTAATCAGTTGTTTTTGCTTCTTCCTGACGCCGTCAGGTTGCGATCCTGACGCCGTCAGGTTATCCTGACAAAAATTGGTCTACGATTTTCTAGAAAAAATTCTGGAAAATTTACATCTTTAGAATCTGGAAAAATTTCCTGCAAAACATCCATTATGACTCGATACAAGCATTTGACTCGAACAAACACACATGTATATCTTTTAATTAATTGTAATTCTCATGTTTACGTTTCTTTTGAAAACGTGTGTAATCCTCCCTACACTTATCCCTTATGTAAAATACATTTATATGTAATTAAGATGAGGTTAAAGACAAAACAAAGCATTTTTACAAATTTAAACATGAGAATAAACTATCAATAAAAGATACATGACACAAACTAGCAAGATAATCCATCCACATAAGTTATAGATAAACCATGCCAAACCCAAATACACATATGCCACAAATTGTTTAAAGTTCACCACACAGTCAAGATAACCTAAATTATTACATGCCCGAATTAAATTGTCTCAACAACCAAGCATACAAATCCATAGACCATCCATAAAAAAATACATAAGTCACTGGGGTGGGGGTCCATAACGGTAGTCATGACCAGGGGGAGATGGCCTAAATACCCGTAAGGCGGGTAATCCTCCTCCCGCCCTGGGAATGGATCGATCTGCAGGTGTGGGTCGAGCTGATCACGCATGGACAGATGATGCATCTGCCTGACGGTATGATCGTAGGTCCAGCCAGCCCTCTGATCCTGCTGTGCCATCCAGGTGTCCATGCGGCCCATCCATGCTCCCTGGTAAGCCTGCCAATCTCCACTGGACATGTGTCGGTAGGCGTCGGTGGAGCTTCCTAATCCATCCCCCTGCTGGTGTGCTGGCATCTGCGGCTCGTCATCATCATCACCACCAACCTGAGCATTGGGTTGAGCACGGAACCATGCATACCCTCTACCATAATCCATGATGACATCCATAGCTCTTAGGGACTTAGCTTTGACGACCCTTGGTGTTGCCACCACATTAAGGTATGCGGGTACCTCTCCAGCTAAAATGCCAAAGGACTGGGCTAACCTGGTGATAAACATGCCTCCATACACCTTATCCTCAAACCTCATCCCACTAGCAGTCCTCAAGTAATCGGCTAACCAGAATGGGATGTTACAGTGCACACCCTCGGCCAACAGGCAGTAGAGATAGAATAGATCTGGTAAAGTGACACGGTGACTCGTGCTCTAGCGCCCTGTGATGGAGAAAGTGAGGCAACGATGCACGAGCCTAATCCGTGGATCCCGGATATGAGATGCGAGAGTACTCCCAGTAATGTACTTCCCGTTAGCTATTGTGTTCCAGAACTGAATACCCAACATATCGTCCCTATGGGTAATCCCAGCTGCCAACCTGGCCCTAAAAACATCGCTCTCAGCATTCCCAGCAACATATAATCCCAATCTCCATCCAAACTCAAGTACCGACATAGCCCTCCATTCTCCACCTAACCTACCCCCTGAAACTCAATGTTATCTCGACATGAATTGATATCCATAAGATAAGATGCGTGAAATTCACGCACCAACTCACCATACACGGGCTCACGCATCCTAAACAGCCTTTCCCACTGGGGATCAATGAACTTGTCCCTCTTAAAACTGTTTGAGAACTCTCTAGCCAGATCATGCTCCTCAAGAAACCCCAGTCCACAACAGCCCCTGAATCAATAGTCTGATGAAGCAAATTAGTGTAACGGGTTTGGCACCCTTCCTCAATGAATACTCCCCACCCAGCAATTGTGTCAGCAATGTTTTCCTGGGCACTAAAAGACTGCCCCCTAGTTCTCTTCATTCTTCTGCTCATCTGTAACAGAAAATCAAATAGATGGGGAACAAATGAGTAACATTCGTGACGCTAAGGACGGAGTCACAACTTAAACCTGACGCCGTCGCCCCAACCAAATTTCAAATCTGACAGTTGCGAGGGAAAAATCCAGGTTTTTAACCATAACCCTTGACCCAAACACCCTTGTTGCAGCAACAATGGGATATTGGCTAGGTGGTTTTAGTTCCTAAGCCGTCAAGACTTCTCGCAAAGTTAACCCCATATGATAATACTACCATTCGCCTAATCTTAAGCCTAATTAACAAGATTCATGGGCGACATTTAGCATAAATTAAACCAATTTGGGGGTTTTCGGATGAAAAAGGGAAAATCAAAATTGAGCATGAAATCGAGAAATTGACTAGAAAAAGAACAATGTATACTACTTACCTTGTGGAGATTGACGTGGCAAAATGATGAATTTGAGGGTGGGAAAACGTGGTGGTGTGGTGTGGGGCGGATAAAAAATGTGTAGGGTAAAGAATGAAAGGGATGGGTGATGTATTTTTCTGCCTAATCTGGCTTAGTGACGGCGTCACTCTTATATGTGACGGCGTCACGACCAAATTTTTGCAAAAGAAAATGGTTTTGTTAATCCGCCCGGATCTAAGATCTGATTACTATTTTTTACAAAGATTTTGGTTTTGATTTTAAGATCAATTTTGTCAATCCACCAATAATCTCCACGACGGTAAGTAATGCATTTGTCAAATTGTCTTTTAATTGTGATCCCAGAAACTCCGAAGTATTGGGGGTGAGGGTTCTTTGACCCTGGTTTAAAACCGAAAGAACTTTTCCTAACATTGGGAAAGTTGGGAAGTGACACGTGCACCATTCCAATGAATATGTTCCTAGGGAACAAGCGGGGAGTGTTGAGACAGGATTTTAAACAAGAATGTGATTCCTTGAGGGGGTTTGCCCTGCTTAATGAAATTGGAGAAGGTTTGGGAGTCATCCCAACGTGCTCCGGTATTGCATATACCTTCTCTACCTTTTTAGGTATATTGTTCCTTGCGATTTCTTCACGGATTCTCAGTATGAAGTTGTCAGCTAGTCCGATGAAAGTGTCGTGAGTTTTTCGCATTTGAGCTTCGAGGCGTTTTATATCCTTTTCTTGCTTGTGGACAAATGTCAACATTATGTCCTCGAATTCATCTTGCCGGGATTTTCTTGGGAGCAAAAATTCCTTGACCGCGTTTACATGCTTTTCAGTATGGGTGGTTACATCCATTAACGCATTTACTTGTGCCTCCATACTCATAATTGCTTGTGCTTGGGAAGTTGGCCCATTTTCCTGGACTACCAGAATTTCTCAACCTTCTTCTTCATATTGAGATAGGTCTTTGATGACCTCCCAACATGCCTCAGCATTGAGGTTACTTAGCCTTCCACCGGCGGCATAATAAATTGTTCGTTGGAGGGAAGGATTGACGTAATCATAGAATAGTTGGACTTGAAGCCAAAGATCAATGCCGTGATGAGGGACTTTATGGAGTAAGTCCTTGAATCGAGTCCATGCTTCGTAGAGAGATTCACCTTGACGTTGTTGGAACATCAAGATATCATCCCTAAGCTTAGTGGTTCTCCCCGGTGGGAAAAATTGAGCAAGGAAGCGAGAGGTGAGATCATCCTAACTTGAGATGGAGCCGGCGGGAAGTCGCTCAAGCCAATTACTAGCTTGGTCCCGTAGAGAGAATTGGAAGAGACGCAGATGCGTGGTCTCCCGAGTAGTAGCATCGAGGTCGACGGAATAGACAATTTTAAGGAAATCCTTAAGATGCTGATTAGGATCTTCTGAACAAAGTCCATGGAATGCACATCCGTTTTGCACCAACCGGATGGTGTCGGATCGCAAGGCCGTAGTTTGGGATTGGTAGGGAAGCTCAATGGTGTTCCTATAGCCTAGGTGGCTTGGTCTCATGTATTCACCAAGAGTACGGCCTCTTGGCGGGTCATTTGGTAGTAGGTTGATGAATGGTGGTTGGTTATCACCTTCCATGATGAAAAGTGATGGGGTTACTAACAAAGGTCACGAAGAAGGGGGATAGACTACGAGGAAGCTAAAAATTGGAAAAAGGTTTACTTGATAGGAATCAAGCAAAGAAACCTAAATGAGGGGGACTCCCAACTAGCTATTCTATTCCCCGGCAGCGGCGCCAAAAACTTGATAACGCTACACGCGTCGTTCGGGGTCAAAAGAACTTCCTTTTCGTCGAGCAAGTTTTTCAACACCCTAGGCAGTGAACCTAATCGTTGTAGTGTAGTATTAGGGTAAGCCACGGGAATTGATATCGTTCTCTAGGGGAGTAGGAATGCTAGTGAGAAGTTACTACGCTAAGGTTGGGGTTGAGGAAGATTATTTTTTTACCTTTTTATGTTTTTAGGAAATGGAAAGGTACGAATTTCGGGGTATTGGATTTGGTGGTTGGTATTTCTACCGATTACTCTATTTGTCTAATTATCTAATCTAAGGTGTATGTAGTCTATGTCTAATTATTGTGTGCTCGTATGATGATTTAAAGATGTGTTTACTTAGGTTTTATTACTCCTTAATTATATCCTATTGATGGTTGAATTGTCACGTCCTTATTCTTAATCGCGTTGTGTGTCTAAGGTCGTAGGGTATGCGTTTATCCCTAACTCTTTGAAACTACCAAAGGTTATCGCCTACAAAATCTCTAGGATTTATAAACTTAACACTAAGGTACTCTTCGGATGGTTTAGCCTACAATGACTCTAGGTACTATAAGCTAAGGTTCAACAAAGATTAATCAAGCATTAACTACACAACGAATGACCTATCGTAATACTAGATCATTAACAATTAAGATAAGAGACAACCAATCAATATTCAATAATTAAGTTTCATATCTCCTAAGCAAACACGCAAGCAAATTAACCGGACATGGGAAACATGCAAGCATACACACAATTAATTGAAGAAATAATTGAATTAATGAAGTAAAACACTTATCTTGATGTAAGATAGGGTATGGAAGCCTAAAATATTGTACAAGACAGCCTTGGTTCGGTTTAGGTTTTTACTCCAAAAGACTACACACTGAAAACTAAAAAATTCGGATTCTATATATAAGATTACACATGCGACGGCGTCACCTTATGATTTGTGACACCGTCGGGTCTCCGTCATTAGGCTTTCGTCTTGGCCACGTTAGTCTTGCGACGGCGTCACCTTATGCTTGTGACGCTGTCCCCTTCAGCTTCTGACGTCGTCTGGATCAAATCTAGGCCGTCTGAGTTGCGACGCCCTACTCTTTTAAAACCTGAAGCCGTCACTTGTAAATGAGCAATTTGGCTACTGAGCCGTCACAAAAGTTGTCCGACGGCGTCACTGTTTTGTGCCTGACGCTGTCACCTTCAGTTCCAGCAGCCTGAGTGTCTCGATTCTTGACTTTGGCCATTTTCTTCGTATATTCGCGCCTTTTCGTCCGAATAAGTGTCATTCTAGCATTTTGCCTTCAAGATACCTAAAAAGTGAAAAGGAACGATATTAAGTAATAACGGATACAAAAGTGATCAAATAAGGGCTTAAACGACCCCTCAAAAAGGTACATTTTAAAACCTTATCATGGCCCTTAAAACCTTCTGCAGGGACACTTCAAGCTCGTATTGGTTGGTAAGTTGATTATAAACAGACTTGACAGGAACCCGTGGATTGGTTTCAATTTGTGCTGTAATTTACTTTGAGATATAGTTAAGGTCAAAAGCTCTGACTGCCCTTTATTGCAAAAAAGTGTGTTGCTCATTATATGTTCTGACTGACCATGTACCTGTCTCACCATTCCTGCAGACAAATAATAGCCATGGGCAGAGTATTTCGGAAGGGTCCTTTTTGCCAGAAAGCAATGCATTTATACCCCTTCTGGTTAATAGACTTCTAGATGGGCCTATATCCAGTCCAGGACCTTCACTTGGGCCTAAAAGTGGAACACAACCCTTACATCTGACCCTTATTCTTGTTTTGTCATTCTTCATAAAAATCAACTCCCTCCTAGTTTCTATTGAATGCTCTCTTACCTTATTTTTGACATCCATTGCAGTAGGAAAGTCCTGACCACAATAGAAGAATGTGGTATAGACTCTATTTGCAAAGTATGCATGTGGGTAAAAAACATACTCATTGTAAAAGACATCATCAACCATCACAGGTAAATCATTTTCCAAATGCATTTCATCACTTATATTAGTGGTTGTTCCTGCTTTACCTAACTCATTACTCTGATTTACTTAGACCAAAGCAAGTTGTGCCTCATTCTCCTGACAAGTATTCTCTTCATTTGCTTGAATTAAATCATCAACTGCATTGCCTAAGTCACTAGTCTCACTCACTTGGAACAAAGTAACATCAACAACAGGATCCTCTTCCATGTTATTGGCATAAACAGATGCGCTTCATACTTCCCCTAAATGCTTATCCTGAGTCAATTGAAATAGATTTACATCAACAGGCTCCTCAAACCTGTTATTGACATCAACTAGTGCTCTTCCTACTTTCTCTAACCGCTTCCCCTGAGTCACTCGGAACAGATTAACCTCAAAATTAGCAAGCTCCTTAATGGCATTGTCCTCGTCAATAAGTACTAAAGCACGCTCACTGTTATGAACATGTTGGCTAGCAAATGATGTGTCCAGGGTGGAAAATACAGGCTTAATGTTTGGCAAATTGCTAGATTCACCAATATAATTGAGGTCCATAGGTACTTGTGTAAGTTGCATAAAAGGATCTAATGCAGGCTCATTATCAAGATCATCTAACACCAATCGTCTACAACAAGATTGAATAGCAGCACTAGCAACTTTTCTGCTATTTTCATCCATCTCCCCAAAAACAGTCTTAATAGATTGTGGGGACATTTCAGACAACTCTAATCTTGTCTTACATATTTCCACATACACATTTATCAACTTATGGTCTTTGACAAGGTCTTTCAACAAGCCAAGATTAGCAACTTCACCCAAACTAAACAAACCATCATCCAATGAAGTACCAGGCTTAAGAAAGTAGAAATAATTGGTTTGTCCTTTCTCATAACCGATCTGGGTCATGAGAGCATCCATTTCATCAACAAATACCTCATTTATTTCCACATAATCAACCAGACATTCCTTGTCTCCTTGATATATTCTACCTGGAGAGTATTTGAATGTACCTTGATGATGGAACCTAATGCTATAGGATCCTGGTTCATCCGCTGTATAATAAATGTACAAAAACACTGTTACGATAAAGTTACCTAAAAGGGGAATAACTTAAACAATCGTACTAACATATAATTGTAAAAGACTATAACAAAAAAAAAACACTTACCATATCTACTGATTGCAGAATTCTCCTCAATTTCATGGTCATCAAAGAAAGGAGGTTCTCTAATTCGCCATAGAGTAAATCCAAGGTTGGTCTTTGTTATGTTCTTACTTAGATTATTTGATTTGATGATTGACATTGCATTAGGGTTTTTTGGGTAGGCTTTCGAAACAAGTTTGGGGATGAGCAATGAGTACACAACTTAGTTATATTATACATTATGGCGGGAAATTGGATTAGACATGTGCTACCATAGTACATCAAGGTAATAAGACATTCTACCCTCAACAGTAAAAGGATAACGAGATTTTATAGATTATAACGGGACATTGACCTGGGCATTAATGGTCAAAGGACTGATCTAGAGTATAAAAACCTTGATTTGGACTCCCATGATAAAAAAGGCAAAGTTCGTTCCAGGCTGATGCATATGTACAAGATTAAGGACGAACGGTGTATTTTACTCTAAAAAATATAATGAGCCACTTTTATTATATTGATGTGCTTGGTTGGCTATGATTTATAATAACTAACTCACTTCTTGTAAACTACTTTTTCAAACTTTTGTAAACCACCTTGAGACATTCAATTTCATTCACGCGTATAAGTGATATGCAACCATTTTTAGATATTTACATTGTGTAGTTAAAAAAATCAAATAAACAGCCTCGTAAGTATATATGAAAAAATATGTGCATCTCTTGTTTGATATAAATTTCCAGATTCGTTTCGCCTATGTAGAACTATTTTATTAAATATCAAGCAAATAAATCTTTTTTTCTACTGGTAGTACAATAGAATGAAATTCGGAATTTGAAAAATATATGTGTTTACAAATTATAAACAAAATGAGGAAATATGAGGTAAGTAAATTTGGAAGACATGAAAAAAGAAAAAGAAAAAGTTAATTACTTGAGGAATGTTTCATTACTCAAAATAGAGTAATGGTTTATTGCATTATAACATATCAACCACCACTAATCATTATCATTATCTTTCCTCGCTACTTAATACCCCCAACCATGCTCCCTTTAATCATTCCATAGGTCTCCTAATTCAACGGAACAATCGCTTTGAGAGTTATCAAAGCTAATCACCAAGTAAAGTTTACACATTACTAGTTTTTGTATCAATGATGAACTTTTTTTAAGAAGACATGAACAACTTCCTTGACTTGTTCTTAAAGTTTAAAACATTTGTAAGCAACATTGCTGAGAATTGTAGTTTTAACTCATTCATGTTGATTTAAGACTGGGAGGCAAGGGAGAGTGAGTGGCTCACCTGGCCTTCAGTCACGAGTGAGCCTTCATGCCCAGCCAAACAAGTGACGCGCGAGTCACACGAATCAAGGCAAATTAAGGTGAGTGGTTCACCTAGTTGATAAATGTGCACATATATATTACCGTTTGGTTTGTATGTGTTTTTTATTAAAAAATGTGAGTTAAGGTGAGTGAAAGTGAGTCTCTTGTCCGCATAAAAGTGAGTGGTAGTGAGTGGAAGAGAGATGAGGGAGAAAGCTGATGTGCCGCTGAGGTGTAAGGTGAGTGAGTACTCTCCTTGCCTTTCAGCCTAAGATGTTATATTTGTTTTCTTATTTTACGTTTTTCACATTTTTACATGAATGGTAAACACTTTTCATTCTGATACCACCTTCTTGTTTTGCACGTCTGCTAATTATATGTTAGTTATAACCACATCTAGTCCTCTATAAGACTATAACATAAAGTCTTTGTTCACATTTATTCTCGAGTTCATATTTTATCGCGAACAACAATTTATAGACTATTTATTGGACTCTAGTTCACGAGTTTTCTTAACTTTATTTGAACAACTTTATATATATTGGACAAAAGATCATTACAGAACACAACTTATCTAAAGATCAAATGATGCAATCCTAGCATTTCATTCTACTTTAATCCAACGGTTACACTAATTACATCATATTTTATTATATTAATTGCAGGGTTAGTTTGTAACTTAACAACACCCTTTTCATTTACTCACCCACCATCATCTACTCTCATTTACACACAGTTCCCCAGTATTTGCATTCCCCTAAATTCTTTCCTCCTCTTTACATACTAGTTCACTACCATCGCAGCACGATCCGAAACGTCAATCTCGCCATTAAGCACCTGCTGCCACCAAGGCACACATTAAAAAAATGTGCACTTAACCATTAACTATTTGTATAGTACATAAACGAAAACCAAAAGTAACTTATCACTTTTGTTATGGAAGGGGTGTTTGGAACTATTTATACATGATATCATGCATTTTCTGAAACTAGTCGATGGTTAATTTTGTAAAATTTAAGATGGGTGATGGCCCTATGTAATTAGTTTTCTGATTTAAAAATGGGTGAGGTGGTTCCAACTGAGTAAAGATTACAAACCATATAGAGCCGGCGACTGAAAGACGAATGGCGACGGCGGTGGCTGGAAGGGTGGCCGGCCGCTGACTAGTGTGGTTGGAATGAAGAGCGCAAGCTTTCATAGAAAATAACAAATAAAATAAAAATGAGAAAAACTTGTTCATTAAGTTTGTAATGTGCAGCTTAAAATCTTGTTTTTACTTTTTGTAATGTGCAGCTTAAAATCTTGTTCATTAAGGTTTTGTTTTTTTTTGTTTTTTTGTTTTTTTTTTTTCTCTCTCTCTTGAAAGGTTATAGAGTGAGAGAATTAGTAGTGGTCACCACTACTGGAAATTAAGGATGAATTCGTTGATGGATTGACTTCACGGATGATCGAGTGGATTATGAAATTGGAAATAAATAAATGGGTACATTTATGTGGGTTACAGTTCAGGTTACGCGAGGAATGTAAGTCTTTTTTACTCAAATGTATGCAGTCTCATCGAGCTAACAATTTTGTGTGACACGGCAAAAATCATTAGCACGTCTTTCTACACCAACATCATTAATTTAGAGGGTGTTTAGGTTCTTAATTTATAGCTTCTATACAGGCTTGTTACCTCCTAAATATAGACTGAGTAGCCTTTTGTCGGATTTTGTTTACTTTGTTTTCCATGTGCAAATATTGCAAATGCTATTAGTGTTTTTACCTCAAATCACATGTGATTTTACTTCAAGTTATTTTTTAAGGTGAATCACATGTGATTTACGCATGAATCACATGTGATTTACACATGAATCACATGTGATTTATATACGAATCATAACAAAAAATAGAATCACGTGTTATTTACTCAGTTTTAGATTAAAACATAATCACATGTGTTTCAATTTATAACAATAAAGAGTAAATCATACGTGATTTACATTTTTCCACAAAAAAAAAAGAAAATAAAAAAAGAATCACATCTGATTTTTTAATGTGATTTATAAATCACATGTCATTTTTAAAATAACATTTCGTAAGTAATTTTCTACAAATCACGTGTGATTTTTTTGCACGAAATATTTGAAATAAAGGTTTGTCGGAAGTATATAAAATGAAGGAATAAATTGATTTAAAATTAAAGATCACATGTGATTTATTACTCTAAATATCGAATGCGACTTGTAAAATCACATGTGATTCTTTTGGTGGATCATTTATGATTTTTTGGTGGATCACTTGTGATTTTAAAAAAATAACAAATCACATGTGATTTTTTTACGGATCACGTGTGATTTTTCTGCATGAAAATTTTGAAAAAAAAGTTCGTCGAAAGTATATAAAAGTGCATATCTATAGAAAGATGATTTTTTTCTCGTCGCAATGGTGTATTTTTTGTAGGTTGAAGATTTATCGTTTGCAAGATATGTTGTTTTTTTAAAAAAGGTGGAAAGTGGGTTTTTATAGAATTACATTTTTACACTTCTTTTGTTAATTTTTGCTTTTATCTCATCCATTAGATGAAAAGAAGATGGATGGTTGAGATCTTATGGTTTGTTCTTTAGATTAGATGTGTTTTCTATTGATCTCACCTCATATATATTGATAAGACTTTTTGTGCCAATTGCCCCCCGTATGCACTTTAATATAGAGATTGATATGTAATTTTTAAGGGTTTTTGGACGATCCTAATTACCTCTTTTGCAGAGGTGGATCTAGGGGGGTTTTCAGAGATTACGAGAATTCGATAGATGTTTTCCGTCTAGTGTAATTTTCATTGAAAATCTTGATTTTTATGAAATGAACCTGGTCTCAAAACTTATGTCACATAAATACATGTCTTGTTTAGTTAGTCCACTAATATGTCAAAGAAAATACATGTCTTTTTAATTTGTTTACTAGTTTTTATGAAATCATATCTTTAGTTCATTTTTTTACGTTATACTCGAAAAAAATTGTGCATCCGATAACTTAGAGTCAAGAATCCCTCCTTAGTCTCGTCTGTATATATGATTCATCATTTATGGTTTATATACAGATCGAGTATGGAGTTAAGTTTAAGATATATGATAACAAATAAAACCATATAGACATCACAGAGTGCACAATGGAAGACTTAGAATCATAACAGTAATTAACTAACTGAAAATAAACGCGTAACATACCTCTTGCAATTAGCTAGATCTCTTCAATGAATGTGACAAAGTGGTTTAACGAGTTATCCCTTACCGTTTTATAACTCAAACCAATTGATGTTACAATAGTGTGTTACACCACGTTCTTGTACACACGAATTAACAAACGAATTAAAGAGATTGCTAGATCTACAAAACCTTGTTTTAGAAAAACAAAACCAAACACCCTAATAAAAGGGTTGGCCGATTTATGCAAGAGAAAACAAAAAAAAGTTTTAGGTTAATGTGGGGTGTGCACAAAAATTATGAAAAACATTAACCATAGCCTTTGTATATATAGTGAATGAAAATCTTAGGGAACAAGTTAGGGTCTGGGTTGTGTAACCCACCCTATGGCCGACCACATCAAAGCCCCCAAGGGATACCCAAATTATTTCCATTTTAAGATTTTTCACTACTAGTCATTCTCTTTACATTTAACGGTCGTTAGTTATTTCCCGTTAAATACTTAACGATCGTTAGTCGAGTTTTGTATAATAATAAATCGTAATCAATTAACATTAATTATTTAACTTTAATTCTCATTCATAATGTGTGCAATCCCGTGGTCACGAGTTCGAATCCAGACATGCATGCTTTTATAAATATATACATTTCCAACAGCTCCCACTTGGATATGTTTACAAAACGTGTAATGACATTCATTAGCGTCTAGCAACACGCCAATGCCCCCGGTACAACTCGTGATGGTTTTCTGGAGAAAAACCACTTTGATGATTCATCATCATATTCATCCTTTTGTTTCTAATACCATGTTAATAAGAATATGGATCTCACTCATTTCTTAATTAACTATTCTGTTTCTCGCTTTATATGATTGATCAAGATTACCAATTCTTCTGAACATATTCCAGAAGACCTTGGGCATGGCCATGCAAACATCTTGACAACCCTACGATGGGCCCAGCAGTATTATACTTCAAAATAAATTTGAAGGAAACAAATCATGTTTTGACTACAAGCAGAATTCATAAATTTCGCAACACTTCTGAAAACAACCCTTATAACTACTAGTTACGTATAGCGTTAGATTGCTTCACAGAAATGCACTACATCCATGACATATCTCTGGTATCTCAAGTCAGAGGATAAATATTCATGATGTACTTAATGACTAAGATCCATAAAGTATCATCATGTATGTGGGATAACTCCTATACTCAATTCATTGAATATCATCTGAAATTAGTCATGCTACGCATCAATATACTTTCAAGTATATTCTAACTAATACTCAGATTTGTCTTAATTCAATATCATTCCCATGTTATTGATTGACAACGAACTATTTAGAATAACTTAAGTTATTCAAGGATTTAAACATGCAAATATAGAATAACATCATAATAAATGAATAATAAACATAACAAAAATACTTTATTTCATTTCATTAATAATGTTTACAATATCTTTTTATCTAAAATACTTAGTCACAGATGGGCATGAAACTACTAGCTAAGCGAAGTCCAAACTTATCAGACAAATGATTAAGTTTTTCACCAGGCAAGGCCTTCGTCAAAGGATCTGCAAGGTTAGCATCTGTGTGAACTTTGAGCAACTCAATTTCACCTATCTCGACTTGCTCTCGAACATAGTGATATTGTCTAGGATAGTGTCTGGTGCCCTTCATGACTCCAGGTTCATGGGCAAAAGTAATTGCAGCAGAATTGTCACAATATACTTTAATAGGATTTTCAATCGACGGCATAACACCAAGCCCCGAAACAAACTTCCTTATCCAAACAGCTTCCATGGCAGCCTCAGATGCCGCTATGTACTCACTTTCTGTAGCAGACATCGCAAGAGTTGTCTGTTTCTTGCTCTTCCAATCCACAACACCTCCATTGATGACAAATATGTAACCCGTCTGAGACTTCGTATCATCTTTGTCACACTTCCAGGATGCATCGTAGTAACCTGTAACAGGTAGTTCAGCTTATGGATTTCCCCATACACTATGAACATATTCTCAAGTACATATCTCTTGTAGCCCTATGGTACTTGAGAATATGTTTAACAGCAGTCCAGTGAATTTCACCCGGATTCTGTTGATATCGACTGGTCAGGTTTTGAGCAAACGCCACATCAGGCCTTGTGCATCGCACCACATACATGATAGATCCTACAGCCGAAGCATAAGAAACTTTCTTCATACGCGCCACCTCTGCAGGTGTTGAAGCACAGCCTTCGCTACTTAAACCATGATTTACTTGCATTGGCAAAAATCCATTATTGGAATTTTGCATATTGAATCTCTTCAATATTTTGTCAATGTAAGCACTTTGGCTTAAACCAATTAGCCGCCTTGATCTATCCCTGTAGATCTTGATTCCGAGTATATATGTTGCTTCCCCTAAGTCCTTCATCGAGAAACATTTACCAAGATAGGCTTTCACCTCATTTAGACTTGGTATATGATTTCCCATTATTAATATGTCATCGACATATAGAACAAGAAAAGTAACATGACTCCCACTAGCTTTGTGATATACACATGGCTCATCAAGATTCTGAGTAAATCCAAAACTTTTGATTTCTCCATCAAATCTTTTATTCCATTGCCTTGATGCTTGCATTACTCCATAAATGGACCTTTTAAGCTTGCATACGCGGTTAGGAAATAGTGGATTCACAAACCCCTCAGGCTGTGCCATATAGATGTCTTCATCTAGACGACCATTCAAAAAGGCGTTTTTGACATCCATCTGCCAAATCTCATAATCATAGTGTGCAGCTATAGCTATGAGAATCCTAATAGCTCTCATGTCCGCTACAGGAGAGAATGTCTCCTCGTAATCTATGCCATAGGTTTGAGAAAAACCTTTAGCTACTAGACGAGCCTTGTAGGTGTGTACATTGCCATCCATGTCGGTTTTCTTCTTGAAGATCCACTTACTTCCAACGACTTTAGCATTGGGAGGAAGGTCAACTTCAATCCAGACATCATTATCCTTCATGGATTGCATTTTCCCATTCATAGGAATCTGCCATTTATCCTTTTCAGGATCAGCCATGGCAGCCTTATAGTTGGCGGGTTCATTAAGATCCCCAACCATATTTTCTTCCACCTCTACGTTAAGACATAGATGGTCAGGTGCATGTATAGTCCTTTCAGACCTACGAATGGGAACAACTTCAGGAGGAGCGCCTAAGCTTTCAGGCTCTTCTTGAAGTTGGCTAGTGTTATCAGAAGGTGTTGTATCTTCTTGATCATATTCCAGATCATATACTCTCCCATTGAGTTCTTGAGATATGAGATTCCTTTCAAGGAAGTCTCCATACCTAGCCACTATGAATTTTTTCTCAGCTGGGTAGTAGAAGTAGTGACCCATAGTTTCCTTAGGGTATACTACAAAGATACACTTAACATATCTGGGTTGGAGCTTATCTGGTGAGTCACGTTTAACAAACGCTGATAAGGTTTTAAAATGTACCTTTTTGAGGGTTCGTTTAAGCCCTTATTTGATCACTTTTGTATCCGTTATTACTTAATATCGTTCCTTTTCACTTTTCAGGTATCTTGAAGGCAAATTGCTGGAATGACACTTATTCAGACGAAAAGGCATGAATATATGAAGAAAATGGCCAAAGTCAAGAGTCGAGACACTCAAGCTGCTGAAACTGAAGGAAACGGCGTCAGGTTATACCAGTGATGCCGTCGAAAGATGTTTTGTGACGATACAGTAGCCAAATTGCTTATTTTCAAGTGACGGCATCAGGTTTTAAAAGAGTAAGGCGTCGCAGCTCAGACGGCCTAGATTTGATCCAGACGGCGTCAGAGACTCAAGGCGACGGCGTCACGGACATAAGGTGATGCCGTCACAATGATAACGTGGCCAAGACGAAACCCTAATAACGGCGACCCGACAGCGTCACAAATTAAAGGGTGACATCTTATATATAGAATCCAAATTTTTCAGTTTTCAGTGTGTAGTCTTTTGGAGTAAAAACCTAAACCGAACCAAGGCTGTCTTGTACAATATTTTAGGGTTCCATACCCTAACTTACATCAAGATAAGTGTTTTACTTCATTAATTTAATTATGTCTTCCTTTGATTGTGTGTATGCTTGCATGTTCCCCATGTCCGGCTAATTTACTTGTGTGTTTGCTTAGGTAATATGAAACTTAGTTATTAAATATTGATTGGTTGTCTCTTATCTTAATTGTGATTGACCTAGTATTGCGATAGGTCATTCGTTGTGTTTGTAATGCTTGATTAATCTTTGATGAACCTTAGTTTATAATCGCCTAGAGTAATTGTAGGCTAGTCATCCAAAGAATACCTTAGCGTTAAAGTTTATAAAACCTAGAGATTTTGTAGTTATTAACCTTTGTTAGCTTCAAAGAGTTAGGGATAAACGCATACCCTACGACCTTAGAGACACAACGCAATTAAGAATAAGGACGTGACAATTCAACCACCAATAGGAGATAACTATGGAGTAATAAAGCCTAAGCAAATACATTTTTAACTATCATACGAGCACACAACAATAGACATAGACTACCCTCACCTTAGTTTAGATAATTAGATAAGTAGAAGAAATCGATAGAAATACCAACCCTCCAAATCCAACCCCGAGATTCGTACATTTCCATTTCATAAAAAACATAAAAAGATAAAAAAAATAATCTTCCTCAACCCCAACCTTAGCGTAGTAACTTCTCACTAGCATTCCTATTCCCCTAGAGAACGATATCAATTCCCGTGGCTTACCCTAATACTACACTACAACGATTAGGTTCACTGCCTAGGGTGTTGAAAAACTTGCTCGACGAAAGGGAAGTTCCTTTGACCCCAAACGACGCGTGTAGCGTTATCAAGTTTTTGGCGCCACCGCGCCGCTGCTGGGGAATAGAATAGCTATTTAGGAGTCCACCTCGTTTAGGTTCCCTTGCTTGATTCCTATCAAGTAATCTTTTTTCTCATTTTTAGCTTCCTTGTAGTCTATCCCCCTTCTTTGTGTTTGTGTTCGTAAAGCCCTTTTCATTTGTCGCTATGGCAAGTGAAGTTTCATTTGAATCATTAACGAATGAGGAACAATTGAATTTCGCAGATTGGATTGCTTTTTATTGTTCTAATGAATTTGTGAGTGATCTTAGAGATATCCAAAAGGAGACGGGTGTAAGGTTGGATGGATTTGATAAATTTTGTGCTTGTGTGGCTTCTATTCAACGATCATTGTTAGAATCAACTCCTTTTAGTGAGACCCTCTGGAAATTTTTTGAGAAAAGCCTCCTAAGCATAAACCATCAATTGTCACAACTTGAGGAAATGGATAAGGAGGATTTATCCAACCTTAGGCATCATGATCAAAAAGACCTAGTTTTTAAGAACATGGAACCTAAACCCGAACAAGATTGTGAGATGGTTATGGTTGAACTACCTAGTTGCATGTGTGGGATAGATTTCACCAAAACATATGACACGCGTGAGAAATCCTTTAGGAAAATAGAACATAGTGGTCAATTTTTTGAGAATGATTCTTATGAATCGGACCAAGAATTTGAAATGGCTAAAGAAGGATTTGAGATACTTAGGAGTGTATTTGGGTTAGATCATACTAAAACACATGATGAACATTTAGGAGATCTAGATGTAATGGAGAATGAGGTGGAAACTCCAAGCCCACAAGCCCTACCATCACTTGAGGAACACACATCGCCTATAACTTACCCGGAAGAAGTAGAAGAGACTATAGGAACCCCGATTGATATAGAAACTTTGGACCAAACTCCACTAGAGAATGTAGGTTTAGATGCTTGTTGTCATGACCTCTCTCTTAGTCCTAGGGAAGTTCCTAGTTTTGATGAACTGGAGCCTCAACCAAAAACCTTACCCAATTTTCCGTCTCTAGATGTGAATCTTGGAATTGAATTACGCCCCAATCCACCAATCAAAATAAATAGTCCGGGTAGTTGCTTGATAAAGGTGGTAGACTCTAGGCCATGTAGAGTGGAAGCTAATATAGGAGTAACCCATGACCTTACACACTTATATCACCCATTCATGGTTGATAACAAGAAACATTATGGGTTTAAACCGGGTTTATTAGGTCAAGATGGATCCTTAACTAAGAATCTTTTGAAGTTGATAGAAGATGATCAATTTTTAGGAGAGAGATTTGATTCACCCGCTACACCCATAAAATTAGGTAAGGTTAGAATGAATGGAGCACACACCTTTGAGCATATAAATCACCCATCACCCTTTCCTCACGTAGCAAATTTCCACCCTAAGGGTGTGTATCGCTACTATCACCCGCACTAAATCTTAAGTGTAGAAAAAACTTCCCCTTTATCCGTTAAATAAGGGTAGAGTCAAGCTCGTGACTCGAACAAAAACAAGCGCTTCTTGGGAGGCAACCCATGCTTAATTGTTTGCTTGTTGTGTGTCGTATATCTTTTATTGATTGCTTATTCTTATGTTTGAATTTGTAAAAATGCTTTATTTTGTCTTTAACCTCGTCTTAATTACATGTAAAGGTATTTTACAAAAGGGATAAGTGTAGGGAAGATTATACATGTTTTTAAAAGAACGTGATCATAAGAATTACGATTATTGAAAAGATATACACGTGTATTTGTTAGAGTCAAATGCTTGTATCGAGTCATAATGGATGTTTTGCAGGAATTTTTCCAGATTATAAAGATATAAATTTTCCAGAATTTTTTCCAGAAAATCGCAGACCAGTTTCTGTCAGGATAACCTGACGGCGTCAGGATCGCAACCTGACGGTGTCAGGAAGGAGCAGAAACAACTGATTACTTTTTCTCGTTTTCTGAGCTACTTGTAAATTTTTGGAATTTTCCATGTCTTAATTTTCCAGAAAATCTGTAAACATCCATTCCACAAGCATTATATCCTAGTTTAGTAGAGTCCTATATATATTGTTACCGCTGATTTTACACGAAGGTTTCGCTTGTTTTCTTCAAGTGTGCAGGTTTAATTTACCAAGAAGAAGATACATAAGATTGGAAGGAGCTTTTCACGCAAACATTCTTCTTGAAGAAAGATGTAACCACCACTTTACACGGATCCTACCGAGCTAATCAGGGGAGTATTAGTTTCTTTCGTCTTTTATTACCTTTCGTTATCATAACTTTGATACTTTCGGGGAACATTGGGGACAATGTTCAGTTTAAGTGTAGGGAGGGAAAATAAAACGAGAACTTTGAAACTATGCTTATCCTTGATTATTTGCTTTGTCCAATTGTATTTGTGTAATAAACCATGAGAAATATCGGTTAGGGTAATTTTGGCACCAAATTTAAATTTTTTCATGACATATAGGAGTGGACAATTAGTCTTAATAAAGCATCTCATGGATAGGAAGTTATATGACCAGCACAAAAACCCTTTACCACTTAAATTCCACCCAAAATGTGAGGATCGCCCTTAGATTTGTAGGAATTAAAGCATTCATCTTTAATGCTTAGAGTGTGAATCGGTAGTATAATAGATTCTAGAACTTGTTTTGTGATGCATCCCAAGATCGCTAGTAAGACTACACTTTTGTAGTTAGGAATAACTAAATGATAAGAGGCATTAGGATAACCCTTGTTTGATACCCGTAATATAATTACTTCTTCCACATCGGTTGAGTAATTTCCTCACACCTTTGCGTTGTACTCATCTTTAGTACACGATACCCCTAGTTAACCCCTCAGAGCCTATCCTTTTCGCGGTTCTCGTGATGTTTCGGTTTTTCGGAATATCAATGAAGAGCATTGTTTACAATCCACCCCCAAATGTACACCCAAATCGCCTTAGCCTACCTTGTATGCACTCACTTTTAGTGCATTATTGTTATCACACTTAACCCTTAGTTCAATTATCTTGTTGCTTGCATAAGTTGCTAAGTCGAGTCATATCCTTTGTACACAGTTTTGGGACGATTGGGACTCATGGGAAAAGTTAAATTTTGTGAGATGACGGGAAGGGAAAGTTAAATTAAAATTCCCTTTATTTGCATAATAATGTACTCCAAGTGTTTTGATCTTTTCAATTCGGGTCAAATTAGTGTTAGAATAATAAAAACTCAAGTGTAGGGATGTGCCTATAAATCCCTATCATTTTGATGTTACCGTAGAGGATGGTAGAGTAAAAGTGTATGAAAAAAAAGGGCTAGCATCCTACATCTATCTTTTAATTTATGTTTGTTTGCTTCAGTTATCTAGAGTTTAGAGTGTCGAGTCTTGGCTTAGCAACGCCATTCTTCGCATGCTTGTAACATAAAGATTTTTGACTTGCCACCACTAAATAACCTATCCCACCAAACCCTTTGTTTCCCTACCGTAAGCCTAACATTACAAGCCTTTAAAAGACCTCTTGGATAGTCTTTCCTAGGTGCTTACGCCAAAGCGATGGAGGTTTGATCTAGTCTCAAGCTTATGGTAATCTATGTACTAGGACCGGTTAATGAGTGTTTATCTTCCATTTCCACTTTGTTATATTTCATATACACCCGAGAGATGTGAGTATCCAAACACCCCATGTGAGGTGCTAGTATGTAATTTCCGTGCCTATTATGACTTTTGCGGGGCTTATATGTGTTGTGAATCATTCTAAACTAATGCTTTATGACCTCTAACTTATAAATTGATTGGCTAAAAGCACATTTTTTTAGGACAAGCAAATACCAAGTGTAGGGATATTTGATAAGGTTTTAAAATGTACCTTTTTGAGGGGTCATTTAAGCCTTTATTTGATCACTTTTGTATCCGTTATTACTTAATATCATTCCTTTTCACTTTTTAGGTATCTTGAAGGCAAATTGCTGGAATGACACTTATTCGGACGAAAAGGCATGAATATACGAAGAAAATGGCCAAATTCAAGAATCGAGACACTCAAGCTGCTGAAACTGAAGGGGACGGCGTCAGGTTATACCTGTGACGCCGTCGGAAGATGTTTTGTGACGATACAGTAGCCAAATTGCTTATTTTCAAGTGACGGCATCAGGTTTTAAAAGAGTAGGGCGTCGTAGCTCAGACGGCCTAGATATGATCCAGACGGTGTCAGAGACTCAAGGCGATGGCGTCACGGACATAAGGTGACGCCGACACAATGATAACGTGACCAAGACGAAACCCTAATAACGGCGACCCGACGGCGTCACAAATTAAAGGGTGACGCTGTCGCATTTGTAATCTTATATATAGAATCCGAATTTTTCAGTTTTCAGTGTGTAGTCTTTTGGAGTAAAAACCTAAACCGAATCAAGGCTGTCTTGTACAATATTTTAGGGTTCCATACCCTATCTTACATCAAGATAAGTGTTTTACTTCATTAATTTGATTATGTCTTCCTTTGATTGTGTGTATGCTTGCATGTTCCCCATGTCCGGCTAATTTATTTGTGTGTTTGCTTAGGTAATATGAAACTTTGTTATTAAATATTGATTGGTTGTCTCTTATCTTAATTGTGATTGACCTAGTATTGCGATAGGTCATTCGTTGTGTTTGTAATGCTTGATTAATCTTTGATGAACCTTAGTTTATAATCGCCTAGAGTAATTGTAGGCTAGTCATCCAGAGAATACCTTAGAGTTAAAGTTTATAAATCCTAGAGATTTTGTAGTCATTAACCTTTGGTAGCTTCAAAGAGTTACGGATAAACGCATACCCTACGACCTTAGAGACACAGCGCAATTAAGAATAAGGACGTGATAATTCAACCACCAATAAGAGATAACTAGGGAGTAATAAAGCCTAAGCAAATACATTTTTAACTATCATACGAGCACACAACAATAGACATAGACTACCCTCACCTTAGTTTAGATAATTAGATAAGTAGAAGAAATCGGTAGAAATACCAACCCCCCAAATCCAAACCCCGAGATTCGTACATTTCCATTTCCTAAAAAACATAAAAAGATAAAAAATAATCTTCCTCAACCCCAACCTTAGCGTAGTAACTTCTCACTAGCATTCCTATTCCTCTAGAGAACGATATCAATTCCCGTGGCTTACCCTAATACTATACTACAACGATTAGGTTCACTGCCTAGGGTGTTGAAAAACTTGCTCGACGAAAAGGAAGTTCCTTTGACCCCGAACGACGCGTGTAGCGTTATCAAACGCCTCACATCCCCAGACCTTTAAGTAAGAAAAGTTGGGAGCTTTTCCTGTCCATATTTCATATGGAGTCTTAACAACCTTCTTCGTTGGAACCATATTCAAAATGCGAATAGCAGTTTCAAGGGCATAATCCCAAAAAGTTAAAGGAAGAGTAGTAAGATCAAACATTGATCGTACCATGTCAAGTAAAGTACGATTTCTCCTTTCAGATACACCATTTTGTCGTGGAGTATAAGGAGATGTGAGCTGCTGGATAATTCCACACTCAACTAAGTAATCTTTGAACTCTTGGCTTATATATTCACCACCTCTATTGGATCGAAGAGCTTTAATCTTCTTACCGAGTTGTAATTCTACTTCGCTTTTGAAAACCTTAAATGTTTCAATGACTTCATGTTTATGTTTAAGTAAATAAACATAACCATAACGACCGAAATCATCCGTAAAGGTTAAGAAGTAGGTAGCACCACGTTTTGAAACATGTCTAAGTGGACCACACACATCAGTGTGTATCAATCCAAGTAGATCTGAAGCCCTTTCCACTTGTTGTGAAAAAGGTTTCCTTGTCATCTTCCCAGCTATGCAAGACTCGTATTTGTCAAATGATTCATCATCGACACTTTGTAAAAGCCCTTCATGTTGCAGCTTTTCCATGCGTTTCTTGCCTATATGGGCAAGGCGACAATGCCAAGATAAGAAGAGTCCCAGTTAGACTTGCTCTTCTTATTGCTAATGTTATACAACGAATTATTTCCATTGGATACACAACCATTCATATCAATTTCAAACACACCAAGTATAGGAATTGTATTAAAATAAAAAAACATTATTAAAAGAAACTAAAATTCCATAACTGGTAAAAGTGTGCATAAAACCAATATCTTTTAACAAAAAAACTGAAATAACACCCCTAACAATGGAGGGTGCATAATGACAATTATTTAGTTCAAGAATTAAGCCCGAAGGCAACACTAAATCAAAAGTCCCTATGGCTTCGACTACTGCACGCTTTCCATTGCCAACGTACAAGTATCTTTCTCCACAGGTTAGCTTCTTCGCTCCTCTAAGTCCCTGCGATGTATTACATATGTGAGTACCACATCTTGTATCATGAATCCAGGAATTTTTCTTATGAGGAAAAGAAAATAATTCAAACATAAAAATACCTGATGAGCTAGGCACCATCTTATTTTTATTCTGAAGGCACTCATTCAGAAACACTGGACAGTTCCGCATTCCAGTGACCTGGTGAGTTACAGTGGTGGCAAGCCGAATCCTTCTTAGGATTCTCCTTTTTCTTTGCAGGGTTCTTCTTAGGAGCTGGTGGGATGACAACTTGTTTCCCCTTTCCTTTTCTTATCTGCTTGTGGCTTTGGCTTATTCACCCTACCACCTTGTATTGCTAGTACGGCATGTGTAGGAGCATTCTTAGGTAATCTCTTCTCGAAGTCTACAAGCATTGCATGTAACTCATTCACTGTCTTCCCCGTGCAATGCATGTTATACTGTCGCACAAAATCACCAAATCGTTCCTGATTAAGGGAGTGATTGATGAGGCCGACACACATATCTTGGGAGTAACCACAGTCGAGCTTCTCCAATTGGTCCAAGTGATGTTTCATCTCGAGGACATTGTCGGAGACAAATTTACCAACCTCCTGCTTGCAGCTATGAACCTTTTCAATTAGTTCATACAATTCAGCTGCTGGTGTCTTCTCAAACATACGTTTGAGTTCATCTAGCATACTCATAGGTGGATAGTGCTCAAATTGTTTTTGCAATAGAGCAGACATCCCCGAAAGCATAAGACACGCCACATCATTGTGCTTCTCATATTCAACACGATACTCCTCTTTTTCAAGAGCAGTAGCCGTATCAAGAGGAGCATCAGGCAAAGGTGTAGTCAAAATCTCAAGTCTTTTGGCAACACGAAGGATAATCCTAAGTGCACGATGCCAATCATTGAAATTTGGGTCAGTCAGCTTGTCTCTTCCAATCATATCATTGAAAGCAGCACTCATTAAGCTCATCGTGTTATCAGGTTGATGAGCCATCTACAGAAAAAGTTCAAAAAACCATAATTAGTATTTTGATAATTTTCCTTTTCAATAAAATTAAATACTCAAGGTTCATATTCATATAACCAATTAATTATTATTAAAAACTAGGATCCAAATTGTCATAATCTCATCACGTCAGTTGATCTGCTAGTAATGAATTTATACAAAATGGTAGAGCAGTTGCTCAATTGCAAATCCTAGATTTATGGGATTTACATTTAGCCAATTTCAATTGACATGTAAACATGTTTTATCCCATCTTATGCCTTGAGTTGCCAGTTCTTACCGCCTAATTCAATTAAGTTGTCTAACTTAAGAAAATGCAAAATCATCCATGCCCGTTCTCACGTCACGTGGACATTTTACCCTTTGATTACGATCTAAGTCACGTTCTCACGCAAATAAAAGGTAATCTCAGGTGTTTTCGTTTCGTTGGATGTCATACAACTTAAATTAAGGGTAATAATTTTGATGTCAAATCAAATATGTACAAAGATGTCATGCATTCATCTTCGTAGCATAAGTTTTTATTAAAACATTTATATATTTGTTTTAATGTTTAAGCTTTTCGTCATCAAACTTTAATCGAGGTATTGGTTGACCAATTAAAGAATTACATTTAATTACCACTATATCCTACTGCTGCATGAGTCATAAGACCCAAGTTATTCGGATAATTACCACAAAAGTGGCGCGTAGAATTTAAAGTAAATTCACCCTTAAGATTTTATGCACATATATATGAATACTTGGTAGCTCCATTAAGACGCACAAACGAGCGGATAATTAGGTCAGCGCGAAGCATATTACATACCCTCATCTTTAAGGTCACAATTTAATGCGTACCAACCTTATACCCATCACACAGTTTGTCATTAATGGGTGAGCCGTTCTAACTATTTTGTGCAAAAAATCAATCAATTAAACGATTACGATTACTATGCTTAAAAAATACATGTTTCACCATTGTTTAGGTCAGTTTATTTTTCTTATAAAAAAATACCCTTGTTACACATAACAAACAAGCAAGTATTTAAAAAATAAATATATAAACAATGAATACATAACATAATAATTAGTCATGCATATCAAATAGCCACATGCAAACCTTTTGATAAATCATATTAATAATCAATTCTTGATCTCTTGCATGTATATGTTTAATTATGACTTTCACCCCGTTTTCAGCAATGTACAAGGTGAGCCACATGCATCGATTCATCGATTGCGTAAGTCAAAATTAAAACATATACCTTATAACACATAATTGATTTAATAATAATGATTGAGGTCTTCCCCAATTTTAGATCTATCAAAATTTAGTGTATATCACTTAACCAAGTAAATCATACAATAAAAGCAAATCCATGACAAAACATGCATGTATTTATCATGGATATAAATCACACTTAACAAATAATGCAATTAAACGAGAGTTACGCAATTTAATACACATAAAATTGCATGCAACCTAGGGTTTCTAATCCAATTAAAACAGAAGTTTACAAAACCCTAATTAGGGCACAAAAATTACGCCCCCCCCCCCCCAAAAAAAAGAATTAGGGTTTAAGTTTTGCAAACCCTAGATCTACACATACAATTAATAACACAATCCATTTATTTGTTTTATGTGTTTCAGTAATTAATTACTTGTTATACATGGCTCGTGATGCCACTGTTAAGTTTAAGATATATGATAACAAATAAAACCATATAGACATCACAGACTACACAGCGGAAGACTTAGAATCATAACAGTAATTAACTAACTGAAAATAAACGCGTAACATTCCTCTTGCAATTAGCTAGATCTCTTCAATGAATGTGACAAAGTGGTTTAACGAGTTATCCCTTGCCGTTTTATAACTCAAACCAATTGATGTAACAATAGTGTGTTACACCACGTTCTTGTACACACGAATTAACAAACGAATTAAAGAGATTGCTAGATCTACAAAACCTTGTTTTAGAAAAACAAAACCAAACACCCTAATAAAAGGGTTGGCCGATTTATGCAAGAGAAAACAAAGAAAAGTTTTAGGTTAATGTGGGGTGTGCACAAAAATTATGAAAAACATTAATCCTAGCCTTTGTATATATAGTGAATGAAAATCTTAGTAGCAAGTTAGGGTTTGGGTTGTGTAACCCACCCTATGGCCGACCACATCAAAGCCCCCAAGGGATACCCAAATCTTTTCCATTTTAAGAATTTTCACTACTAGTCCTTCTCTTTACATTTAACGGTAGTTAGTTATTTCCCGTTAAATACTTAGCGATCGTTAGTCGAGTGTTGTATAATAATTAATTGTAATCAATTAACATTAATTATTTAACTTTAATTCTCATTCGTAATGTGTGCAATCCCGTGATCACGAGTTCGAATCCGGACATGCACGCTTTTATAAATATATACATTTCCAACATATGGTAGCTGGGTTTTTAATGTTTTTTAAGCGATCTTAGCCTAACGTTTTATAGAAATTCATAAGTATACATATCTATAAATTTTGTCGTGTCCCTTGCTTCATAAACATACACTAGAAGTTTAATATTGTAAACATACACTAAAAGGGGGTTGCGGCACAGCTTGTTGCCCGTTTGCCTGCCATCTTATTGTAATCCGTTATAAAATTTTAATATAAACGAAATTCTCTAAAAAAAAAAAAAAAAAAAGATAGACTCACCTCAGGAGCACCATATTCTTAAACTCTCATTGCTTTAACCATGATGAATTTGATTAAATCGAATATGTATGAAGAAAAGTGATTGATCGTGAATTCTGAATTGTATTTCTTGTAGCTCGCGTTTTGCAGCGGAGTGTTTGCATACAGAAGTATTATTTAACGTTCGAGCTAAGTGTGTTCCTATTAGATATGTTTAGTATTTTAAGCGTGAACAATATAATTAAGCGGTTGCGAATTTACAAAAAAATATGTTATCAAGCCTTCGCTGCGTTGCGTTTTATATAGAACATCTTAATTAAAAATGATAGATTGCCGTTATTTAACAACCGTTAAGTAACGACTGTCAATAGGACTGTTTGTGTAACGAACATCTAACATGAAGGACCAATTATGTAAATTTTTTTACATCGTTAGTCCATACATGACCTATTTTGCAATGCAAGTTATTTATTTATTTATTTTTTAATTCAAAATTTTTAAACATCAAATTTAAACTTCATTAATAATAAAAACATTACATAATTACATAGTATCAAAATACAAAAACATACAAAAAAGAAAAAAAGTTACAATTATTTAAAATAAAAATGACAATAAAATCAAACTTCAAAAGTTTAAAGTCTAAATCTCAAACATCAAAGGTTTAAACAAAATTTATTTATTTATTTAAAAAAGAAAAGAAGCTCATATTGTTATTTTCTACATCGAGTTTTTTTTGAACAACAAAATTTTATTAAAAACATAAAACGGCTAGCAAGAAGCTAGACAAACAAACAAGAAGAAGATATAACTAAAAACAAACCACCATAGAAAAGAACCGACACCCGAGAATCTAAACACACACACATTTTTTTTAAACGAATTAAAATAGAAAAGGAAGAGCTTTTCGTTTTTTGTGAGTTTATAACTCGGTCGTTACTCGACCATCTTCTCTCCTTTGTCGTCCCACGATCGACGCCGATCGAAGCCCCACAACGGGCCACCTTCTTCGACAGATCGGTCGACTGAAGACGAGGATCGACCGTTGTGTTCAGCCTTAAAGCACAAGGTGTCCTTACATCACAATAACAACATACCTAATTCTATTGAGGCGGAATATAAAGTAGTTAGAATGTCAACAAATGATATCCTACTCCAGAGTAAACTCGATAGTAAAGAGAGTGCTTCTAGAAAGACTTCCGGCAAAAACATGCCAAAACATATATATCATGTCACATCAGTTTTAACACTATCATCACTAGCACGCACTACCAAAATCATCATCATTCATAACATGTTATGACATAGCACCCATCTCCCGTTTTCCGACCCACAAATACACCATATTAAAAAAAAAAAAAAAAAAACAAAAATAAAAAAAAGGGCGTACAAACTCAATGAACGCTATGACGTACGCCAAGTTTATTGCGTGCATTATAATGCGAGCATGCAAAGGTGTCATAACAGTTTTGCCGTCATAACATCGCCTTGGGGCCATATATGATACCCATCATTCTTATACATGCTTTTATTCGTATTTCTAATCGTATGATGTGTACTCTTATAATCACGCACGCGCACGCGCACACATAAATCATATTTGCACACATATATACTCACATACATTGTCGAATGGTTTTCTTTTAAGCGGTCTCTTTACCCTTTGGTAGCATTATGAGTATGCATATCCTATTTCCGTATAGCTCACTCCGACAAGATTGACAAGACCGAGTATCGATAAAGTATCATTGATGTATATAGCTCGAGAGTTCAAAAAATTCACACGGTTGTTCAATATTGGTAAAGCATTCAATGCTAAAATACCAGTAATAGATTTGAGTTGCATTCTCATATGTAAAATCACAATCATCACATGGCCCAGGGACCCAATATACAATGGCAAAGTGTTACAGAAAGGAAAAAAAGGACAATAATTGTTGATGTTGTAAAATAAGAAACAGTGGCCGGTAGGGCTTAAATTAAGTAAAATGCTCATGTGACAGAAGTACTTATTTGTGCACTTTCAATTTTGAGCTATTTATCTACTATAGTCACTTCTTTTATTCATCAATGGCTTTTGAAGACAATGGTGACTATGAAACAAATAATCCTTGGAGTTTTGGTTCATGGGACCAATGGTTCATGCCCATAGTAGCCATTGTGCTAGGTGTCATATTGGGGTACTTGGTTTATGATGTTGTCAAGTCTACAGCGGCTGAAATGTTGCAAAGTTTGCTAATGATTTCGCCTTTGGTTTTGATCATTGTGGTTCATTGGCTCTCAACACCGCATTGGTTTAGCATTCCTATGCCAGGGTCCGAGCCAGGTGCCATTCATCGAGCTGGTGGGTCGCCGTGGGGCTTAACCGTTATTCTTGCTCTACTTGTGTTCCTTATATCCTACCGGCCTTCCCTCCATGGTTTTCTTTTTTAAATATAGCTTGTAATCAGCATATAGGAACTTGTTAACGCAACTAGCTAGATCTATTTGTAGTGTTGTGCTTTTGTTTAAGTCATTTGTTTTATTTCACATGTTTATTTCACGGGTCTTGTTTCTTTAAACATGTGATAAGACCCGGGAAATAAAGTAAAAAATGAAACAAAATGACTAGAGAAATCTAATCGTATATGTAACTTTGTTCCTTAGTGATAGGATTTTAACTATTACAACAGTGTACAAGTACTTGAAAGTCTTTTATTGCTGTTTGATCTCTAGATTGATGATTGTTTAAATTTTTCTAAGTTTGTATTGTATGTGCACTATAATACATACTTGAAAATCTCATTTGTTAAAACTCAAATTTCAAATACGATTACAAAAACATAAGTAGCTATAGAATTTACATGTGAAGTGATTGATGGATGCATCATTCATAATGTTAGATCAACTCAAGGGCCAAGACATGTAAATGTGATTCTGTGTGAAGAATTTATGAAGTTTTGGTACGTTTGGCCATTTTGTTTGTTTCTTTTATAATGTTAGGTAATAAAATAGAAAGAAATTATGAAGTTTTGGATGACAGATCTATGGTTAAACTTGTAGTTTCAACTCTATTGCACATTGTATCAAGATTTTCATCTGTACTTTGTGCATGTCTTTGACATTTGCTGAAGGTTAAGATGTATAACAAAGTGAAAAGGTGTCTCCTTTACTTGATAAAACGGGTTAACATGCAAAAAAAGGGTTTTCTCTATTAGAGTTATTTGGGGATGATGAGTTTTTAACTCGGATATACGCGGTACAAGTACAATCGAAAGATCACATGACCGTACTTGACCCATTCACTAAGGCCCAATAAGGATACCACGAGACCGTCTCTAACATATTGACTTGTTATTCTTAAAGTACGAACTTGTGAGTTTTGGACCTCAAACTTATAAGAATATTAACGTGCCTAAGCATAGTAATAGTGTAGTGATGGTTGTCTTTACTTGTCTCCATATTTGATGTATTATTTTTTATTCCATTTCTAAACACATTAAGACATTTATTTTATTTTTCAAAACCTGTACTTTCAAAGTCCCAATCACTCTTAAATTGATGGGAATTGATTTCCACACATATAAATAAAACTAGTTGCTTAACCCGCCCGATGGGCGGGCTAGTTTCATAATTTTCACATCTGAATATCTATCATGTACACATCTGTGAGGTTTACACTTTAAACAAAGCAAACATTTTATAAATTAAAGCTTGAAGATTGTTGTTGCGTCCGATGGGTGGCTACTTTCATGTATTGCATACATAAAAATCAAAAATGCATATAGGAGTCGATAAAGAAGTTTACATTTTGTATCTATATAGTATACATTTCAGTAATATCCAAATAGAGTTAAACATGACTACACTCTTAAAAACAGAAAAATGCATCTTTTGAATACTTCCCATATGTCTTTCCTTATATGATGAGAGAATTCAAAGCCTTTTAAATATTGTATATCTTTATATCTGATTTCCAACTCCTTTTCTACAACAACGCCATCTAACGTCTTTGATAATACAAATTTTCTTTTAACTACTTTTCACTTTGGTTATCTTTGTTTTCATCGGCTTCGGATCTGTTTTTGCCTTTCTGGCCCCCTCTTTTGCATCACCTAATCAATCTTTAAGATATTCTCTTCATCGCCACTACTCTTATCAGCAACGACACCCAGCCTAAATAGTTATATGAAATCAACTGGCATGTTTTTATTGTGTTTGGGTTGGTATTTCTAGCATTGCATACCACATCCTAAATCATAACATTCAAATATTTAGACTACTGTTGTAATAATATTATCTTGTAATCATAATTAATAATTGTAATCATAATGTTGGTCATATCAGCCAGACCGACATGTTTTGACCCACATCCATTTTGACCCGTATATATTATTCCATCGCATCACATATTATGTATAAATCTGGTTGTGTCTAGCGAGAAACAACAATCAAGGGTGTCCGGCCACCTTATATGGTTTTGGTCAAATGTCCAAGGTTCCACCCCTAAAAGGTTTAATCTCATCACACATCATGTGTATAGAAACTTATGAAAAAACAAAACAAAGAAATGACTTTCATAATATTAGTCTTTCAAATAGAGAGAAGCATTTGGATGAATACTAACCATATTCTGTTGTTAGCTTCCTTTTATGCTCCGATGTCAAGTAAAATGTCAGATCATGTTTTTCCTAAAAACACCAAATCGATATATAAATCAATTAGTCGTACTCAAGAAGTTTTGTGTTGTATATGTTTAGGAATGAAATAGATGTTGTCTCTTTTAAACTCAACAACCAATAAGATCACAAACACGTCATTGTATTGATTGAATGACCTGCTTCAAAGAGCCGTAAAAAACTCTTGTTTAGATAGATAACTTTTCTCGTACAGTATCAAACTGCGTATGTAGTTCAATTGGTATTGTAAATTATTATTGATATAGTTTGACATCAAAAAGATAGTTTAACTCACACCTAAATTGTAACCTGATTAAGAACTTACTATTTATAAATATATAAAATGTACATGTTCTACAGTTAATAGAAAGGGGCGGATGTTCAAATACCAGTTCTAACATCAAACAACCCCTATAACATTAATTCAACCTCTATAGCTTAAATAAGCACTCCAAAATAGCCCCTATAAGTAGTTTAAGTAAGCACTTCAAACAGCCTCTACAAATAGTTTAAATAAGTAAGCCAAACAGCCTCTATAAGTAGTCCAAATAAGCCTTCAAAATATTGAGAAAAAAGGCATTGTGTTTATTATTCTAATATAATGATTTGTACTCCGTGAGATACGCGTATATCATTTAGTACCTACATTGTTCCTTCAAGAAAGACAATACCGGTGAAAAACTTAATTGAGAAACTTATGAACCAAATTCATTAAAAATTATTCAATCAAAACGGATCACCTCTAAGCAACAAATCACCTGTCACTGATTATCTTTATGAGAACTTATTAAAAATTTTATTGGAGTTACCTTTAAGCAAAATTTCACCTCTTCATTATTTTGACAAACATGTGTTCGTTTCAAAAGCATATGACCTTTTCAAAAAGAAAATTATGGGCTAATAACTTACTGTATATTTTGTTTAATAACTTAAACCATCATTAGAAAGCATGCTCTGTGTTAATACTTAGTCCCAAATCGACATTACTTTAATATAAGTAAAAAAAACACTTGCTCGAGCATAGCCAGGATGGCACTTTTATAGCTCGCCAACTATTGTTTTGAGGCAATTTTTGAAATTTATACACCCTAACACCATATCAGTTATCTAACATATATTGGCTACAATATGCTTTTGATCAATGTGTTATTATCGTCATATTTATTAATGACAAAGCAAGCTACACTTTCTGAGCACCTAAACCTAAGCATTGAATTACTAAATTTAAAAACAAAAAAAATAAATAAACATATTACCTTGGTTCATAATGTGTATTACCACTCTAGAAGATCTATTCCTACAATTCCACCCATCAGGTCTTGCATAGGTTGCACATTGCATTTGAAGTGATACTACAGTAAGGAGAAATTTTTTGATGGTAAACAAATAACTTCTATTAACAAAGTAAGGGACAAGGGTTGTTAAAAAAGATTGAACCTTTCTCATGAGTTAAACGAAGCACGCTGGTCAGCTAAATATTTAATGACTTCATAATAGCAACTTGTGAGCCTCATTGACATAAATGCTAAAATTAGAGATATAGATTATGAATAGAAATTAGCTAACAACCAAATGATAGTAAACGATCGTACATAACAAAGTTTCTCTGAACAAAATGCGTAGTAAAAATCTTATTTGTAAGAAATGCATATTCATACCTTTTTGCCCAAATTTTTGTTTTGACTATACATGAAGGCTTGGTATAGAGGCCCACAACATAGTTGTACTGATCTGCGCAAAACTGTCAAGTTTTCTCACGCAAGCAAGAAACTTAAAACAGCTTAAGCACAGATGCAATGAAGATCTGAGGAGTACAATGTTTCCCCGGGTCGTTATGTCCCAGCGAGTTGTGCAATGGATTATCAAACGCTTAGTGATCGAGGAATTTGAATGGGAAAAGGATTTGTGAATAGATTAACTACAGAAAAAGCCAACAAATAAAGACGTCTTAAATGCAAATTAAAGAAAATTAAAAGGATTAGAAATATTAAATAAACGCTATCACTATATTTAAAGTGATGAACGTTTAAAACCTAAAACTTACGTTTAAAATAAAAAATACGTAAACGTACAAAATAAAAAGTGAAATCTAAGAAATAAAAGTCCTAAAAATATGAAAAATACATTTTTACAAACCTAATGATAAAAGAAACTTTTTAGAAAAAGAAAATGATTTTTATAACTATTTAATTAATTATTATTAATTAAAAACTATTTTTAACTATTAAATAATTACCTAAAATACAAAAAATTAGGAAATAAAGCTAGAAAAATAAAATTATGAAATGGAAAAATCTAAAATATTAAACTAGAATTTTCAAAACTATTTTTTTATTTTTCTGATTATTTTTCTATTTTCTATGAATTTTAAACTATTAAAAACTATTTAAATTACTAAAAATTACCAAATTAACTATGAAAAATCTGGAAAATTACTTTTTTTTACTTTTTATATTTATCTAAACCTAAGAAAATTGAAAAATTATTTTTTTGAACTTTTTCTCAATTATTTTCAATAAAAGCTAATTAAAAATTGATTAAAATCTATTTAAATTGAGAAAAATAGCAAATAAAGACCAAAAATTATGAAATCTTCAGGAAAATTCTAAAATGATATTATGAATCTATGAAAATTGAAAAACAAGCAGCTTATGTATGAGATTATGGAACTGTAGTGGAAAATGCTTATCAATAAGCACTTAATATTAAGCTGTTAACCCCAAATGAGCACCAATATTTCCCAGTAGCTAAAACATACTAAAATCACTTAGAACTAACCCATTTCCAACTGTCTAAACTTCTAGAGTGCAAACTACTTTGATTTAACTTGATTGGATTTAAAAGTGAAAATCAGTTTTGTACACCTACTTCAAGCTAGTGCATAAGCTAAGCTACTAAGCCAAATGGAAAAACAGAAGTTTAGGTCTCTAGACAACCTGACCAAGACCACTTAGACCAAAAATGAGCTTCTGACAAGCTGTTATGAGCTCATGAAGAGCTCTACAAGTTCTTGTCAAAACCTGTTATACAGTGCACAGGGCAGAAGGGGGCTAATTGGAGCTTATGCACAGGCTTATCAAGGGAGCTTATGGGAAAAACAATTATGCAGTCTTCAAGACCACCTAGCACACTAACACTGGACCAAATGTGAGACCCTAACTAGCTGAATTGAACAATGTGCAGTGCCTGCAAGTTCTGCATAAAACTGATACTTGACATAGTTTTTGACTTTTACAACAGAAATGAACTTTGACTAATCTGAGATTTGAATCAAAACTATGAACTGATACTGATAAGATAAGCTATAGTGATGCTGAAATAAGCTACCCTATCTACTTCTAAGCCTAAATGCAAAGTACCTATTCTAATTTTCGACTAAATGGAGCTTTAAGCAGTACTAACTGACTTTTTTACTTATACTAGTCCTATGTGCAATCAAGTGACCAAAGTGACTTTCTTATACATAAGTAAGACTAGGGTACAAAGTTTTAGCTAATGAACTACCCTCAATCCCAATCTAACATCCTATGCCAAACACTGCTTACACAGCATGTTTCAACTACTATTGACTGTAAATGACCACCCAGCTAATGCCAATAGCTCAAATTTCTACTCTAACAACTGAATGAGAAACACTGAATTCAATAAAGATAAATAATTCAAACAAATGACTGCTAAGCTACTTATGCAATGCAACAGTGGTGTAAGGGGGTTCAAGAGCAGATTTGAAATGCTTACAAGTATCCTGCCACTTGGGCTTGCACAAGCTATTTATATCCAATCACCACTCACCAATAGACCAGTTCCAACCCATTCCAAAGCAACACAGCTACTTAAACCAATCCTGCTACCTTGTTCTGCAACTTTGACTCTAGTTGACCAAATTTCAATTTTGCTTAAAACTTAAATACAAGCTTATAGAAAGCTAATATGAGCTAACACAAGCATGTTTTACTTTGGAAAGAAGCCAATTGAAGCTTGATATTCATGGTTTGACATTACAAATTTCAACAGTTTAGCAGAAAATTATGAAACTGAAATAGAACTTGCATTAATACTTAGAACTGGTTGCAATACACTTGAACACACTGAATTATTACAAAGGAACTTGAAATAACAACTTTAAATCTATTTGAAGGCTTAATAAGTAAAAACGACATTCATTGACAAAAATTAAAAGCTAGCTCTCCTCTTTGCTTCTCTTGGCTTTTTATATACCCAGGGCTCCTTCTCTCACTTACTTGGACATATCCCAACAACATTTGAGGCCCTTGGATCACTGAATTTAATCTTGGCCATTCAAAGCTATTTTGGCGCCAATTTCCTTTCCTGCCAATTGGGGGTTGAGTGAGGGGGTAGGGGGGGCATTAATTGAACCTTGGATGTAGTGGAGGAGGGGGGAGACAGGGAAGGAGATAAGGGATGGGGAGTGGAGTGTAGCAGGTTGAAGCAGAAGCAAGTGGAAGTGGTGAAGGTTGGCGCCAAAGGGTGTGTTTGTTTGACCTGGATTTGACCACAGAAGGTTATTAATAGATGGGGGTTCATAATTCCAAATGACAGGGGGTCAAAGGTGGGCAAGGGTCCAAAAATAGGTTTAAGGGTTTAAAACTCAAGGGCTTAATGTGTAAATTCTGAAACTTGAGGACTATTCCTGCCAATCTTGCAAAGTTGTTCCAAGGACCACTAATGACAAGTTTCAAAAAGTACAGGGACCAAATCTGTCATTCTCCAATTTTCCAGGGGCCATTTTTGCCAATTTTTAAACTTGAGGGACCAAAGTTGTAATTTTCTCAAACTTTTGATATTTTTCACCAAAGGACTAAATTTGACAACTTATGATTTTAAAAGGACCTTTGGTGACTTTACTTTTGAAATTATGTGCTCAGGGACTGTTTTTGACAACTTTTGAAACTTGGGGGACTAAAACTGCAATTTTTGCAAATTTGATATGTTTTTCATCTGATTTTGATATTGTTGCTTTTAAAACACATAAAACACTGATTTGTGATATTTTGATCATTTTGATGTGTTTCTGAGTGTTTTCAGATGAATTTGCAGTTTATTTTGTACAAAAATGATGAGTATTTACACACTCATCAATCCCCCACACTGAGATATTGCTAGTCCCTAGCAATGATTTGAGAAAACATAATGGATTTTAATCTCTTTACCAAAAGCCATTACTTCTGGAGTAGCCAAATGTTTTAGTTCAAGTAAGAACCATGGTACACCGATAACCATGTGATTTTGAGCAAACCACCAGCTTCTAACGGATTTGATTTGTCTTTACCAGAAGCCGTACCCTTCTGGACTAGCCAACTCTTAGATAAATTATCAATATTATCTTTGGTGAGTCGATTACCAATTATGGTTTTTCCACTGCCTTTACCACAAGCCATAATCTTGCGGGCTAGCCAACTCTTCACTTTTTAGGATATGGTGAGCTGAATACCATACAATTTTGGGCAAATTGCAAGCCATATAAATGGATTTGAGAAATCTTTACCAAGAGCCGTTTGCTCCTGGATTAGCCAATCCTTTTGTCTTACAGACGTGGCGGACTGATAACCAAATGAGTAAGTGTAGAACACTTACTCCAAAAAAAAAAAAAAATTGGCCAAAAATGGGGGAATTGGGTAGATAATATATGAAATTCGTGAGAATTCCCCCCCACACTTAGAAATGAATATTGCCCTCAATATTCAAAGTACCGGCGGTTATGCCGAAACAAAGAACGTAAAAGGGAAATACTACGGCCATTATTTAGAAAGATGATTTTTTTTTTTTTTTTTTTTTTTTTTTTTTTTTTTGAAGACTTATATACACAACATGTGGGCAACCCCCCCACACTAGGGTGGTAGAAAGAGGTGAGAAGACAGAAATATGGGTGAAAACCCATATAGCATGCTACTGTTTTTGATTACCGAGTCGCTAGCTTGACTCGATCCCCGCATTCATTGGTTCATGGGGAAAGTTTGTAGATCCGGGACAACCACAGGAGGAATGTCCTCTCCAAAATAGTGCTTCAACCTATGTCCATTCACTTTGAAGTTTGGCCCGTTTGTTTGAGATAATTCGACGGTGCCATATGAAAAAACTTTGGCAATGGTGAATGGACCAGTCCAACGGGTCTTAAGTTTCCCCGAGAAGATCTTCAATCTAGAATTGAAAAGAAGGACTCGGTCACCAACGTTGAAAACGCGGTTCTTAAGTTTTGAGTCATGGATCTTCTTTGTCTTTTCCTTGTAGATCAAAGAGTTCTCGTAGGCTTGATTACGGAGTTCATTTAATTCGTTGAGTTGAACTTTCCGATGATCACCCGAAGATTTGAGGTCGAAATTTGCCTGCTTCAAGGCCCAATAGGCTTTGTGCTCAAGCTCGATCGGGAGATGACACGCCTTTCCATACACGAGCTTGTAAGGAGTACACCCGATGGGTGTTTTGTAAGCGGTACGGAAGGCCCAAAGTGCATCTTCAAGTTTGTCCGACCAAGAGGCACGATTTTCACCTACGGTCCTCTCCAAGATTCTTTTCAAACCACGGTTCGAAACTTCCACTTGCCCACTAGTTTGTGGGTGATACGCGGTAGAGAGACGGTGGGTGACACCGTACTTAAGCATCACTTTTGCGAATTGGTCATTGCAAAAGTGTGTGCCGCGATCACTAATGATGGCACGAGGAGTTCCAAAACGGGCAAAGAGAGACTTTAAAAACTTCACCACTACTCGGGCGTCGTTGGTAGGTAGTGCTTTCGCCTCCACCCATTTAGACAAGTAATCGACCGCCACGAGTATATACTTGTTCCCTCGAGAAGACGGGAACGGCCCCATAAAGTCAATGCCCCATACGTCAAAGATCTCGCACACTTGAATGGCATTTTGAGGCATTTCATCTCTTTTAGAGATGTTACCATGACGTTGGCAAGAGTCGCAAGATTTGACGAGATCATGGGCATCTTTGTAAATTGTGGGCCAATAGAAACCGGAATCAAACACCTTCTTGGCGGTGTAGTTCGGGCCATTATGTCCCCCCGTGGGTCCATGATGACAAGCCTGGAGAATTTCAGCGGCTTCTTGCCCGTGCACACACCGTCGGATGACTTGATCCACACAGATTTTAAACAAGTAGGGGTCGTCCCAGAAGTAATGCTTAACATCTTTGAAAAATTTGTTCTTTTGTTGGGACGACATCCCTTTCACAACAAAGTTACCCGCATGGTAGTTTGCAAAGTCGGCAAACCATGGGGTACTCGAATCTCTACGATGAGATACCACATTAAGTGTCTCGAGAGGAAATGTTTCGCATATCTCCTTTTTCTCGAGCACACCTTGATGAGGATTTTCAAGACGGGAAAGATGGTCAGCCGCTAGGTTCTCTGCTCCTTTTTTATCACGGATGGTGATATCAAATTCTTGTAGGAGGAGAACCCATCAGATCAATCTCGGTTTTGCATCTTGCTTAGCAAGAAGATATTTGAGGGCCGAGTGATCCGTATACACTATGCTTTTGGACAAGATCAAGTATGGCCGAAACTTCTCGAAAGCATACACCACCGCTAGTAATTCTTTCTCCGTAGTGGTGTAATGTGCTTGAGCTTCGTTCAAAGTTTTGCTAGCATAGTGTATAGGCTGGAAATGTTTAGCCTTGCGTTGCCCCAAGACTGCACCTATGGCGAAATCACTTGCATCGCACATAAGCTCGAATGGTAGGTCCCAATCGGGGGCAACTAGAATTGGTGCTTCCGTGAGCTTCCTCTTAAGAGTTTGGAAAGCTTCAATGCACTCACTAGAGAAGACGAAAGGAGTGTCTTTTTCAAGAAGTCGGGTCATAGGCCGGGATATTTTCGAGAAATCTTGAATGAAACGACGATAGAAACCGGCATGACCAAGGAAACTTCTTACTCCTTTGACAGTTGTGGGAGGAGGTAGCTTTGCAATAACATCAACTTTAGCTCTGTCCACCTCAATCCCTTTCTTAGAGATCTTATGGCCAAGGACAATGCCTTCTTTGACCATAAAGTGACATTTCTCCCAATTTAGACAAAGGTTCGTATTTTCACAACGTTCAAGCATCTTGTCCAAATGAGAGAGACATGTTTGGAAAGAATTCCCAAAGACCGAAAAATCATCTATAAAGACTTCCATAGTCTTTTCGATCATATCATGGAAAATGGCCATCATACACCTTTGGAATGTACCGGGAGCATTGCATAAGCCGAAAGGCATGCGTCGGTAAGCAAATGTTCCATAAGGACATGTGAATGTGGTCTTTTCTTGATCTTGGGGGTCAATGGGTATCTGGAAGTAACCTGAGAAACCATCGAGAAAACAATAGTATTCGTTTCCCGCTAATCTCTCAAGCATTTGATCCATGAAAGGCAAAGGAAAGTGGTCTTTACGGGTGGCTTCATTTAACTTTCGATAGTCAATGCAAACACGCCATCCCGTAACCAATCGAGTAGGAATCAACTCGTTTTCATCATTTTCAACGACAGTAATGCCACCTTTCTTGGGCACACAATGAACGGGGCTCACCCAAGGACTATCCGAAATAGGGTAAATCAGTCCGGCATCGAGAAGTTTTATGACTTCCGCTTTGATGACCTCATGAATTTTAGGATTCACCCTTCTTTGGTGTTGAACCGCTGGTTTGGAGTCATCTTCCAGGAGAATTTTGTGAGTACAAAATTTCGGGTCAACCCCCTGGATGTCGGAAAGTTTCCAAGCGATGGCTCGCTTGTGTGACTTCAAAACCTTTATGAGAGCGGCTTTTTCATCCTCACTCAAGTCTTTAGCAATGATGACGGGTGATTTATTGTCATCCTCCAAAAATGCATACTCGAGATGAGGTGGTAAGTCCTTAAGTTCGACCTCGGGAGGATCATCAGATTTTTCAATCGTTTTGATTTCCTCTTTATGAAGTTCTTGAGGAGGGAGTGATGAGGGATCATCATTGAGCAACTTCTCGATGAGAAGAATATCTCCCTCGATGTCAATAGGGGCGTGATCAATTTCCCATGAAACTGAATCACTAGACAAATATGCTTCAATCTCCTCCGAAATAGAGTTACTTCCCTCAAACGGAGTGAGGGATGTGGAAGAGAGAGCAACGATAGGATCAACCGAAGTGGGATTGCCACTCGAGAATCCAAGAAGTTCTTGAGAATATTCCCCCGACACAATGTCAATGACATCAATCATGTTGACGGAAGTGTCTTCATAACTAGGGGAATATCTCGTAACTTGATCGAGGTTGAAGGTAACGGCTTCCTTGTTTGACCTCAAAGTGATTTCCCCCTTATCAACGTCGATTAATGCACGACCCGTTTTCAAGAAGCACCTCCCAAGGATGAGGGGTACTCGGGGATCGGCATCAAATTCAACAACAACAAAGTCGGCGGGAAAATGGAAATCTCCAACTTTTACACAGACGTCCTCGGCTATACCTAACGGATGAGAACTCGTACGGTCGGCAAGCTCAAGGACCATACACGTAGGTGTAAGCGGAGGTAATGAAAGCTTCTTCCACAGGGAGTTTGGCATTAAGTTAATGCTCGCACCAAGATCGGCCAAAGCGGAGCATTGAACTAATCCTTGAAAATCACATGGGATGAGGAATTTGCCGGGGTCTCCTAGCTTTTCGGGAAGCTTTTTGAGGATAACCGCCGAACAATTCTCATTCAAAGAAGTTTTAGCCAATTCGGAAATCTTTTCTTTGTTAGTCAACAGACTTTTGATTGTTGGACCGAATTTGGGCATAAGAAGAAGAGCGTCCGCTAAACTAATCTCGAAGTGCAAATCTTGAAAGATTTGCATAAGCTTCTCCATTTGTTGATTAGTTTTGTCGCGGGCCTTTTGATCATTAAGCCTTGAAGGATAAGGAAGTGAAGGCTTAGGATTGGTCATCGGAACAACGGGTTCCGGAATTGGAGGTAAGTCGACCGAAGGTTGGACTTGTGCGGTACTTCGTGGGCTTGAGATATGCACCTCGTTCGTTGTATCCTTGGTAACTTGACTAATTGCCACAGGTGGAGGGGGCATTGGAGTCATAGGTCCATTGTGCGTCTTACCACTACGAGTGGTAATAGCATTCAACTCACCCTTAGGGTTGGGAATGGTGTTACTTGGAAGAGATCCTGAAGTTGAAGCTTGATTGTTTTGACTCATGAGAAGAGCAAGCACGCTATCGATCTTGCTATTTTGCTGATCAATCTTGCTACTAGTTGTTCTAATCTCAGATGTAAAATCATTCCTCATAGAGGTAATCTGATTTTGCATGGACACCATCTTAGCTTCATTGTTTTTGATGTAACTAACAATGTCAATGGAAGCTTGAGGAGGTGGAGCTTGAACAGTTTGTTGTGGAGCGTGGAATCGGTTTTGATTATAGTTCCCTTGATTTTGAGAACCTTGATTTTGAAAATTCCGATTCTGATTCTGATTAAACTGATTATTTCTGTTTTGATTGTTCTGATTTTGATTAAACCCAGGTGGTCCAAGGTAATTGTTAGAACGATAGCTTAGAAGGCTACGGTCCCCTTGCGGTTGATAGGAGTTACCCCCCGAATTGTAGGAACCTTGAGCAGCATATACGCTCTCTTGAGTGAAGCCACCGGAGGCTGGACACTCGAAATAAGGGTGTGGACCACCACAAGTCTCACAACTCTTGTTCACGGCATTAACTTGTTGATTAGCATTTGTGTGATTCATTTTAAGCATGGCGGCGGATATTTCTTCCAACTTTTTGTTGAGAGTGGTGAATTCCGAAGATGGAAGGGCGGTGGATCTCGTTGACTCACTCCTCTCGGCAGAGGAATCCCAATAATTGTGGTGGGCAGTCATGTTTTCGATGAGATCAAAGCACTCTTCGGGTCGCCTTTTCATAAAGGTACCACCGGCAGCAGCATTGATTGTGTCACGATGTCTCAGTGTTAACCCGTTATAGAATGTATCTATTTGGGTGACAAGCAACATGTTGTGGTTCGGACATCGGTCAATTGAAAGCTTATAGCGTTCCCATGCCTCGAATAAGGACTCGTCGGGAAGCTGCCTAAAATTGCTGATTTCATTCCTTAGTTTCGTCACCATCGACGGTGGAAAATATTTCGCCAAGAACTTGGAGATCATTTCATCGAAACTATGGATTGAGTTCTTGGGAAGACGATCAAACCATGCAGTGGCATGAAGCGTCAAGGAATAAGGAAAGAGGTATAAGCGAAGGGCGTCATCGGAGACCCCATTTTGCTTCATACTTTGGGTGACAGTGAGAAATTTGTCAAGATGCTTGTTGGCATCTTCACCCGGTGATCCGCGAAATTGGCAAAAGCTTTGGACTTGTTGAATCATGTGATGTTTAAGTCCAAAGTCCGTGGCCTCGATGTTGACCGGGGCAATTGGACCGCCCCGTCCATTCATCGTGGGTTGGCAAAGCTCCTCCATCGTTCGGAGATCGGGAGCTGGATTTTGTGGATCGGGTTGGACTTCAGGTCCATCCCCTTGGATTCCAGACATGGTGGGATGCTCAACGGTACGTATCTCGGGTACGTTTTCCTTGTTAAGAATACGTCTATGAGCTTGCGAGCGAGTGCGCATACACTAGACGTAACTCTAAGAGACCTCAGAGTTAAGGAGAGAAATGGGAATTATGAAAATCTTTTAGATGAGAATGAGAATTATGAAGACGTTTTATAAAACTTGGGTGAGAAGAATCTTTATGGGTTTTCTGGTTCTGAAACGTCGATATCAAAACAAAATCAATTAACACAAAATCGAGGCAAAACAACAGTGAACTTAACCAATAATCCAAGATGAATGGCTTCTTTGAAAAAGGTACACCAATCACAAGGACACAAAGGCAAGTTTTATATCTTTAGTTCGGGAACTTATTATGGTCGCACCCCCAGTTAGGTAGTGCACTGCCTTGGTTTGCGGTGGTAATCTTTTAAGTTGTTATTATTATTAAAGAAAACGACGAATCTTTTTGTATTTTTATTATTTGATACATATATAGAAACAAAAGGAAAAATATTTTTGTGTTTTATACGTTTTTGGATGTTTTTGGGTTTTTGGATTTTTTATAAGAAAATATGGATATATATATATAGATGGATATGGATGATATGAACAAATGAGTGAGTATTCAAACAACTAATCTGCTAGACGAAAGATAATCAGCACAGCTCCCCGGCAGCGGCGCCAAAAATTTGATCGGTTCCAAACAGTCAAGTCTAATCACGCAAGTCTGCCACTTGTGAATGACAGACTGTAACAGACTTAAAACTGCTCAAAAACCAATGCAATGAAGATCTGAGGAGTACAGTGTTTCCCCGGGTCGTTATGTCCCAGCGAGTTGTGCAATGGATTATCAAACGTTTAGTGATCGCGAGATTTGAACGGGAAAAGGATCAGATTATGATTATAACTACAAGAAAAAGCCAACAGATAAAAACGGCTTAAATGCAAATTAAAGAAGATTTAAAAAGTTAAAATCTATTAAATAAACGTTATCACTATTTTTAAAGTGATGAACATTTAAAACCTAAAACGTACGTTTAAATTAAAAATAACGTAAACGTACAAAATAAAAAGTGAAATCTAAGAAATAAAAGTCCTAAAAATATGAAAAATACATTTTTACAATCCTAATGTTAAAAGAAACTTTTTAGAAAAAGAAAATTATTTTTATAACTATTATTGTAATTATTATTAATTAAAAACTATTTTAAACTATTTAATAATTACCTAAAATACAAAAAATTAGGAAATAAAGCTAGAAAAATAAAATTATGAAATGGAAAATTCTAAAATATCAAACTAGACTTTTCAAAACTATTTTTGTATTTTTATGATTATTTTTCTATTTTTTTATGAATTTTAAACTATTAAATACTAATTAAATTATTTAAAAATACAAATTTAACTAGGAAAAATCTAGAAAAATATTTTTTTTCTCTTTTTATATTTATCTTAACTTAAGAAAATTGAAAAACTATTTTTTTGAAGCTTTTCTTAATTATTTGTATTAAATGCTATTTAAAAGTACTTAAAAACTAGATAAAATGCAGAAAAATACCAAACAAGCTAGGAAAAATCTGAAAAATTCAGGAAATGCTTAAAATAATATTAGGAAGCTATGAAAAATGGAAAAACAGGAGCTTGTTTGGAGGATTTAAGAACTGATGTGGAATGAGCTTAAAATAAGCACTTCCAATAAGCCAAAAGCTACCTAATGACCACCACACTTAAACAGAAGCTTGGATATGCTAAAGGAACTCAAAAGCATCAAGTAACAACTAGCTATAACCTCTGAATTCCCAATTGCAAAGATTTGATGTTTTGAGATTTTGCTTAAAAACAGTAAAGGGGTACCAAGTTTGAGCTAATGCACAAGCTTCAATACAAGCTAAAACTGAAAAATACCAATTGGAAATTGGAAAAGACCTGGTTGAGAGTATGTGTACCAAAATTCAGGCCATGAGAAGCTTTAATAAGCTCTGTGCACTTGATGCAAGAACTGAGCAAAGCTCAGCATTCACTGAGATCAGTGAGCAGGGGAGACAAGCCCAAGAAGAATAGCTTATTTGAAGCTTTTAGAAAAATGACAAAAATCCACAAAAATGTAGATAAGTAAGAGAACCAGCTGAAGTTTATAGAACAACAAGTTTCAAAGAATAAGACCTAAAAATGAATCCTAGAGAAATCCTTGAATTTGGCTCAAAAACAGATTTTCAGTTTTTTTGACTTTTGAACATGAACTCAAACTTTGACTTTTCTCAACTTTGGATTCAATTTTTACCACTGATATTAATGTTATATGATGTTATAAGTGTAATGCAAGCTGTATTTAGTGATTCTAAACACAAAACCATGGATTGCTAATCCTAAAATCCAGCAGTGAGCATATTAGACAGGTTTAAGTTAAATATTGACTTCTGAGGTGTTGCAGTCCAAGTTGTTGACTCAAGTGAGTTTACTTCTACTTAACAGACATGAACCAAGAGAGATTAACCATTGTAAATGCTTCTGAGACAGATAACTAAGCAGAACCAAACACCCCTTTAAAAATGATTTGCAAACTAAAAATGAAACATACACTGGGCCAAATAGCACCAATGATCAAAGTGAGCATGAAATGCCTAAATACAACTGGACAAACACATATGAGCAACTTATAACCAAAGAAATAAGTACAGACAGAAAATGCAAAATTGAAATAAAACTGAAAATGAGAAAATAACTCACAAGAATCCAACTTGCTTGCAAGCCAATACCAAACCCATTCCTACTCTAGCCTAATCTATTTTAACCCAAATTCACCCTCTGCAACACCCAAATTCAGCTTCCAATTCAATTTGAGCCTCAGGTTGACTTTTATTGACCAACATCCAAACTTGATTGAAATTTAAATTTGAGCTTATAAAAAGCTATAGCAAGCTATTTTAAGCTAGTTTGAGCTTACAAATAAGCTTATTGAAGCTTATATATGAGAGTTTGAATTTGCAAATTGTAACAGTAAGCTGGAAATAAGGATTCTTAAAATAAGCTTGAATTGATACTTAAGAAAACTTGCAATATACCAAAATACTTGTGCTTAATACAATTATAATTGAAAATACAACTGAAAACCCTTTTAAGACTAAGAAAATAAAAATACGACATACATGAAAATTAAAGGTTAACTACTCTTTTTGTACTAGCTTCTTCTCCTCTGTTTTTATACCCATTTCCTTTGTCTCTCTCCTCTGAGTGAATCCCATCAAAAATCTAGACCCTTGGATGACTAGGTTGCTTTTTAGCCATAGGATCAAAAATGGCGGGAAAAGCCCATTTGACTTGAGGGTTCTGTTTGTAGCTACTAGGGGGGGGAATGATGTGTGGGTGTGATGATTATTGAGGAGGGGGGAAAAGAGATAAGGCATGGGGAGGTTGAGTGTGCAGAGCTGGTTGCAGAGATCAAGTGGAGAGGATGAGCAGTTGGCGCCAAGGGTCTTGTTTGACCTGTGGGTTGACCAGGGAAGTATTATAATGGGGGGGGGGTTCACAATTCCAATTGACAGGGGTCCAGAATAGATAGGGGGTCCAAAATAGGTTTAGAAGGGTTTTAAACTTCAAGGACTAAAAGTGTAAAGTCTGAAATTCCAGGGACCAGAACTGCCAATTCATCAAACTTGTTCCAATGGCTGAAAATGACAAACTTCAAAAGTATAGGGACCAAAATTGCCATTTTGCCATTTTCCAAGGGCCAATTCTGCCAATTTTGAAACTTAAAGGGCCAAAGTTGTAATTTTCTCAAACTTTTCATATTTTTCACCAAAGGACTAAATTTGACAAGTTATGCTTTAAAAAGGACCTTTGGTGATTTTACTTTTGAAATTATGTGCTCAGGGACTGTTTTTGACAACATTTGAAACTTGGGGGACTAAAACTGCAATTTTTGCAAATTTGATATGTTTTTCATCTGATTTTGATATTTTTGCATTTAAAACACATAAAACACTGATTTGTGATATTTTGATCATTTTGATGTGTTTCTGAGCGTTTTCAGATGATTTTGCAGATTATTTTGTACAAAAATGATGAGTATTTAGACACTCATCATGTACCAATACACCCTACATAAAAGACCTGCAAACTTAATATACATTTCAGTCATAACAAAATCACACATTGAATTAAGCATATTAAACATCTATTAGATTAACAAAGCATTATATCATTAAAAATGGATAAATAAGATTTAACTTAGAAAGGATCACATTTCTAAAACAATAAGCCTATATGGTTTCAATCTTAAAGGGAAGTAGAAGTATACTGAAGTTGCAGAAAAGTAAAAGTTGAGTTTCATGGATGGCTACTTCTAGATTTGTTTATACATTATTAAGGCATTTTGGTTTTTAGTTACTTGATGAGTGTTTATAAATTGTATAGCTAATCTAATACAGGATATTACCTCCTTCCTACATGTAAATTTTCAAAATCCAATCTCTTTATTAACTGATCCAATACACATTCCTAGGCCACCTTAGTATCCATAGCCTGAACAAACATACATAATACCTCACACACTATAAGCATTACGCAAATCCAAAACCCTCAAGTTGTTAAATGTGTATAAAAATTAAAATGGTTAAATACCAGGAGTGAAACTGTGGCTTCCAGCAACTACGGGTTCAAGTTCCTTAACGTCTACAACCATAGAAGCTGACATCAAGAATGACTTTGCCACTGATGAAGCATGCTCCAAACAACATCTCACCACCTAAAAAATAACCAAACACATGAACCACAATAGGAAAACAGTTGTATATATAATCTTTTCGCTAATCAAAACATGTTTCTAAGGTACTTGTGTTGTAGTAACTCACCTTTGTTGGATCAATGATTCCAGCTAGCATTAAATCTTCGTATTTATCAGTTGCAACATTATATCCAAATATGGGGTTATCATTCGCCAAAACCTATGAAAGAGACAGAAGAGATAGAAAGAACAATCAATCACATGATCCAAGTGTGATGTAATTACATCTTTTAGAAAAGTGAAATACAAATCATAGAGCAATAGAGCATACCCTTTTGCTAACAACGCTGTCAATGACACCTGCATTCTTTGCAATCAACTTAATAAGATAACGCTTATTGGCTCCAACTTTCAAAAAATTTCAAGCGTCATGCCCACGTTGAGTGAGAAGAATTATTCAAATGATAAAAGAATGTTAAGATTTCCACGAAATTTATCAAATAAAGATACCTTTTCCGCATCGTTAGCAAGGGTCTTGTTGATAACATCAACTTTAGAGGCTTGCCTCAACAGAGTGCATCCACCACCCATAACAATACCTTCTTCAAGAGCTGCCTGCAGATCAATAACATAATACCACTTTTAGCTCGGTATACACGGTTACAACAATAGCTCGGTATACACGGTTCCCTTAAATAAGTTCTAGTTAGTCTTACCGAGATTTCTTAGGCAATATATAAGTCAATTTCTTGATATAACCCAATCATATACTAATTAATTTTATAAAATAAATCAAAACTTCGTGTTCATTTGTCAATTTCTTGTAATAGACATCAAAAACCTAAGAACAAAGATATGTCATCAATCATCCTCATTTACCTATTCATATGTTCAATCAAAACCTATTATGAACCATTGACGTACACACCTAGGAAGACATCTTGCCACCTCTATTAATATTAACATTGATATCTCCGTTAACATCAATTTAAATTAGTATATCCACACTGTAAAAGAAAATCAAAGACATTATGCTTATGTGCAACAATCTGTATTCAAACAGACACTCACATGAAGATCCTGAGAACCTTATACTCATTATGCCTTGCTGTCAATGATCATCGATTCTACCACCTTTGGAGCTGTCTTATGCACAAAATATAAAGCACGTTTAGAATCATGAAACCACACACAACAAAAAATTTCAAACAAATAAGTAACTTACTTTAGAATCAATTGCTAATAGATTAGCAAACATGTTCTCGTAGAATTTAGCAAATGTGAGTGGTGAATTGTGATTGTGATGTCTAATCAAATTAGGTAAAAAAAACTGAAATCCCCTCATTTTTGTGCTTCATCATAGCTGTAAATCAGTAGTGATTCTTAGACTAATTTGATATAGTTTCCTTGAATAAAAGATGAGAATACAGAAAGTTTGAAAATCAAAATCAAAGATTGTTGAAGGAAATATTGTGCAAACCTGTGTATCCCTGATTTGTAGCCAAAAAAAAAAAAATGCCCAATGGCTTTATTTGAGTTGTGTGAATATTCGGTTGATTTGATTTGTGTGAATATTTGGTTGATTTGATTTGCAAAGGTATCAAATCAACCGCCTTTATTGTGTTTGTGTATATTTTGTTTAGTAGTATTGTTTTTTCAAAGTTTATCACAACCGGTATACATGGCGTAGTGGTAGAATGTTTAATAGCATTCTCAACAACTCAGGTTCGAACCTTGCCAAGCACTTTTTTTTATGTAATAATGATGTGTCACGGTCTCTTCTATTATATAGTGTGGAGATTGAAACACACTCATCCAAACATCAAATACTTACACAGTATTAACATTATGCTTTATTGCTTTATATTTGAACGTGCAAATATAAAAATAAATTGTTCAAATCATGTCCCTAAATTGTAGATGGATGTCGTGACGTGTGAATTATTTGCCTTGAGGTCCTACCAGGATTGACTGACCAGCTAAGTGGATAAGATGGATGCTACGACGTCGTAAATATCTACTTCATTATTGTTTGTGAAGACTATCACATGCCCCCATTAACTTCAACAAATTAACTGTTTTATCTCCTATGTATCTCCATGCACAAACCTTTAACTTTACCACAAACTATACTTCAACCAGACTAATAAGCGAATATGGTACAAAAAAGTTACTAAAATTTCTTAAAAATTTGTCCTAAAAGTTTCATTTTATTCACTCAGGTTACTGAACTTTGAAACTTTGTTCACTCGGGTTACCGAACTTATCAAAAAATATACATTCGGGTTACTTGAACTAACACTGAATTTATCGAAGTGTATGCTTCGAAAAGTTCAGTAACCTAAGTGAACAAAATGAAACTTTAGTAACTTAACACAAGTTTTTAAAAAACTTTAGTAACTTTTTTATACCATAACCCCATAAGCAAACATTTAAAACAAGGCCTATAGAGAAATGTAGTGTAAAATCCGCATTTTTGTTCACACCATTATTTCACTATTTCAATTCATTTCTTATCCGATTCACATTTTTCAGTTTAAAATGAATGTGATAATAAGTCCTTACGCTAAGCCTATAGTTCTTGTATTAGACTTTTCGATCATATAAACTAATCAATAAAGGTACACATGTAAACAAAGTCTATACTTATTTTCTACGTCTCTTATCCTTTTATGTACTAGTTTATTTATGTAAGCTTTAACTCAACTTTTTTCAACTAAAATGTGAAAATTAATACGTTTTATCTTTAGAAAATAACTAAAAAGACTCTCAAAATAAAAACAAATCTAGAGTTTTCCATGACAATACAAGTTGCTATGTTATATTCTTATATGAATATATCCATATCACTTTGATTTATTATACAAAAGACATGATTATAATTTTAATGCCGGAAGTCTTTCTGAAAACAGTCGTTCAGACGAGATCGGGTATGTTGCTGGTATTGTGACATGATTATAATCTTCAAAAGGTCTAAATATAACAAAATGGAACCACAAGTGAGAATGTGACAAACTTCAATATTAAAAGGCAACCCAAAAACAAAACCACTCCCTTTGATCAACAAAAAAATCTATTACCACACTACAAATGTTCACTGAACCACTTCCAATTCTTGTTCCAAACCAAGATTCCTCAAACTTGCCCAAAAAAATGCTACTAAACACACCCACTTGCAGTCACATCTTCACCCACAAAACCCATCATCCAAACACCCCTGCTTCACTTCTACCCAAGACCCTTTTTCCTCCTTCTGGGCTGCCCAAAATTAAGTCCTTTTCATTAAGTAGGGGGTTTAGAAGTGGGGTTGGAAGATCAAGTGTTAAAAGCTCATTGATTGAGGCACCTGTTTTGTGGGCTGGAAGAGTTTGTATATTTTATGCTCTTTTGAAAGCTGGTTTGGCTGGATCTCCTTCTAATCCACTTATAGCAAACACAGGTTCTTGATCTTTTAAATTTTATAAAAAAGTATGTTTTTTTGTAGCATATGATGTTTCTTGGTGGTTATTTGGAAAGTTGAGCTTGATGTAATATTAATATACTTTTGTCATTTTTTTAGTAATTTAAGGTTGCAAGATTGTTTGTTTGATTACTTTGTAGAGCTTGAGACTAATGGTGATGATTTGGGTTTTGCTAAGTGGTTTGAAGAGTTTAGAGGCAAACCAGGTTAGTGGTTATTTTAGTTAGTCCTTGTTTTGTACAGTACGTTATACGCCTGCACTCTGCAGTTAATGAAACAGTAATGACAGTCAAAAGAAAATGTTTTGGTTGGCTTGTTTAAAATGGTTATTCAGATAGAATACAATCAAAATGCTTATGAATATTGTGTAGCATTTCAATTCATATTGTGTAAGTAATTGCTCTCTTGTCACAAAATAAGTACAAAACTTCCGGTCAGATTGGGGTATTTTGCATATTGATAAAGATCATGAAGTTTAGTGCCAAAGATTATAGTAATATTAATTTATTTCCTTAGTATACTTGTGATATTAAAACTTCAAAAGCATCCACAAATCTTATTCATAAACAAATGATGCCATGGAGAACAAGTGGCATGAATCACACACATAAGGGACTAAGGGTACGACATGTTGCTAAGAGATTAAAACTCAGCTAAAGGATACATCTTATTTTGTTATGGGCAGAAAGAGAAGCAGCAGATAAAAGAAAACTAGTTAGCAAATGGCACCCAACAACAAAGGGTACCCTTAGGAGAAACTACAGGATTCCTTCAAAAACCGAAGGTCGTCGTCTTCTCAAAGCACTAGCTTCCTTACTTTCAGACGATGATCACTTCAGAGATGCCACCTCCCACAAGGTATGTACTTCCAGTTTTCTGGACCATTTCCATTTCAGGCATGTTTCTTTTGTGAATTTGATTAAACTCTTCGCATTTTCGGCTATGATTGCAGGGTTGTCAAATTAGAAGGGAGAGTGCTCATGGAGAAACCGTATGCTGCAACAATGTGCGAGCCTTGTTTGATGAACTCCCGACACCACATTTGATTGTTGAGATCACGCCTTTTCCTGCTGGCCCGCTCACAGAAAGTGACTATGCCAAGGCTGAGAAGTTGGAGAAAGTTCTTAGGTCTGGTCCTTCCATATGATTAACTTGTTGTAATTTGTATGTAACAAACAAGTAGCCTGTACATACGGTTTTAGCACCAAAGCTTTTGAGAACCTTCTACCAAACATTAAAATTTGACTTCAATGGAAGTTTGAATATGCATTAGTTGAAAATATTATTACCTTTGTGTCAAAATTTTGATGTTGCGTGAACATAACATCAACAGGTTGAGTTAGTACCCATCTATATAAAAAAAAGACCCGCATATCCCATCAGTGCGATCAAAGGCTACATGTATTCTGAATCTAAATTACTCATACAACTGTGAAGTCTGATACATATAGGTCGTGTGAACACAACTTCAGCAGATTGAGCACAACATATATCAACACTCAAACACAATTACAAAAAAAAGCATCCCTCTCTTTAAATAAGCCACTTAAAGAGCAAGAGACCAAAACATTACAAGCTAAGAATACAATCGACACAAGTACAATAACAACAAAAACTAATCCTAGGAGCCAAACCTGTATTCCGAATTTATAATAGCCTTTTCTATATATACAGTTGTGAACTCCGATACATGCATAAACTCAAGAGTGACTGATGAGATACGCGGTAGCAAATGCCAATGATGGCAATCTATGTATTTTGTTTTTTTAGAAAGGCAATTAACAATCTCACAATATATAAACCACAAACTATCTCACATGTTCTAAGCAGGACTTGCCCACAACCATTTTGGTTGGGGAGCTTCTCACACAACTAGGGGTACCATTGGGACACAAGCCCTTTGGTGGCAATCTATGTGTTGTTCTACTGCATAATACTTCACATAGGAAGGATTCAAGTGAAATGGTAAAAGTTTGAGAAGAGCATACTGCCGATAAGGATGTAGAATGCATAGTAGCCACAGATCAAGTATCTCCAGCCCTGCCAAGTACTGGGAGATGCTAATACATACGAGGCAAACCAATAGATAGGGGGACTTGCAGCTAAGAACCTGGTCGAAACCTGTAACAAAAATGTATGGTTCTTTTTTACTTCACATATAAAAACATGATGCACACACCCCATTTATATTGTACAAAAGGTCCTACATGTATTGGCAGATGTATTACGGACCTGAACATGCATGACAAAAAATGCTGTGGCCACCATGAACCCCAAGTGTAAAATGAATGGTATGATGACAACTGAAAATTTCCCCAATTTGTCTATTGATACATTGTCGGTGGAAAGTACAACATGCATCTCTTCTTTGGTGCTACACTTTCTCCTTCTAAGAGCCTGATTCTCTGTTTCACAAAGATGATTCAAACATAATTGTAGTTCAAAACAGGAATTTGTCTCAACAGTAATGTCATATCAACTAAGTGCTACAAGTTACATAATAAAAAAGAACAGAGGAAGCAAGATGTAAACTGAAGGCAGTATAATGTTTCAGGTTTATACCTTTACTTGGTGTCGACTTTTTTCCCTCAAGTGTAGGAGTGTTCTTTGCATCCCCGTATTTTTCTGTAGCAACTTGGAAACCAAGTGTCAAGAAGACGTTAGGCTGTAGCTTTACATAATGGATGATTGAACAGAGTGCAATGAAGAGAATTGGTGATGCAAGAAGAAAATTCAGTAACTGTTTTAGCTGGAAATATCGTAGAAAACCAACCCCCCTAATATCAAAACAGAAGATTAACTTTAGTTTGAACACTGGAGACCATCTGTTCTAATAAGTAACACCCAAGTATCAGGAACTACATACCAGTAATGACTTTGAACAAAGTTGTATGACAAAGGAATTCTCGCATTACACCAAGGCCTTAAACTATCTGTTTCGCGTCCGTAACACAAATTGTAGTATCCAAACGCTTGAAAAGCGACAAATGGGATGAAAACAAATATGCAACGCAAAATTCCAGAAAAAATGACCCGAAACGCCAACTGCAAAGACAAGATAACAGCAGAAGATATTGATAATGTTACAATGGCTTAAAACTGCAACTAGTTAGTTTAAGCTTACAAATGGATGCTTCTGAAGAAATACAGCATCATAAGCTCGATGCATTGTCTGGAAACCAATATAACCTGCGTTAAGCGCCCCATTTGACCTTGTAAATCCGGATAAAGCAAACCAGAATGTTGCCAAATTATTTGCACCCGACATCAAAAAGTACAGCCCTCCAATTGATAATAATGCATACAAACTCTCAGAGTAACTACAAAAGCAAAGTACTGGTTCAATGTCAGAATAATAATTTATAGGTTTGAAAATTAAGTATTAAAATTAAGATAAAGTATAATACATGGACGAATAGAATATAGATGCTGAATTGAAGCAAAACAAGATTGTTGCTCTCAATGATGCCTTCGAGTCCTTCAGAATAATAACAGAAAGCCTTTAGAGAGAGAAAACAAGAAAACTGTCAGGGACATAACGCAAGATGTAATGATTATAAGTCCAATAACTTGGGGTCCTTTTTAATATGTTGCAAAGACTTTCGGATCATATTTCTACAGCAACAATAACTGAGATAATGAAATGCAAAAGAAAAAACGCTTGCTTAATGTAGCGTTAAGATGGGTTACCTGTAAAGAAACACTGCAGCAAAAACAAATGAGATGTTGCAAACTAGGTATCCTGATAATACCAGCACAGCCCTATGCCCAACAAGTGGTATCAATGGCATAAGAACTGCAAATTCAGTAATACCATAGCTATCAGCACAAATATAGCTAACAAGAAATTACTCACAAAACAATTCACTGAAAACACAGAAAGGTAATAAAACTAACAAAAGTATTTTCATAATAACGATACATGTCCACAATGCAGTATACCAGCACAAACAAAAAAATTTAAAGGTTCAGCAACTGGTAAAGCTTAACAGCCTTTATATCGACCTTTCAAGCAGCTTATATGATGAGTGGCTACACTCTAAAACCACAAAGGCCAACTGATGTTGAAACTTTAATTCCCATGATCCAAAGGCTAAACATTTGCATGACAGATCACCAGAGGCGGACCTAGCCTTAGCAAGGTGATGCCAGGGAACCACCTTAGACAATGAATTTGTTTAGAAGCGATATGTAACTTTTTTCTAGGACCTACCTTAAAAATACACGAGAAACAACCTTAGGGGGCGTTTGGTTGGGGTAATTTGAATTTCCGGAAATTTAAATTCTAGAAAATTTAAATTCTTGAGAATTTAAAATTCCGGAATTTAAAATACCTTCGCATGTTTGGTTGACATAAATTTATAAATATTTTTTTTATTTTTTTAATATAAATTTCATAAATATTCTATTTAAAAGTTTATAAAAAATTTATACAAAAAGTTTATAAAAATTTTATAAAAAAAGTTTATAAATAATTTATGAAAAAAGTTTATAAAAAATTTGTTAAAAAGTTTATAAAAAATTTATAAGAAATTTATAAAAAAAATTATAAAAAAAAGTTTATAAAATTTAATAAAAGTTTATAAAAAAGTTTATAAAAAAAGTTTATAAAAAATGTATAAGAAATTTATAAAAAAAAATTATAATAAAAAATTTATAAAAAATTTATAAAAGTTTATAAAAAAAGTTTATAAAAAATTTATAAAAAAATTTAAAAAAAAAAGTTTATAAAAAATTTATAAAAAAAGTTTATAAAAAAATTCATAAATATTCTATTTAAAAGTTTATAGAAAAACAATACGAAAAAAAGTTTATAAATTTTTTTTCAAGTAAATTAAAATTTCTCACTTTTTGGAGGCATTATAATTCTCTCCATTTTGGCAATTCAGGGAATTCTAAATTACTTCAAATGCCCTCATTTGAGTTACCAAACAGGACATTTGAAGGTAATTAAAATGCAAATGTCTCAAATATCCTCCAAATTGCCCCAACCAAACGCCCCCTTAGATTTAAATTGTAGACAATAAACGAAAAATGGAAAAGAGTTTAAGAAATTTAACAGGACATTGATGCCGGTAGGGGTGTCAAATGGGTCGACCCGACCCGAACCCGATAAAGCCTTATAGGGTCGGGTTAGGGTCGTAATTAGTTTGTTATCGGGTTGACCCGATAAGATAAAATGACCTATTACAAATCTTATTGCTTGAGCTTACTGCTGCTTCATTTTTGTATGCGTTTACTTCTTGGAATAGATTGTATTCTTTTTTGTTAATTGGATTACAAAGTCTTGTTTTTTTTTTTTTTGTTTTTTTTTTTCTTTTGGTTTGAACTTTGGAACGTAAAGTTGGAGTTCAGTGTTTCTTCTTATTTCCGACGTCTATCCTTAAATGTTTCGGCATACTAGCTTGACCATGTTTTTATGAGCTTATTGTTATTATTAAGCTTGCTACCATATTAACTTATTGTTTGTTAAAGCTTACTGCCATGTAAATAATGTAATATGATATGTTACAGTTTGTTTTGTATTGAATTTGGCTACTGCGAAGCAATGGCAACATGAAATATTAAGCAATTAAGCATAAAGCATTCTAAATCGCCAATTCAGTTTTTGTCTACAGATTTAGTTTTGCTTGCTTCCTTGATAGCTAAAACATGGAACGCTTGTTGGGCCCAACTTTATATTGTGTCATTAACTTTCAACCCGATAACCCGATAGACCCAACCCGACTAACCCGCACCCGATAGACCCGATTCCTTATAGAGTTGGGTTGCGGGTTAGTTTTTATTTTTTTAAAACCCGATAAACCTGACCCGATAACCCGATTGACACCCTTAGATGCCGGAGTTAAACAAGAAAGATGAAGAAAGGCGCAGCTTTTTAGAAGTGGGTTCGCCTTTTTTGCATATAGCAATTTTTGAATGTGGTTGAAGTCATTTTCTTGGGTAAGTTGACCATTTTGACTTAACTGTGCTAACCGCGGATAGGTCTTTTGGAACCACTTCTGGTTCTCTCTAACCACTGCTAACTATACTCTTCAACTCTGTGTTTGTTTTGTGGTAGCTGTGGTACAAGCATTTTTCAGTGTGTTATTTTGTCACATACATTTTATTTGACTTTTTAGACACCTAATTTCTAGGCTCTAATTAACCTTTGGTTGCGGTCCTTTGTCCTATATAGACATATGAAGTAGTTAATTATATCTATTAACTAAAATGCGGGGAACGCATGTGGTCATGCCATGTGTCCCCGCATTTATTGCTAAGTTTCGAAACTTGGCAAGAATGGCCTCTCAGGTTTAGGTGTCGCTGCAAACTAAGTCCAAACATTAAATGCAAAGTTTTACAACTTGGCAAAAACAGTCCCTGAGGTTTAAGTATCGTTGCAAAGTAAGTCCGAACATTAAATGTAAAGTTTCACAACTTGGCAAAAACAACCCCTGAAGTTTAAGTGTCGCTACAAAATAAGGCGGGGATCGCATGTGGTCATGCCATGTGTCCCCGCATTTATTGCAAAGTTTTGCGACTTGGCAAGAATAGCCCCTCAGGTTTAGGTGTCGCTGCAAACTAAGTCCAAACATTAAATGCAAAGTTTCACAACTTGGCAAAAACAGTCCCTGATATTTAAGTATCGTTGCAAAGTAAGTCCGAACATTAAATGCAAAGTTTCACAAGCCCCTGAAGTTTAAGTGTCGCTACAAAATAAGTCCTTAGAAGCCAATCCCGCTGCATCGCGCGGGTTTCTACACTCGTTGTAACTAAAAAGTTGAGTTGGTCTACCATGAGTACAAAATAATTAAAGTCACTTTATTAGTTATTCACTTTTTTACTAGCTAGGATAAAAAGTGAGAAAAGGAATTGAAACGCAAAAAAATGAGAGAAAGAGATCGAGTAATTTTATGATGACAAGATATTAGTGGGGTGAATCTACACCAACACCTCATGATCTCCTTCCCATGCACCCCATAGGGTGGGGCCCACGACCCAATGATCGGCCCAATCATTTTTTTTTTTTTTTTATTTAGTTGTGTATAATAAATTTGTGTAGTGTATTTTATTTGTGTAGATTGTGTAGTGTTTTAATATGTATAATGTATTTATTTGTGTAGTTTTTTACGTTATATTTTTTAATTGTGTATTTGTTTCCATTTAATTAAACAATAACAATAAAACATTAGACATTAAAACATTAAACAAGTACAACAACAAATGTTACTAATATTACAACGAAATCTACTCCACATGAAGATTATTAATGTCATCTATAAGCTCATAGAGTATTCCACTCGACTGACATGCGTGATCAACTGGATTTCTTGCCAATTCCAGTGATGCCTACAACGTCTTTATTCTTGCCTTCAACAAATTGTTTTGAGCCAATAGCATGTTGATCGTGTGATCTTTAGTTTCGCAGTTAGAGCACTGCGTTGAAGAAGAGACTTGACCAAAGTACTTTTGTTGAAATAATTCCTTCCACATAAAGTATCGACACCCATAGTCTTCAGTCCCTGGCTGTTACATGATGAAACAATTATAAGAAATGTATTCTTAACAAACAAGTTATTGATATATTTACGTAAATAAGCAAACGTTTAATTATTTACCTTTGATAAAGGACATGCATAATACTTCAGACCACAAGTTTTGGGCTTGTTATAATTATAGCAAATGTGTTCTTGTTCTAATCATTTAAAACATCTATACTATATCACTATATCATAATGCACGGATAACTAACCTTAATTTCAAGCTTAACTTTTAATCAAAAATTAAGATAAAGAGCTCCAATCATGAGGTGACATGTGTCAATTTTTAATAAACTCCAAGTCTAATTTCTAACCAAAAATTAAAATAATGAGCTCAAATCATTAAGTGACATGTGTCACTTTTAACAAAAAATTTACCTTTATTTACAAACTGAAATATCTTTTTATCTATTTATTTTTTTTTATAATCTAATTTCACTATATTTTTTAAAATTTGTGCTCATTATTTCAACATCTATTTTAATATATTTTTATGAGTTTTTAGATTTTACATTTTTAGTTGGTTTATTTTATTTTGATTCAAATTTTTACAACTTTAATGCTTATTTCAACCAATACAATTTTGATTCGTCAAAATCATATACTTTTAGGGAGAGTGTTTGACGGGTAAGAGATTACGAGGGTCTTTCTATATGCGGTCATAATGATGTCAAAGAAAAGTTACGGGAAACCCAAGCAAATACATACAACTAACACATATGCATTCGGAGTGTTATGAAACGAATTTACTAAGCGGGTAAAGCAAACACATATAACTATTATCGTCACCGCTGTGCGCGGGTATCCAACTACTAATCAAAATGATCCTAATTTTACTTTTTAACTATTCATTTCATATTGTACCAAACCAAACCCGACCTGATTTGTTGACTGTTTGACATGTTGACTTTTTTACTCGACCAAACTCAAAAACCACCTTAGATTTGGTCTGCAAATCACATACGTACAGACGGCAAATTAACTCATCTCCAACGCATAAACTGCTTTATCCTAGTAAGGCAGCCTTAACTAACAAACCTAGAAAGAAGATTTTATATGTAGATGCATTTGATAAAGTAATGTAAAATGACATTTTAGGACAGAACATCTAAATACGCGAATTAAAGATACGGACAACCAATAAATAGCTCAAGCTTCTTTAATAAGCTCCTCCTAGTTAGTTTCTCAGATTTTTTTAAAGCCAGTTACTTATCTAACAGCTAAACACACTTTTTTTTTTTTTTTTTTTTTTTTTTGATAAACTAGTAGCTACAACAAAACTAAATAAACAACCTGTTCGCGAAAGTAACGACATGCACAACGGAAACAAGGGCAAAAAAGCATAAGTCTGCTCATACTCATAACCACATTCAGCAATCTGAACAAAATAAACACTGTCCCAAACGACACCCTTCTCAATAACCTCAGCCACACTAGGAAACACAATCATCTCTTTCTCTTTCTGTTGGCCGTGGGTTGTTGTTAGACATTTGGGGTTTATGCATGCTGACGTGTCATACGGAGTAAGAACTGATCTCCAGAATATTGTTAGCGTTAAGACGATGATGCATGAAATAATTGCTGATTTGATAACGGTTTTTGTGTTGGTCATTGTTGTTTGTTTAGGTTAGTAAGTCACTGTGTTGTTTCTAGACAAGATTACATACTTAGGGGGTGTTTAGATTTGCTTTATGATATTGATTATCTCCTTATCACGTTTATCACGTTTACAATAATCAATTGTTAGTGTTAGGAATCTTTTTCATATAATTGATTATATGCGATTTGATGAATAAAAAACATGGTTTTGTATAATCGAAGAGGTGCTTTTACAAAATGCAGGAAGCCAACTCGCATGTGACCCACAACAAGCAAGCGTAATATTTATATTACTTTTTCCATTTAATTTTCATGTGGCCCAACTTGATAATGAGAATGTTTATTTTTATAATTTTGCTCATTTTAGTTATAAAATAAAAAAGTTATAAATAGCGCGAGGCGTGACGTGTTGGCATGATCAAACATCACGCTTTTGCGGTCAAGACGAAGCTTTTTTGTTTATAAAGCGTGACAAAATATAAAAATATTTAATATATTCATATCATATTTAATATATATCGAGTTTACAAAAAAATGTGATATAAGACGGCGTGAAGGCATGACATAGCGACATGACCAAGTCTCACGCTTTTGCGGGGCCTTTTCGCAAACACTAAAAACCTAAGTATGTCATTATTGCAATATCAAACAACATATCAGATCTAAACACTATATTTCAAAACCACGTTTTGCAACAACTAATTATCTGCAAAACGAATAATATATTTTCAAAAAGCTGTCCCAAACACCTCTTTAGGTGATGTTTGGTTAAAGTTTTTCTAACTTGTGTCATCATGATATTTGCTAAATACAATTAATAAATTTAAATTATCATGTTTAAATGTTATTTTATATTAATAATTTTCTAATATATTTCTAATTACCTTGATTAACTTTATTTTATTTAGAAATAATTTATATTTTAGGAAATGGTTTAGTTCATTCCATGCTTTTTAACAAGTGCCACGATGACACATATTAGAAAATTTAAAAAAAAAAGTTTTTTTAAGAGCTTTTTAATCTGACTCATTGGCTTAATAAGAGTATTTTTTTTTTCTTGTTCAGACGTTGATTTCGACTTAATTGACTTAATTTGGAAAAAAAAAATAAAAAATTACTGAATTAATTAAGTTGTATGAAAATTGTTTGTTTGTAACTTAATAGAGAAAGATAACTGAAAATATTAAGTAATAAAACTGATGTTGTCTGCATTAAGTTATCGTTTGATTAAACATGACTTAATAAAAAAAATTAACAAACAAGCGCTTACCCAACTAGATGTGAAGGGGTGTCTTAGATAGTGTTTGAATTCGACTTAATTGACTTAATATGCAAAAAAAAATTGAATTTATCAAGTCATATGAAAACTATTTATTTGTGACTTAATAAAAAAGATGACTGAAAATATTAAGTAATAAAACTAAAAATATCTGCATTAAATCATCTCTACTTAATAGAAAATTTTAATAAACAAGCCCATTATGACTCATAACTCTTCTTTTCTTATCTTTTTTCTTTTATTTTTTATTTTTATTTTTTTCTTCTCTTTTTTTATTTATTTATTTCTTTAGTTTCTTTTTCTGTGGTTATTTTTTACAATATCTTTTTCGGCTTTTCCTTTAATATTGATATAAAGTTTATGAGAATTGCCCATCTTTTTTAACAAATAATGTTCAAGATAATAATAATGAAGATGCTCGAACACTTGAATTTTTTTTCCAACATAGTAATAAACAACTAATTTGTGAAATTTAATTGTGGCACATGTACTTTGAACACCAGTTTAAAATTTTTCATTGAAAAATATTTTAATTGTAAATTGACAATGTTAAGCATACTATGAAATATTTTTTTTCCACAATCTTATCATTGTAAAGTAAAATGATAGTGACAATTTGTATATTGATGATTTTTTCAACCACGTAGGATTACAACAAATCAACAACATATGACTAATTTTCGATATTAAATTGCGACATAATATTTTTGAATCTTTTGTTTAAGACATTTTATTTCCATGTTGCTAGAATATGTTAATTTGTTTTTGCTCAAATGCTCCATTTAATGTTTAAACACATTTATGTTTCGTAAGAATAAAATTGATTTGCACTTATATCATTCAGACATTTAAAAGGTAAAAAAAAAAACAATATCATTTGATTAAGATTCAGATATTTACGTCCCTGATTCTGATGAGCATGTGCGAACCAGATTCAGGTTCATGTTAAGTTTCAGAGCTTGTTAATAAACAAACAACACCTTAGTCCATGTAGTTATTTTTGTTTAAGTATCTTCGTTATATGAACTCCCCACGACTTGCCGGTTAAGTATCTTCATACACAAACACTCTTATTCTAAGAGTGTTTGTTTAAGTATCTTCGTTATACATACACAGTTTTTTATATTGTGGCACATTTTTTATACTCTAAAACAAACACTCTTATTCTATACCTTTCTTTTTTCTTTTTTTTATACATACACACATCCACGGTGCCACCTGAATAGCCGGTTAGGATAGCGGTGCTTTTCGAGCACCCGTGTAGGTGGTGGTAGGAAAGCTTGTTGATCGTGCTTAATATATGTGAATATGTTTTAGAAATGTTACATTAAGAGTTAGAAATAATGCTTTTTCATGTAATTGTTATTGAAAAGTTAGATAGAGGTATAAAATAAAATTAGTTTTCGGGTCCGTTTGGTTTGTAAGTAGGATTGGATTTGGGTTTGAGTTTAGATTTGGATTTAAAATTGAAATTAGCTTTAAAAAAAACTAAACGATCGATAAGAACTTATGCACGCCATCATTTATAAGTTCTTTGGACCATTTTGGACTCTAGGTTGTTTAGACCTTGATCTAGGATAAACAATAAGCATAAAGATAATAATAAGCACAACGGAATAACATAAAAAATATTATTATTATCAAAGGTTCTTCGTTATCATCTCTAACAACTACAATACAAACTAACAACCCCAATCCTACTTAATCAATGTATGATGGTTACCTAATCTAAAATGAATCATAAAGATCCTTGAGGGTGAACAAAACACTAAACCCTAGGCGTTTTTCTTAGACCCTACGCCTAGGTTACCCACACACACATTTACTGGTGTTTTACATCTTGACACACTTTAAACCTAATGCATGTATTCTCTTTATATAATAGAGAATTAGGTTTACAAAATACTACAAAGGACTAATAAGTAAAATCTTCTTTATCAAGCAAGTCCCTTGTGTTTTGCATTGTCTTGATTCTTCACTTGTAGTTTTGTATTTATCAACCTAAATATAAAACCCAACAATCTTCCCCTAGTTGATAATTACAAAACCTTCGTCTTGATCTTCCATGAATGAAACAATCTTCCCCTTAAGCTCACCTCGTGAACTTAAATAACATGTACCACCAAGGATCTTCAAGTTGCAAAATATGTAAATATTTCTTCCCTTTTTTGTCATTATCCACTAGGAGACGCTAAGTAGATGCAACTTTGATCTTCACAACCACGAACCACTATCATACTTCCAATCAAGTCTTCCAATGTCTCGAATTACCCACCATTAAGAACACCAAAACGCTTACTATAAATGAATTCAAGACAATAGAAACCTAAACCATCAGTAGTAATAACAATTAGTAGTTGTAAAAACCTTCCCCTCAAATGGCGCATGTAAATGGTTAAACATTTTAACATTAAGCTTCCCCTAAAACTCATGTTAACCATTTGAAAAATGTAGACTCTATGAAATGATTACTGATGAAGAAAAGCAAGTATAACCGACTTGATGCTGAAGTAGAACGACCCAAACTTGCATCTTATATCTTGTACTATAGGTGACATCGAACGTATACCCAAAACCTGTGTATAGGTTGCAAGATTGTTAAAAGCTCATTGATTGAGGCACCTGTTTTGTTGGCCGGAAGAGTTTGTATATTTTATGCTCTTTTGAAAGCTGGTTTGGCTGGATCTCCTTCTAATCCACTTGTAGCAAACACAGGTTCTTGATCTTTTAAAATTTATAAATAAGTATGTTTTTTTTTTTTTTTTTTTTTTTAATAGTTTGTTGTAGCATATGATGTTTCTTGGTGGTTATTTGGAAAGTTGAGCTTGATGTATTATTAATACTCTTGTCATTTTTTTAGTAATTTAAGGTTGCAAGATTGTTTGTTTGATGACTTTGTAGAGCTTGAGACTAATGGTGATGATTTGGGTTTTGCTAAGTGGTTTGAAGAGTTTAGAGGCAAACCAGGTCAGTGGTTTATTTTAGTTGCTCCTTATTTTGTACATTATAATGTCTGCACTCTGCAGTTAATAAACAGTAATGAGAGTCAAAAGAAAATGCTTTGGATAGCTTGTTTAAAAGGGTTCGTGCTTATCAGCATTAACAGCTTATGGGACCTCCATTCCTTCATCACGGATTCACGGTTACTATAAAACAACTTATTTGTGTCAAATAGGCTGTGAATCTATAAGCTTTTTGGATATTTAAAACACCTTATTGGGTTTCAAGGATGCAACAAGTTCTTAAGCTGCATAAATTAGCTTACCCAAACACCCCGTAAATCCGTAATACTAGTTATTCGGATATTAGAATACAATCAAAATGCTTATGAGTTATGAGTATTGTTTAGCATTTCAATTCATATTGTGTAAGTGATTGCTTGCATGTCTCAAAATAAGTACAAAACTTCCTGTCATATTGGGGTATTCTGCATATTGATAAAGATCATGAAGTTTAGTGCCAAAGATTATAGTAATACATAAATTTGTAACCTTAGTATATTTGTGATATTAAAACCTTAAAAGTATCGACAAATCTTATTCATAAACAATTGATGCCATGGAGAAAAGTGGCATGAATCACACACATAAGGGATTAAGGGTATGCGTCATGTTGCTAAGAGATTAAACTCAGCTAAAGGATGCATCTTATTTTGTTATGGGCAGAAAGAGAAGCAGCAGATAAAAGAAAGCTAGTTAGCAAATGGCACCCAACAACAAAGGGTACCCTTAGGAGAAACTACAGGATTCCTTCAAAAACCGAAGGTCGTCGTCTTCTCAAAGCCATAGCTTCCTTACTTTCAGACGATGATCACTTCAGAGATGCCACCTCCCACAAGGTATGTACTTCCAGTTTTCTGGACCATTTCCATTTCGGGCATGTTTCTTTTGTGAATTTGATTAAACACTTCGCATTTTCGGCTACGATTGTAGGGTTGTCAAATTAGAAGGGAGAGTGCTCATGGAGAAACCGTATGCTGCAACAATGTGCGCGCCTTGTTTGATGAACTCCCAACACCACATTTGATTGTTGAGATCACTCCTTTTCCTGCTGGCCCACTCACAGAAAGTGATTACGCCAAGGCTGAAAAGTTAGAGAAAGTACTTAGGTCTGGTCCTTCCATATGATCAGCTTGTTGTAACTTGTATGTAACAAACTAGTATTCTGTACATAGGGTTTTAGCACCAAAGCTTTTGAGAATCTTGTACCAACATTAAAATTTGACTTCAATGGAAGTTAAAGATTGCATCGATTAGATACATTATAGTTTTTGGTATCAATATTCTAATGCTACGTGCTTTTTGAATCTAAAGTAGCATTTCTTTATACAGCTGTGAAGTCCGATACAAAAGTCGTGTGAACATAACATCAAACGGGTTGAAGTTAGTACCCCTTCTAAACTAGATCCGCACATCCCCTCTTCAACTCAACCATATGCTACAAGTTTTCTGAATCTAAATGAGCATTCTTTTGTACAACCTCGAGATAAACTGATGAGATACTCGGTAATAAATGCCAAAGATGGCGATCTCTGCGTTGTTCGGCTGCAGGTACTTTACCCAGAGAGGGATTCAAGTGAAAGGGTAAAAGTTTGAAAAGAGCAGACTGCCGATAAGGATGTAGAAAGCACAGTAGCCCCAGATCACGTGTCGCCAGCCCTTCTGAGTACTGGGAGAGGCTAATACATACGAGGCAAACCAATAGATAGGGGGACTTGCAGATAAGAATCTGGTTGAAACCTGTAACAAAATGGTGTAATAACTTCAGATACAAAAACATGATGTAAATACACCATTTATATATTGCATAAAAGGTCATACATGCAATGGTAACATGTATATAAGGTGTATTACTAACCTGAACATGCATGACAAAAAATGCTGTGGCCACCATGAACCCCAAATGTAAAATGAATGGTATGATGACAACTGAAAATTTCCCCAATTTGTCTGTTGATACACTGTCAGTGGAAAGTACAACATGAGCCTCTTCTTTGGTGTTCCGCTTTCTCCTTCTAAGAGCCTGATCCTCTGTTTCACAAAGATGATACAAACATAATTGTTATTGTTTAAAACAAGAATTCGTCACAACGGTAATGTCATATCAATAAAGTGCTACAAGTTACAAACCAGTATAACATGTAAACTGAAGGCAAATTTAACGTAACAGGTTTATACCTTGACTAGGTGTCGAATTTTTTCTCTCAAGCATAGGAGTGTTCTTTGCATCCCCGTAATTTTCTGTAGCAACTTGAAAACCAAGTGTCAAGAAGACGTTAGGCTGTAGCTTCACGTAATGGATGATCGAGCAGAGTGCAATGGAGAGAATTGGTGATGCAAGAAGAAAATTCGGTAACTGTTTTAGCTGGAAATATCGTAGAAAACCAACCCCCCTAATATTAAAACAGAAGATTAACTTTAGTTTGAACACAGGAGATCATCTGTACTAATAAGTAAACGCAAGTATCAGGAACTACATACCAGTAATGACTTTGAATAAAATTGTACAACAAAGGAATTCTCGCCTTACACCAAGGCCTTGATTTATCCGGATCGCGTCCATAACACAGATTGTAGTATCCAAACGCTTGAAAAGCGACAAATGGGATGAAAACAAATATGCAACGTAAAATTCCAGATAAAATGACCCGAAATGCCAACTGCAAAGACAAGATAACAGCAGAAGATATTGATAATGTTCAAGAACAATGAGTTAAAACTGCAACTAGTTAGTTTAAGCTTACAAATGGCCGCTTCTGAAGAAATACAGCATCGTAAGCTCGATGCATTGTCTGGAAACCAATATAACCTGCGTTAAGCACCCCATTTGACCTTGCACATCCAGATAAAGCAAACCAGAGTGTTGCCAAATTATGTGCACCCGACATCAAAAAGTAAAGCCCTCCAATTGATAACAATGCATACAAACTCTCGGAGTAACTACAAAAGCAAAAGTACTGATTTAGGTCATAACTACTAAAAGTTTGTAAAATGACAGTATTGAAAGGATGATAAAGAACAATACATGGATGAATAGAATATAGATGCTGGATTGAAGCAAAACAACAGTGTTGCTCTCCGTGATGCCTCCGAGTCCTTCAGAATAATAACAGAAAGCCTTTAGCGAGAGAAAACAAGAAAACTGTCAGGGTAAAAACACAAGGTGTAATGATTACAAGTCCGACAACAACTTGGGGTCCTTTCAAATTGGTTGCAAAGACTATGGATCATAGTTATACAGCAACCATACTGAGACAATGAAATGAAAAAAAAAAAAAAAAAAAAAAAAAAAAAAAAAAAAAAACTTGCTTGATTTAGTGTTAAGATGGGTTACCTGTAAAGAAACAGTGCAGCAAAAACAAACGAGATGTTGCTAACTAGATATCCGGATAATGCCAGCACAACCCTATGGCCAACAAGTGGTATCAACGGCTTGAGAACTGCAAATTTAGTAATAACACACCTAATCAGAGGATACAGAATTAATGAGAATTTTTCGCTGGCAACATGGAAATGAAATAAACTAAAAGAGTATGCTTCGCATTAGCAAATTTCAAAATCCTAAGTACCATCTCGAGTAGGGGTGTCAATAGGGTCGGGTTGATCCGACCAGAACCCGATAAGGCTTATCGGGTCGGGTTTGGTCGGGTTGAAAAAGCTTAGCGGGTTAATTTGACCCGAACCCGATAGTGTTATAGGGTCGGGTTCGGGTTGAGTTCTTTATGTTATCGGGTCAACCCGATAAGACCCGAAAATATACTACAACTATTTTTTCAGTGAACGTTTAGAAGCTGAACAATATTTACATTCCACAGTTCATTACCAATACTCTATAATTCATTACGGCTCAGTATATATTATATACTCTTAAATCCTAGTAATAACCTGTTCTTATTTATTTATTTTATTAATTTTCATTCTATAAATTGTTGTTTTCCTTGCTGTGCAGCATTTTTGTTCATATAACTTGCTGCGTGTATATAATAACACTATGCATATGTACGTATATTTCTTGGTCTAATATTCTCTCAAACTAGAAGCTATTTTTGTTCTGATAACTTGCTGCGTGCATATAATAACATCATGCATATGTATGTATAATTTTTGGTCTGATATTCTCTCAAAACTAGAAGCTGAGAACTCCTTTGAGCATGTAAAATCCAACTACTACTATAATATATGATTTTAATACTTGTGTGCTTAGTTACTTTTTACGTACATTAAACTAGATTGTAGATTTATTTTTAAGAGACAACATTAATATTTTTATAGGGGCCAACCCGAACCCGGCTAGACCTGACCCGATATCACCCGAACCAGATTTCTTATAGGGTCGGATTGCGGGTCATATGTTCAAAAGTCAAAACCCGATTCAACCCGACCCGATAACACCCCTACTCGAGTACCTTCAACATCACACGACTTTAAGAAGAAGATGCTTCTTACAATTATTGCACACTATGATTTGGGAAGACGCACACATGAGCATCATGCTTCACATTTCTTTCTCTCGTTTGATGGCTAAGATGACTCACTCTCTCCTAATTATTCAACTATGAAATGAGATATTGTAACTTCTTACTTGAAAGAAAAATTATTCAAACACCTAAACCACCTGTTATCTCACATAATACCTCACAAATGTCTCAATAGAGACATGAACCCGCAACCTCTTGATTGATGCGCCACTCACATACTAGTAGGTCAAAGCCCCTTTGGTAAATGAGCTATTGTAACTATTCCTCCATTTTCTTATGACATAAATTATTTTTTAACAGGACACTTGAAGTTTATATTTCGTACAAAATAATCAGATTGCAATCAATCCTTCGGAAACCTCAATTTGGATTCAATCCTAACTCATTAATACAGTCTTCATTCTCCTATTAAGGCAATTCTTCATTTCGCCTAAAGACCGCCAACCTAAAAGTAAGCTATTAAATCCATTTTTTACATCTTTCTCTTTTACAAAGTTAAGCCTATATTTCAAAATAAGCCAAAAAACACATAAACTAAAGGAACAACCTGTTCGAGAAAGTAACGAGATGCACAACGGAAACAAGGGCAAAAAAGCATAAGTCTGCTCATACTCATAACCACATTCAGCAATCCTAACGAAATACACACTGTCCCAAACGACACCGTTCTCAATAACCCCAGCCACACTAGGAAACACAATCATCTCTTTCTCTTTCTGTTGGCCGTTGGTTGTTGTAAGACAGTTAGGGTTTATGGCTGCTGACGTGTCGTACGGACTGAGTATTGATCTCCATATTATTGTTAGTGTTAGGACGATGATGCGTGAAATAATGGCTGATTTGATGACGGTTTTTGTGTTTGTCATTGTTGTTTGTTAGATACGGAGGTTGTTTGGATCTGCTCTAAAGTTAATGTGTTGTTTTAGTTTCTAGACAAAGATTACATAGTTAGTCCCTGTATATGAACTCTCCACGCGTCATTTCTTATGTGTTGTTTTAGTTTCTAGACAAAGATTACATAGTTAATGTGAAACAACCCTATTTTATACCTTTATTTATTTATTTTTTAGGAAATGATAAAGAGACCAAAACTTAAGCATAAACTTAGACCTAAAATCAAGTGGCATCATCCTGATAGGTTGTAATATAAGTGGATCTCTGTCTGTAGCCATCAGGATGATGACACTTGCTTTTAGGCCTAAGTTTAGGCATCTTTATCATTTTCCTATTTACATACACATTTCCACAATGTCACTTAAACAACCAGCTAGAAAGGCGGTGTTTTTCGGCACTGATATAAGGGGTTAGGATTGTCTCAAGTTACTTAAATCAAATATTAGAAATGACTTGACTTTTAAAAAGTTAATCAAAGCTCTCGAATAACAAAATAAACTATATAGCTATATTTTTTCCTTTGGTTCAAAAAAAAAAAAAAAAAGATATAAACAAATCACAGGTTCTGTTACTGTTTAAGAAACAGTAATAAGTTTGTTTATTATTAGTCAAGCTCAAGTTTTAATTGCAAAGCCCAAATGCTACTAGCGGATGATTCTTTATCATTAGTTAAGCCCAAGTTGTAATTGCAAAGCCTAAATGTTACTAAAAACCTAAGTTACAACCAAACATAGGGTGCCTCATAATTTGTTCTATGCTTTCTTAGTGATAAAACTATAAGTCTTGCTCACTTATATATAAGATTCTTATTTCAAGTAATTTGCAATAGTTGACAATACCACTGTTGCACATGTTTAACACTTTTTATATTTTTCATATGTTAAGAATCTAAAAAACAGATTCAAATAAGCATGTGTACGACTAAAAACATGTTTGCTTAATGTTCCGTCCCGCTGCGGAGCGAAGGCAATCACTACTCATTAGAGCACTCCCAATAGTAACGCCATAACGGCGTTATAGCACAAAAAACGGCGTTATGGCCGTTACCCTTGTTGTGACCTCGACGTTAAAGAGAAGAAAGGAAGCCCGCGTTGCCAAAGCAACGGGCGTTATAGGGGAGGCGCAAAAAAAAAAAAAAAAAAAAAATCAAAAATTTTACACTTTCTACCCTTAAACGGCTACTAGCCGTTATTTTTAAAAAAAAATTTCAAAAAACACCCTAAACGGCTACTAGCCGTTATTTTTCAAAAAAAAATTCAAAAACCTTTTTTTACCACTATAAATACCCAATTAAAACACCATTTCTTTTCACACTTCCACTACTAAATCCTCTTCATTCTCTCAATCTTTCAACTTCTATTAACTGCAAAAAAAAACAATGTCGGGAGGCAACGACGATACTTTCTACAATCTTCTTGCTAGTGGGTGGAATCCCTCAAACCCGGGTTCATCATCTAACCCGAACGCCGGTTCATCTTCAATCCCCAACCCACTAGGCTTATCGAGCCAAGAAATGTATCAACAACATCAAGCATTTCTGTATTGGCAACAACAAAACCAACAAAACACCTTAAACTCTAACTTTCAAAACCTACAATTCACACAACAATCACAAACTGAAACACATGATGTTGCTGACACACCCACGTCTCCTCCAAAAAAAGGAAAAGGTCGCATTAAGCGAAAATCAAAGAAATCCAAAGACCCCGAGCCCGAACCAGTTGATTCTGATGAAGGCGAAGTTGTTGTTAACTCACGTTGGACTCCAGCAGAGGAAGCATTACTTGCAACATGTTACATAGCTGTTTCGGAGGATCCGAAAGTTGGAAAGTGCCAACCCAGGGATACGTTTTGGTATCGGGTGCGAAATGAGTTCAATAAAAACAACTTTCAACGGCGCAACAAGGACATGCTGTCAAGCAAGTGGAAAACTTTGAACGACATATGCACAAAGTTCAACTCTCATTACAAACGTTCGAAACGGGATCAACGAAGCGGGGAAAGTGAGCTGGATGTGATGCAACGGGCAAAGCAATGGTATCGTGAGGAAACCAAGGGATCAGCTTTTGGCCTCGAAGACGCTTGGGAGGTTTTGCGTCATTATAAGAAATGGAACACGCCGGAACCGGTCGATTTAACCGGCGAAGTCCCAAGCCAAACAAACGAGGATTTGTTTGGTCAAGATGAACAACCTCGCCCCATGGGAAAGAAACGTGCTACCAAGAAAGCAAGATCCGAGACTACAACAAGTACTGGGGGAACAAGCACTGGAGGAACGAGCTCGTCAGCTTATTTCACCGAAACTATGGCAAACGAGTTTCGTATGAAACGAGAAGTCTCCGAAGCGGCGTATCGGGCCGCGCAGGAAAAAGATCTGACACTAACCCGGTTGGAAGAAATAAAGTTTTTGATGACGCCTACTGCGGGGCAAGATCCAATGGTCGTGCAGTGGATCAATGACGAAAAAGATCGAATCATCGCAAAATATAACTTGAAACCTCATCAGTAGATCGTATTCTCGTCATTTCCTTTAATTTGTTGTAACATTTTATTTCGTTGTATGGTTTTTTTTATTTCGTTGTATTTTTTTTTATTTCGTTGTATTTTTTTTAGTCTCGTATTGTAATATGTTTTAAGTTTTAATGAAATGTTTGTTTTAGTTTAAAAAATGAAGTGTTTGATTTAGTTTAGGGGTTGAAATTGAAAATATGAAATATTAGTGGTGTTATGGTGTTATTGAGATGTTATTGTTGTGGGTGTTTTTTAAGGATGTTAATGTTAAATGGTAAAGCTGATGTGGCGCTGACGTGGACGGTGTTATTGGTGTTATGGTGTTATTGTTGGGAGTGCTCTTAGTGAGCTATGCTACATAAATATAAATAAAATAAATAATGAGATAGGCATGTTTTGATTGGTGACTTTTCAAATAATTTATCTATTCTCTAATTAATCAACATGTCACCTCATTTTTTTAAATGTTTTTTTTGTTTATTTTGTAGATGTATTATCATCAAAATTTATGCTTTTGTCGTCTATCAAAGTCACTCATTTTCTTTCTTCATGATTCCTTCGAGTTTAGATATTTCCTCACATTTTCTCAAGATGGAGAAATTTTGCACGTAGGTTTATACCTAAATTTTAGTGTGTTTATTTTGCTGGTGAATTTTTGCTCTCGACACTCACTAAAAGCATTTGAGACACGTTAAAATGAACCATTTGTGACACGTGTCTCAAAAAAGAAGAAAACGTAAAAGAAGGTCGAAAACGTAAAAAACAGACGAAAACTTAAAAAACGGACGAAAACGTAAGAAAACGGGTTAAAATGTAAAAAAAAAATGACGAAAACGTAATAAACAGACAAAAATGGAAAAAAATGGTCGAAAGCATTAAAAAAAACATATGAAAATGTAAAAAACATATGACAACGTAAAAAACAAATGAAAGCGTAAAACAAATAGACGAAAACGTAAAAAAGTATTTGAAAACGTGAAAAACAGAAGAAAACGTAAAAAAAACGTATGAAAGACGAACACGTAAATAAACGGACGAAAACATAAAAAAATAGACGAAAACGAACTAAAACGTAAAAAAACAACAAAAACGTAAAAAAACGGACGAATACGTAAAAAACAAACGAAAACTTAAAAAACGGTGGAAAACTTAAAAAAACAGCCAGAAACGTAAAAAAACAGACGGAAATGTAAATAAAGTTGAAAACGTAAAAAAACTACCAAAACGTAAGAAAACCATTGACCCATATGACAAAAGGATTTATAGCACAAAAAAAAAGAAAAAAAAAATACTTGAATAACACAAAAAACAAACAGTTTTTTTGCATGCAGATGAAGACTTTAGACGTGCCTCTTCTTCTGCAAACATGATTTGCAAATGAAAAAGGTAAAATCTCTGAAAAAATAAACTAAACATTAGTTTTCAATTTTGTCCTAGAGCAAAAACCATCGCCTAACTCTCATGAAACATTTGAGGTCGGGTTGTCACGCCAACACATATATAAAAAAATAACTATTATTGCACATGGGAATAAAAACATTGTATCCAACTTGAAAGTGATTTATTTTGTCCACCAAGTCAAGTCACAGTCGACTTACTTATTACACACTAATGTTATACTGGTCGATAGACAAAGGATGATACTTAATGTCGATTAATTCAACACTGTGTCCTAAGGAACGAAAACATACATATATTTATATTTGGTACAATTAGATGATAAATATTATTTGACTTTTTATATAACTAGTTATATACGTACACATATAGGTCTTTAGAATAGCGTTCAAATTCAAATACAAAGTAAGGTCAGGCACAATAAGACCCTCACCTGATTGGGTTGTGGGGGTTGCATCGAGTCATTTTTGTTGTGGAGTTGTGAGTTGCAGTCAGTTGAGAAGTATGTGGGTCGAGGAGCTAATCGATTGGGACAATCGGTCAAATTGAGAAACAAACAAATATTTGTGTGTGTGTTTAATTAATTATAGTACATTTTTGTGAGGTATGTTTTTTTAGTGTAGGTCGCTTTACTGTGCTTAAAAGGTCATATGTAGGTCGCAGGAGAGAGAAATCTGATGTGGCAGAAAAAATATTGATTACTGAAAGCTGTTATTGGCAGTAGCCTAACAAAAAAAAATAAAAAGTTTACAAAATAATCTCAACCATTCTCATCTAAACCATCCATTATATATCAAAATAACCACTATCATCTTATAAAACACATACTACACACATAAAAACACATTTAAACTTTCTCAACTAACCAATACACCACGCCACTACCACCACCAAATGATCACCAAGATCTGCCGTTACAACAACCATCACCATCGCCAGAATAACCACGATCTAATCCGCTACCACAACCACCATCAAATTTGACAACATCACCATTGTAATCGATGTCGGATTCTGCTGTCTACCGTCGACCACCACCGCTCATTGCCGGATTCCCCACACCACCCGTTTCAGTCGGGTGAAGTAAGCATGAAGATATGACACGTTGGATTAGATCTGAGAAATGTGAGACTTTATGAGCCATTTTTTATTTTTGCTTTTAGTTTCTGTTGAGTTAGGTGTTTTTTTTAATCATTTCTTTTCCCTTTTTTCACTTATTTCGTATGTAGGCGCTTTATTTATTTATTTTATTTTTTTCAGACATAAGTGCTTATTTTCACTTCTCACATCTTTAAAAATTATACATAAACTTTCACTTCTTCAACACAAACCCTAACTATTTCTCTTTCATTTTTTTCTTTCTTTCAAAAGCACAATAAATAAACGGTTTTCTTCCTTGCAGATGAAGACTTTAGATTTAGTTCTTTTTCTGCAGACATGATTTTACAGATGAAGACGTAAAACCTCTAGAAAAATAAACGACACCTTAGTTAGTTAACAGTGTAAAGTAACGGTGACGGTGAGAAGTGTTGAGATGCGAAGAAGGTTGGGATTAATCAGTGAGGTGTGTGAAGTGTTAGAGTTTGGTTTGGTTTGTGTAATTGAAAATGAAAGAGTTGTAAGTGTCACATAGGACCGTGGGTCTGATGGGGATTTGTTTGTCGAGCTGTTGAGATTTTTTTCTTGTTTAGCTTTCTAATGAAAAATCAAGAAACTTTTGGTGACATGGGTTTTGTAGTGTTTGTTTATCAAAAAATCTTTTTTAGGCTAACATGATTGCTCATCAGTTTTTATAAAATAAATTAAAATCACGTTAGTTATTGGTTAAATCATAATATTTATCAGTTAGATCATCTTGTTCGTCAATTAGTCTTGTTCATCAGTTTTCTGAAGAAAAAAATCACGTTTTTCATCAGTTCATTAGTTTTCTGAAAAAATTTCATGTTGTTATCAGGTTTCTAAAAAAAGAATTATAATGTTTATCAATTTTCTAAAAATAATCATATTGTTCATCAGTTTTCTAAAAAACACAATGTTCATCAGTTTCTTAAAAAAAGAAATGTAATATTCATCAGTTTACAAATTTCTAAAAAAATACGTTGTTCCTCAGTTTTCTAACAAAAAAAAGTTCATAATTTTCACCATTTTTGAAAAAAATCATAACGTTCTTGGTTTTCTATAAAAATTCATTGTGTTCATCAGTTTTCTAAAAGAAAATTATGACGTTCACCAGTTCATTAATTTTCTAACAAAAAGAAAATAACAATGTTCATCAGTTTTCTTAAAAAAATTCAAGATGTTTATCAGTTTTCTAAAAAAAATATCATAATGTTCATTAGATTTAAAAAACATCATAATGTTTATCAGTTTATCAAATTTTTTTAAGAAAATCATGATATTCATTAGTTAGATCACAATATTCATCAATTAAGAGTGAAAATAGCAAGAAATGATCTGATAAAAGTATGAGAGAGGACAATTATCAACATATGATGACTTTTTAGATTTTTAAATGGTGTTCACTTTTTAGATGATCACAACAGTAAAGTTTTAACATAAACCGTACATAATGTGTTTCAACATAATCTATATTTTAATTATTCGAACATAAAAAGTATATATTATCTAATTTTAAGGGAAAATTAGTCAAATAGACCGCGCGCCCTGATGCATATCACTTTATGGACCAAGCCCTTTTAAAATTCGAAAATAGACAAGTTGCCCTTCACTTTTTTTTTACCCAACCAGGGGTTGTCATGTGTCCGACAACTTATGACACAAGTACGTATTTTGCAAGTATATGTCATGTATTGTTTTTTGGGCAACTTGTATTGTTTTTTGGGCAACTTTATATTTTTGGGCAACTTGTATTTATACACAAGGATAATTTCGTCATTTTACATTTTCAATTAAAAAAAAAATCACAGACTCACACTAATCAGACTCACACCGCTATATTTTTGTACCCACCTTAAACATTTTCATTACTCCCGCTCAAAACTTTTCCCAAAAATCAAATTCACATTTTCATTATTCCCCAATCCCCACTCCCTCCATTTGTCTTCTACCTCACATAACCACTCTTATACTCTTCATCTCATCTCATATTATCTCTCCATATTGTCATCAATTAAGCCAAATCCAGTTTCTGTAATCTACCCTTGCTAGTCACAACACCAGTCATCAGTATCCTTGCAAATCACATACCCCTCGCGATTCACCATCTCAAATTATCCACAAATCAGGTACTTTAATTCGTTATATGTTCAGTTTTGGTGTATTCATGACTCAGTTTCGTGTTTGGTAGATTTTTATTACTTGGAATCAGGGTTCATATAAACGGATTTTGGGAACTGCTGTGATTTTTAATTCGTTAATTTTGTCTATTGATTGTACTTCTAATTTGATGTTTTAGGTCACTAATGAAGATTTTGTTTGTTATTATGTTTGCCACCCATGTGATTGAGACTAAAACAATTCGTCTTGTTTTTAATTGAAACAAAAAATGCGAAATGTTACGGCAAAAAATTATATATTGCCACTACCTGTAAGTTTTATCTAATATTAAACAATTCGTCTTGTTTTTAATTGAAACAAAAAATGAGTAGCGACTGCCGGACCAATTTAGTTGTTGGGTCTAAAACACCGATAATTTTACCACATTAACTAAATAAAGTAACCATCTTAGAGTTGGTCTTAGGTCCATCACTGAGTCCGAGTAGTTAAATTAGCAGTCTCTTGTTAACTTTGTATAGGTTAGAATGTGGGTAAAAAAAATTGTGCCACACATAAGTACAATTTCTGGATCCGCCAGTTGAGCTTTAGAAGCACTAGACAAATTGGGTGCTTGTCGCCATGTTACGCGACCAAACATGGAAACCATTGCTAGTTTTAATTCGTTTCCACTGCTAGGCTTCTCGAAACCACTGCTAGTGGTATCGGGTACCACTGCTAGTGGTATCGGTACCACTGCTAGTGGATTGAATACCTATACTAACTAGTTTTAGTTATATGCTGATACGCAGATATTGTGTACTTAATATGATCGAGTTGATTGTTCGTGTATTATTCTAGTCTTAGCTAGGCTTAAGTTTCGTGTTAGGTAATGAGTTTTGTCATCATAATTGACGTCGATTTTCAATTAATATGGAATTGATTAAGGGACAAGTATATCTATTTTAGTGAACATATAGTAATTAGTAGAAGTTTTGGCTTAAGGTGCATCACACATTGTATCAATGATGAGATGAATTCGACAGCATGATAATAGTGCCAGTCATAGCTAAAACCTTTCACGTGTATCTTCATATTGCTGTCTGATATGCTTTCGTATTCACGATACTTCACCATGGAATAAGTAGTACTCAATATTTTAGCCTGTAAACATAAGTACTAAGTTTTTTTATACTTACGTTTTGTGATTTCTGTGATTTGATTTGTACAAATTGGTTAAGATTCATTTGTTAGTGTGGAACTGTCGAATAATTGAACGGTCTGTTTTCTATTAGGAAAAAAGACTTAAAGTGAGACTAATACTCGACCATGAAGTTTGGAAAGGAGTTTAAGAAAGAAAAGGTACCCGAATGGATCGAAGCCTATGTGGACTATAATGGACTAAAGAGAGTATTACAAGAGCTCCGAGAATTCAAACAAAGCAAAGGCCCTTCAACACTAGCGAGAACTTCACAGCAGAAGTCATCATTACTCAGACCCTTTAGTGGCCTTGACGTGAGCGAGGGATTAATTTGAGCGGGGGTCAGAAGCAGAGGATACAGATTGCGCGAGTTCTTTATCAAGATGCTGATATATATCTTTTTGATGATCTGTTTAGTGCTGTTGATGCTCATACAGGAAGTCATTTGTTCAAAGTAAGTGGTTTTTATTGGTGCTTACAGTTTATTTAAGTTTTGATATATATTTGAATACGCTTTTGGTTTATGATCGACAGGAATGCATGTTGCAATTTGTAAACTCTAAGACTGTGATTTACATCACCCAATACCGAAGGATCCGTCATCTTCCATGGGGCAAATAGGCTGCTAAGATTCGTGATCCGCGTAAAGGGGCTTGTGTTTGGCTTGGAATTTTTAACACAACTGAAGAAGCTGCTAAAGCTTATGATGCGGCGGCTATAATCACAAGGTTTGTTTATTTTGCTATTTTGTCAAACGTTCAAGCAAATGGGCACTTTGGGTAACAGGGCGGGTTACATTGAGATACTTTGTGCCTTAAACTCTTATTAAAAAATAGTTGTGTGTATCACAGTTTTGATGGTTTTATATCAAGCCAGTTGTTTGAAATATAGCGCAACCCGAATCGACCCGTTCATGTTCTGCCAGTCTGATTTTTTTCATTGTGTGTTAAAAAATGGCTGGTAAATTAAAAAACATCAAGGTTCACACACGGAAGTCACAACATGCTGTAAAAGAGTCGAGAAGTATCTACTCATGTGACTGCAAACGTCCCAACATGACTGGCCCACTGAAGCAGATCACTCTAACCGTTTCTTACCTGATATTCTAAGTGACTAGAAGTAGTCGTATTATGTGTTCTTGGATAATGTTCATGTTATTAGTTGTTTCTGAGTTTACAAAGACTAAAGTAAAACCCCGCTATGTACTTTGTGTATATTCTATAACTATCCAGTTTTTTCATGGTTTCACATTTTCTGCTATATGTTCTGGTAGGTTGATTATATGATTTAAGCGGAACCCAAGACAACAAAACGGGAGGAATATATGCGGGGGGTGATGCATCTTCAGAATTAGGTATGCTTCATTTAGAAGAATGTAGGTTGTCGGTTATTGGACAGACACATTTGTAGTTTATGTCATTAGGAGCATAGAATTGTGACTATTTGACATCAACTTACCAAGTGTATTATTAGTTTGGCGCATAGAAAATGTAGGAATGTAGGATTTGGCCAGGACCCATATTAAATTGTTCTAAAACTCATTTATTTGACGCCTTTACTCAATTGTCTTAATATGAGGTCAAAGATGTGATCTACAACTGTTCGTTTAGTAATTTTTCTAGCCACATATTATGAATAAAATTGAGTGCAATATCTGTACCTTATGGAAAATCAGAGTGTGTATTGACATGGCGATAACAAAGCGCCACAAGAAACTATGTTCTTGTTTCTAGCTAAATTTGATGAATCAGCCTTATCTCAGGCATGACTTCGTAAAGAATCGTAAGTATCAACTATAGTTGGTCTTCACTAAGAATTTCCTTTAAAGCTCTCCCTTTTTTGCACAACGAATCTACTTGGCATGTACTAGCATACCATATAAGTTTATTTGCTCTTTGGACCGCTTGCTTGATGAGGGTATACTGATATGTAAATGTGAAATATAGTTGCAGATCTTATGGTGATTAGAATTCTAGATTAAGAGACGACACCTGATTTTATGATTATTACAGCTTAAAGCTTTCCCTTCTATGTATGCTTATCAACACTACAGTTTCTATGAAGCCTTATGTTTGTGAATTATGACATGCAGGTTTGATCAAGGGCTAACTGTTGACGTGGATGATCGAAACTACTCTTCTGGAGCTTCAAGTGCAAGGGGTCTAGGCATGGAATCTAACGCAAACAGTACATGGCGTCTGGTTGCCCAACTTCCCACAGCTTCTCTAATGGAATCAAGAAATGACTCTTATCTACAAACAAAATCCCCACAACTGACCATGGTTAATGCATTCGATCCCATACTTGATGCTATACCAGTCTCGAAATCAACCCAACAACATTGCTTATTTGGTAACAAGATTGACTCACCGGTTGAACCTAAACATGAACAATACATGATGCGACCATTCTTTGATGAGTGGCCCGAAGCCCGTGAACAATGGTCCAGTCTTGATGTTGATAGCAAGAACTCCTTTTCAACAACGCAGCTATCTATGTCAACTGCTTCTGAGTATTCTGGACGAAACGAATGCTCCCCAAATGGTTTGTTAAGTGTAATCACTCGCTAATTAGAATTTATGTGTGTGGTTTATACAAGTATAGAAAATAAACTGAACCATTGTTGTCTTGTGCAGATGCGTAAGAATGGACACTTTAGTGTTGAAAGATTGTGCCAAAGATGGTGTGTGTATCTGATTATGCTGTATGGTCTTGAAATTACATCAGGATTATGTAAGTTTTGGATGTTGTTGTCATGTTGACTGTTATTGTCTGCTGGTTACAGAAAATGGAGCTTCTTCCTGTGAATGATTTGGATGAAGCATTACACAATTTCATAAACAAGGATGACAGGATGGCTTTCCATTCGTGTGAATGATGTTGAAGATATAATTGTCAAAGTCGAGAACTGCTTAGAGGCAAGAAGCTTAACTCTTATACTTGTGGTATATCTGTAACTCATAATTAAGCTATGGTATGTGTAGGCACGTGTCAAGGAAAGTTCCAAGTCTAAAGAAGACCAGCCATTTACTTCTAGTGCTCAGACCATGGAGGTAGTATCTTCTAACTTTTACTGTCTTTATGCCTAGTTTTATTTGGTGACTCGATCGCTACAAATGGGCATTTTCTTATGCAGAATATAAACAAAGCTCCTAGGGGAATTGGAAGTGCATCTTCTTTTAGTGACGATGAGGATGCCACAAAATTAACTGGTACAATGTCTACTGCTAGAGGCAGAAAAGGATCACTTCAACAATTTACGTTGTTTGCTCATGAAGTTTCTGAAATTGGAAAGACTTCAAGAGGAAGGGGAAGAGAACGAGGTAGAGGATCGAGTAGTTTGAATTAGACGACTCTTGATGCATCTACAATGTTCAGTCGTTCAGAAAGGTCTGCTAATCTTACTCGTGAAGATGAATAGCTTAGTTGTGGAGACCATTGACGGCTTGATTTCCTATAGAGTACTCTAGGAAAACTTACCTTCAGCTTGTTGATGAGGTAGCTTGTAAACTGATGAGTTTATACAATGGTTGAATTGTATATGATATTTGTGTGGTAAATTTAAATAGGCACCTATCCTATCAAGGATCTTAAATAAGATGCAACATATCTGTAATTCTAGATTATTACTCCGTATTACAAGTACGGATATCCATGATACAGTTTAGGTTTCTATTTAAACATCCTGAATTCAATATTTTATAATACTGTGACCTTCATAACAAGCATGTAATATGTAAACTATGGGATGAGTTACAACCAATAATTATATGTTCGGCGAAAACAGTTGCAATAACACATAGATTTTCTTTGGCATAAAGGTGATGCATTCTAATATGGTAACCTACCATGAGAAATGTGACGTGCTGAGTAATTCCCTCGATCACCTCTATTCCCTCGCCCCTGCATCCCAGGTTTAACATCTCACAAGTGCGAGGTCACCATTGTACACACCAAGTTAATAAACTTATAAAATGTGTAGCATCATTTAAAAACTCAATGACTTGTGGTACATGAATTTTACAACCCGTATTACACGTTCAATTACAAGGACTATACCATCTTATAAATCTCATGAACCATGCTTGACGAGTCATTTTGTTCTGACCGATGGATTGACCAAACGATGGGCGGAAAAGGGTTGCAGTCATCCCGGCTCCTATGGAGGCAGAAACTAGTGACGAACAACACCTAACCGTAACATAATACACCCTTTGCCCAAGAACTTTGGCTCATTCTTTGTGTTTAGCATCAACATCAACGTCATCTACTCTGTTAGATTTTGTGATGTCACGAAAAAATTGATAACTTTCAATCCCAACTTGAACCAGCCATGATGCTGCATATCCTAAAAATTGCCCTGCTCACCCAAAACAACGTTTGTTTATTAGCCTGTAACATTATTAGAGTGATCAACTTTTTTAAGACATTTGGTTAAGTAGGAAAAAAAACTAACCTCTGAATGTTATTCTGCAAACACGAACAAAGTAGATATAGAATGGCATCCCCCTATTGGCCTTGCGCACGGCAGACTGTGGGACGTCTAGCACGAACAAAATAATATAAGCAATTAAATTTTAAATTATAACTATTGTTGTATATCAGATTGTATGAAGATAACATGTAGCAGTCAAGGAAGAGTGTGTACCTTTAATAAGCTTCCATGCAGCACGCTTTGAAAAATAGTGAACAACAAGTCGTTCTAATACACACCGAGTAGTAACAACACTAGTCTAAGATATACAATGTATCAACCTATTGCTCAACAGTAAATTCTACACAAAATACTTTTAAAATTCAATAACACAATATTGTACTTACTTCAAGAAAGACTTGCTTTACTGTCATCTTAAAAGGTACAACATAATCCACATCTTGATGCTCATCCACCAAGTCATGTAAAGAAGCATTAGCAGAGTCTTCTAGATTAGATTGCAAAAGAGGCATATAGAACAATAAGAAACACCTCAATGATGTCAATGCAAATGGTCTCAACTGAAAAGCTGAGAACAGTGGCTTTAGCTCAATGTCATATTCTTTAGTATCACGTCGAAAGATGGCTTCAGATGCAGGCCATAAACTAGTAAAGTAATCTTCTTTTAAAAGAGGAGTGGTAGTAAGCGCGTCAAAATAAGCAACTCTTCTTCCACCAAATCTGTTTCATCGACATGATGAATTATTAGTAGTACATTATAATGACCAAAAAAAGTTAACTAAAATTTACCCGTATAAAGACCTTGTTGCAAAAGGTGTATCGGCGGCTGCATACATGGAAGCTGAGGTGGCAGCAAAGGTGGCGGAGTATAAACTAGCTGAATGTATGGTTTGACCATTAACACTTGATTTTTTTCTCGTTAGATCCATTAGCAAACTTATTCCCGCCATTCTATTGTCAAATGAAATGTGATTGAATATAATCAATAAGTTTTTGAAATCAAATGAATACAGCACAAGTGGTACCCGAAACCCATCGTGGCTGCAACCATATGGCTACCCCGCCAAGATACGGGCTTCGGCAAGCTACACTTAGCTAGGCAAAGAAAGCTGACCCGGTTCTCAATAAGCAAACCCACCACCTGTAAACGTCTGAAACTGACTATACATGCTGAAATTTTGATTCCATATGTTGTAAGGAACATTTTCAAAACCATAGCTTAGGTTTGCAAGCAACAAACACCGTTGCCACACATGGTCCATGGCTGCAACCATAAAAAACTTTGACCACCTCTCTGAAACTGATTTTGTTTAGGTTTCTGTTATGACCACACCTCGCACATCATACTGCTGAATCAAGATCTAAGAATACCAAAAGATTGCAAAACAAACCCAGCAAAGGCCCATAATACAAAATCCATGTGGTACCCATAGTGTCAGACAACGTGCCACCAAGGATAATTCAAAGGCCAATTCACAACATCATACTTCTGACACTTGTGATGTTTTGAAGTTATCATGTAATTGAAGGTAAAAATCTACAATTAACAAACAGTTAAGCAGGTAAATAATTTTGACACACAATCGATTGCACATTAACAATTTACAATTGAGCATTTAAAAACCCAAATCAATATAAAGTATTGATTAACTTACATAGTAACGTATAGGATGAGGTTTGCTGTGTTCAAGATCATGGATATCACTACAACAATTAGCCAAACCAAAAACCCCAAATTGGAACCCTAAATCGAATTGTAGATTCAAACTGAAACTTGAATTTGTGTAGAGGAGGCTTTAATGGAGGTGTGTGTGTTTGAATGAAGATATGAGAGGAAGAAGCAGTGGTATGAAAAATATGTATTAGGAAAGTTGTGGTACACATTTGTACCCAATCTTTAGTATATAGAATATTTTATTTATGTTATGTAAAATGACCAAAAAATCCTTTTTAAAAAATACGGTTGCCCAGCGCTTTTTGGTTGCCCAAAAAACAATACCTTACACATACGGGACACTTGTCGCACTGTGGTTGAGTTGCCCAATAACAGCGGTTGCCCTCGGTCTAGTTTCAAATTATTTATAAAAGTGGTCTAGAAAGTGATATGCACCAGGGCACGCGGTCTATTTGATTAATTTTCCCTAATTTTAATTATACAATTAATATAAATATATATTATGAGGTGCTAATATAAAGCTTGTCTATAATATTATTTAGGATTTTGTCTGTACAATAGCAACGTACTTTCAAATTTGTTCCATTTTAGTACGTGTACTTTTTTTTGTTCCACTTAATGTAACGTACTTTTGTGTTTTGTGCTACCTTGGTACGTGGTACTTTCTTTTACCGGATACAAACCTTTGTATCCTACGTGGACATGCCACGAAGGCATTCCACTTACAATATACGTTTTTTATACTCATTTTTACCTTCTTCCCCAAATATTACACACACGAATAAACAAAAATCCTAAACCTAACCATCTAATTAACCCTAACCAATCTTCCCCAAGTCTTAAAATGTCTTCTTCGTCATCTAATCGATTCCGTCATGATCCACCACCTACCCATTGCGAATGTCTAGAACCAGTGATTCTACAAACCTCAAAAACAATTAATCATCCACTGAGACGATTCCTGGGATGCATAAATTACTATAAAGTAAAGGGCAAATGGCACAAAAAGGTATCAAACTTAGGGTCCATTTCCAATCAAGGTACTTTTCTTTTTTTCTTGCATAAAAAGGTACCCAACAATTTTTTTTGGCGGATTTGGGTTTTTCACTAACGTTCGTTAAGTCAGTTCGTTAGTAAGTTACATGTTTGGTCCTCAAATTCGTTAACTCAGTTCATGCAACATCCAAAAACAATTTCGAACTTTTTTTTACATGTTTGGTCCTCGAACTCTTATACTCATTTCATGCATCATCCAAAAAAAAAAAAATCGAAAAAAATTTAAAAAAGAAATTATAAAAAAAAAATTCTTAAAATATTTATATATTACTTTTTAAATTACTTTTTTTTCGAAAAATATTTGAAAAAAAAATTAAAAAAAATATATTTCGAAAAAATTAAAAATATTTTCGAAAAAATTAAAAAAAAATTTCGAAAAAATTAAAAAAAATTTCGAAAAAATTAAAAAAAAATTCGAAAAAATTAAAAATATTTACGAAAAAATATTTCGAAAAAAAAATTCGAAAAATATTTCGAAAAAATATTTCGAAAAATATTTGAAAAAAATTTTAAAAAAAAGTTCGAACTTTTTTTTCAAAAAAAATATTTTTTTCGAAAAAATATATTTTTTTTTTCAAATATTTTTTCGAAAATATTTTTAATTTTTTTTTCAAAAAAAATATTTTTAATTTCGAAAAAATATTTGAAAAAAATATATATGTATATTTTCGAAAAAAAATATATATTTTTTTTTCAAATATTTTTTCGAAAATATTTTTAATTTTTTTTAAAAAATTAAAAAAAAATAAAAAAAATATTTCGAAAAAATATTTTCGAAAAAATATTTTCGAAAAAATATTTTCGAAAAAATTAAAAATATTTTTTTTCGAAAATATACATATATATTTTTTTCAAATATTTTTTCGAAATTAAAAATATTTTTTTTGAAAAAAAAATTAAAAATATTTTCGAAAAAATATTTGAAAAAAAAAAATATTTTTTCGAAAAAATTATATTTTTTGAAAAAAAAGTTCGAACTTTTTTTTAAAATTTTTTTTCAAATATTTTTCGAAATATTTTTTCGAAATATTTTTCGAATTTTTTTTTCGAAATATTTTTTCGTAATATTTTTAATTTTTTCGAAATTTTTTTTAATTTTTTCGAAATTTTTTTTAATTTTTTCGAAAATATTTTTAATTTTTTCGAAATATATTTTTTTTTAATTTTTTTTTCAAATATTTTTCGAAAAAAAAGTAATTTAAAAAGTAATATATAAATATTTTAAGAATTTTTTTTTTTTTTTATAATTTCTTTTTTAAATTTTTTTCGATTTTTTTTTTTGGATGATGCATGAAATGAGTATAAGAGTTCGAGGACCAAACATGTAAAAAAAAGTTCGAAATTGTTTTTGGATGTTGCATGAACTGAGTTAACGAATTTGAGGACCAAACATGTAACTTACTAACGAACTGACTTAACGAACGTTAGTGAAAAACCCAAATCCGCCAAAAAAAATTGTTGGGTACCTTTTTATGCAAGAAAAAAAGAAAAGTACCTTGATTGGAAATGGACCATAAGTTTGATACCTTTTTGTGCCATTTGCCCTAAAGTAAATTATAATTTTATTTTTGTAATGGTACGGGCATTTGATTAGTTGTGTTTATTTTGTAGGGTTCAAAGTGTAAAACATTTGACTGGGTGGATCCTGATCTACCAAATGACTACTACAAACAAGAGGTTTTCAAATTGCTGAAAAAGGTTAAAGTTAATGAAAACAAGATGGATGCAGTGAAGTGCAGAATAAGAGAAATAGAAATGGCTTTTGACTTTGAAAGGTCAACTATGCAGAAACAAGTTTTGGGTCTGCAAATGGAGTTGAAAGAAATGAAATCAAGTGTAGGTTTTTATAGGAAGCTTGTTGTAACAATGTGTATGATTTTGTTATCTTGTTGCTAGTTAAGTGATCTCTGTAATGTGTTCATGGTGTAATGTGTTCATGGTGATAATGAAAAGTTTTTGTAATGTGTATGACTGTAATGGTGACTGCACATGGTGTGTTATTGCTTCTTTTACTGCACATGGACCACACAGACACCATAAAGGCACATACAATACATTATTGGTATTTTGGTGCACTCTTTTCCTGCACATGGACCACACAGCATCAAGACAAACAAGAGACACAATAAACATCCATCTTGGATTCATTACTTCAATTGAAAATTTGTGGACATAAAGTCCACTATCCAAGATAAAGTTATAGATGCTAGTGCACATACAGCTAAGACAAACACATGCTATATATTGTTTTTAAGTCTTCTAAATTACAAGACCCAAGACATTGTTTTTAAAGACCAATACATCTTAACTTCTAAGGTTCTCTCAAAACATCCTCCACATCCCATGCCTTATCAGAAGTTGAACCTGCACCATCTGCCCCAAACTGGAATGGTTTTCCTTTTTTTGCAATTCTCTCTGAGTTTGCTCTTCTCCTCATGGTGAAACTGTTAACCAAACCAGCTGCACTTGGTTTTTCCTTTCTTTGATGGTGTCTCAATCTGCACACCCTTAGCTGCTTCCCTTTTCCTAAGTTTGTGACCACCACTTCTACCTTCTGCAACATCTCTACCACACAAAACCATCAAACTTCTATAATCATTTCTCCTGTACCAAAGCTGGTATCCATTGGCCACACCATAATTGGTCAAACACTCTTTTAGGTGATCTGGGTGTTCAAACCTAAGACCTAATGTTGGTTTCATTTCATTCCATGGAAGTTTAGGGTCAAACTCAGGATAAACTACACCAGGAACAATCTTATACTTTTTTTCTACATCTTCATCATCACTATCTATGTCTAACTCCTAACCACTAGGTTGGCTACCTTCATCACTATCAGATTTGTATGCAAATTCACTTATAAATGTCCCATTGCATAATTTGTTCAAAAAAGGATTATTAATGGACCTATTTTGTATCACTACATCATCTTCCCCTACAAAATCACTAGGACCATAGGATTGTATATCTTCCATCTCACCAATATCAGACAACTCATCATCCTCTTCTATCTGGGATTGAGTCCAATGCTTTAGGTCATACCTAGGGGTGTTATCGGGTCGGGTTATCGGGTTGTCGGGTTTCTCGGTCGGGTTGAGTCGGGTTTTGAGTTTTTGAAAAGTGACCCGCAACCCAACCCGATAAAGAATCGGGTTATCGGGTTCGGGTGCTTATCGGGTCGGGTTAAGTCGGGTCGGGTGATTCGGGTTGTCGGGTCGGGTGATTCGGGTTGTCGGGTTATAAGATAAATCGAACTATACATAATTACATATAGTTTCTTCATATGTAAATGAAAAGCTAAGTTATCCTGAAGTATTTAAGAAGAGTCTAAACATGTTCTGCTATTTTTTTATTTCATAACATCTCACGTAAAGAGTGGTTGCAATCTTTTGGTCATTCTGGCGTTTAAAAGCCTTTGTATTCTGTTGTTGCTTCAACATCTTGCAACCTATTAATTTTACATCAGTGTATTATGTTCATAGTACGTAATTTGACATATTAGTTACTTGAGTAGCCTAACTATTAAATACAAGCAACGAAAGAATTAAAGATTTCAAGTATGACTGTAATTTTTTTTTGTTTAAGATACAATTTGACATTTTAGTTTGTGGTTATAAACTTATAATTTGAAAATGTCTTGTATCTGTTCATGTTCTGGTATATTTTTATTTCATTATATCTCATCTAGCTGTTCTTTCAGCTTGTAGTGTTTAATTCGAAACATGGTAAATGTTATTGTACATGTTACTAGGTGCTATACTGTTATAAAATAGATTATCATTGAATAGTATAATAAATCAAATTATCTATGACACAGATTTTGCGCCTCATATAATGCAAACACTAATAGGCTTATAAGATTATATTTAAAAATAATAATAAAGAGTATTTTTCGGGTCTTATCGGGTTGACCCGATAACCCGATAAGAAAAGTAATTCAACCCTAACCCGACCCGATAACAATATCGGGTTATCGGGTTCGGGTCAAATGAACCCGACTAATTTTATCAACCCGATTAACCCGACCCGATAAGACCTTATCGGGTTCGGGTTCGGGTCGGGTCAACCCGACCCTACTGACACCCCTAGTCATACCCATGATGTTCAATATAAATATCAATTACTTTTTGATTCTTAAAACCTAGACCAATACAGTTTTCTAAGTCTGAATCATCCTTAATCTCAATTAATCCATTACTGAGTTCTTTACCAGGAGCAAGAAAGAAAATACCTTTAACGGGGTACATACATGCACCTTTTAGATGCTTTGTCAGCCCAATAATTGTCATACCTTCAAATTCCAAGTCTTTTATTGTAGATACGTCTCCTTCATGATACATCATGATGGAAATTCACTGTTAAACGCATTGTGATTGATCAATTGTGATTTATTATTTGATTGTTTACATGAGATCTAGGGTTAGGGTTTATAATTGAAAAGGGGGAAATGTTTCGTGTGTGTGTGTTTTTTGTAAGTGTGAAATGTTGAGTTAACCGGTAAAAAAATACACGTAATACTCATTTTGTGAAAAAAAAAATCCACGTAGACATTTAACCGGTAAAACTCATTTCTTAACCGGTAGCCTGTACTTTGAAGTACTAAAATGGAACAAAACACAAAAGTACGTTACATTAAGTGAAATAAAAAAAGTACACGTACTAAAATGGAACAAAGTTGAAAGTACGTTGCTATTGTACGGACAAAACCCTATTATTTAAATTAATTTATACTTATATAGTTATAATATTCATGCACACGAGAGCTTTTACATAAAATTTTCATTATTTATTAACACCGATTAACATTTTGTATAGATTTTTGCACATGTGTCTTTATATATATTTTTTTGTTGGAAGAAATTTAGTTGGATTTGACCAAATTGTTTTAATTATGACTTTCTGTTGTCTAATGTGATTAGGGATGACAACGGGGCGGGGAATGTCGGGGATTGTATTTACCATCCCCATCCCCGTTTTCACTCTCCTTCTCCATCCCCGTCCCCATCCCCATCGGGGAATTGCTTTACATCCCCATCCCCGTCCCTAATGGGGATAGGAGATCCCCGTGGGGATTCGAGGATTTTCAATCCTTATGAACTAACATAAAGATTCCACCAACTCATCGAAAATATAAAGAATTTTAACTCATAAAGTGTTTCAAGAAACGTGCGTACATCGCACATTGTTAGATTTATTACAATTTCAATTCAACTGTAAAGCATCCTAAACATTGTAACATCACATATAATATAAAAACTATATGTATCATATGTGTCTATTCAGAAAAACGAATAAGTAATATGTAGTTGGTGCTTATGCTTCTAATTCTAAGAGCATGTACATCGTTAACGGCTTAACGCCGTTTTTGGCCAAAATAACGCCGTTAGTGGCGTTAACCCTTTGGAGCCTGCGCGTTATTGCACCGTTAGTCCCTACACGTTAAAGCAATAACGCCCGTTAAAGGCGATTAAAAAAAAATAAAAAAAAAATCAAAAATTTTTCAAAAACACCCCCTCAACGGCTAGTGTCCATTAATTTTTAAAAAAACTTTACAAAAACCCCCCTAAAAGGCTAATTTTTATTAAAAAAAATAAGAATAATAAAAATTCAAAAACATTTTTTTACCACTATAAATACCCAACTATTCCTGCAAATAGTTGAAGGTATTGAATCTTATACTTCCGATAATATTTCAGATCAATTTACTTACTTTAGGCAAACACCCGATTGTACGGGTCGAATGAGTTTAAATGCTCTAATGAAGTGTAATTGGCGTATGGCACCTCACCCGATGCATTTGATGAATACTTGCAAATGGGTGCGAGTACTTCAAAATTATGTCTTGATAATTTTAACAAATGCATTATTGATTTGTTTATGTCGGAGTATTTAAGAAAACCAACATGAGCCGACATTCAAAAACTTTATCAACAACATGAAGAAAAATATGGTTTTCCGGGAATGCTTGGTAGCATTGACTATATGCACTGGGAATGGAAAAATTGTCCAGTGGCTTGGCAAGGGCATTTTGCTAGGGGTGATAAAAAAATACCTAACAATTATGCTTGAAGCTGTTGCTTCTCAAGATTTATGGATCTGACATGCATTTTTTGGGATGGCGGGGGCGAATAACAATATTAATGTTTTAGACCAGTCTCCGTTGTTCGACGACATTTTTAATGACAATGCCCCAAGAGCACCTTATATGGTCAATGGAACTAGGTATGAACATGGGTATTACTTGGCTGATGGAATTTATCCACAGTGGTCAACTTTCATCAAATCCTTCTCGGCAACAACTGACGAAAAACATACGTACTTTAAAAGGAGACAAGAAAGTTCCCGAAAGGATATTGAACGTGCTTTTGGTGTGCTTCAAGGCTGTTGGGGTATACTACAACAACCGGCACGTCAATGGGAAATTGCCACGATACGTAGAATCATGTATTCTTGCATTATTTTGCATAACACGATTATAAAAGATCAAAAATTTGCATTATGTGACTATAACGAATTGTGGGTGGATCCGTCAACAAATTTGAGGCAACGAAGATGGGTTGAAAGATGTGATACTCACAGTCGTAAGGCAAAAGAAATACACGACCGACAAACGCATACCCAACTCCAACAGAACCTTATGGAGCATGTTTGGCAGAAGAATCTTGAACGACATGGACAACAACAAGAGAGCGACGATGATGAATAAGTATTTGCTATGTTTTGTTATTTTTTTCGGTGTGTTTTTTTATTTCGTTGTAATTTTTTTTTCGATGTATTTTTTTAATTTCGTATTGTAATATGTTTTCAAATTTAATGTTATGTTTAGTTTAATAAATGAAGTGTTTGTTTTAGTTTAGGGGTTGAAATTGAAAATATGAAATGTTAAAGTTTAACTTGGGATGTTATTGATGTGGGTGTTTTTTGGGGATGTTAAGGTGAAATGTTAAAGCTGATGTGGCGCTGACGTAGACGGTGTTATTTTATATCTTGAGTTATTGTTGTGATTGCTCTAAAGATACTTGATTTTATAAATATCACATATGCATATAAATATACATGTCGATACTCATAAACATATATACATATACATATACAAGTTAATCGAGTATGGATATAACATATAAATTCTAAATACTTATACACTAGAAAGATCGGAGTCAGGGTCGGGTTCGGGGATTTATGTTATCCCCATCCCCGCCCCATCCCCGGTTTCATATTATGGGGATTCCCCATTCCCGTCCCCATCCCCGGTCAACTCGAAGATTCCCCAGTCAAAATCGGGTTTGGGGATTGGGTCCCTATCGGGTACGGATATTTTTGCCATCTCTAAATGTGATGACTCTATTTTTCTATATGATAAAAGTAAGATCTCCTATTAGTTCAATTGAAACCTCTTAGAAAGATTTGATTTCAAAATTTGTTATCATGAAAAATAAATAGAACAAGTTTACATCTCCTATATAATAAAAGAAGATACAAAATGAGAAAATGAGTTTTTTTAATTGACCAATAGAAAAACTCGATTTTGAAATCAATTCTTTTAATTAGTCAATGAAACTCAAAATTTGCTCAATTTGGTCAGACCTATATAAATTCCATCCAACAAAATAAATATGTATAAAAATACGTATGTCGATTTACGAAAAATAAAAACTATAAAAAGGGGGTATTTAATTAAACGTTAATGGTTAAATATTTAAATGAATTTTAAGGATATAAGAACACTTATAAGTTTTCATGTTTTTTAATAATTTTATAAATTTAATAAATACCTCTTATACTACATATATATATATATATATATATATATATATATATATATATATATATATATATATATATTTAAAAAAGAACATGTACCATGTTGTTATTAACAAATATTATTATCATTATATACTAAATTAACGTATATGCATGCACATAAAAATAAAAGCACGTCTTAGTGTGATATGTAAGTGAATACACGAGATTGTAAATATACGAATGACCTATGTCAATGAAATAAAGTCTAACACTAACAAAAATGTGTACAAAATATTAATCGATATTAATACAAAATAAAATATTTATGTAAAACTCGCGTGTGAACATGTGTTGTAACTATATAAGTTTAAAAGATATCACATACTTTAAAAAAAAATTATTTCACAGCTTCGTGTATTCATGAGGTCAAAAAAATAGTTTATAATTAGAGTATATTTGATTGATCCAACCTTTATTTGGTCATGTCATATAGTTTTTCTACTTTGCTACATAAAAATCGTTACTATACCGTTCAAAGTTAATTGTCAAGTTCTCTTAACTGAAAACCTTATGAATTCATTCAAATCACAACTGAACTACATATATGCATATACATATTTTAACCATATTGGTTACAAACAAGACAATTGCATCCATCTTATTTTGCCACTAGACGACTAATAATCTTCAATATCACAAACCTAAAAGCCTTAAATGATATAAGAGTTGCACATGAAGTTATAAATGGGGTGGGGCAATACATAAATCATTTCTTGAAAAATTAAGCAATTTGCAAGAGAAATATAACAATTATATATGCAAAACTCAAAATCATTTCAACTCCCAACCATTTCTTTTCTCTTCCAGCATCACTCTTCACATCACTACCTGATCCAGTTTTCCCGTTGCTTGCATTACCTACCAAATAAGATTCATAACAATAACTCTCATGCAAATACGTAACTTTATCTATTTAATAAATAAATAACTATTCATTCTAAACCGTGGTGGCGTCAGTGACAAAAAAACTTGTGACTTTAACATAAAAATACACGGAGTTTTAAGTCAATTTCTGCTATATGCAAATAAACTCTGAAATGATCATGCTAATCACTTTTATAAAGTATGTGTGACGGTGTGTTTAAAACCCCTAAATTTGTGAGCCTAAATGTGAGAATACATGGTTGCTAAAAAATTCAAAAACTATTCACACATTTTCAGCAATAAATATCCATTGTGCATTTAAAATCACGGATGTTGAAACTTTAACCACTATAATTGTTCATGCATGAGTTAAGTAACTTGTGCACATAATTAATTCACTTATGCACAGGTTGTCAATTGTTTATCCTTCTGAACAAAAGATATGGATATAATTCATACTTCCAAAGTTCCAATTACTTACCCAAAAATTTATACTCCGTGTTACTTATAAAGATTGTATTTTTTATTTTTTTATTTTTTTATTTTAATTTTTTAATTTGAATTTTGAAACTTAAATTAATGTAATTTGCCTAAATCACCCATAATCTTTCAAAAATTTGACAACTTTTTTTTAGAACCGTGATTTTTATTTATTTTCTTGATCAATTCTAAACTTGACAAATTTTAAAAAACACACATTATATATTAATTTTAAAAAACACATGCTTTGCATCAAAGATAGAACCAGAATTCTTATCTCGCAAGTATAATTAAATGTTGAAAATATACAATCATGCTTTCACAATTAGCTAAACTATATGACGGTTTGTTGAATACTTTTGAGAAAAGAAAAAAAAAAAAAAAAAAAAAAAAATTGAAGTTAACCCCTATCAGTATATCATGATTCTTATATTTAATTGAAAACGTAATTCATTAGCCCTGAAGTGAAAACAGATACAGTATAAAAATGTTACCCAATGAAGCCGTGTGGTTGCTTTTATCAAAATCATAAAAAATCTTAGCATCTGGGGAGTTGGGTGGCAAGTTCATTAGCCCTGAAAACATCAAATATCGATAGGAAATAAATTAACCTTCTTGTGATCAAATACAAATCTTACGTTTAAATAGATGAAGTTGCTAATAAAAGTTATGATATATATATAGTATACTTACTAGGACAGTCACTGGCATTAGTAGGCGTATTACACGTATCAGGTAAGCTCAATGCAAGAGTCGCATTGATCTTAACATTAAGGCCGGGATCATTTCGGTCCTTAACCAAGATGCATAAGCAAACATGGTTCTTCTCCACAACTGGTTTGAGGCCAGTACAGCAAGCCATAGTTGGAGCTTTGGCTTGACCACTCACATAAGGAAGGCAGGTTGATAAACCGATAAGCGTTTGTCCACAACGTTGTTTGTCTTGATCAAAGTCTCCTTTCGACAAACTTACAAGGACCATAACTATGGCTAGCCATATAAGAAATCTTCTTGAGCCCATTTCTAAGAAATGGATGATAGGTGTTCAAAAAGTGTTGCATTGTGGCCTTGTTGGATGCCCTTTTATGGTGTGATTGGAGGTGTGTTCATTAGTTAATTATTAATGCTGTGAATAGATTGTTCAAAAAGGATACCTTTATACAGTACATATATGGTTCGCAAAGTTTATTTACTACTCCATATGTTTCTGTAAATACTTATAGCGATTCTTTCAACTTGTAATAAAGTGCTTTTTCTTAATAGTTTTAACTTTTTACAAGGAATATATCTTTTGCCTTGAAAATATACAAAGTATGACTTGTTACATATTTTCCAAATACAGTATGAATATAACAAATATGTTGAAAACGTCATCTAAATTATCGCGTATATTAGTTCAACTCAACCCGAACTCTAACTCATTATGTCGCGTTTAGCATACGTTACAATTACTCGTCACCACCACGAAACTATAGTTACGTGTCATCCATAGGACTCAAAATTACAAGGTGCACAAGAGTATTACGGGAATAAAAATAAACTAAAATGCATGATTTCATTTAAAATGGTAAACAAATTAAGAGGTCATATATTTCTTTTGACATATTAGTGAGCTAATTAACTAAGACATGCATGTATTTGTGCAATTCAAAATTTCGGAACCAGATTACGCCCGGATTTTTGTAAACTTCCGATGACAATTGGACAGCGTAAGTATATATTAACTACAATGCATGGTTGTTACTTGCTAACATGGTAACCGGCTTATTATCTGAAAATGTATTTTACTTGTCATTTTTTTTAGTTGTATATACTATCGTTAAAATCGAACTATTATATAAATAGCTTTTAAATTTCGATTATTCTATGTATCGATTTCCAAAAATACATGATTCGATTTCAAAAATATTTGATTCGATACCCAAAAATACGTCAAACGATACACATAATAATCGAACTTCAAAAATTAGTTATTAAATAATATGATCTTAATGATGGTACATACAACTTAAAAAAAATTGACAATTAAGATACATTTTTAGACGTCTAATGATTTGCACACTCTAAAAATTATTCACACACTAAAGGTACAAATAGTTGAAGCATACTGTTTAAAACTGTATAATTATTTCATGCATAATTGGAGTGTCCCAATTAATATGCAAAATGTATAAATCAATTTCCTTTTTAGACGGTTACACGGTAATAAGACTAGATGATATAAATTACACGTTGAAATGAGTATTAAATAGGGTGGGGGACGACGACATTAAACATTTCTTAAAAGATTTATGCAACTTGAAAGAGAAATATAATAATTATATATAAGAACCCACAAATCATCTCAACTCCCAACCATTTTCTTCCTCTACTTGATCCAGTTTTCCGGTTGTTTGCATTACCTACCAAAAAGAAAAATAATAAATATAATTCCAAACAGAAAATTATTCATATATTTTAGCGATAAGTATTAAATGTGCGTTCAATACATGGATGTTGAGAGATGAAAATTGGTTGTCAATTATCCATCCTTCCCATAGGAACACATAGATATAATTTTAGATTTCATATCCTTTTCACTTACTTACAAAATGATATTACCATCAAATGACACATCCCATCCGTACTCTCTCTTTTTAAACTTTTAATTTGATTGCCCATTATTAAAAATAAATAAATGAGTTTAATCGAGTTTATCATGTTACTCTTACTTGAAATTATTATTATAAACCGACAATTTCTTAAAAATTGAACTATTTCTACTAGTTCAAAAAAGAAGAGTTAACTCGTGTTCTAATTTGGGTTAAATTTCATGATGTTCTTATGGCGGCATTTACTGCTGATGGACTTAGTGCTATTGCAACTAAGATTGGCAAGACGCTAATGCTTGATTCTTTTACTAGTATGATGTGCAATGAATCATGGGGTCGTAATAGCTATGCACGTACTATGATTGAACCTAAGGTTTGAAAACACGTTGAAGGATTTAATTGTTATTGTTATCCCAAATTTGGAGGATGAGGGATACATGTACAAGACGATTTCAATTGAATATGAATGGACTCCTCTTCGATGTGCTAATTGCAAGATTTTTGGACATGAATCTGAACATTCCCTTAAAATAGTTCCCAATAAGCCTATAAATCGTGGAGAGGTGCATTCTTGTGGTGTGAAGTTGTACTGAAGTAATGATGGAATTGGTGGAAAGAAACAGGTTAGTGTTTTAATATTGGTTCTAAATTTTCAGTTTAAATCGACCAAACATGTATATAAACTTGTTTCTGAAAAGAATAGTGCTACTACAAGTGGTGCAAAGAATAATACTGAAGCACCTAGTAAAGAGGCAAGTTGTTTGAACCCTTTTATGCACTTATATCGGTTGAAAATGATGATGTATTGGGTACAATTGGGGGTAGTTCCATGAGGGTTAAAACTGTTGAAGATGATGGTCAAAAGGTTGATGCGGAGCCTATTTAGATCTTTCCAAGTATGCCTAATGATGCTACACTTGTGAATGAGGTACATTTGGCACATGATGTGGTGGTATGGGTGACGAGGATAGTCATAATGAAGTGGAAGACGTTTTTAATGAAACAGCAGGTTTCATGGCATCCAAGAGTGGAGGTGGAGTCGGGGGGAAGAGCCTATACGAGCGTTGGAAAGATGATTATGATTATAACCATATGATGAAGATGATTGCGAGCATTTGACTGATGAGCAATTAGCTATTTCTGATGCATTTGATATAAATGTTCGTGTTCATACTAGACGTTCGTAGTTTGATAGAGTAGCGTTTCAGAAATTTGGTTTGTCATACTTATGACAGGTTTGGTTTAAACACAATTAGTGCGTTTGTTTTTCTGTCTTGGTAACGAGCTAATATGTGGGGTTCACTCACATCCTATGTACTTAAATATTTTTTGGTGTAATAAAAATTTACCAGGTGTATGAAACACCTTTACCAAAAAAGAAATTATTATAATAAAATTTAAAGAATACATTAACTTAAAGGTAAAACTGTCATTATGCTACGAAGTAAGGTCATCCACTATGAAAGGTTTATGAAAAGGTTTGTAAAATTTGAAGAGGTTTATAAATTGAGTCACTATAGTGAGATGGGGTTTATAATGACATGGAATGAAATAGGACTATGTTCATAGACCTTTTCATTAAAACTAAATACATATAACTCATTTGATACCTCATAAGGATATAAAGTTCTAACCTAAGCATAGTGATAATAGGTATATAAAATGTACCCACCTCCGCAAAACCTATCGGCACACTGGAGAGACTTTATGAAACAAGAGCTCAGGGGGTCCGAGTCTTGGCTCGTGCTTACTCCAGTTGGTGCCCCATTAGGCTAGGAGAGTTGCCGGAGCTATTCCTTGTAGGGTGGACAATGGCTGGTGCCAAAAGGCACCCGAGGTCAGGGTGTTCCCGCCAATCTACACCTTTTTGTGGAATAGGTATATAAAATGGGAAATTTAAGAGTAGATGACATGAAAATTATATAAACCTTTTCAAAAGGTTTACCATTGCATATGCTCTAAGTAAGAGAGAGCAATAACAATGATGTATTTTTTAAAATGTGTGTTTTTTGTTAGAGGATAATTATTTTAAAATGGATGGAGCAGTTATTTGAAGATGGGGAGTTCAAGGTCAACGAGTTATCAAGATTGATCGAGGAAAATATTCTACATGTGAAAACTGGAGATCAAGAAACACTTTGGAACAAGTTGGTTTTGAAAAAAGTAAACATGTTCGTGTGAAGGGCTTTGAAAGATAGAGTTTCAGTTCGATTGGAACTTGATAGAAGAGGGCGACTTGGATTCGGTTCATTGCCAAAGTCGTAATAACGCGGTCGAAACATGTGCTCATAGCTTGGTAACTTGCGGTATTGCTATGAGTTGGTCACTTGTGGTATTGCTATGAGTGTGTGAGATCGTTAATGCTTTCTCTTTTGATGATTTTTTTTTTCATCATAGAAAACGTTTACCCCCTACTAATATTTCCCATGTGTTTGGAAAGCTGTCATTTGGACATTCAGATACTTCACTTGGAAAGAAAGAAATGTACGTATGTTTGGAAAGAAAATATTAAGTACTAATAAAATCGATCAAAATATCCTAAAAAGCTATGAATGGATAGTGAGAAGATCGAATAAATACAAAGAGATATATTGGCATCAATGGTTGCTTGAACCCAAAAAGTGTTACGTGCAATAATGAGTTTTGCTTGGATTTCGTATTGATTAGTGAAGACAATAATACATGCATGTATGCAAATTAATGTGGTCTATGTGTTTTGTATATGTGATTTGATTTGTACAATTTCAGTTTTTATTTGCACACATCAATTAATGTTATAATTAGTTGTACATTTATTATATCATACTTTTTTAGTTTGTATATTAAAATGCGCAAAAAAAAAAATAATAAAAAAAAATGTGACAATAATTTTATATGGGAGATGATTTGCACACTTTAAATTTTTTTGATTGATACACTCAATTTCATGCTTTAAACGATTGTACATATATCACAGGATGTATACTGTATTTGTACATTTTTTTTTTGGTATATATGTATTTATACATTTGAGTGTTAATCAAATATTTAAATGTGCAAATCACTATCTTAAAATATGTAATAGTTTTTTGGTTTTTGTGTGTATATTGTCCAATAAAAGTGGAATGATCTCATTAGTTTTATGATTCTTTTTGCATTTTTTAGTGGGTCATGCTATATTGTTGGATAGTATAAGTATTTCTAGGTATGTAACTTTCTTGGGACTTTATTATTTCCTTTGACTTGGTGACGTATATGCGGTCGACATGGTTTTTCTTTTGGGTATTGTCTCTTTTAATCGACTAATTATGGAGGTTGGATGACTTTGTTTTGTAATGTTTTGTTTGTTTGATAATATATTGTTGTCTTTTTAAAAACAAAATATAATTTTTAAAAACATCTTGCAAGGATACTGATTTTATCAAATTTTATATATAGTTAACCATTATAAACGTTGAATATCTAGGATGTCACTCTTCAGTTGATCGATGAGAAGTGATTTGGTAACTTTATTTTAATTCATGCACCATCAAAATATATACAAGAGAAGAATGTCCTTTGTTCAATAAAGAGTTTAAGCGGTTGTTTTTAAATATGTATAGTTAGCACTTTTCTTAGTTCAAACTTTCGCAAATTAGATTATTTGACAGTTTGTTGTACTTGAAATATTGTTGCGTAAAAGAAACGAAGTAAAGATAAACTTACACAACTAAATCGATGCTTTTATTCACAATCAAGGCCCTTTTATTCATTTCCATGTGAACAATCATGTTTGACTTAAGTCGAGAAGATCTTGATTGTTTAGAATACCATATACGTAAAGTCTTAAATGTATGCAGAAGTAATATATATCGTGCCTTATGAAACCGAATATGTAATTCTATTTAGACTCCGATACATTATGAATATTCATGAAAAAAAAATTAGATAGATGTTACCTGACGAAGTCGCGGTTGTGTTGTTGCTTTTAGGATCTTCAAAAATTTTAGCTTCTGGTGAATTGGGTAACATGTTCAAAACCTCTGAAAACATCAAATATTGGTTACAAAAAATAAGTAAATGTCGTTGTGACTTAGATCTTTCAAAAAACAAATATATATGGGACCCAAAAATTGAAATAAAAAAAGTTTTTCATACACATAATTAGAGGCTTTTATATTGTGCTATCGATCAAAATGTGTCTTGGGTTCAAGTCTGTTGAAAAAACGACGATTATAGTATGATTTACTACTACTTACTAGGACATTCGGTGATATTATTAGATGGCAAATGACACGAATCAGGTAAGCCCAATTCGAGGCCAACATTGATCTTGACCAAGGTGCATATACAAACTTTGCTCGTTTGCAAAACTGGTTTGAGCGCATCACAACAACCCGGGGTTGGCGGACCCTTGGCTTTACCAGTCACATAAGGAAGGCAAGGGGATAACTCGAGGATCTTTTGTCGACACTGTTGTTTGTCTTTCTCAAGGTCTCCTTTCGACAAACCTACAAGCACCATAACCATTGCTAGCCATAGAACCAATAATCTTGAGCCCATTTTCATATATGAGTGTTGTGGCTGCTTTGGTGGATGTTTTGCTTAGAAGGTTATTTCTAGGATCCCCTTTTATACTGTCATTGGTGATGTTAATGAGCACTAGGATTTTACCAAACGTACACTTGCACAAACATAACATTTCCATAACTGTTGTCGACGAAAATTTTCTAACAATATGTGTGAAACACTCATCTAACGCCACGTGACCCGCCGCTACCAAAACAAACCTAGTAGGCCCCACAGAACAAACTTGAAAATAATAAAAAGAATCTGAATCATCTTTTCTTTTTTTCCCTAAACAACTGTAAAAAGAGAGAGAAATATATATATTCCCAAAAAATTTATAAAAATACAAACTATACGTACAAATGATTGTATATATAGTTTAAAGGTGTGTATCAGGTCCTTTTAAATCTGTTGCAAAGACTTTGGATCATAGTTCTACAGCAACCATAACTGAGATAATGAAATGCAAAAGAAAAAAACGTTGCTTGATGTAGCATTAAGATGGCTGGGTTACCTGTAAAGAACAAGTGCAGCAAAAACAAATGAGATGTTGCTAACTAGATATCTTGACAATGCCGGCACAGCCCTATGCACAACAAGTGGTATATATTAACGGCTTGAGAACTGCATATTTAGTAATAACGAAGCTATCAGGAGACATAGAATTAACAAGCATTTACTCTAAAAGACTATGGACTGGCAACATGGAAAGGATACAAACTAAAAGAGTATCCTCCGAATCAGCAATTTTCAAACTCCTAAGTACCACTACTACAGATAATGGAATTATATATAAAGCCCCCATAAGAGAGCCCTCTTTTATTAAAAAAACAGGTTTGATCTGGTTCCCGTGTTACATATATAAACATGCATCAAACTGAATTGAAGTTCATGGAACTGATTGCATTTATAACGGGGGCGGAGCCACAAATTTGAGTTAAGGGGGGCCGTAATTATTTATCATATAACGATAACATACAATTAATAGATCGCGAACACTTTGATTATTTCACCAAAGGCTGAGTTGTATTTGATTATGCATCGAATTCTAGTTATGTTCCAATAACAATGACACCTTGTGCATTTTCTCTTCCTTTTATTTTCACAAAATAAACCGTTTAACTTAGGCGCTATTTAAAAAAAATCTCTCAATTCCAAACTAAAAATAGCATAACTTAGGCGCTATTTAAAAAAATTCTCTCAAGTCCAAACTAAAAATAGCAAAAGAGAGTGTGGATAGTACTTTATAAAATTACATATGATTTTTTGAGTCATTTTAAGCTACACGTGTTGTTTTCTCTTCAACAAAATATTTTGAACAACCTATTTAAAATTGGAGTTAACTTCATCAAGTTTAAAATGTTAAAGGGTAGACTGAAACTTTAGAACTAAATTGGTTTAAAAAAAAGTTTATCTTGGCCCACAATAAACACATGAGTCGTCTTCTCCATCAAAAATAAACACAAAGCTCTGTTTTTCAAAGAAGCTTTAAAAAATAAGATTAATAGCTTATCTGGTGTTTGTTCTCGAATCTCCATCACAAATACAACCTAATATGATGCCTCTCATTCATTTGATTCTTTGGTTCGTCACCTAGTTCAGCCAAGGCCAGGGTCGACCGTATTGGCAGGGGCTGGATTAAAGACTTTGTGAAAAGTGGCTTGGAAATCAGGAAACAAGGTGGGCTAGTTTGGCGGTTGGGGGTGGCCGAGCACCCGCTAGCCACCCTACTGGCTCCGCCTCTGATGTATAATGTATAAAACTATGTTTGTGTAATCTGCTATTAAATGCCATTTGAAGCTTTTTATGTCAATGTTTAAGTAATTTTTAAGCTAGCATACATCATACTACACATTACAAGGATCGATTTTGGTCAACTGGCTTTATATATTACGCGTTCAAATTCGTAAATTGGGGCAGATTCTGGATTTAGGGCTTAAAGTCGCTTTTTGCGCCATTTACAACCTGTCAACCTGGTAACTCTTTTTGCTGTTTACTAACTAGTAATTTTCTTTTGGTGCTATACTAATTACTTGTTTATTATTATATGTTTGATGGGAAAAAGGTAATTAACTGATTGCTTTACTACTTGAATGGTTAATGAAAGAATATACTTGTCGGGGTTGTTTTGGATTGCTTAATGAATTAATTAACCGCTTCTATACAAGTTGTATAAGATTGCTTATATTAAAACTGCCTGACTTATATAGGGGCTGATTCGATTGCTTATTGAAACTACATACAGTAGTTTATATCAAGGTTTTCAGGATCGGGATCTAACTCGGGATCGTTTTTGTTTTTGCAAGATCGGATCGGGATCCTAAGATCCTACTATAATGTCATTTTCTTAATAGTTTTTGTAATATTATTCAAATCTACAAATTATTATATCATTAACACAAAATTATATGAATATTTCATGAAAATTTTGTTTTAAATTATGAATATAAAATGTTTAAGAAAATTAACATGTTGTTTTTTAAATTCTATAAAATTTGATCAATAATTTTTTTGTTTTTTAGTTTGCGATTCGAGAAAAGTAAGATCATATCGGATTGGATCTTAAGATATTATTGTTAAGATCAAAATCTTATAAGATCCAAAATGAAATGTGCTAAGATCCTACATAGGATTCGGATCGTTTTTGCTTTATAGTATCGTAAAATCGTAAGATCCTAAGATCAAGATCGAGATTCTGACAACTATGATTTATATATAGGCCTGTTTTAGATTGCTTATTGAAACTACCGATGATATATCATTTACGGGTTATTTGAGACTGCTTATTAATTGACATATGTATGTATGCATGACTGTAATGGTACCAAAGTCGATCAATTATGGCTAATATGTCTCAGTTTTTTGGTATAGAGAATCTGTAATGACAAATGAAAAGAGAAACACAATTTATTGCAAGAACGATTTTACGATTCTGTAAAGCGAAAACGATCCGGATCCTACATAGGATCTTTGCAAGCTTAAGATCTTGTAGGATCCCGATCTTGACCATATGATCTTACGATCTAATCCGATCCGATCTTACTCTTCTCGGATTACAAACTAAAAAACTACAAATTTATGGGTTGTTTGTTTATAGAATTCAAAAAACAACATGTTAATCTTTTTAAACATTTTATAATCATAATTTAGGACAACATTTATATGAAACATTCATAGTATTTTGTGGTTATAATGTATTAGAATTTGTAGATTTGTATAAAATTACATAAACTATTAAGAAATAACATTAGAGTAGGATCTTAAGATCCCGATCCGATCTTACGATCACGATCTTGCAAAGACAAAAACGATCCTGGGTAGGATCCCGATCTTGACAACCTTGCCTTATCTTGATGCAAATTATGAGAAGAAAAGTTGCTGATGGGGAGAGAACCATTTTCAATGTTGCTGAAGTGAGGTAATTATGGTTTTGTACTTTGTATTGGCATGTTTTGAAAAAGAAAAGTACATATAATGCTTTACACTTTTGTTTTTTTATAATGTTAACTACTACATGTATATAATCTGTTAAGAAGCAACATCGGCCTTCCTAGGTTGTGGTTACCACGAGGTTGGCCATTCTTACTCATTCGTGCTTCAGTAATTATCTACACTACAACAATCGTGGCTTTTGCAGGAAAAATATCAGGGCTTTCGCCGGGGACAAGTCCCCTGCGAATCCTTTCCCCGGGGACATGTCATCGGCGAAAGTCCCCCGGCAATACCCTCTCGGGAATACTTTCCCCGGGGACTTATGGCCACATTTACCGGGGACAGGTGGGTCCCGCAGCCATTTGTCACCTGTCAAACGAGTCCGACGTGGCACCTATTTTTGCCGGGGACACGTCCCCGGGGAAAATTGTTTTTGAACATTTATTTAATTACCTAATTACGTTATTAGTCCGACGTGGCACTCTTTTTGTCGGGGATATGTCCCCGGGGAAGTTGAATACCACTGTTGAGCAAATCCCTTTCGCCGGGGACCTGTCCCCTGCAAAAACTGCACGCTACTGTTGCTTTTCATTTTTTGCCGGGGACTTGTCCCCAGGGAAAGTAGAAATATGAAATTAGCTTTTACACTTTCGCTGGGGACATGTCCCCGGGAAAGCATCTGACCCATTTTGCAGAAAATTACTGCAAAATGGGCAATTTCCAGATTTTTTTCGAAAAAAATCTACAATGTCACAACCTGTTTTTTCAGAACCTGTTTTATGCTACAACAACACAAATTCGCTAAACATAATATCATATATACCCATCAATCGCTAACATAGTTATATGTTTCCAAAATCGCCAAAACGGTTCAAAAACCGTTAACGCATGATCATCTACAAAACTATACATAAGCTACCTATCCGCAAATGGTCCAAAACTATACGTATAATCCATTTAGCGGGAATCCTAGCACATAATGCACAAAACGACATAATAATCCATGTTATTCTCTACAAACATATCCAAAACGTGTTAAACTAACATAAATCGACATCTCAAACCCCACTACCCCCACTCCCGTCCCCGGTATCTCTAGACTCACCGGATGGAGTAGCACCAGATCCCGACCCACCCTCTGGAGTAGCACTAGATCTCGACCCACCTGATGGAGTAGCACCTGATCCCGGGGCGGACTGTAGTCACTCCTGCCAACCCGGGAATGACCTCACAAACTCCATGACCTGCTCCATCTGAGTCCTCTGTGTAGCGAGCTCCTCGGTCTATTTCTGCACTGTTTCCCGCAGTGAGGACACGTCCGCTTCATCACGAGGTCGGGAGGCGCTAAAGGTCTTCTTCAATCCACCGCCGGGTAAGACTTGACCTACACCAGGAATATGACCGCGCTGCTTACCACCAATCACGGTACGCAGAATCTCGCGGTCAGTCATGCGGGTCCCATCGGAGGTGCTCTCTTCCCGCATCCGTATCATCTGGTTCTGTTTAGTTACAAAAAAACAAGAAAAGTAATATATAAGTCGTGATGCATTATATTTCATCAAAATTGGTGACTTTGAAAATAAATTATACTTACATATCTAGTCTCAGATAACGGTGGACTCAAAGACATCGTCCCTCATATGGTTTCGACGGTAAAGCTCTATCAAGTCTTCTCCAACCGCCGCCTCAGTGTCGCTGCTCAACTGTTTAGAAATAAAATCAATAACGACACACCCAACACCATGTATATATACAAAATAAAATAATTAAATAGTTTCTTACAAAGTTATGGCGAATAGCAGCTAACGACTGAGATCCGTGAAGGCTAGAACTCGTGTTCGCCATGCGGTTTTGTCGGTTGACCTCTAATATCTTCTGCTTCTTGGGGTTTACCCAAAGCTTAACCTGCGTATTTTAAATTATAAAAACTATTATATAAATGAATTATTGGGGGGCCTGCTAGTGTGGACTTTGATTTTAGTAGTGAGCTTGTTATGAAAAGGGTTGCTAAAACCGTTGAGCTTATGGGTGCTGTTGCTAAGCTTAATGACCCCCAGTGTGAGTTGTTGCTCCTTCGTGCTTGTGCCAATATTTCCAAGTTATATTTTTCTATGCGCACATGCTCTCCTCGGGTCTTTGAGCGTGTTCAGAGTTCATTTGATGCGGCACTTCGTTCTTCTCTGGATCGTATTGTCACTACTTATGGACCTGGTTTTGGTGATTGACAATGGAGGTTTGCCACCTTACCCTTTGCATTTAGGGGGCTTGGCGTATACTCTGCAGGTGATGTTTTGAACTATGCATTACTGATAACGCTACACGCGTCGTTCGGGGTCAAAGGAACTTCCTTTTCTTCGAGCAAGTTTTATAACACCCTAGGCAGTGAACCTAATCGTTGTAGTGTAGTATTAGGGTAAGCCACGGGTATTGATATCGTTCTCTAGGGGAATAGGAATGCTAGTGAGAAGTTACTACGCTAAGGTTGGGGTTGAGGAAGATTATTTTTTATCTTTTTAGGTTTTTTAGGAAATGGAAAGGTACGAATCTCGGGGTTTGGATTTGGGGGTTGGTATTTCTACCGATTACTCTACTTATCTAATTATCTAATCTAAGGTGTATGTAGTCTATGTCTAATTATTGTGTGCTCGTATGATAGTTTAAAGATGTGTTCACTTAGGTTTTATTACTCCTTAATTATCTCCTATTGATGGTTGAATTGTCACGTCCTTATTCTTAATCGCGTTGTGTGTCTAAAGTCGTAGGGTATGCGTTTATCCCTAACTCTAACTTACCAAAGGGTCTCGTCTACAAAACCCTCTAGGGATTATAAACTCTAACTCTAAGGCCCTCTTTGGATGATTTAGCCTACAACCGCTCTAAGTGCTATAGCCTAAGGTTCACAAAGATTAATCAAGCATTAATTACACAGCGAATGACCTATCGCATTACTAGATCATTAATCAATTAAGATAAGAGACAAACAATCAATATTTAATAATTAAGTTTCATATTCCCTAAGCAAACACACAAGTAAATTAGCCGGACATGGAGAACATGCAAGCATACACACAAATAATCAAAGACATAATTGAATTAATGAAGTAAAACACTTATCTTGATGTAAGATAGAGTTTGGAACCCTAAAATACTGTACAAGACAGCCTTGGTTCGGTTTAGGTTTTTACTCCAAAAGACTACACACTAAAACTGAAAAATTCGGATTCTATATATAATATTACAATCGCGACGGCGTCACCTTATGATTTGTGACGCCGTCGGGTCGCCGTCATTAGGGTTTTGTCTTGGCCACGTTAGTCTTGCGACGGCATCACCTTGTGATTGTGACGCCGTCCTCTTCAGCTTCTGACGCCGTCTGGATCAAATCTAGGCCGTCTGAGTTGCGATGACCTACTCTTTTAAAGCCTGACACCGTCACTTGAAAATAAGAATTTTGGCTTCTGTGTCGTCACAAATTACTCCGACGGCGTCGCAGTTAAGCAGTGATGCCGTCACCTTGTATTTCAGCAGCTTGAGTGTCTCGATTCTTGACTTTGGCCATTTTCTTCGTATATTCGCGCCTTTTCGTCCAAATAAGTGCCATTACAGCAATTTGCCTTCAAGAGACCTAAAAAGTGAAAAGGAACGATATCAAGTAATAACAGAAAGAAAAGTGGTCAAATAAGGGCTTAAACGACCCCTTAAAAAGGTACGTTTTAAAACCTTATCAAATATCCCTACACTTGGTATTTGCTTGTCCTCAAGCAAATATGCTTTTAGCCAATTAATTTATAAGTTAGGGGTCATGAAGCATTGGTTTAAAACAGTCCACAACACATATAAGCCCCGCAAAAGTCATAACAAGCACGGAAATTACATACTAGCACCTCACATGGGGTGTTTGGATACTCACATCTCTCTCGGGTGTATATGAAATATAACAAGTTGGAAATGGAAGATAAACACTCATTAACTGGTCCTAGTACATAGATTACCATAGGCTTGAGAATAGATCAAACCTCTATCGTTTTGGCGTAAGCACCTAGGAAAGACTATCAAAGAGGTCTTTAAAGGGTTGTAACGTTAGGCTTATGGTAAGGAAATAAAGGGTTTGGTGGGATAGGCTATTTAGTGGTGGCAAGTCAAAAATCTCTTATGTTACAAGCATACGAAGAATGGCGTTGCTAAGCCAAGACTCGACACTCTAAACTAACTGAAACAAACAAACATAAATTTAAAGGATAGATGTAGGATGGTAGCCCGTATGTTTTTTTTAACACTCTATTTTTTTCTTTTCTCTTTTTCTATATTTTTTTTTCGATTTTTTTATTTTTTTAATCATACACTTTTACTCTACCATCCTCTACGGTAACTTCAAAATGATAGGGATTTATAGGCACATCCCTACACTTGAGTTATTATTACTTTAACACTAATTTGACCCGAATTGAAAAGATCAAAACACTTGGGGTATGTTATTATGCAAATAAGGGAATTTAACGTTCCCTTCCAATCATTTCATAAACTTTAACTTTTTCCCATGAGTCCCAATCGTCCCAAAACTGTGTACAAAAGATATGACTCGACTTAGCAACTCATGCAAGCAACTAGATAATTGAACTAAGGGTTTAGGGTGATAACAATAATGCACTAAAAGTGAGTGCATACAGGGTAGGCTAAGGCGATTTGGGTGTATATTTGGGGGTGGGGTGTAAACAATGCTCTTCATTGATATTCCGGAAAAACCGAAACATCACGAGAACCGCGAAAAGGATAGGCTCTGAGGGGTTAACTAGGGGTATCGTGTACTAAAGATGAGTACAACGCAAAGGTGTGGGGGAATTACTCAACCGATGTGGAAGAAGTAATTATATTACGGGTATCAAATAAGGGTTATCCTAATGCCTCTTATCATTTAGTTATTTCTAACTACACAAGTGTAGTCTTACTAGCGATCTCGGAATGCATCACAAAACAAGTTCTAGAATCTATTATACTACCGGTTCACACTCTAAGCATTAAAGATGAATGCTTTAATTCCTACTAATCTAAGGGCGATCCTCACATTTTGGGTGGAATTTGGGTGGTAAAGGGTTTTTGTGCTAGTCATGCAACTTCCTATCCGTGAGACGCTTTTGTTAAGACTAATGGCCCACTCCTATATGTCATGAAAAATTTTAAATTTGGTGCCAAAATTACCCTAACCGACATTTTCTCATGGTTTATTACACAAATACAATTGGACAAAGCAAATAATCAAGGATAAGCATAGTTTCTAAGTTCCCGTTTTATTTTCCCACCCTACACTTAAACTGAACATTGTCCCCAATGTTCCCCGAAAGTATCAAAGTTATGATAATGGAAGGTAATTAAAAACGAAAGAAACTAATACTCCCCTGATTAGCTCGGTAGGATCCGTGTGAAGTAGTGGTTAAATCCTTTCCAAGAAAAATGTATGCGTGAAAAGCTCCTTCCAATCTTTTGTTTCTTCTTCCTGATAAATAAAACCTGCACATTTGAAGAAAACAAACGAAACCTTCGCGTAAAATTGGCGGTAATAATATACATAAGACTCTACTAAACTAGGATATAATGCTTGTGGAATGGATATTTACAGAATTTCTAGAAAATTAAGACCTGGAAAATTCCAAAAATTTATAAGTAGCTCAGAAAATGAGAAAAAAGTAATCTGTTGTTTTTACTCCTTCCTGACGCCATCAGGTTGCGATCCTGACGCCGTCAGGTTATCCTGACAAAAACTGGTCTGCGATTTTCTGGAAAAAAAAATTCTGGAAAATTTACATCTTTAGAATCTGGAAAAATTTCTGCAAAACATCCATTATGACTCGATACAAGCATTTGACTCGAACAAACACACATATATATCTTTTAATTAATTGCTATTCTCATGTTTACGTTTCTTTGAAAACGTGTGTAAACCTCCCTACACTTATCCTTTATGTAAAATACCTTTATATGCAATTAAGACGAGGTTAAAAACAAAATAAAGCATTTTTACAAATTGAAACATGAGAATAAGCGATCAATAAAAGATATATGACACTAACAAGCAAACAATTAAGCATGGGTTTCCTCCCACGAAACGCTTTTCTTTATTTAAGAGTCTTGTAGCTAGACTCGTAGTCGTGCTCCTACGTAACTTCATTACCGTCACCTCCTTCGTCATGACAGTCTCTATTGGGGGAATCCATGTTGTAGAAGTGCCCTATGATGCACATTTCTAAGAGTTTGTCCTCTCCCCACTTGGTCCTATATTTCGGTCCTAAATTCAAGCAATCCTTATAGAATCCGAAAATCTTAGCCATAACATAATCTACTCCTTTTTCCTTATCCTCCTCATTCCTATAATAGACCGATAGTTTAAGTTCCTTTTCATCATTAGAGAGTGATGAAAACTTCTCAATTTTAAACGGCATTTGGTAAGCTATGTCATCGGTCTCATCCTTGAATCGCACTATTCCTAATGAGGGATCATAAGTCGTCCCGGTGTTTTATATGAAAGGCTTTCCTAGAATAACGTGGGACAAGCTAGGATCTATGGTCGTGCTAATATCATCCACAATTATGAAGTCCGTAGGAAACGTGAAACTACCTACATAAACAGGCAATCCCTTAACTCTACCAAGAAAATTGCACCTATCCCTAGGGTTATCTTGCCTAGTTGGAATAGGCTTCTTCATTACCCAATTGTAGTAGGTGCTAGTCATTATGTTGATTGGGGATTTGTGATCAATATAGGTTTTTGCCATGAAAAGGTGTCCTATGCAACATGGTATGTTAAGATTCCAAGGGTTCCCAAACTTGATTCTAGGGCTTTTCCTAACATACATGTGACGGAGGTCACGCACTAAGTGAGGGTGGCGAGATAGCTCTTCTTCCGTAGGAAACTTATTGAAATAGTCATAGTCTACTTCATCTAGTTCCTCGGTTGTTTCATTATCCTCAAGTATATGGCCCTCTTCATCATTTGTTCCATTGGGTTTTACTACGGTGATGGTATTGACGAATTGGACGTGTTTAGTTAACTTACTTGGGTCCTTAATCTCTACGCCGGAAGGCTCGGGAGTTGAGATAGCATTAACCTTCCTATCACTATTGGTCATGGCTTTCAAGAGGTTATCTATTTTTCTATCCATATCGGCTTGTTGTTGGTTAAAACAGTCCGAGAGCTTAGCTATTTGAGCTTCTTGGGATGCGACTAGGTGTCGCAACATCCCCTCAATGTTTTGTTGGTTAGGACCGTGAGATAGGGGCCATGAAAAATCATTGGAAGTGAATTCTTTGGTTTGTCCCCGATAGAAGTCGGGCTTGCCCTGCCATGCTTCTCGGGTTTCATTGAAATTCCTAGGTCTGGATGTTGTAGGGAATCGTCCTCCCGTTCCATTAATACGCGAGGATGCGTAGTCAATGGAGGCATGTTCGGGGGATCGGGTGCAAGTGCGCGTGTTATGAGGATCACTACACGGCTCACACGAAGAAGAAACTTTGTTCACATGGCGTGAAGACTTGGGATTTTCGTAGGAACTCATTAGGAATTTAACTTGATCTTCAAGTTCGATCATCCTACGGTCGGAAGATTGTGAGTCAATGGGAGGCAAGGAGATTGCCTTAACGGTTTTGGGCAACTCACGGGGGTCATTCCAACTTTCGTTGTCATAGAGAGCAAGGTCCTCTATTATACCCCATGATTCTTCCGCAGTGAGATCACTAAGTTTTCCACCGGCCGCTTGGTCAATGGATCGCTTGGTGGGAAAGTTGACATGATCATAAAAGATTTGGACTTGGAGCCAAAGATCAATGCCGTGATGAGGGACTTTATGAAGTAAGTCATTGAATCGAGTCCATGCTTCGTAGAGAGATTCACCTTGACGTGTTGGAACATCAAGATGTCATTCCTAAGTTTAGTGGTTCTCCCCGGTGGGAAAAATTGAGCAAGGAAGCGAGATGTGAGATCATCCCAACTTGAGATGGAGCCGGCAGGAAGTCGCTCAAGCCAATTACTAGCTTGGTCCCGTAGAGAGAATTGGAAGAGACGCAGGCGCGTGGTCTCCCGAGTAGTAGCATCAAGGTCAATGGAATCGACAATTTTGAGGAAATCCCTCAGATGCTGATTAGGATCTTTGGAACGAAGTCCATGGAATGCACATCCGTTTTGCACCAACCGGATGGTGTCGGATCGCAGGGCCGTAGTTTGGGCTTGGTCGGGAAGCTCAATGGTGTTCCTATAGCCTAGGTGGCTTGGTCTTGAGTATTCACCAAGAGTACGGGCTCTTGGCGGGTCATTTGGTGGTAGGTTGATGAATGGTGGTTGGTTATCACCTTCCATGATGAAAAGTGATGGGGTTACGAACAAAGGTCACGAAGAAGGGGGATAGACTATGAGGAAGCTAAAAATGAGAAAAATTTACTTGATAGGAATCAAGCAAAGAAACCTAAACGAGGGGGACTCCTAACTAGCTATTCTATTCCCCGGCAGCGGCGCCAAAAACTTGATAACGCTACACGCGTCGTTCGAGGTCAAAGGAACTTCCTTTTCTTCGAGCAAGTTTTATAACACCCTAGGCAGTGAACCTAATCGTTGTAGTGTAGTATTAGGGTAAGCCATGGGTATTGATATCGTTCTCTAGGGGAATAGGAATGCTAGTGAGAAGTTACTACGCTAAGGTTGGGGTTGAGGAAGATTATTTTTTATCTTTTTAGGTTTTTTAGGAAATGGAAAGGTACGAATCTCGGGGTTTGGATTTGGGGGTTGGTATTTCTACCGATTACTCTACTTATCTAATTATCTAATCTAAGGTGTATGTAGTCTATGTCTAATTATTGTGTGCTCGTATGATAGTTTAAAGATGTGTTCACTTAGGTTTTATTACTCCTTAATTATCTCCTATTGATGGTTGAATTGTCACGTCCTTATTCTTAATCGCGTTGTGTGTCTAAAGTCGTAGGGTATGCGTTTATCCCTAACTCTTTGAACTTACCAAAGGGTCTCGTCTACAAAACCCTCTAGGGATTATAAACTCTAACTCTAAGGCCCTCTTTGGATGATTTAGCCTACAACCGCTCTAAGTGCTATAGCCTAAGGTTCACAAAGATTAATCAAGCATTAATTACACAACGAATGACCTATCGCATTACTAGATCATTAATCAATTAAGATAAGAGAAAACCAATCAATATTTAATAATTAAGTTTCATATTCCCTAAGCAAACACACAAGTAAATTAGCCGGACATGGAGAACATGCAAGCATACACACAAATAATCAAAGACATAATTGAATTAATGAAGTAAAACACTTATCTTGATGTAAGATAGGGTTTGGAACCCTAAAATACTGTACAAGACAGCATTGGTTCGGTTTAGGTTTTTACTCCAAAAGACTACACACTAAAACTGAAAAATTCGGATTCTATATATAATATTACAATCGCGACGGCGTCACCTTATGATTTGTGACGCCGTCGGGGTCGCCGTCATTAGGGTTTCGTCTTGGCCACGTTAGTCTTGCGACGACGTCACCTTGTGATTGTGACGCCGTCCTCTTCAGCTTCTGACGCCGTCTGGATCAAATCTAGGCCGTCTGAGTTGCGACGGCCTACTCTTTTAAAGCCTGACACCGTCACTTGAAAATAAGAATTTTGGCTTCTGTGTCGTCACAAAATACTCCGACGGCGTCGCAGTTAAGCACTGACGCCGTCACCTTGTATTTTAGCAGTTTGAGTGTCTCGATTCTTGACTTTGGCCATTTTCTTCGTATATCCGCGCCTTTTTGTCCAAATAAGTGCCATTACAGCAATTTGCCTTCAAGAGACCTAAAAAGTGAAAAGGAACGATATTAAGTAATAACAGATACAAAAGTGATCAAATAAGGGCTTAAACGACCCCTCAAAAAGGTACGTTTTAAAACCTTATCAATTACTTGCGTCTAGACTCCAATATGCTAGCTTACAGACTAAGCTCCTCCGACATTCTGGTATTGTAACTCCTGGGCCTTCTTTTGATAATAGCTTATGTTCTTTTAATGCGAAAATGGATATTGACCATTTGAGTAATCCAAGTGAGATCGCTGCCCCTAAACTCATGAAGAAATTGGCAGATATATATTTCACAAGTGTTACCCAAACGGCTGAATCCACTTTTTCCTTATCTTCACGGCAAATGGCATTATGGAAATCGCAAATGGAACACTACACTTCGGACTGGCTTAGGGTACTTTCGATAACTGGGTTGGGACAGACTATGAATGCTAGGACCTACCGATGTGTGTTATGTTATCGGCTAGGTGTTCTCTTATTCTCTGTTCAGATTCCGTGCTTAGCTTGTTCCAAGGTCTTTACGGGGGATATTTATGGGGACCATGCTGTATCGTGCACTGGCATTATTGGTATTAAACATCGGCATAATTTGGTGCGCGATACCTTGGTTGACATCTGTTCTCGATCGGGGATTTCAGCTCGTAAAGAAGTTGATATCGGGCTTACTGGAGAAAGGGACAAACCCTTACGTCCAGATGATATGTTACTCTACTCGTGGGACAGAGGGCTTGATGTATGTGTTGATTTGACTGGGTCTTCACCTTTGACACAAACTGGTATGGTCGATTTTGTGCCTGGTCGAGCGGTGTATGTGGCCGCACAACGTAAATGCGTCAAGTATGAGGCCAAGTGCGCGGATATTGGATGCGTCAAGTATGAGGCCAAGTGCGCGGATATTGGATATGGGTTTCTCCCCTTCTCATTCTCTTCTTTTGGGGAACTTGAGAAGGATGCTGTGGCCTTACTGAAGCGAATCCGAAAGTTCTCGAAGACCCAAGACATTGGAGCACGTGCTGCTTCTCATATCTTTAGTAGGATTAACTTTTCTATAGCTAGAGGAGTGGGAGCCCTGTTTATCTCGGCTTCCCACTAACTTCTTATAAATCTTTTGAGTTTCTAATAAAGTGATAAAAAATAATAATAGTAATAATAATAATAATAATAATAATAATAATAATAATAATAATAACAATGATAATGATAATGATAATGACAATTATTATAAAGTGGCGATCCAGAAATTTACCAACGCATCCTAATCCTCTTGCGTCTTGTTCGCTGGACGCTGTCTTTTGATCTTCTCAATCATCTCCACCCCACCTGCTGTCGTAAAGTGATCTTTTTTGTATCTATATTTGTTGTCATCGTATCGTTTTTGGAGATAAGACTCGATACTGTCAACAATCTTGTCTCCATTCGGGCCAGCAATGTGTGGGTCGAGATCAAAGTAGTGCTGCAGTAAAATATAAATAAAAAAATATACAAATTTAAATAAACAAAGAAGTTTGAATAAATAAACACAATAATTAAAAAAATAAAGGTTAAAAAAACTTACGTGTAGATGCTCATGGATGTGGGCCTTGGCCGTTTCGGGAACCTTAGCCCATGAATCCCAAAACATGGGAATCGAGTCCCGTAACACCTCCCCAACATAGTTGGAGAACCAATAAGCGTGAGGGCCCACGTGTGTATAAAACCCCTCCTGGTTGATCCGAAACTCGATCGACACTGGCCGACGATCCAGTGCCACCCTCGCCTTGAGTGTCGTGTTCTTAGTAGGACCACGCACCACCTTTCCGCCTTTCCCAATTTTGGCGTTTGGGTTGGTAGCTTTGGATTTAGAGCCTACAAGTAATGAAATTCAAGTGATGATGACATAAAATAACAAGTTATCAATTTAAAATAACATGTAATCAAATACAGTTTAGTTAAAAATAATACAGAAATTCTTACGCTGGCAATTGGTGCCTATCCTCCTCGAGGGACCACGAGGTGGCGAATTACCTCCATCGCCACCGTGAGACCTAGCTACAACATCTGCCATCTGTTAAACGAACATAGAAATTAGTGAAGAAACACACACACATATATATATATATATATATATATATATATATATATATATATATATATATATATAAACATTCACATAAATAACAGTATATATCAACAAGATAATTATAATAATTAAATAAATAAATAAACAAACAAACAAACAAATAAACACATTTAACCACTCGATAACAATTTCATTCAAATAATTAAGTGTTGTTCTACAAATTACAATTTGAGATTAATCTCCCGCATCATCAACATAAAATTCAACATTATTAGTACTGTCATCTTCATCATCTTCATTCTCGTGGCATCATCATCATCAGATGCTAAATCATGAGGAACGTGGTCATCATAATCAATATCATCTTTGTCTTCCACAATAGTGATAATTGGTGGTGGTGCCTCAACTTCCGCTGGTTGAATATCTATATCTATAATGTTATAATCCAACTGATCCAACTCAGCAGAGAGTGTGATATGTGATGAGTTGTTGTCATGTACAACATCCTGATTGTCTTCTACCACAATGATATCCGGGTTCCAAATCTTCCGATGAAAAGAATCTTGGACGGCCTTCCAATTACCACGTTTACCTGGGAGATCAAGGTAAAAGACTTGTGTTGCTTGCGTTGCAAGAATGAATGGTTCATTTTGAAACAATACACGATCGGTCATAATTTGCGTAATGTTGTTTTTATAGGTACAACGTTTTACGCGATTACTGTTATTAGTGTCGAACCATTTGACTTTGAACAATACAACATTGAATGAAATATATGAAAACTCGAGAATTTCTTCAACCTGGCTATAATGCATTCCTCCACCAGGGTTAGGAGTTGAAATTCCGCTGTTTTGAGTTGAACGGCGTAAATCACGGTCGTGTACGATAAACTTCACACCGTTGACTACGCAAGAGTTGACTGAGACTGCAGTACATGATGGTCCACAAGCCAAAGCGAATAACTCGGCGGTACAACTTGGGTCCTTCTTTACTTTTAATTCACGAATCTATGAAAAATTTAAGAATAGATAGAGATGAGTAATAGTCGTTATTTTTACAGGGTAATACATACAATAAGTCTACCTTCATCTCAAACCAGCGAGGAAATCCTTCTTGCAAGTCACTGCCAGGAAATGCCCTGTAAATGTTCATGATATGTCGTCGAATAACAACTTACGTAAAAAAAATTTTGAAATAAAACGCGTACCTCTTGTACTCGTTCATAAACGGGTCGATTTCATGACTGTTGTGTAGTACGTACCATACTACTTGCTTCATTGTGTCTCCTTGAAACCGAACTAATGATAGTCTACCATTCTTTTTGCAGACTGATCGAAACACCTCAAATCGACTTGTTGGGGTTGGACCGTCCTCATTCCGGTTAGGACGATTAAATCTCGTCTCAACACCCCGAAAATAATGCGAACAAAAAGTTAATGCTTCATCAGCTATATAACCCTCCGTTATTGAACCTTCAGGCTTAGCTTTATTTCTGACATAATTTTTGAGCTTTTTCATGTATCTTTCAAATGTTTACATCCACCTCATGTAAACAGGACCGCCTTCAATAGCCTCTTCCGGTAGATGAATAACCAAGTGAATCATAATGTCAAAAAAAGCTGGAGGATATATTTGCTCGAAACTGCACAAAATATTGATCAGTTGTTCTCTAGCTTTCAACATATCATCCACCATCAAAGTTCGAGCGCATATTTGTTTGAAGAATGAACAAAGCTCTATTATTGGTGTTGCGGTGGTTTGGTCCTTCAACTAATTTTGATGTCCAGCAGGAAGCAACCGTTGCATCATTATGTGACAGTCATGAGCCTTCAAGCCTGTTATGTTGCTATCGTTGTCGGTCACTTTATGCTTGAAGTTAGATCCGAACCCATCAGGTAGTTTAACACCTTTAATGAATCAAGAAAAAAATCAGGATATTAGAATAAGTTGTCGAAATGAATACGTGAATGAATTGGAACAAAGAAATTTTCAAATAAAACGTGTACCTTTAATGAATTGAAAAAAAAATTTCTTTCTTCGGTTGTGAAAGAGTACGTAGGATGAGGCTTAGAGCACTTCCCGTTTCCTTTGTTGACGAGCCACAAGTCAGTACGAATATTCAAATTTTGTAAGTCTTGTCTTGCCTTGTTGGTGTCTTTTGATTTGTCATTTATTAACAAAGTACCAACACACTCCCACACATATTTTTTTTCGATATGCATGACATCTAAATTGTGTTTTAGTGTAAGAAAAGACCAATACTCTAGCTCGTAGAAAACAAATTTTTTTGTCCAATTCAATTCGCAATCAGTATCACATTTTTTGTTCGCACCCCCATATCTTGGATGTTTCCCCGGGAGACGTTTAGGCAATCTTCTTAGTTGATCCAGGATGTCATCACTGGTAAATTTTCTAGGAGGGTCTCTATTATCTACCTCTGTATAGAGTGCCCTTCTGTTCTTCCGCCATTTATTGGTCGTGCTTAAGAATCTTCTGTGACCAACATAAGCGGTTTTGTTTAACACGCGCATAGCTGGAGTGTCTACATTACATGTTGGACATGCCTTGTAACCTTGCCCACTCCACCCAGACAAACTACTTCGAGCGGGAAAGTCATTGATAGTCCATAAAAGCGCTACTTTCATACAGAATTTGGTGCCTGTAACAACATCCTTAGTCATGACTCCATCTTTCCATAAAGTCTTTAGGTCATCAATCAAAGGCCTCAGGTAAATATCAATATCCTTCCCTGGTGATTTGGGGCTCGGAATTAACAATGTCAACATAAGAGAAGTCTCTCTCATACATATCCTGGGAGGCGTATTGTATGTGGTTAATATGACCGGCCACATGCTGTATGACTGACTAAGGTTGCCGTACAGATTGAAACCATCAGCAGTCAACCCTAACCGGACGTTTCTTTTTTCTTTAGCAAATTCCTTCGAATACTTGATGTCAAATTTCTTCCATGCTTGACCATCAACCGGGTGTTGCATCTTACCGTTCTCCCTAGACTGGACAGACGCATGCCAAGTCATATGTTTTGCAGTGTGTTTAGACTTGTACAAACGTTGTAGTCTAGGAATGATAGGAAAGTAACGCAACACCTTGTTGGGAACTTTCTTCCCCAGTGTGTTCTTTTCTTTCCATCTACTAGCGCCGCCGATCGGACAAGTCTGCAAATCTTCGTTACCCGCCCCCCGATATAAAAAGCAATCATTTACACAAGCATGTATCGATTCATATCCTAACCCGATAGTTTTAAATGTCTTGTTTATTTCATAGTATGACGATGGCATGTTGTATCCTAGAACGGGCGGGAAAACTTCCTTGAATAAAGTTAGGAACTCATTAAATGTGGTGTCACTCACTTTACCTTTGACCTTGATGTGCGTAATCTTTGCCATAAAGTCTAATGAAGACATCCACTCACAGCGTGGGTATAGTTTTTCGTTGGCAGTGGCAAGTAACTCCTCATACTCATTACGTTGAAGAAGTGCGTCGTTACTTGTCTCGCCAATATTTCCTTGAGTTGGATCATCTGGTTCGTTATTCGGACCAATATCATGAAGGAACTCAGCCATGTCACTCATCCCAGGGTGTCTTGTGTTGTGTACGACTGTTCAGGCATCCGGCTCACCATGATTATACCATTTCGTATAACTATGGTCCCAGCCATTTGCGTGTATGTGGTCAAACAAATTTTCGTGCTTTATCCAGGGTAGGTTTAAACAACGAGCACATGGACATTTTATATTCCCATCAATATTCACTAAGGGCTTGCAATACTCGCAGAAAGCTTTAAGACCAACTAAAACTTATCTACTGGTACGTGCTAGTGAGACCCAACTTTTATCAATTGGCATAACTGCGTTTTAATGAAGCAACAAATAATTATATAGACTTAAAATGTTCACAAAAAATCTACACGTAAACACATAAAGGTGGAATTACCAGTTGTGCGTTTTGTTCACCTAATCCAACTATGGAAGGCAATCCTAACCCACTCTTTGAATGTTTCGTCTCATATATGAATGCGTATAATTGAATTTACTATTTGAGAAAATTTCGGCAGCATTTCCCCTCAACTCCCCAAATATGTGCATTAAAGACATATTCGTAGGAGTAAAGGGGAAACACTGTCGAAATTTTCATAAATAGTAAATCAATTATACGCATTCATATCCTAAATGAGACAAAACATTCAAAAAGCAGTCTCGAACAGGGGACTTTTCGAAATTAATTTCTAATAAATTAATTTCGGGCGGGTTTTCTATGGGATGATTAACTTCGGACGGGGACTTTCCGAAATTAATCACTAAAGTCCTAAAATCATTTACAATAGTTTAACACAATCAAATACCATACAATACTATGAGCTTATTTGTTTAATCTTATTTGTAGCTTATGAGCTTATTTGTTTTTCGGCTTATATATCATAAGATTCAATTTTCCGGCTTATATAGGTTTATTATATCATAATATACTTATATAAGCCCACAATTCTCCAAATAAGCTGGAAAATTGAAGCTTGCGAAATATAAGCCGATAACAAATAAGCTCATAAGCCCACTTATATATATTTTTTACATGAAGAATTAACTTTGTTATTGTTTTATCTAGTATAATACTAAGATAGCAAAAAGAAAAATAGATATATAAGTAAGATTTATGGAAACGTATCACCTTATTAATTCACGTAACAAGCTGCTTTTTTTAATAAAAAATCGTCTAAATTTTGCTACACCAATAACTGTATATGCTGATTTTGTGTAACTGTATGCAGCATGCTACGTCAATAAGTGTGCTGATTTTTTGCTACGTCCAAAATTTTGTGTAACTCTAGGCCTTCTATTTATCTATCGGCATCAAACTATCATATGGGCTTAAACTGAAACTACTCTAGTACTAAGGTCGGCCATGAGGTTGCTGCAGCTAACACCTAACACCTCTGTTGTTGTTGCTGCAGCAGCATAAGCATAAGCAATCCAAACACCCCTAAGCATATGCTAGTATACATTTTTTCAAACGCAAACTGATGCAAGTAATTAACCAAACACAAGTAATTAACCAAACACAAATGCAAAAAATAAACATACTCATGCAACATTATGGTCAAGGTTGTGGTTCACGATTGGAGTCGGCTTGGTCTCGGTTTCAACAGTCAGTCTCGGTCTCAACACGGAGCTAAACAAATACAAAAAAACAAATAAATCACTGTAAACTTTTGGCGGCGACATGTCCCCGCTACAAACATAAACAAAAAAAATATACCTAACATATTCGCAAATGTGTTGTGGTCTCAGCTACGGGTCTCGACTTCGGGTCTCAACAGCAACTGTACCCAAAAAAATTAACAAAAAATTAAAAAAATAAAAATAAAAACATATTACACTAACATGATGCAAAAATTAACACTAACATATTGCAAAATTTACATATCAAAAAAGGAGATGTGAACAGTGTGGTCTCACCTGGGTTTTTTTAAATGAGAGGGAGAAAAGAAGAAACGAGATGAGGAGAAGAAAGAATTAAATGATAGAAGGGGGAGGAAGAATTAAATGATAGAGGGGAGAAAAGGAGATGTGCACAGTGGTGCGAGTGTGGGGAAGACAACGCAGTGGTGGTGGTGGTGCTGTGAGAGTATCAGTGGTGGTGGTGGTGAAGTATTAGTGGTGCTGTGGTGGTGGCAGTGGTGAGTTGAAAGGAGGAAGACGAGGGTTTTTTTCGTTTTTTTTCCAACTATGACGACCAGATCTGTCAATTATTGAGGTCAATATTTACTATCCACTTTTACCGGGGACATGTCCCCGGTGAAAGTATTCTTTGTCTTCTAGCGAATCTTTTGGCGGGGACATGTCCTCGGGGAAAGTAATGGCAGGCTAAAGTAAATGAGAGGAGGGAAAATGGAAATTTTCGTCAACACTTTCGCCGGGGACATGTCCCCGGGAAAAGGTTTAGTTATTGAATTTTCTTTTTCAAAAAACTCTTTATCATCATTTTAAATAATTAATCAGTTTAAATTTAACCTAAAAATTATAAAATTAATTTAATTACTTTTAACCTAGGTTGCACGGACACGGCGTGGACACAGGAATTTATATATAAATGTTTTATAGGTATTTATATACTTTATATACGTATACGTATCATGTTAAACTATCGAGTATAGGAGCTATGGTATACGTATCATGTTAAACGACCGGGTATAGGTGCTATGAGGTGCTATGGTATACGTATCATGGTAAACGACCAAGTATATGTGCTATGGTATACGTATCATGTTAAACGACCGAGTATAGGTGCTATGGTATACGTATCATGTTAAACGGCCGAGTATAGGTGCTATGGTATACGTATCATGTTAAACGACCGAGTATAGGTGCTATGGTATACGTATCATGTTAAACGGCTGAGTATAGGTGCTATGGTATACGTATAATGTTAAAAGGCCGAGTATAGGTGCTATGGTATACGTATCATGTTAAACGACCAAGAATAGGTGCTATGGTATACGTATCATGTTAAACGGCCGAGTATAGGTGCTATGGTATACGTATCATGTTAAACGGCCGAGTATAGGTGCTATGGTATACGTATCATGTTAAACGGCCGAGTATAGGTGCTATGGTATACGTATCATGTTAAACGAGCGAGTATAGATGCTATGGTATAGGTATCATGTTAAACGACCAAGTATATGTGATATGTTATACGTATCATGTTAAATGACCGAGTATAGGTGCTATGGTATACGTATCATGTTAAACGTCCGAGTATAGGTGCTATGGTATACGTATCATGTTAAACGAGAATACGTATCATGTTAAACGGCCGAGTATAGGTGCTATGGTATACGTATCATGTTAAACGGCCGAGTATAGGTGCTATGGTATACGTATCATGTTAAACGACCGAGTATAGGTGCTATGGTATAGGTATCATGTTAAACGGCCGAGTATAGGTGCTATGGTATATGTATCATGTTAAACGGCCGAGTATAGGTGCTATGGTATACGTATCATGTTCAACGACCAAGTATATGTGCTATGGTATACGTATCATGTTAAACGGCCGAGTATAGGTGCTATTGTATACGTATCATGTTAAACGGTCGAATATAGGTGCTATGGTATACGTATCATGTTAAACGGCCTAGTGTTGGTGCTATGGTATACATATCATGTTAAACGGCCGAGTATAGGTGCTATGGTATACGTATCATCTTAAACGGCCGAGTATAGGTGCTATGGTATACGTATCATGTTAAACGGCCGAGTATAGGTGCTATGGTATACGTATCATGTTAAACGACCGAGTATAGATGCTATGGTATAGGTATCATGTTAAACGACCGAGTATAGGTGCTATGGTATACGTATCATGTTAAACGACCAAGTATAGGTGCTATGGTATACGTATCATATTAAACGACCAAGTATAGGTGCTATTGTATACGTATCATGTTAAACGACCGAGTATAGGTGCTATGGTATACTTATCATGTTAAACGACCGAGTATAGGTGCTATGGTATACATATCATGTTCAACGACCGAGTATAGGTGCTATGGTATACGTATCATGTTATCTTCACACAAATTTTAAAACCTGAGATGGAGCCATTTAATCCTTTTATGTGTTCTTGTGGAGCAGGAAATATAAGATTAAGAACATCACATAGAGAATATTCATCCGGACGAAAATATTATGCATGTCCTCTGTCGAAGGTAAACAATCATACATTTCTTATTTATGTAAATATACAAATAATTGGGTTGTAATCTCTTATAATTTTCTTATTATGTAACAGCCCAGAAAAGAAGATAATGGGTGCGGATATTTTATGTGGAAGAGTGAATTTGACGAGTACTTAAGAACAATCTCTTATGGTTCAACATCTCAAGGTTCTGGATCTGCACCAACAAAGTGCTCGAGTTGCGCTGCCAAAGATCTTAGGACAAACTTGCTGGAATCACAAAAACAGGTGCTAGAGACAAGAGTAAGGATGCTGGAGGCAAGACTTGAAATGGCAAGGATTCCTGACAACCACGCATGTTAGTCGGATGCATTACTTCATGAGCTGTTAGGTGACATGGAAAATCTTCGTATGTAGTGGTAGTTGTTGTTGTTCTTGTAGTTGTTGTTGTTGTTCTTGTAGTTGTTGTAGTTGTTGTTGGAATAATACGTATGTTTAACTAAAAGGAGAATGAAATGTTGTTGTAGTTGTTGGAATAATCTGTCTTGATTTTAACTAGTGAAGAAACTTTCCCACCACAAACATCTTTGAACATACTTGATCCGACCAGTCTCTAGCAGGTCATTTTAACATATGAATGAACCACAATATAACTAAGTTCATATTTTTAACATTTAATCGGGGTTTTAGTTGTGTATTAAAAGTTGTGTATTTTTAACATATAATTTTATCATATTTTTGTAAATACAATTTTTGCCGGGGACATGTCGTCGGGGAAAGTTTTGGCGGGAATAAAGGCGGGAACAATTAACATGCTATTGACTCTGGTCAAATTTTCGTCAAAGTGTAAACCATTTTTGCCGGGGACAAGTCCCCGGCGAAAGGTCCCCATTGAATTTTGACTGGGTGGTCAAAGAATACTAAATAGTCAACAGACTTTCCCCGGGGACAAGTCCCCGGCGAAAAAGCTGGTTGAATTTTCTTCAACAGGTCAGCGCATTCACGTGCAGCGTCAGCTTTGATTTTGTCTCCTCGCCCGTCCACACGATTGTTGTAGTGCTATGTCTGCTACTGATTAATTATAATATATATAGAATCTAAACCTTTCCTCTATATTTGATGGGTCGGTAAAAACGAATGCTCAAGAACATGATGACTAAAACGCTACTTTCGCTATAAAGGTATACTTAAGTACTTTTGAATGTTTCTTAAAATCTGTCCAAAACATGGAAAGTGTTAGTTTTTGTATGCTATTCATTGCAGCTACATTATGGACTTTGGAGTATTTGAGAGGTCGAAAGCTGATGAAGTTGTTGATTTAGTTCCTTTCTACTCAAAAGTTGACATAATGGTTGGAAATGTGGGTTACTTAGTTCTAGAGTGGTTAATTAAATTCTTGAATAACTGTGATTTTGAGTCAATATCTAGATGACTAAGGTAGTCTGGGATTCTTCATAAACAATCAACACTTTTCATTCAGTATCAAACTATTATATATCTTAGTGCTCTAATCCGTATAGTGATTCTTTATATGCAGCCTCTGATTCAGCAAGGACGAAAGCTCAAGAACTGGGTCACTTTTCTCCTCAATTTGATACAATGGCTGGAAATGGATAATAAACATATTTTTTCTATTTTTTATTTTCACATAGAGCCATGTTCTTATAATGAAAATCGGGCTCTATAACATGGAATAGATCCCGTTTTTTATAACCGGGCTCTATTTGCTTTTTAAATAGGGTCCCTCCCCTTAAAGTCCGTCTGTAAAACTAGGATTTATGAGCCTTTTCGAGCGGGCTCTATGACCATTTTTGTAGTAGTGTCCAGTAGCCTCAACATCACGAAAATTTAAGGAGAAGATACTTGTTACAATTATTTCACACTATGAATTGGGAATACACAATCACGAGTATCATGGTTAACATTTCCTTCTCTTCTTTATAATGGCTAAGACAACTCGCTCTATCCTATTTATTCAAGTATGAAATGAACATCTATGGCTATTAGTTTCTACGTTTTATGATAAGATAAGATATTGTTTTTCAAACTGGATACTTATTACATTATCACTGATAACGCTACACGCGTCGTTCGGGGTCAAGGAAACTTCCTTTTCTTCGAGCAAGTTTTATAACACCCTAGGCAGTGAACCTAATCGTTGTAGTGTAGTAATTAGGGTAAGCCACGGGTATTGATATCATTCTCTAGGGGAATAGTGTCGTTAGGCTGAATTGTATGTCGATTTAAGTCTAAAGGTGAGGGATGATTATTTTTGTATTTTTATATTTTATGGAATGGAAAGGTACGAATCTCGGGGTTTGGAGGGGAGGGTGGAATTAGTTGCTAGTCAACTATTCCAAAAGATACTAACTAACTAAGGGATCTACCAGTAACGTGAAGCGTATCTACTTATGATATATTACTCCTTGCTAGCTATCCAATTCTACCTACTGAATTGTCACGTCCTATTGATGGTTGAATTGTCACGTCCTTATTCCTACTTGCGTTGTGTGTCTAAGGTTGTAGGGTATGCGTTTCTCCCTAACTCTTTGAATTCACCTTTAAGTGTAGTAAACAAAATCCACTAAATCATTCATAAACTAACTTTAAGGTTATCTTTGGTTTAGTAAACGAAATCCACCAAGTCATTCATAAACTATCAAAGATTTATCAAGTATTAAACACAACGATAGCCTAGTCGCACTCATAAGCTAATTACAATTAAGATAAGAATCAACCAATCAAACAAGAGACAGTAGGATGCAAGAATTATAAACTAAACCAATTAGATTCATTGAAGTTGTCACACCCTAATGATGAAGATAGACACAAGCATCACTAAGAAATCAATAAGATCTAATTAATTATATACAAGTTTCACACAATCATAAGCAAACACAAGGTGAATTAGCCAAGCATAATTAATGAAGAGCAAGCAACAATTATGATAATTGAAGACATACCATAGGATTAGATAAACAAACAAACCATTACAAGATGTTTATGGAGTGGTTGAAACCCTTTAAGTTGCTGGAAAAACACCCACCTAAACCCTGGAATCGGACTTAGGGTTTAGGGCTTACAAAAAGTGAAGTTATAATGTTATATTTATAGGCAGATTTTCTGTCGGCAAAGAGTGACGGCGTCACACTTATAGAGTGACGGCGTCACGACCATTTTTTCACCAAAATGTAGATTTTCTCGTTCCGGTCGCGTGGGCTTTTGAACCACCTAAATCCGAGTTCGTATGCAAAAGTTATGGCCAAAACAATATCAACTACTTCGCGCGCATGCTGTGATAGTCTTGATCAGCTTGTGACGGCGTCAACTTATGTTTCGTGACGCCGTCCTCTTCAGCTTCTGACGTCGTCTGGATTGCATCTAGGCCGTCTGAGTAGCGACGGCCTACTCTTTTAGAACCTGACGTCGTCCCTTGAAAACATGCAATTTCGCTTCTGAGCCGTCGCAAAATTCCTTCCCGACGGCGTCGCAGATATGCAGTGACGCCGTCGCCTTATGTTTCAGCAGCTTTGAGTGTCTCGATTCTGACTTTGGCCATTTTCTTCGTATATTCGCGCCTTTTCGTCCAAATAAGCATCATTCCAGCATTTTGCCTTCAAGAGACCTAAAAAGTGAAAAGGAACGATATTAAGCAATAACGGATACAGAAGTGATCGAATAAGGGCTTAAATGACCCCTTAAAAAGGTACCTTTTAAAACCTTATCAAATATCCCTACACTTGGTATTTGCTTGTCCTCAAGCAAATGTGCTTTTAGCCAATTAATTTATAAGTTAGGGGTCATGAAGCATTCATTCAAAAACGGTCCACAACACATATAAGCCCCGCAAAAGTCATAACAAGCACGGAAATTACATACTAGCACCTCACATGGGGTGTTTGGATACTCACATCTCTCTCGGGTGTATATATGAAATATAACAAATCGGAAATGGAAGATAAACACTCATTAACCGGTCCTAGTACATAGATTACCATAGGCTTGAGAATAGATCAAACCTCCGTCGCTTTGGCGTAAGCACCTAGGAAAGACTATCAAAGAGGTCTTTTAAAGGGTTGTAACGTTAGGCTTACGGTAGGGAAATGAAGGGTTTGGTGGGATAGGCTATTTAGTGGTGGATAGTCAAAAATCTCTATGTTGCAAGTATACGAAGAATGGCGTTGCTAAGCCAAGACTCGACACTCTAAAACTCTAGGCAACGAAAATAACAAACATAATTTAAAAGATAGATGTAGGATGGTAGCCCGTATGGTTTTTTTTTTTTTTTTTTTTTTTTTTTTTTTTTTTTTTCACTATTTTTTTTTCTTTTTTTTTTCTTTTTCTATTTTTTTTTTTTTTTTTTTTTTTTTTTTTTTTTTTGTGCATACACTTTTACTCTACCATCCTCTACGGTACATCAAAATGATAGGGATTTATAGACACATCCCTACACTTGAGTTTTTATTACTCTAACACTAATTTGACCCGAATTGAAAAGATCAAAATACTTGGAGTACATTATTATGCAAACAAAGGGAATTTGAGTTTAACGTTCTCTTCCCTATATTTCATAAACTTTAACTTTTCCCATGAATCCCAATCATCCCAAAACTGTATACAAAGGATATGACTCGACTTAGCAACTCATGCAAGCAACCAGATAATTGAACTAAGGGTTTTGGGTGATAACATGAATTTGCACTAAAAGTGAGTGCAATAAAGGGTAGGCTAAGGCGATTTGGGTGTATATTTGGGGGTGGGGTGTAAACAATGCTCTTCATTGATATTCCGGAAAAACCAAAACATCATGAGAACCGCGAAAAGGATAGGCTCTGAGGGGTTAACTAGGGGTATCGTGTACTAAAGATGAGTACAACGCAAAGGGTGTGGGGGAATTACTCAACCGAAGGTGGAAGAAGTAATTATATTACAGGTATCAAACAAGGGTTATCCTAATGCCTCTTATCATTTAGTTATTCCTAACTACACAAGTGTAGCCTCACTAGCGATCTCGGAATGCATCACAAAACAAGTTCTAGAATCTAATATACTACCGGTTCACACTCTAAGCATTGAAGATGAATGCTTTAATTCCTACTAATCTAAGGGTGATCCTCACATTTTGGGTGGAATTTGGGTGGTAAAGGGTTTTTGTGCTAGTCATGCAACTTCCTATCCGTGAGACGCTTTTGTTAAGACTAATGGCCCACTCCTATATGTCATGAAAAATTTTAAATTTGGTGCCAAAATTACCCTAACCGATATTTTCTCATGGTTTATTACACAATCACAATTGGACAAAGCAAATAATCAAGGATAAGCATAGTTTCAAAGTTCCCGTTTTATTTTCCCTCCCTACACTTAAACTGAACATTGTCCCCAATGTTCCCCGAAAGTATCAAAGTTATGATAATGGAAGGTAATTAAAAATGAAAGAAACTAATACTCCCCTGATTAGCTCGGTAGGATCCATGTGTGAAGTAGTGGTTAAATCCTTTCCAAGAAGAATTTATGCTTGAAAAGCTCCTCAATCTTATGTAACTTCTTCTTGATAAATTAAACCTGCACACTTGAAGAAAACAAACAACCCAACGCATCAAACCGAACAAAGAAAAATCACAACAAGATGTAATTCCAGACTTAAATAAGATATAATGCTTGTGGAATGGATGTTTGCAGATTTTCTAGAAAATTAAGACCTGGAAAATTTCAAAAATTTATAAGTAGCACAGAAAACGAGAAAAAGTTAGAAGTTGTTTCTGCTCCTCCTGACGCCGTCAGGTTGAGATCCTGACGCCGTCAGGTTATCATGACAGAAACTGGTCTGCGATTTTCTGAAAAAAAATTTTGGAAAATTTATATCTTTAAAATCTGGAAAAATTTCCTGCAATAACATCCATTATGACTCGATACAAGCATTTGACTCGAACGAACACACATGTATATCTTTTAAATAATTGTAATTCTCATGTTCACGTTTATTTGAAAACGTGTGTAATCCTCCCTACACTTATCCCTTATGTAAAATACCTTTATATGTAATTAAGACGAGGTTAAAGACAAAATAAAGCATTTTTACAAATTCAAACATGAGAATAAACAATTAATAAAAGATATACGACACACAAATGAAAATGAAAAACAAATACACATGGGTTGCCTCCCAAGAAGCGCTTGTTTTTTGTTCGAGTCACGAGCCTGACTCTACCCTTATTTAACAGATAAAGGGGAGGTTTTCCCTACACTTAAGTTTAAGTGCGGGTGATAGTAGCGATACACACCCTTAGGGTGGAAATATGCCACGTGAGGTGAAGGGGGTGTGTGAATGGCTTCCTTCATCATAAAACTACCCGGACTAAATTGGTTGATGGGTGGGTCGGTTCCTCGTTTATCTAAGGATGGAAGTAAAGATTGAGGTTCCGATTCATCAACACTATGAAATTCCCTAGAACTAAGAGTAAGACTGAGACTACAAGTATTCAAACCTATATTCTCCAGTTGCGTTCGGTTCAAATGTTCTACCTCCATTGGGATTCCTAAAGTCTCTTCTACTACTTCCGGGTAAGTCACGTGCGGTGTGTATGCCTTAAATGATGGTGGAACTTGTGGGATACCTTGTGGGTCTAGACTTTTCACCTTATCCTCAATCACATCTACATCATCTATATGCTCATCATGTGCTATTTCCTTAGGTCGTGATGAAGCCAACTCTAGTAATTGATCCAACTTATGGTTTAAAGCTTGGTTGCTTTACCATAATATTTTCACAAATTTGGTCAGTTCTCCTAAGGGCCTTACTAACAATAGTTTCTAAACATGGAGGTTGTTCACGAAAGTCTATCCTAGGTGAAGGCTCAAACGAAGCATCGGTTGCACTAAATGAGGTACTTTGTGGGCTTGATGGAATAGTGAAACCCTCAAAAGTTTTATGGAGTTGGTTACTTTCTTCCCACCATCTTGAATAATCCGCTTTAGGAATATCATAATTTTTTATGAAAAAACCTAATCGCGGATATAGTGGATTCGCGTTCTCCATAATGGTGAACGGAAGAGTCAATGGACAAGTTTTACGAACAAAGGCACAAAGAAGGGGGATAGACTACAAGGAAGCTAATAAAAAGAAAAAAAAAATCTCACTTGATATGAATCTTGTGAGTAGACCTAAACGAGATAGAAATCAAGCCTAAACAATAACTATTCCCCGGCAGCGGCGCCAAAAACTTGATAACGCTACACGCGTCGTTCGGGGTCAAGGAAACTTCCTTTTCTTCGAGCAAGTTTTATAACACCCTAGGCAGTGAACCTAATCGTTGTAGTGTAGTAATTAGGGTAAGCCACGGGTATTGATATCGTTCTCTAGGGGAATAGTGTCGTTAGGCTGAATTGTATGTCGATTTAAGTCTAAAGGTGAGGGATGATTATTTTTGTATTTTTATATTTTATGGAATGGAAAGGTACGAATCTCGGGGTTTGGAGGGGAGGGTGGAATTAGTTGCTAGTCAACTATTCCAAAAGATACTAACTAACTAAGGGATCTACCAGTAACGTGAAGCGTATCTACTTATGATGTATTACTCCTTGCTAGCTATCCAATTCTACCTACTGAATTGTCACGTCCTATTGATGGTTGAATTGTCACGTCCTTATTCCTAGTTGCGTTGTGTGTCTAAGGTTGTAGGGTATGCGGTTCTCCCTAACTCTTTGAATTCACCTTTAAGTGTAGTAAACAAAATCCACTAAATCATTCATAAACTAACTTTAAGGTTATCTTTGGTTTAGTAAACGAAATCCACCAAGTTATTCATAAACTATCAAAGATTTATCAAGTATTAAACACAACGATAGCCTAGTCGCACTCCTAAGCTAATTACAATTAAGATAAGAAACAACCAATCAAACAAGAGACAGTAGGATGCAAGAATTATAAACTAAACCAATTAGATTCATTGAAGTTGTCACACCCTAATGATGAAGATAGACACAAGCATCACTAAGAAATCAATAAGATCTAATTAATTATATACAAGTTTCACACAATCATAAGCAAACACAAGGTGAATTAGCCAAGCATAATTAATGAAGAGCAAGCAACAATTATGATAATTGAAGACATACCATAGGATTGGATAAACAAACAAACCATTACAAGATGTTTATGGAGTGGTTGAAACCCTTTAAGTTGCTGGAAAAACACCCACCTAAACCCTGGAATCGGACTTAGGGTTTAGGGCTTACAAAAAGTGAAGTTATAATGTTATATTTATAGGCAGATTTTCTGTCGGCAAAGAGTGACGGCGTCACACTTATAGAGTGACGGCGTCACGACCATTTTTCAGCAAATTGTAGATTTTCTCGTTCCGGTCGCGTGGGCTTTTGAACCACCTTAATCCGAGTTCGTATGCAAAAGTTATGGCCAAAACAATATCAACTACTTCGCGCGCATGCTGTGATAGTCTGATCAGCTTGTGACGGCGTCACCTTATGTTTCGTGACGCCGTCCTCTTCAGTCTATGACATCGTCTGGATTGCATCTAGGCCGTCTGAGTAGCGACGGCCTACTCTTTTAGAACCTGACGTCGTCCCTTGAAAACATGCAATTTCGCTTCTGAGCCGTCGCAAAATTCCTTCCCGACGGCGTCGCAGATATGCAGTGACGCCGTCGCCTTATGTTTCAGCAGCTTTGAGTGTCTCGATTCTGACTTTGGCCATTTTCTTCGTATATTCGCGCCTTTTCATCCAAATAAGCATCATTCCAGCATTTTGCCTTCAAGAGACCTAAAAAGTGAAAAGGAACGATATTAAGCAATAACGGATACAGAAGTGATCGAATAAGGGCTTAAATGACCCCTCAAAAAGGTACCTTTTAAAACCTTATCAAATATCCCTACACTTGGTATTTGCTTGTCCTCAAGCAAATGTGCTTTTAGCCAATTAATTTATAAGTTAGGGGTCATGAAGCATCCATTCAAAACGGTCCACAACACATATAAGCCCCGCAAAAGTCATAACAAGCACGGAAATTACATACTAGCACCTCACATGGGGTGTTTGGATACTCACATCTCTCTCGGGTGTATATATGAAATATAACAAATCGGAAATGGAAGATAAACACTCATTAACCGGTCCTAGTACATAGATTACCATAGGCTTGAGAATAGATCAAACCTCCGTCGCTTTGGCGTAAGCACCTAGGAAAGACTATCAAAGAGGTCTTTTAAAGGGTTGTAACGTTAGGCTTACGGTAGGGAAATGAAGGGTTTGGTGGGATAGGCTATTTAGTGGTGGATAGTCAAAAATCTCTATGTTGCAAGTATACGAAGAATGGCGTTGCTAAGCCAAGACTCGACACTCTAAAACTCTAGGCAACGAAAATAACAAACATAATTTAAAAGATAGATGTAGGATGGTAGCCCGTATGGTTTTTTTTTTTTTTTTTTTTTTTTTTTTTTTTTTCACTATTTTTTTTCTTTTTTTTTTCTTTTCTATTTTTTTTTTTTTTTTTTTTTTTTTTTTTTTTTTTGTGCATACACTTTTACTCTACCATCCTCTACGGTACATCAAAATGATAGGGATTTATAGACACATCCCTACACTTGAGTTTTTATTACTCTAACACTAATTTGACCCGAATTGAAAAGATCAAAATACTTGGAGTACATTATTATGCAAACAAAGGGAATTTGAGTTTAACGTTCTCTTCCCTATATTTCATAAACTTTAACTTTTCCCATGAATCCCAATCATCCCAAAACTGTATACAAAGGATATGACTCGACTTAGCAACTCATGCAAGCAACCAGATAATTGAACTAAGGGTTTTGGGTGATAACATGAATTTGCACTAAAAGTGAGTGCAATAAAGGGTAGGCTAAGGCGATTTGGGTGTATATTTGGGGGTGGGGTGTAAACAATGCTCTTCATTGATATTCCGGAAAAACCGAAACATCATGAGAACCGCGAAAAGGATAGGCTCTGAGGGGTTAACTAGGGGTATCGTGTACTAAAGATGAGTACAACGCAAAGGGTGTGGGGGAATTACTCAACCGAAGTGGAAGAAGTAATTATATTACAGGTATCAAACAAGGGTTATCCTAATGCCTCTTATCATTTAGTTATTCCTAACTACACAAGTGTAGTCTCACTAGCGATCTCGGAATGCATCACAAAACAAGTTCTAGAATCTAATATACTACCGGTTCACACTCTAAGCATTGAAGATGAATGCTTTAATTCCTACTAATCTAAGGGCGATCCTCACATTTTGGGTGGAATTTGGGTGGTAAGGGTTTTTGTGCTAGTCATGCAACTTCCTATCCGTGAGACGCTTTTGTTAAGACTAATGGCCCACTCCTATATGTCATGAAAAATTTTAAATTTGGTGCCAAAATTACCCTAACCGATATTTTCTCATGGTTTATTACACAATCACAATTGGACAAAGCAAATAATCAAGGATAAGCATAGTTTCAAAGTTCCCGTTTTATTTTCCCTCCCTACACTTAAACTGAACATTGTCCCCAATGTTCCCCGAAAGTATCAAAGTTATGATAATGGAAGGTAATTAAAAATGAAAGAAACTAATACTCCCCTGATTAGCTCGGTAGGATCCATGTGTGAAGTAGTGGTTAAATCCTTTCCAAGAAGAATTTATGCTTGAAAAGCTCCTCAATCTTATGTAACTTCTTCTTGATAAATTAAACCTGCACACTTGAAGAAAACAAACAACCCAACGCATCAAACCGAACAAAGAAAAATCACAACAAGATGTAATTCCAGACTTAAATAAGATATAATGCTTGTGGAATGGATGTTTGCAGATTTTCTAGAAAATTAAGACCTGGAAAATTCCAAAAAATTTATAAGTAGCACAGAAAACGAGAAAAAGTAATCAGTTGTTTCTGCTCCTTCCTGACGCCGTCAGGTTGCAATCCTGACGCAGTCAGGTTATCCTGACAAAAACTGTTCTGCGATTTTCTGAAAAAAAAATTCTTGAAAATTTACATCTTTAGAATCTGGAAAAATTTCTGCAAAAACATCCATTATGACTCGATACAAGCATTTGACTCGAACAAACAAACATATATATCTTTTATTTAATTGTTATTCTCATGTTTACGTTTCTTTTGAAAACGTGTGTAATCCTCCCTACACTTATCCCTTATGTAAAATACCTTTATATGCAATTAAGACGGGGTTAAAAACAAAATAAAGCATTTTTACAAATTCAAACATGAGAATAAACAATCAATAAAAGATATACGACACACAAATAAAATGAAAAACAAATACACATGGGTTGCCTCCCAAGAAGCGCTTGTTTTTGTTCGAGTCACGAGCCTGACTCTACCCTTATTTAACAGATAAAGGGGAGGTTTTCCCTACACTTAAGTTTAAGTGCGGGTGATAGTAGCGATACACACCCTTAGGGTGGAAATATGCCACGTGAGGTGAAGGGGGTGTGTGAATGGCTTCCTTCATCCTAAAACTACCCGGACTAAATTGGTTGATGGGTGGGTCGGTTCCTCGTTTATTTAAGGATGGAAGTAAAGATTGAGGTTCCGATTCATCAACACTATGAAATTCCCTAGAACTAAGAGTAAGACTGAGACTACAAGTATTCAAACCTATATTCTCCAGTTGCGTTCGGTTCAAATGTTCTACCTCCATTGGGATTCCTAAAGTCTCTTCTACTACTTCCGGGTAAGTCACGTGCGGTGTGTATGCCTTAAATGATGGTGGAACTTGTGGGATACCTTGTGGGTCTAGACTTTTCACCTTATCCTCAATCACATCTACATCATCTATATGCTCATCATGTGCTATTTCCTTAGGTCGTGATGAAGCCAAACTCTAGTAATTGATCCAACTTATGGTTTAATGCTTGGTTGCTTACCATAATATTTTCACTAAATTTGGTCAGTTCTCCTAAGGGCCTTACTAACAATAGTTTCTAAACATGGAGGTTGTTCACGAAAGTCTATCCTAGGTGAAGGCTCAAACGAAGCATCGGTTGCACTAGATGAGGTACTTTGTGGGCTTGATGGAATAGTGAAACCCTCAAAAGGTTTATGGAGTTGGTTACTTTCTTCCCACCATCTTGAATAATCCGCTTTAGTAATATCATAATTTCTTATGAAAAAACCTAATCGCGAATATAGTGGATTCGCGTTCTCCATAATGGTGAACGGAAGAGTCAATGGACAAGTTTTACGAACAAAGGCACAAAGAAGGGGGATAGACTACAAGGAAGCTAATAAAAAGAAAAAAAAAATCTCACTTGATATGAATCTTGTGAGTAGACCTAAACGAGATAGAAATCAAGCCTAAACAATAACTATTCCCCGGCAGCGGCGCCAAAAACTTGATAACGCTACACGCGTCGTTCGGGGTCAAGGAAACTTCCTTTTCTTCGAGCAAGTTTTATAACACCCTAGGCAGTGAACCTAATCGTTGTAGTGTAGTAATTAGGGTAAGCCACGGGTATTGATATCGTTCTCTAGGGGAATAGTGTCGTTAGGCTGAATTGTATGTCGATTTAAGTCTAAAGGTGAGGGATGATTATTTTTGTATTTTTATATTTTATGGAATGGAAAGGTACGAATCTCGGGGTTTGGAGGGGAGGGTGGAATTAGTTGCTAGTCAACTATTCCAAAAGATACTAACTAACTAAGGGATCTACCAGTAACGTGAAGCGTATCTACTTATGATATATTACTCCTTGCTAGCTATCCAATTCTACCTACTGAATTGTCACGTCCTATTGATGGTTGAATTGTCACGTCCTTATTCCTAGTTGCGTTGTGTGTCTAAGGTTGTAGGGTATGCGTTTCTCCCTAACTCTTTGAATTCACCTTTAAGTGTAGTAAACAAAATCCACTAAATCATTCATAAACTAACTTTAAGGTTATCTTTGGTTTAGTAAACGAAATCCACCAAGTCATTCATAAACTATCAAAGATTTATCAAGTATTAAACACAACGATAGCCTAGTCGCACTCCTAAGCTAATTACAATTAAGATAAGAATCAACCAATCAAACAAGAGACAGTAGGATGCAAGAATTATAAACTAAACCAATTAGATTCATTGAAGTTGTCACACCCTAATGATGAAGATAGACACAAGCATCACTAAGAAATCAATAAGATCTAATTAATTATATACAAGTTTCACACAATCATAAGCAAACACAAGGTGAATTAGCCAAGCATAATTAATGAAGAGCAAGCAACAATTATGATAATTGAAGACATACCATAGGATTAGATAAACAAACAAACCATTACAAGATGTTTATGGAGTGGTTGAAACCCTTTAAGTTGCTGGAAAAACACCCACCTAAACCCTGGAATCGGACTTAGGGTTTAGGGCTTACAAAAAGTGAAGTTATAATGTTATATTTATAGGCAGATTTTCTGTCGGCAAAGAGTGACGGCGTCACACTTATAGAGTGACGGCGTCACGACCATTTTTTCAGCCAAATTGTAGATTTTCTCGTTCCGGTCGCGTGGGCTTTTGAACCACCTAATCCGAGTTCGTATGCAAAAGTTATGGCCAAAACAATATCAACTACTTCGCGCGCATGCTGTGATAGTCTGATCAGCTTGTGACGGCGTCACCTTATGGTTCGTGACGCCGTCCTCTTCAGTCTCTGACATCGTCTGGATTGCATCTAGGCCGTCTGAGTAGCGACGGCCTACTCCTTTAGAACCTGACGTCGTCCCTTGAAAACATGCAATTTCGCTTCTGAGCCGTCGCAAAATTCCTTCCCGACGGCGTCGCAGATATGCAGTGACGCCGTCGCCTTATGTTTCAGCAGCTTTGAGTGTCTCGATTCTGACTTTGGCCATTTTCTTTGTATATTCGCGCCTTTTCGTCCAAATAAGCATCATTCCAGCATTTTGCCTTCAAGAGACCTAAAAAGTGAAAAGGAACGATATTAAGCAATAACGGATACAGAAGTGATCGAATAAGGGCTTAAATGACCCCTTAAAAAGGTACCTTTTAAAACCTTATCAATCACCAACATAATCAAATGACAGTCAATCAACTGGAAATCTCTATTTTGATCCAACCCTGACTCACTAACACAACATACCAGCACATAAAAGTCTTTAAGGCTTAGCAACCTATAAAGCTTAGCAGCCTTTATATTGACTCTTCGAGCAGCTTCAAACATGAGGCTGCACTTTAAAACCGCAAATACCAACTACCATTCCAACTTTAATTCTTGACAATTGTCATATATTACAAATACAAAACCATTTGCACCAGAGATCATATACGGACATCAAATTTACACATCTCCAACTCATCAATCAGCTATACTCCACTTGTTATAATAGTTTACATGCATTTCATCAGACTTCATTATCCTAGTAAGACATCCTTCCCTTCGCAAAAAGAGTAGCTACAGAACCTAGAAGTAAAGGCACCTAGATATTTGGCAACCCCTCTTTTACATCTTCCTTCCAAGTTACTAATCAATAGCTTGACTGTAATTTGTAAGAAAATATATCTCCTATGACCCTAGAAAGAAGAAGCAAGTATTTACTAAGGGTGTGTTTGGTATGCTTACATGAATCACAATCGGTATGAGTTTGGGTATAAAGTGGGTCCATCACGTATGATATGGAGTATGCTTTATATTTGATTATCATAGTAATTTTTTTGATTCAAAGTAGTAAAATAAACATCTTATTTCGGAATGAAACTATTCCCTCATTCCAATTACCATATACCAAACGCACCCTAAGCTAATTAACACGATAATTTCATCGTTTCAACACCAAACAAAGGGCGCTTAAAATTGCATTTTCATTCTCTCGAAAGCAATTACCTTATGATCAGTTTTTATTGCTTGGGTGCATTGTCTCATTATCTAATCAATTACTTATTCAGATTCTAAACACTTGGTAAACATATAAGGTTTTCCTTGTTCAGGTAATTACCAGGATGGGCGAGTCTTTGACTCAAATATGCACACTACACAACCTTATTGGGGGTAAAAATACAGTAGCTACAACAAAACTAATATTTTAAACAACAACTTCAAACAGCAGTATTATAATTTTAATCACAAAAAAATGCAAAATCTAAACAGCTCTCTGTCCAACAAGGGGTATCAACGACATAGAAACTGCAAGGTAATGACATAGTTTCAAAAGATACAGAATCAACATGATAGCAAGAATATGGTCATGAAAACTGCTACGGTACCAAACATCTAAGATACTCAAACTTATGAAAGAAAAGTTCTTGTTTTCAAAAATTAGTTATGTTGGACCCCTGTAATGAGATAATAACTTAAGTACCAAGTTAAATCACATTCCATGTAAACATATAGATGTGTATAAAGAACTTATAGCAATAATACTTAAAGCAATTTAAACACAAAGACACATAGCATTTCAACTTTTTAAAAGTCTTATTTGAATGAATTAAAGAATTTGACACGAGTTACTTGCGAAATAGCAACCCTAGTTGAATGAAAATGTGTAGTGATATCCTCTCTAACTTAAATACTAACCTAAGTTATGCTTAAGTACAAACTTTCCTTACTCGCTGAATATTCAGAGGCCATGTTTGATTCGAGGAGTAAATGTTCTCTTGAATGTGTTGTCACATTAATTGCAAGAGATGCCTTTACTCCTTGTCAAACATTCCCTTTTATAGAAGGGAATTAGGGTTATAAGGGGTTCCTACTTTACACGTGTTGAGCATTTAATGAGTGGTTGAGATTACATTAAATACTTCTAAATAGGTACAAGGTTAGGACATGCTTTAGCGAACAATTGAATACAATGTTTGTATTTTTATACCAACTGTGGAAAACTAGAAGGAGGGGGGTTGAATAGTTTTACCGATTAAAACTTCCTTTTAAAATATTTAGATCGACTTATGTCAATATATTCGGTATGTGTGTTGGATATTGATAGATAAACATATAAGTAAGTAATCCAAAGATAAAGAGTAAAGGAACACAAAACCATGACACAAGTATTTATAGTGGTTCGGCTATAAGGACACCTTCCTTGGCCTACTTCACTCCCCGAGTACCCCAATCGAGAGTTTGTAAGCACTACACAACACAAGCTCCTTAATGTGGCGGAGAAGCCTTCACAACGTCGCCTACTCTTTATCCGGTACAAGGCTAGACACCGAGTTCTTCCATGAGGTAGAACCAAACCTATCACAACGTCGCCTACACTTTATCTGGTACAAGGCTAGATACCGAGTTCCATTACAAAGGAGGAACTACAACCCAACACTACACTACAACACAACTACCCCAAATGAGACACACTCCTTGTTACAACACTAGAAGGATATCAATACCCTTTAACCCAAAATATCTAACTTGTACATCGAGGAACCATATCGAACGTACACCCTTGGCACCATTCACTAATGCCTTCAACACGACCCTTCGACACCTTTCACTAATGCCTTCAACACAACACTTCTATGGAGGGAGGAAAGAACTATCAACAAGATCTACTTCAGTGGTCTTGATGATGACGAAGCTTAGCAACTCATGACTTGAGCTTGCACTTCTTCAAGAGGTGGTGATCTCGCCTTTAAGAGGAACCTAGAGAATCACACAAACATAAAACTACATAGAATGATCCCTTGGATCAGTGGTTAGAGGTGTTAGAATACTAGGAGAAAGTGTATCTAAGAAGAGAAAAATGGCTCACTATTTATAGACCAAACTTGTCTACTGTCCCACGGTTCCCACAGATCCCTCCCCAGTGGGATCCAGCTAGTGCAAAACCTAAGATCCTGCTACTGGGTCAGTTTAGTCCGGATTTCGGGTTGCAAACCGGGTTATAGGTTATGAACCATGGCTCATGGGTAATGGATTATGGATACCCAACAAGATGCAATGTACCTAGTCATTGGGTTATGGATCTTGGGTCATGGGTCATGGACTTTGGGCCATGGATCATGGATAATACCCAACGTGACTGTTGGATCGATATACTCTGACCAAACTAACTATGTAGCTTGTAAGGGCTTAGCAACCTCGGATAAATCATAAGTTACTAACAATGAAACACTGATATTACTCTATTGATAACGCTACACGCGTCGTTCGGGGTCAAAGGAACTTCCTTTTCTTCGAGCAAGTTTTATAACACCCTAGGCAGTGAACCTAATCGTTGTAGTGTAGTAATTAGGGTAAGCCACGGGTATTGATATCGTTCTCTAGGGGAATAGGAATGCTAGTAGGAAGTTACTACGCTAAGGTTAAGGTTGAGGAAGATTATTTTTTTTCTTTTTATATTTTATGAAAATGGAAAGGTACGAATCTCGGGTATTGGATTTGGGGGGTTGGTATTTCTACCGATTACTCTACTATTATCTAATTATCTAAACTAAGGTTGTGGGAGTCTATGTCTAATTAATGTGTGCTCGTATGATAGTTTAAAGATGTGTTTACTTAGTTTGTATTACTCCTTAATTATCTCCTATTGATGGTTGAGTGTCACGTCTTATTCCTAGTTGCGTTGTATGTCTAAAGTTGTAGGGTATGCATTTCTCCCTAACTCTTTGAACTTACCAAAGGGTCTTGTCTACAAACCCCACTAGAGATTATAGACTCCTACTCTAAGGCGCTCTTCGGATGGTTTAGCCTACAATCACTCAGGTAATTATACTCTAAGGTTCACAAAGATGAATCAAGCATTAAGTGCACAACGGATGACCTATCGCATTACTAGATCATAAATCAACTAAGATAAGAAACAACCAATCAATATTCAATAATTAAGTTTCATACTTCCTAAGCAAACACACAAATAAATTAGCCGGACATGGAGAACATGCAAGCATACACACAAATAATCAAAGACATAATTGAATTAATGAAGTAAAGAATTATCTTGGTGTAAGATAGGGTTAAAAACCCTAAAATACTGTACAAGACACCTTAGGTTCGGTTTTAGGTTTTTACTCCAAAGACTCTCCACCTAAAGACTGAAAAATTCGGATTCTATATATAAGATTACAATTGCGACGGCGTCACCTTATGTTTAGTGACGCCGTCGTGTCGCCGCCATTAGGGTTTCGTCTTGGCCACGTTAACTTTGCGACGGCGTCACCTTATGTCCGTGACGCCGTCCTCTTCAGCTTCTGACATCGTCTGGATCGCATCTAGGCCGTCTGAGTAGCGACGGCCTACTCTTTCACAACTAGACGCCGTCTCTTGAAAACACGAGTTTTGAGTTCTGTCCCGTCACAATAATTCTGGGACGGCGTCACAAATAGCACCTGACGCCGTCGCCTTATACTTTCAGCAACTGTGAGTGTCTCGATTTCGACTTTGGCCATTTTCTTCATATATTCGCGCCTTTCTGTCCAAATAAGTGTCATTCCAGCATTTTGCCTTCACGAGACCTAAAAAGTGAAAAGGAACGATATTAAGCAATAACGGATACAAAAGTGATCAAATAAGGACTTAAACGACCCCTCAAAATGGTACCTTTTAAAACTTTATCATCTATTAAGTATGTGGAAACTACTTCAATAAAGCTAAGAAGAATAAGTTTAAACTTCAACGATTATATTAAAACTTTGAACCTGCTTGATACACAGATTCACTAACAACCCTAATAACTCTAATATCGAACTTGCATGTAAGTCGATCTCTAATGTTGCGTAATATTTTATATCTCTAATGCCAATCTAGAGGTCCTTTTATAGGTATAAGGAGTACCCTAGTCGGTTTACAATTACAATCCTTGTATGACAAGTAATACTAATTCTAAACTAAGAATATTCTAGAATTACAAAACTTTCCATAAACAATATAGCAGTCCTTTAGCTTTGCAGTACTTTGACGCAAGCAGTACTTTGACTTTCATTAAGCAGTACTTTGACTTTCTTCAATTTGACTTTCTTCAGTACTTTGTCTTTTATATCCCAACAATCCTCCCCTAACTTGAATTCTACTTTCTTGATTTCAAGTTTCTTTGTATCTTTAACTTTAACATATTTGTCTTCAAGGAAAGATTGTGTCTTTATCTTCAAATATGTCTTGTACTCTCTGTGCTTGTATTATGATCATCAAAGTAGTCTTTATAAGCAATCGTTTTCAGCAATCATTATCAGCAACCTTCATCTTTTCAGCTTCTCAGTAACATATGGCAAATTGTACATTAGATCATAAAGTTTCATACTATTCTCATCACTTCTAGGTGTGTTAACTCTTGTGAGAGGTTAATCATTAAAAATTTAATGGATTTTGATGTCTCTTTACCAAAGCTATTAACTCTGGAGTAGCCAATGTTTAGATGTGTAAAACCATGGTACATTGAAAACCATATGATTTTTAGCAAATCATCAGCTATCAACGGATTTGTTAAGTCTTTGCCAAAAGCCGTACCCTTTTGGACTAATTAGTTCTTACAACCATGGTGAACTAATTACCATATAAATGGTTTTTCTACAGCCTTTACCACAAGCCATTTTTCTAGTGGGCTAGCCAACTCTTCACTATTGCAGATATGGTGAGTTGATTACCATACAAATTATTGGCAAGTTGTCAACCATCAACGGATTTGAGATATCTTTACCAGAGTCGTTTGCTCATGGATTAGCCTGTCCTTTTGTTAGACATGGTGGGCTGATAACCTTTTGTTGTGTTAGTGCAAAGCACTTTTACCAATTGAAACCATCTCAAAATCCATTTGTTGCTGTTAACTTTTGTTTCAAAATATTTTGCACTTTTAACAAAATTTATGTTGGGATATGAAAGTGCTGAAGAATGTTAAAGTGCTGAAGATTGACAAAGTACTGGAAAAGTCAAAGTACTGCTAAAGGAGAAGTCAAAGTACTGCTGTCGAAGTCAAAGTACTACAAAGCTAAAGAACTGCTATATTTGTTTATGAAAAGCTTTGTTTATTCTATAATATTCTTTGTTTAGATTACTTGTCGTACAAGGATACAAATTGTAAACCGACTAGGGTTATTCTTAAGCCTATAAAAGGACCCCTAGATTGGCATTAGAGATACGAGTTTTAGATAAGAGTTTTAGATATGATTATTATTAAAGTTTTAGAGTTGTTAAAGAGTCTGCATAACAAGCAGATTTAGAGTTGTTAATAAAGTTAAAGTTATATTCTTCTTAGATTTGTTAAGTAAATTCCGCGTACTTAATAAAGATTACTCAGTGTTTCATTGTTAATAACTTAGGATTTATCTGAGGTTATTAAACCTTAACAAGCTATTTAAGTTAGTTTGGTTAGAGTACATCGGTCCAACAAGTGGTATCAAAGCAGAGGTTTCAGTTAAAGATGCTAATCTCAAGTTCTTAAGGAGTCTACCATCGACATGGCATGTGATTGCTACAATGATCAGAGGACAACCTGCTTTGGATGTTATGGACCTTGATGATCTCTACAATCATCTGAAGGTGTATGAGCATGAAATGAATGGCCAAACCAGTTCCAAATCTCATAGTATAGCCTTTTTGTCATCTGAAAAGAGGGGCAATACTTCCACCAAAAGTACTGCTTCTCCTACTCAAAGTATTGTTGCCTATTCTACCCTCACCTTTGCTCAGCAAGCCCCACCAACATCTACCATCCACTCAGATGAAGTCGTATGCTCTTTCTTTGCACATCAAGCTACTTTACCTGTCACCTATGAAGAAGATCTCTCACAGATTGAAGAGGATGCTCTTGAAGAAATTTATATCTGGTGGCAAGTTGCTATGATCACTGCAAGGATAAAGAATTTTATGAAGAAGACAGGAAGAGGCATTGACTTCAAGCCAAAACAGGGAATCACTTTTGACAAATCCAAGATTGAATGCTTCAATTGTCAAAAGACTGGACATTTTGCAAGGGAATGCAGGTTTGCTAAATATCAAGCAAACATGATGACTGAGAAACCAAAGCTAGAGTTGAAAGAAATTCCTATTACAGAAAAAAAAGGTTTGGTTGCTCAAGAGAATTTATCAGAGGTTGACTGGAGTGCTGAGTTTGATGATGAACCAGTAACCTACTGTATGGTAGCTGTGGAGGATTCTGTGGAAGAGTTTGACTGGAGCACATCTTTCGATGAAGAACCTGGACATGCTGCTAGGGATTCTAAAGATGGTCTAGGAAGCTTTGACTGGAGCATGGAGAGTGAAGATGATCCTGTTCTACTTGGTATGATGGCTGCTTCACCAAGCTCAACCCCTATCTCTGAGGTATGCTCAAAGTGTCATGACTTTTATCAAAAAGTACTTAATAGTTATGTGATTGAAAGAGATAACTGTATAAAAGCTAGGTCTGAGGTAGCAGGTTATCAAATAACTTTAGAGTCTATGGAAGCCAAAATTGTAACACATGAAAATAATGAAATGGCTTGGGCAGAAAAGTATGAACAACATGATTATCAGTTAAAATTAAGTGAATGGAAATTAAATTGTAAGATTTCTGAAATAGAGAAACTGACTAAGGAGAGAGATGATTTGTTAGCAAAGTTTGATGCCTGGAAAGAATCTGGTCTTTCTCATGTTTCTTATGTTCAAAAACAAAGAAGAGCTTACAATAGGACTGGTCTAGGTTTTGGTATGGATTTCAGTAGCGTAGAAGAAAACCCACCTAGTGATAAGGATGACCTTGATTTTGAAGATATAACCACTAGTGATGATGAGCTTATTAACTATGTTGACACATCTAGTAATGAGGAATCATTTAGTGAACCACCTCCAGAATATAAGCAAGACAAGGGTTATCTTGTTGTCCCACATCCCACTGGTAGTCATCAACCAATAAGACCTGATGTTTCTCGTTTTGGTGTAGACAACCTAGAATTTAGAAAGAAGCTTATTGGTTAATCCAGGTCTGAATCCCAACAGGAAACAGTTGAGACACCTAAGGTAGATGATACTAAAAGTCAAGCAGTACTTTCACCTCAAAGTACTGCTACACCTCAAAGTACTGCTATACCTTCAGCAGTACCTTTAAGAAAACCTTTTCACAATCATGCTAACCTTTTTGGGATAATTTTGGTCAAAACAGTTTTAATCATTCACCTAGAAATCAGGATAGTTTTGGTAATACACATAGAAGAAGAAATTTTGGGATTACAGAAAAAAAAACTCTGTTTTGTTTGTTTTAGTCCTGATCATTTGATTAAGGATTGTGACTTACATTCAGAATACCTAAGTAAGTTCCCTAAGAATAGACCTGTCAACCAAAAACCAAGAGAGAGTAGACCAGCTTGGAGCCATTCAAATAGGGTTAACCATAGAAACTTCTCACCAGACTATAGGCACCCTCACCAGAGAAGACCTTTTTCAAAACCTACAGTACCTTCAAACACTTACCAAGGTACTGTTAAGCAAAATACAGTACTTTCTCAAAGTACTGCTCAGTTTTCACCTAACACCTCTTGGAATAGGAGCCCTAGGAGATCTAATTACTATCAATCTAGAAGGCATTTCAACTCCAGAAGAGTAGCTAGATCAAGGGACTCTACACCAGAAGTTAAAACTAAATGGGTAAAGAAGGAAAGTACTGATGATGAACAAACAGTACTTTCAACAAGTACTGGTGAAACAGACATTTTTGATAAAGATGATTTTGTGGTAAAAGAAAAGGAGATTTTTGTTGAAAAAGAAAGTTTTGCTGAAAATCTACCACAAGTTTTAAAACAAAAGATAATGCTTGATTCTGTCTACAAAAACTGTGAAGATTACATACTCAAAGAATTTGAGTATGTTACTCCACAAGGGGAACACAGGTCAGTAATGGCTTGGGTTCCTAAAAGACACTAACTTTTGTATCTTTGTGCAGGGCAACCCAGAGGAGGAGCTTAAAGATCATCTTATTGTGGATAGTGGTTGCTCTGGAAGCATGACATGAGACAAGGAGATTCTGTCAGATTTTAGATCTATTTGTGGAGGAAGAGTTGCATTTAGGAATGATCCCAATGGAGGAAGAATAACTGGAAAAGGAACCATCAAGACAGGGAGCATAGATTTTGAGAATGTTAGATATGTGAAGGAGCTCAAGTTCAATCTTTTCTCAGTATCACAAATATGGGATAAAAGGCACCCTGTGTTATTCACTGACACAGAATGTCTCATTCTTTCCCCTGAATTCAAGCCTGTTGATGATAACTTGGTAGTACTTAAAGTACCAAGAACCAATGATGTGTACAGTCTGGATATGAAGAGTCTTCACTCTTCTGGGAGAGCTACATGTTTAGTGGCAAAAGCAACATTTGAAGACGTACATCAGTGGCATAGAAGATTGGGCCATGTAAATTTCAAGAATATCAACAAACTGGTCAAAGAGAATTTAGTTAGAGGTTTACCTTCAAAGACTTACAAGAATGATCACTCATGTTTGGCGTGCAAGACGGGTAAACAACACAAAGCTTCATGCAAGAAGCTTGAGGAAAGGACTATTAGAGAACCTTTGGAGCTGTTACATATGGATTTATTTGGACCTATTTTAATTGCAAGCCTAAACAAGAAAAAGTACTGCTTGGTCGTGACAGATGATTGCAGTAGATTCGGTTGGGTATTTTTCTTAGGATTTAAAGATGATACTTTTGATGCTATCCATAATCTTATAATAGTACTTGAAAACCAACTGAGACTCAAGGTTAGAGGTATTAGATGTGATAATGGGACTGAATTCAAGAACAAGCTTATGGATGAGTTTTGTGCCAACAAAGGGATCAAGAGGGAGTTCAGCATTGCAAGAACACCACAAAAGAATGGTGTTGCAGAGAGAAAGAATAGGACTTTGATTGAAGCAGCCAGAACTATGCTTACAGATTCACTTTTACCTATTCAATTATGGGCTGAAGCTGTAAGTAATGCTTGCTATGTGCTTAACAGTGTATCAGTCACAAAACCTCAGATGAAGACACCTTATGAGTTGCTGATGGGAATTAAACCCAACATACGATTTCTGAATCCTTTTTGATGCAGAATCAACTATTGGACTATGGGTTCAATTTCAAGAATACTCCTATGAATATTGATAATGAGAGTACCATTTGCATTGTGAAGAACCCAGTTTATCACTCCAAGACCAAGCATATTCAGATTAGGCATCACTTCATCATAGATTGTTATGAGCACAGGCTCATTAATGTGGTCAAGGTTCACACGGATGATAATGTAGCCGACTTATTCACCAAAGGCTTTGATGTTTCAAGATTCAATCACTTGGTAGTAAGCATTGGCATGATTAATTACTGAGCTACATTTGAGGGGAGGACTATTTAGTGTAAGTATAGTCCTATGCATTGTTTGAGGGGAGGATATCCATGCTTATCTGTTGTATTTGCTATTGAAAAGAAGAGAATGGGAAAGTACTACTTTTTGGTTTTATGAAAGTACTGCTTGGAAAGTACTGCTTTTTGGAAGTACTGCACACGTGTCGATACAAAGTACTGTTCCAACGGTAATATTGAGGGGTAACTACTACTAACGGTAACTTTGTTATTAAGGGCTGTGATTTTTTAAATCTCACCTATAAATAACTACTCTCCGAATCTCCCTCTCATATTGATAACTTATAATCTTTTCCATATCTCTCTCTCTTTCACCCATATTATTCGTTATATCACTTTCAGTGACCACATATCATAAATGGCAAATCGTAATACAGTTTCAAAACACAACATGGTGGCGAATTTAGAAAAGACTGCAGCTAATGAGATCTTTCATGATATCATTGATTTTCTCACTGGGTCTCCGATTAGTTATGCACTTTTAGTGGAACCAGATATCATTGAGCCCTGGATTCAACAATTTTGGGCAACTGCTAGGGTTCATATGGAGAATGATGATTCGTATATTCAAGCAACAGTTGCTGGGAGAACTGTGAAGGTTACTGAAGCTTCTATACGTGAAGACTTATTGTTTAATGATGAAGAAGGGGCTGTTCGTTTTGATAAGCAACTGATTTGGGATACATTCAGCAACATTGGCTATGAAGGGTCCTTAACTGAACAAACATTCAAGAAACCCTTATTTTGTCCTTACTGTAAGTATTTAGTTCATGTACTACTTCATTGTATTAGTGCTAAAAGTACATCATGGGAGCAATTTGGGTCTAACATAGCATCTGCTATAGTGGGGTTGGCTACAAATCGACTTTTCAAGGCTGATCCTAGATGGAATGCTCTCACACATCTCTCATGGTTCAAGATGGTTGATGTATCCAAGGTTTATTCAAGTGTTCCTGAACAAACAACTTGCTGATGTACCTAAGACTACTGATCTACTACCTGTTGTGGTGCAACCAGCCAAGATCTTCACTTTTATGGCAAGGAAAAGTGATTTATTCACTGGCAGGGACACTCCATTGACTACTTAAATGATGGAGATTGTTCAAGCTATTAGAGATGAGGTTGCAGCTAGTGATGAAAGAGAAGGTACTGCTTCTGAAGGTACTGCTTCTCAAAGTGCTGCATCTCAAGAAACTTCAACACAAGGTACTGCTTCACATGATACCGACGTTAATGAAGGTACTGAAGTTTCTCCCACCTCATCCCCCCATACTAATCCTCCTATGGCATCACCAGAACCAAATGTTCCTAGTTTCTCATCATCTTCTGAGGAAGATCCAGCCACTATACCCCCTGAAGGTTTGGTGTTGGATAATTATGTTTTGACAAAAGAATTGGTCAGATTGAAGAAAACTACTGAGGCGCAAGCTGCACAGATAGCCAAGTTGCAGATCAAGTTTAGAAAGTTCAAGAAGTCTGTTTGGCCCTTAGTTAAACATCACAGATTATGGGTCAAAGCTAAAAAGAAGCAACAATGGCAGTTTAAGAAGACCAAAAGCAAAAAGGTTCAAAAGCAATCTTCATTCCAATTGGGGAGGAAATTGGAAGATAAGAATTTGAATGAAGATGATCCATCATATACTAGAAGAAGAAGCTGAACCTCAAGGTACTGATGTTCAACCTCAAGGTACTGAACAACATGTCAATATTGAAAGTACTGAGGAAGAAAGGACTAAGGTTCAAAGTACTGATGATCAAGGTACTGAAGATCAAAGTACTGTTTTTCATGGAACCTACAGGCAAGAATTGATTTCTCCAAGGTTGTTAGATTTTGAAGAAGAAGCTGGTCCTTCAACTGTTTTAACTGAAGAAGAAGCTGGTCCTTCAATTGTCATACCAGAAAAGGAAGCTGAAACACCCAAACCTATACATACTGCAAGTGATGATGAAACCATTGCTGAGATTTTGCATGATTTATCAAAGCCAAGGGGTGTTAGTATTCCAGGAGTTCAAGAAGAACAACCAAAAGCTTCTCAATCAACTATAGATCCTAAGGATAAAGGAAAAGGTAAATTGGTAGAGACAAAGAAGAAAAAGAAACCTACTTTAGCATAGATAAGGGTTGCTCAAGTTGCTATTAATGAGGAAGCAGCTAGAAAGATACAAGCTGAATTAAATGCTAAATTTGTTAATGAAGAGGCTATGAATGAAGAAGCAGCTAGGAAACTACAAGAAGAATTGAATGTTGAAGCTGCTGTACCATTGAAGTCACCTATTCCTGTTTCTGCTTTACCAAGAAGACCAAATCTTGCTAAACAAAGGAATGCAATGATTGCATATTTGAAAGGTCAAGGGTATATTGGATTGAATAAGTTAAATTATGTTGAGATGAAAGGTTTGTATGAAGCTGTTAGAGAAGATTATCAGAAACAAGGTGATAGTATCAAAGACTATAAAGATGATGATGCTCAGAAAGAAGATAAAAGAAAAGAAAGGTTAAAAAGAAAAAGATCAACTGAAGTTGAAGACACACAGCCATCAAAGAAAGTTGAATTAAGGTCTGATACTGATGATGAACTAAGGAATTACGTAAGAGTAGTAGATTTTGAGTATTCTAAAGATGATGCTGATATGAAGATGAATAAATCTCCAATAACTACTTTTGAAGTTATAGAATTAAAGGATGGAAGTTATCTGATGTTTCACAGAGAAGATGAAAGCTTTAGGGTGTTCAACATGCTATGGGATCTATTACACATAATAGATAGGGTGAATTTATTTCATTTATAGCATTTGGTGCAAGATTATTTTGAACATAATTCATCAGAAGGAGTTGGTTTAGTCTTGCTTGGGGATCTCACAACTATTTGGGAAACTGAAGAACAAAGCACTGCTGAGATTTGGAAGAACCAAGAAGATTGGGAGATTATCAGCTGGAGATTCTTTGAAGAATCTGGAGTACATGTTCTAGAGTTAGAAGATGGGACTATGATTCACATGCTAGCAGATAGAAGATATCCACTTACAGCAGATCTTATGAGAAGAATGCTAGAGCATGGAATGGAAGTTGAAGAAGACAATGAAATTGCTCTTATGGTCATCAAATTATTTATCAGATGGACTACTATGGCTGATGATGATGAATAATTGGTATGAATTTTAATTGAATAAATTTTTGATATATCAGTACTTTATTCAAACGACTGCTGATCAAACAGTACTTTCATCAAAGTACTGCTTGCAGCTATAAACCAGTTAATGATTTTGAAAAACTTTTGTTAAGTGACAAATATTTTGAAACAAAGGTTAAAAGAAATAAATGGTTTTTGAGATGGTAACATCAATAGGTTATCAATCCACCATGGTTACAAAAGGATTGGATAATCCATGAGCAAACGACTCTGGTAAAGATATCTCAAATCCGTTTTATAGTTGACAACTTGCTAATAAGTTGGATGGTAATCAACTTACCATATCAGTAAATGTGAAGAGTTGACTAGCCTACAAGAAAATGGCTTGTGGTAAAGGCTGTGGAAAAACCATTATATGGTAATTAGTTCACCATGGATGAAAGAACTAACTAGTCCAAAAGGGTACAGCTTTTGGTAAAGACAAATCAAATCTGTTGATAGCTGATGATTTGCTAAAAATCATATGGTTATCAATGTACCATGATCTTACACATCAAAACATTTGGCTACTCCAGAGTTAATGGCTTTGGTAAAGAGACATTAAATCCATTAAATTTTCAATGATTCACCTCTCACAGGAGTTTACACACCTGGATGTGATGAGAATAGACTGAAACTTAAAACTGAATTAATGTACAAATTGTCTTATGTTACTGAAAAGATGGAGCTTGCTGAATGTTGCTGAAAAAAGATTACTGATCAAGGATGCTGTAAAGAATAATTTCTAAAGAATACTTTGATAATAATGATCTAAGCACAGAGTCTACAAAGATACAATCCAAATATAAAGACACAATCTTTCCTTGAAGATGGAGCTGTTAAAGATAAGTTTACAAAGGAACTTGAAACAAAGGAAGTAGAATTCAAGTTAGGGGAGGATTGTTGGGATATGAAAGTGCTGAAGAATGTTAAAGTGCTGAAGATTGACAAAGTACTGGAAAAGTCAAAGTACTGCTAAAGGAGAAGTCAAAGTACTGCTGTCGAAGTTAAAGTACTGCAAAGCTAAAGAACTGCTATATTCGTTTATGAAAAGCTTTGTTTATTCTAGAATATTCTTTATTTAGAATACTTGTCATACAAGGATACAAATTGTAAACCGACTAGGGTTATTCTTAAGCCTATAAAAGGACCCCTAGATTGGCATTAGAGATACGAGTTTTAGATAAGAGTTTTAGATACGATTATTATTAGAGTTTTAGAGTTGTTAAAGAGTCTACATAACAAGCAGATTTAGAGTTGTTAATGAAAGTTAAAGTTATATTCTTCTTAGATTTGTTAAGTAAATTCCACGTACTTAATAAAGATTACTCAGTGTTTCATTGTTAATAACTTAGGATTTATCCGAGGTTATTAAACCTTAACAAGCTATTTAAGTTAGTTTGGTTAGAGTACATCGATCCAATAATTTGCTTATTTTCTATTAAAAGATTTTTACTGGTTTTGTGCTGCAAGCAGTACTTTGGATAAAGTACTGTTTGTCCAGCAATACTTTGAATAAAGTACTGTTTGTCCAGCAATACTTTGAATAAAGTACTGATTTTCCAAAAATTTATATAATTAAGAACCATACCAGTATTTATGCATCATCATCAGCCATAGTTGTCCATTTGATAAACAATTCAATTACCATAAGGGGTGTTTCATTCTCCTCTTCAACTTCCATACCATGATCTAGCATTCTGATCATAAGATCTCTTGTCAGTGGATATCTTCTTTCTGCTAGCATGTGAATCATGGTCCCATCTTCTAACTCCAAAACATGCACTCTTGATTCTTCAAAGAATCTCCAGCTAGTAATCTCCCAAACTTCTTGGTTGTTCTAGATTTCATCAGTGCTTGTTTCTTCTGTCTCCCAGATAGTTATAAGATCTCCCAGCAAGACTAAGCCAAATCCAGTTGAAGGAATATGCTCAAAATATTCTTGCACTAGTTGATACAGGTGAAACAGATCTTCTGTATCTATCATATGCAGTATATCCTATAACAAATTAAATACTCTAAAGCTTTCATCTTTTCTATGGAACATAAGATAGTCTCCATCTTTTGATTCTACAACTTCAAATGTAGACATCTTAGACTTCTTTACCGCAACTTCTTTAGACTTAGGATGCTCAAAATCAACAACTCTTAGATAATTCCTCAGCTCATCAACTGTATTTGTTCTTAATTGAATCTTCTTTGATAGCTGTTCATCATCAGTTGTTCTCTTACTCTTTAAACTTCTTTTTCTTGTATCCTCATTCTGCTTTTCATCATCAAAAAGAATAATACCTTCAACTTCCTTTTGATAAGCTTCTCTAACAACATCATACAAGTATTTCATCTCTATATATTTCAATTTATGCAGACCTGTATATCCTCTACCCTTTAGATAAGCCATCATAGCATTCATTTCTTTAGCAATACTCTGAGATCGTCTAGGTACAACAGCTGGATTTTCTGGTATAGCAACTTCAGCATCTAATTTAGCTTGTAGCTTTCTAGCAGCTTCTTCATTCTTAGCCACTTCAATAGCTCTTAATTCTGCCAAAGTAAGCTTCTTCTTTTTCTTTGTTTCTAACAGTTTACCTTTTCCTTTATCTTTAGGATCTAAAACAGGTTGAGAAGATGATTGCAAGCCTTGAGGTTGTTTTTCAACTCCAGGAATACTAACACCTCTTGGTCTTGATATATTAAGCATTATCTAAGCAACAGTCTCATCATCGCTAGCAGTATGTTCTACTTTAGGTGTGCCAGCTTCCTCTTCATGTAGGACTGTTGAAGGACCAGCTTCTTCTTCAAAATTTAGGGTTCTTGGTGTAATGATCTCTTGCCTATATGTTCCTTGAAGAGTACTACCTTGATCACCAGCACCTTAATCATCAGTACTTTGTACACCAGTACTTTGAGGCTCAGTACCTTGAGGCTTAGTACCTTGAGGCTCAGTTTGCTCAGTTTTCTCAGCTTCTTTATTAACAGTGTCAGCTTCTTCATAAGTTTGAGCATCTTCATTCAAATTTTCTTGCTCCAAATTATTCCCCAATTGGAATGAAGAATGCTTGTGAATCTTCTTGCCTTTAAAAGCCTTCTTAAACTTCTTACCTCTCTTCATCTGAGACTTGACCTACAATCTATGATGTTGAACTAATGGCCAGAAAAAGTTCTTCAATCTTCTAAACTTGTTGTTTAACTTCATCAGTTGTGCAGCTTGATATTCATAATCTTTCTTTAATCTCAAAAGTTTTTCTTGTCAAAGCATAATTATCCAAAACCTGACCCTCAGAAGCCATATTTCCCTCATCTCCTCCAGATGTTTGATACCCATCTGTGGAAGTATAATCATTGGGAGATGATGGTGGGTTGACTTCTGGTTCTGAATCATCATGTACAATATCTTGGAGAGATGCAGTAGGCTGAGATGCAGTACCTTGCTGAGAAGCAGTACTTTGAGAAGCAGTACCTTCCCTTGAAACATAAGGCTCATGATCTTCACTTTCAGCAGCTTCATCTCTAACAGCTTGCACTACCTCCATCATGTGAGCTGTTAATGGTGTATCCTTCCTAGAAAACTTGTCACTCTTTCTAGCCATGAAAGTAAATACCTTGGATGGAAGGACTACAACTGGTAACAAGCTAGAAGGTTTAGGCTCATCCTTAAGCTGTTTGTTCAAGAATAATTGAACAAATCTTGGGTACATTAAAAACGGTGAACCATTAGAGATGTGAGATAGCATACCATCTAGAATCATTCTGGAAAAGTTAAAGGGTTGATTGGTAGCTAATCCCACTAAGGCAGAGGCTATATTTGAACCAATTTGTTCCCATGAAGTACTCTTGGGACTTAAGCAATGAAGCAAAACATGGACTAGATACTTCCATTAAGGACTGAATAAGGGTTTCTTAAAAGTTGTTTCAGTGACAGACCCTTCATACCCAATATCCCTTAATGTGTCCCAAAGCACTTGTTTGTCAAAACGAATAGCCCCTTCTTCATCATCGAACAATAAATCTTCCCTAATCGAAGCTTCAGTAACTCTAACTATCTTCCCAGCAACCTTAGCCTGAATATAGGATTCATCATCTTGCATATGAGATCTAGCAGTTGCCCAAAATTGTTGAAGGCAGGGTTCAATGATATCAGCTTCGACCAAAAGAGCATAATTGATTGATGATCCAGTGAGGAAATCAATTATGTCATGAAAAGCGACATTGGACGATGTTTTATCTAAGTTAGCCACCATGTTATGCTTACTAACTGTGTTTCGATTAGCCATTGCTTGTAGAAGAATGTATGAAATGGTTAAGGTGAATATGAGAAAAATAAGGAAGAGATGGATAGGTATAAAGATGAGCGGGAAAATCGGAGGGTAGTTATTTATAGGTAAGATTTAAAAAATCACAGCCCAATTAATAAAGTTACCGTTGTTTGAATTTGACCCCATCTTTTGACCGTTGGAACAGTACGTTGACAAGACTGCAGTGCTTTCCACGTAAGCAGTACTTTCAGATAAACAATAAGCAATACTTTTCCATCCTCTTCTTCTCAATGGCAAAATCATCAAAAAGCATTGTGTTGTCTCCCCTCAAACAATGCATAGGACTAACTAACTAACTAATAAGTCCTCCCCTTAATTGTAGCTTATCAATTAATCATACCGATACTCACCACTAAATGATTGAATCTTGAAACATCAAATCCCTTTGTGAGTAGATCAGCTACATTGTCATTTGTGTGGACCTTGATAACATTAATGAGCCTATGGTCATAACAATCTCGAATAAAGTGATGCCTAATCTGAATGTGCTTGGTCTTGGAGTGATAAACTGGATTTTTCACAATGCAAATTGTACTCTCATTGTCAATGTTGATAGGAGTATTCTTAAAATTGAATCCATAATCCAAGAGTTGATTCTGCATCCACAGTACTTGTCCACAACAGCTTGCAGCAACAACATATTCTGCTTTAGTGGATGATGTTGCTGCAATGGTTTGTTTCTAACATTGCCATGAAACTAATCTTCTTCCAAGATACTGGCATCCTCTAGTGGTTGATCTTCTATCATAATTATCACCTGCATAATCACTGTCTGAAAAAGCTTCCAAGTGAAAAGGTGAATCCTTATGATACCACAACCCTAACTTAGGTTGTTGCTTTAAATAACTAAAAATCCTCTTGACTGCATTCATATGATAGACCTTGGGTGAGACTTGATATCCTGCACATAAACAGATAGCAAACATGATATCAGGTCTAGATGCAGTTAAGTACATAAGACAACCAATCATTGGTCTGTAAAGCTTGACATCCACAGCTTGTCCATCTTCATCCTTTCCCAATGAGTTGATAGCTTTTATGGGTGTGGTGACAGGCTTCATAGTATCGAAGTTAAAATTCTTAAGAATGTTAGTGACATACTTGTCTTGACTAATGAAAATTTCAGCCTTTGATTGTTTAACTTGAAGCCACAAAAAGAAAGTTAACTCACCCATAGAACTCATTTGAAATTCTTGTTACATGAGCTGCTCAAATTCTTTCACCATAGACTGTTTTTGTAACACCCCAACCCGGTAAGGGTAGAAGTATTATAAAATGGTGTCATATCAAAGCATACATAATGAACATAATAAAGCAGCGGAAGTCTTAAATAAATAACCAAAGGAATATCCAGCCAACATGGCTTAAACGTTTCATAAGTTCATCGAAAGTAAAAGGAATAATTCCAAGACATAAATAAGCATAATCCGAGTCTAAATAATGTCAACATAATTAAGCAGGAACTAAGATGACTAGAGCCATAAATCCACATAACCGCTCATCACTCAAACCCATAGCTAAGATCCCAGCTTCTAGCTTAATTACCTGCCGCATGGAAAGAAAACGCGGCTGAGCTTAAAAAGCCCAGTGAACAGATATATATATAACAAACGAATAATCGAAGGATAAGTAAAGAGGATAACATAATCATAAGGTGCAATGGGAAATATCATAAGGCATAACAAAGGATAACGAAAAGAAAGAGAACGGAAGATCAGTCATCTACCACGAGCCCATATCATATCATACACATATCATATCATAACAGTTGTATCCGGAGGGGTGACCTTGGAATACCATATATAGTAGGAGGGGAGACCTCAAGTAATAGTGGAGTGATCAGCTCCCGGAATGTGAAGACGCGTATTGCACACGACATCATTCACCATATAAATCATATCATATCAAGTCATATCCTCTAATATCATATCATATCTAGGATGCATCCATACGCCCCCTAGAAACATAGTGGCCAAATCATATACATATAGTGAGCTCATAATCATATCATAATGGGGACGGTGTGCAACATCACTCGTACACACTGGAGTCATGCCATTGGTGCATCAATGACACGGTCATGTTACCTTCATGACTAGGAACACATATTTGGCTCGGGTATCAAACTGACGGGTCAAAGCATAATCATATCATATCATAAGGGTTCATATCAAAGTTCATATCAAAGGTTCATATCGAAGGTTCATATCGAAGTTTCATATCGAAGTTTCATAATTTACAAAATGACCCCTTAACTTTATTAAATCATGTAATACAAAACCCTAGTTTTTGATTATGATTAACATATAGGTTTTAACACATTTTGACTCGATTAGCATATACTACACAACTCATACGTGATACCCATTTTGGGTCGTGACTCCTTCCCCAAAAACATTTTTATACGCCCCATATGATAACCAAAACAAACTCGTAAATTATTTGTTATCGATTCAATTTATCACATACGTATACGCATAGTTTCAAGGCTCATCTAACTCGTCATTTAAAATCATATATAAGTCGACATAATGAGAGATCAAAATCAGTTTCGTATGAAGATTTACATGCCACATATCATTCGAATTATATATGTTTAGAGTCATGATTTTATGTAATCGATTCCATCATTTTATGTGACAACATATTCATTATTTCATGTGTTCCATTTTCATATAATTTATGAATCAAAGTCATTCCTTCATGTAATACATGATATCATGCGTTCAATTATTCATGTGAAAGAGATTAACTAGTTCATGCATTATATCATTTCATGTAACATGTTTTATCATTTTGCGTTTGAAACTAGTACCAGTGCATGCATTTGATAAGGAAACCACGACACAAAACAACACAGCAAGAATGGAAATAATGGGGCATAGGATACAATACCCTTGTGGTGTTCGAGACGAAACAACAACGGATGAACCAAAACCCAAAACCAAGCTTGTCTTGGCTTGTAGAACCCACGACAGGAGCAGAACCTTCGACAGAAAATAGATCCCGCGAACACGCTTCCTATACGAACCACCCACGATCACGACACCCTCGAATTAACCACACAATCACCACCCTTTCTTGCTCAGAATTTTGGATGAGAAAATGGAGGAGAAAAATGAAGACTGCCGTCACTTTTTGGTAGAGGAGAAGTAAGGTTTTCTTGAGTGAAAATTTTGAATTCTAGGAGTAAGTTACAAGGATACTAAGTTGGCTTGATAAAAGGGAGAGGGGCGTCCAAGATTTCCGAACAAAACGGAAAAGAAATCATGACCCAATTAATTATATTAATTATCCTTTAAATGATTTATATTCAGTTTTAATTTTTTTTTGTTATTAGTTATATTTAACTTGTAAAATGTATAATACATAAAGTGTCAAACGAAATTAACGAGTTTTACGCATTTCACAATTATTACGCTCGAGGGGCAAAATGGTCTTTTAACACGTTAACGATTTTTAGGGTTTTACAACTCTTCCCCTCTAACAAAAAATTTTCGTCCTCGAAAATTGAAATGAATACGAAGAAAACAAACGGAGACATACCAGACTATGAAAAGAAATGCGGATAACTAGCTCGCATCGATTCCTCGGTCTCCCAGGTAGCTTCACGCTCTGGGTGATTCTTCCAAAGAATTTTAACAAACAGAATTACTTTGTTTCTCATGACTCGATCTCGTCGATCTAAGATAGCTTCGGGTTCTTCCGGTAAGGACATATCTGGCTGAATCTGATCCAAAGGATAGGAAACCACGTGTAATGGATGATAGTTGTATCCCCGCAACAGAGATACATGGAACACATCATGAACATGAGCTAACTGAGGAGGTAGAGCTAGACGGTAGGAAACCTCCCCAACACGATCCAGAATCTCGAAAGGTCCAATGAATCGAGGACTGAGCTTGCCCTTGATTCCAAAACGCTTAACACCACGGAACGGTGAAACTTTCAGAAAAACACGATCACCAACACGAAACTCCAAGTCGCGCCTATGCTTATCGGCATAACTCTTTTGCCGTGAACGAGCCTCCTTCAATCTTTCCCTAGCAACCGCCACCTTTTCATTAGTAATCTCGATGATTTCTGGACCTTCAATCAAACGTTCACTTACCTCATCCCAGCAAATAGGTGCTCTACATTTCCTCCCATATAACAACTCATACGGTGCTCCCTTGATGCTAGCGTGCCAACTATTGTTGTAGGAAAACTCCACCAAGCACATATACTCATCCCAGTTCCCAGTCCATTCCAATGCACAAGCCCTCAACATGTCCTCAAGAGTCTGAATGGTTCTCTCTGTCTGACCATCAGTTTGAGGGTGAAAAGCGGTACTGAACTTAAGACGCGTACCCCAAGCTTTTTGCAGACTCTTCCAAAACTGTGACGTGAAGCGCGGATCTCTATCAGAAATAATAGCAGTAGGAGTACCATGTAATCTAACAATCTCTTGCTGAAAAATCTCCGCCAATCTACTAACACGATAATCTTTCCGGATAGGTAAGAAATGAGCGGATTTGGTTAGTCGATCAACAACCACCCAAATCGCATCATGTCTTTTTCGAGTAGGAGGCAAACCCGTGACAAAATCCATGGAGATTTCTTCCCACTTCCATGTAGGAATATCTAACGGCTGCAACAAACCACTAGCCCTCTGATGCTCAATCTTAACCTGCTGACAGGTCATACACTTAGCCACAAACGAAGCCACATCTTGTTTCATACCATTCCACCAGAAATGCTGCTTAAGATCCTGATACATCTTGGTAGAACCAGGATGGATAGTGAAAGGGGAACTATGAGCCTCAGACAAAACAGCTTCACGCAAAGCAGGATCATTAGGAACACAAAGTCGACCCTCATACCATACGACGCTGAAACCATCAACACTGAACTCAGTCTGCTTACCCGCCTCGATATTCTGAACCACAGACCAAAGCTCACCATCATCCTTCTGAGCTTCCTTAATCTGTAACATAAGTTTGGACTCTACCTTCAAGCTAGCCCAATAACCATCATAACCCCGGAAACAAAATTCCACATCCATAAGCTCAAGATCGTGAAGAACCCTGGGTTCAATCTCCAAACTAGCAATCATACCCGACTTTCGGCTCAGCGCATCAGCAACTACATTAGCCTTACCCGGATGATACTGAATGTTCGTGTCATAATCCTTAAGAAGCTCTAACCACCTCCGTTGCCTCATATTGAGCTCCTTTTGTGTGAATATATACTTTAAACTTTTGTGGTCAGTAAAGATATCACACGATTCACCATACAAGTAATGCCTCCAAATCTTTAAGGCAAAGACCACAGCAGCCAACTCCAAATCATGCGTGGGATAATTTTCTTCATATGATTTAAATTGCCTCGAAGCATAGGCAATCACCTTACCATGCTGCATCAATACACAACCCAACCCTTTCTTCGATGCGTCACTGTAAATCTGAAAACCTCCGGAACCCGATGGAAGTGTCAAAATAGGCGCAGTAACCAATCTTCGTTTCAACTCCTCAAAACTCTGTTCACGCTCATCCGTCCATTCAAACTTTTCTCCTTTCCTCATCAATTGCGTCAAAGGTAACGCCAATCGAGAGAAACCCTCAACAAAACGACGGTAATAACCAGCAAGCCCCAGAAAACTTCTAATCTCCGTCACAGTAGTAGGTCTCGGCCATTTTGTGATAGCCTCAACCTTAGATGTGTCCATCTTGATACCATCAGCAGACACAACGTGACCAAGGAAAGCAACTTGGCTCAGCCAGAATTCACACTTAGAGAATTTTGCATACAACTTCTGCTGTCGAAGAGTCTCCAATACAATACGAAGGTGCTGCTCATGCTCAGCCTCACTCTTAGAATACACGAGGATGTCATCGATGAAGACGATTACAAATTTATCGAGGTACTGGTGGAAAACACGATTCATAAGATCCATGAAAACTGCAGGTGCGTTAGTCAAACCAAAAGGCATAACCAGGAACTCATAATGGCCATAACGAGTACGGAACGCGGTCTTAGGAACACTTGCTCCTTCACACGTAATTGATGATAACCAGACCTCAGATCAATCTTAGAGAAAAATTTTGCACCTTGCAACTGATCAAACAAGTCGTCGATGCGCGGAAAAGGATAACGGTTACGGATAGTGATACGGTTCAGCTCGCGGTAATCAATACACAACCTCATACTCCCATCCTTCTTCTTAACAAATAACACCGGTGCGCCCCAAGGTGAAACACTAGGCCTAATAAAGCCGTTCTCCAACAGTTCTTGCAATTGTTCCTTCAATTCGATCGGTGCCATATGGTAAGGAGCTTTAGATATAGGTTCGGCACCAAGAATCAAATCGATGCCAAATTCAACTTCCCTAGTCGGAGGAATGCCAGGAAGTCCATCGGGAAAAACATCAGAAAATTCACGTATAACAGAAAGACTTTCGATGGTCGAAACTTCAAGAGAAGTATCCTTAATGGATGCCAGAAAACCAAGGCAACCATGAGAAATGAGAGTGCGGGCTTTCATAGCCGAGATGATCTTAGCTGACTTGAGCGGTTGAGCACCATGATAAACGAAATCAGGTTGGTGAATATTACCAAAGATAACATTTCGAGCATAACAGTCAATGGTAGCCCTATGCAAGGCCAACCAATCCATACCCAGAATAATAACGAAATCAAACATATCAAAAGAAAGAAGATTAGCTGAACGAATACCATCATCGAAACGTAGGGGACAATCCAAGTATTCACGGTCAATAAGCACATGGGTTTTCATAGGGGTGGAAATAGAGATTCGGTCTAACAAAGGTGTGGGTGTCATATTTAATTTCCTTACTAATGAAGTAGATATCATAGAATGTGTAGCATCGATGTCAAATAGAGTAAAGGCAGTAATATCACCAATATAAAGAATGCCGGTAATGGTACCTGAAGAGTTCGTCGCTTGGTCCCGGGTAACAGAATACACACGGCCCTTGGTCGGAGCTGGTTTGGCCGTGTTTCCTGGTGCAATCAGCTTTCCTTGAGGGCAGTCCTTAACCCTATGAGCAGTAGACCCGCATGTATAGCATCCACCTGTGGCCTTGAAGCAAACGCCCGGGTGGGGCTTTCCACAAGTGTTGCAGAGTGGAGGAGGAGGCAAAATCTCGGCGGGCCTCCTATGATATGAAGAACCAGAAGAACGGTCCTGCTGACCACCACGATAAGATTGATCCCGAACCTGACGCTGACCCCCGCCATCACGACCCTGACGGTCGTTTCCTGATCTGTCATACCTCTGTGAACCCTGTGCCCGAGTGTCCTGACGTCCACGGTCGTGTCGACCCCTAAACTTCTGAGTATGGTCCTGTCGACCCCGAGGATAAATATGATCACCGTCCCTGTTCCTCTTGTTGAAGCCCTGATCCTCATGTAGCAACTCAATGTTGCGGGCAGCATCCGCAACTGCAGCTACCTCAGTGTACTCGTTATTAATCACCCTGTCCAACACCCATTTCTTCAACCCCCATTTGAACTTCTGAGCCTGACGACGTGCATCTCCAGCAATATCACCTACGAACCCAGCCAACCTCATAAACCGTTGCATGTATTCATGGGAACTTTCCCTATCCAGCTGACGTATAGCGTTGTACTCTCTTTCATATCGCTGCTGTTCTGACTCAGGAAAATACTGTTTGTAGAAGATATCCCTAAAAGTATTCCAAGCACAAGTATCTAGAAAGTTCTCTTCCTTGGACAAGAGATAGGCCTTCCACCAGTTGAGGGCATCACCCTCGAGTTTGAAGGTCGCTAGTCTGGTTTTCACCTCGTCACCACAACCCAGCACATTAAAAAGCTTCTCCATGTGCGTGATACAGTCCTCTGCATCATTAGGTGAAGCTGCCGAGCGAAAAGGGATTGGCTTAAGTTTGTTGAAGCGCTCGATCCAAACATGAATGGGTGTAGGTGGGTTAGCACCCCCATCATTACCCCCACCGGAGGAGCTAGCGCCATTTTGGACATTCTGAGTGATGGTAGCGACAATCTCGGGCATAGCGGTAGCCAGAGCACGGGCAATCAAAGCTTCAAAGTTATGAAGCTCACCCCCGTTGTCGTCGCCGTTTCCTTCGAGTTTGGATCATCTCAAGAGTTCATTAAACGATTAGCAAATGTTAGGAAATAAGATGAAGATCATGAACGGAAACGACGATAATGAAACCTAGAATCTACCCAAACCTCACATGTCAAAACTTAAGCTCTACGGTCAACGCTTAGGGTCCATATGTCACAGGTCCTGACTACAAGTCGTAAACCTGGGCTCTGATGCCATAATTGTAACACCCCAACCCGGTAAGGGTAGAAGTATTATAAAATGGTGTCATATCAAAGCATACATAATGAACATAATAAAGCAGCGTAAGTCTTAAATAAATAACCAAAGGAATATCCAGCCAACATGGCTTAAACGTTTCATAAGTTCATCGAAAGTAAAAGGAATAATTCCAAGACATAAATAAGCATAATCCGAGTCTAAATAATGTCAACATAATTAAGCAGGAACTAAGATGACTAGAGCCATAAATCCACATAACCGCTCATCCATTTGATAAACAAGAAAGCCCATATAAGATGCAAAAGCAAGGAATAATCTAATAGCTTCAATCCTTGCTACAGGATCAAACACTTCATTATAGTCCACTCCTTCTTCTTGTCTATATCCTTGTGCAACCAATCTTGCTTTGTTGTTGATGACATTCCCTCTTTCATCTCTTTTAACTCTGAAAACCCATCTGGTACCAATGACTTTCTTTCCATTTGGTAGATCACATAGTACCCAAACTTCTTGAAGTTTGAATTGAAGAAGTTCTTCTTACATGGCTTCAACCCAACTCTATTTGGCTAATGCTTGAGCTACATTCTTGGGTTCTTCTTGAGAGATAAAGCAGGTAAACAAGCATGTTTGTTGATCCTTATGATTCAGCCTGTTTTGTTTATACACAAAGCTAAGTAAAGCATTATGTGGCTTAGAGAAACCTTTAACTTTGGTTCTTGTGAGCACCCCTGATGTAGTAGGTCCAATGATTTGACCAACAGGATGATCTTTATGAACTCTCAATGTAGGAGTTTGTGGAACTTCAAGATCATCACCCAAATTTGTGAAATCAGCTTCTTCATTGGAATTTGAGAAAATACCTTCATCATCTAATTCATCATCAGTGTCTTTTAATCCAGGCATGTTAGGATCATTCAAATCATCAGAAGTACTGTCAATTGGTGCAACAGTACTTTGATCCAAAGTACTGTGAGAGTAGTCTGTAGACTTACCCTTTTTCTTTGCTTCTTCATAAGCTCTTCTTTGTTCATCCTCATAAGATTGTGCTATTGTTTCTTGAAAAAGCATCCTATTAAGTTCATCTTGAATAGCTTGATCTTCAGCAGACAAAGTGGATTTTGGTTCATCAGTACTTTTCTCCTTCTCAATAGATATCTGTTCGTCATCAGGAACAACATCAGGTCTAATATTGACTCCATGAACAATGTACAATAAATCTTCAACATCAAGATCAAACATCCAATCAGGACCTTTACCATTTTGATTTTCTTGATCTTCTAAAAATTCAACATGAAGACAATCTTGAACCTTTTTGGTAACCTTGTTGTACACTCTAAATCCTTTGTTATTGGTACAGTATCCCAATAAGTATCCTTCATCTGACTTGCCATCAAATTTGCCCAAAGAATCAATAGTATTGAGAATAGTCAGAGGACATCCAAAAGGTTTCATAAAACGTATGTTAGGTTTGTTTCCCATAAGCAACTCATAAGGTGTCTTTAGCTGAGCTTTAGTGACTGATACTCTATTCAACACATAACAAGCAGTACTTACAGCTTCAACCCAAAATTGAATAGGTAATAGGGAATCTGCAAGCATTGTTATGGCTGCTTCTATCAAGGTTATGTTCTTTCTTTCTGCAACACCATTCTGCTATGGAGTTCTAGCAATGCTAAAATCCCTCTTAATTCCTTTCTTGGCAAAAAATTTGTTGGATCGATGTACTGTAACCAAACTAACTTAAATAGCTTGTTAAGGTTTAACAACCTCGGATAAATCCTAAGTTATTAACAATGAAACACTGAGCAAACTCTATTAAGTATGCGGAATTTACTTAACAAAGCTAAGAAGAATAACTTTAACTTTAAACGATTTTATTAATAACTCTAACTCTGCTTATTATGCAGACTCTTTAACAACTCTAATAATATCGAACTTCTCTAAAACTCTAATAATATCACGTATATCTAATATCAATCTAGGGGTCCTTTTATAGGCTCAAGGATAACCCTAAACGATTTATAATTCTTATCCTTGTACGTCAAGTAAACAATACTTAGAAAGTTCTAGATAAACATAACTTTCTATCTTTAATCTAATACAACCGACTTATAATCTTTGCAGTACTTTGATGATAAGCAGTACTTTGACTTCTTGCAGTACTTTGACTTCTTGCAATAATTTATCTTTTTACAGTACTTTGTTAATCTTCAGTACTTTAATCTTCTGTATCCCAACAATCCTCCCCTAACTTGAATTCTACTTGTTTGATTTCAAGTTCCTTTGTATAATTAGCTTTAACATTTTTATCTTCACAGAGGATTTTGTGACTTTATCTTCAGATTTTATCTTTGTAGATTCTCTGCTTATATCATCATCAAAGTATTCTTTATCTGTGTAATTCTTTTCAGCATCAAACATCAATATTATATATTTTCTGCAACATTCAGCAAGCTCTATCTTTTCAGCAACATAAGACAATTTGTACATTTAATTCAGTTAAGTTTTAGTCTATTCTCATCACTTCCAGGTATATAATCTCCTGTGAGAGGTGAATCATTGAAAATTTAATGGATTTGAGTTCTCTTTACCAAAGCCATTAACTCTGGAGTAGCCAAATGTTTTGATGTACAAGATCATGGTACACTGATAACCATATGATTTTTAGCAAATCATCAGCTATCAACAGATTTGAGTTGTCTTTACTAAAAGCTGTACCCTTTTGGACTAGTTAGTTCTTTCATCATGGTGAACTAATTACCATATAATGGTTTTTCCACAGCCTTTACCACAAGCCATTTTCTTGTGGGCTAGCCAACTCTTCACATTACTGATATGGTGAGTTGATTACCATCCAACTTATTAGCAAGTTGTCAACTAAAAACGGATTTGAAATATCTTTACCAGAGCCGTTTGCTCATGGATTAGCCAATCCTTTTGTAACCATGGTGGATTGATAACCTATTTGTATTACCATCTCAAAAACCATTTATTTCTTTTAAACTTTGTTTCAAAACATTTATTACTTAACAAAAGTTTTTCAAAATCAATAACTGGTTTAAAAACTGCAAGCAATACTTTGAATAAAGTACTGTTTGATCAGCAGTACTTTGAGTAAAGTACTGATATATCAAAAATTTAATCAATTAAGATTCATACCAGTTATTCATCATCATCAGCAATGGTAGTCCATCTGATAAACAGCTTGATGACCAGACATGCTATTTCATTATCTTCTTCTACTTCCATTCCATGCTCTAGCATCCTCCTCATAAGTTCTGGTGTAAGAGGATATCTTCTATCAGCTAACATATGAATCATAATTCCATCTTCTAGCTCTAGAACATGTACTCCAGATTCTTCAAAGAATCTCCAGCTAACAATCTCCCAATTCTCTTGATTCTTCCAAATTTCAGCAGTGCTTTGTTCTTCAGTTTCCCATACAGTTGTGAGATCTCCAAGCAATACTAAACCAACTCCTTCTGATGGATTTTGTTCAAAGTAATCTCGCACCACATGATATAAATAAAATAAATCCACTCTATCTATGATTTGCAATAAATCCCATAGCCTATTGAACACTCTGAAACTTTCATCAGCTCTATGAAACATCAGATAACTTCCATCTTTGGATTCTACAACTTCAAAAGCAATAATTTGAGATCTGTTCATTTTCATCTCAGCATCATCTGTAGAATACTCAAAATCCACTATTCTTAAGTAATTCTTTAGTTCATCATTAGTATCAGATCGTAATTCAACTTTCTCTTTCTTTGATGACTGTATATCTTCAACTTCAGTTTTTCTTTTTCTTTTTCTATCTTTTTCTTTCCAAGCAGCATCATCTTTATAATCCTTGATGCTTTCAACACTTTTCTTATAAGCTTCCCTAACAACATCATACAATTCTTTCATCTCCAAACAATTAAACCTCTGCAATCCTTTATACCCTTGACTTTTTAAATAAGCCATCATTGCATTTCTGTCTTTAGCTCGATTTGGTCTTCTTGGTAGAAATCTAACAGGAATAGGTGACTCTAATGGTTCATCAGCTTCAGCATTCAATTCCTCTTGCAATTTCTTAGCTGCTTCTCTATTCTGAGCTTCTTCAATTTCCTTAGCTTTTCTATCTTTAGCATTTAATTCCTCTTGAAACTTTCTAGCTGCTTCCTCATTCATAGCAACTTGAGCAGCTCTTATCTGAGCTAAAGTAGGTTTCTTTTTCTTCTTTGTCTCTATCAACTTGCCTTTACCTTTATCCTTTGGATCAATAATAGCTTGAGAAACTCTTGGTTGTTCCTCTTCTTGCACTCCTGGAATAGTAACACCTCTTGGTTTTGATAAATCTTGCAAAATCTCAGCAATTGTATCATCATCACTTGCAGTGTGTATTCTTTGAGGTGTATCAGCTTCCTCTAGTATGACAGTTGTTGAAGGACTAGCTTCTTCTTATAATACAGTAGTTGAAAGACCAGCTTCCTCTTCAAAGTCTAACACCCTTGGTGTAACCAATTCTTGTCTGTAAGTTCCAGTAAAAGCAGTACTTTGATCAGCAGTACCTTGATCATCAGTACTTTGAACTTGAACATCAATAACTTGTTCCTCAGTACTTTGAATAACCTGTTCTTCAGTTTCTTCAGGCTGAATATTTGTACCTTGAACTTCAGTTCTTTCATGTTCTTCAGTATTTTCAGGTTCATCCTCCTTATGAACATCTTCTTTCAAATTCTTTTCTTCTAAATTCCTCCCCAATTGAAATGAAGATTGTTTTTGAACCTTTTGGCGTTTTGTCTTCTTAAACTGCCGTTGCTCCTTCTTTTTGGATTTGACCCATAAACGATGATGTTGAACCAATGGCCAGACAAAATTCTTGAGTCTTCGAAACTTGAGCTTCAACTTCTTAATTTGTTTAGGTTAAGCCTCAGTAGTTTTCTTCAATTTGACTAACTCCCTTGTCATTACATAATTATCCAATGTCAAACCTTCACGAGGTATAGTATGTGGATCAGCTCCTTGAATTGGTGAATGTTCCTCTGATTGAGAATCAGGAACAGACATTTGTGGAGATGGTGAAGGTGAAACTTCAACATCAGCTTGAACTTCAGTACTTGGCGAAGCAGTACCTTGTGATGCAGTACCTTCGTGAGATGCAACACTCTGAGAAGCAGTGCCTTCTGAAGCAGTACCTTGAGATGTAGCAGTACCTTCAGAAGCAGTACCTTCTCTATCTTCATCTTCTTCATCATCAGCTCTGATAGCTTGAACAACTTCCATCATAGAAGTCGTTAAAGGAGTGTCCCTTCCAGTGAATAAATCACTCTTCCTAGCCATGAAAGTGAAAATCTTGGCTTGTTGTACCACAACAGGTAAAAGACTTGTAGGTTTAGGTACATTTGAAAGTTGTTTATTGAGAAAAACTTGAACAAATCTTGGATACATCAACCATTTTGAACCATGAGTGATGTGTGAAAGCATTCCATCTAGAATTAGCCTTGAAAAATTGAAAGCACGATCAGTAGCCAATCATACTATAACAGATGCTATGTTAGATCCAAATTGCTCCCATGATGTACTTTTAGCACTAATACAATGAAGCAACACATGCACCAAAAACTTCCAGTGAGGACAAAATAAGGGTTTCCTGAATGTTTGTTCAGTTAAGGACCCTTCATAACCAATGTGCCCAAAAGTATCCCAAATCAGTTGCTTATCAAAACGAACAGCCCCATCAGCATCTTCAAACAATAAGTCTTCACGAACAGAGGCTTCAGTAATCTTGACATTTTTCCCAGCAACCATAGCATGAATATATTCTTCATCATTCTCCATATGAACCCTAGCAGTTTCCCAAAATTGTTGAATCCAGGGCTCAATAACATCTGGTTCTACTTAAAGCACATAACTAATTGGTGATCCAGTAAGAAAATCGATAATATCATGAAAAATTACATTTGCTTCAGTCTTATCTAAATTCGCCACCATGTTGTGTTTGGAAACAGTATTACGACCCGCCATTGATGATTATATGATCACAGAAAGAAATAGAACAAATAATATAGGTGAAAGTGAGAGAAATATGGAAAAGATTAGGAGATATCAATAGGAGAGGGAAATTCGGAGAGTAGTTATTTATAGGTGAGATTTGAAAAATCACAACTCGTAATAACTAAGTTACCGTTAGAGTAGTTTTCCCCTCAATATGACCGTTGGAACAGTACTTTGATAAGAAACAACACTTTCCACGTGTGCAGTACTTTCCTTTGCAGTACTTTCCAAGCAGTACTTTCATAAAATAAAAGATCAGTACTTTCCCATTCTCTTCCTTACAATACCAAACACTTATAAAACAGAAACATCCTCCCCTCAAACAATGCATAAGACTATACTTACACTAAATAGTCCTCCCCTTAAATGTAGCTTAGTAATTGATCATGCCAATACTCACCACCAAGTGATTGAATCTTGAAACATCAAAGCCTTTGGTGAGTAGATCAGCTACATTATCATATGTATGCATCTTGACAACATTAATGAGCCTATGCTCATAACAATCTCTGATAAAGTGATGCCTAATCTGAATATGCTTTGTCTTGGAATGATAAACTGGATTCTTCACAATGCAAATTGTACTCTCATTATCAATATTGATAGGAGTATTCTTGAAATTGAAACCATAATCCAAGAGTTGATTTTGCATCCACAACACTTGACCACAATAGCTTGCAGCAGCCACATATTCTGCTTCAGTTGATGATGTTGCTGCAATTGTCTGTTTCTTTCGTTGCCATGAGACTAATCTTCTTCCAAGATATTGGCATCCACATGTGGTTGATCTTTTGTCATAGTTATCACCTGCATAATCACTATCTGAAAAAGCTTCCAAGTAAAAAGGTGAATCCTTTGGATACCACAACCCCAACTTAGGTTGTTGTTTCAAATAACTAAAAATTCTCTTTACTGCATTCATATGAGAAACCTTTGGTAAGACTTGATATCTTGCACATAGACAAACAACAAACATAATATCAGGTCTTGATGCAGTAAGATACATAAGACAGCCAATCATTGATCTGTATAACTTGACTTCAACTGGTTTTCCATCTTCATCCTTGCCCAATGAGTTGATAGATTTAATAGGTGTAGTAACAGGCTTCATGTCATCAAAATTGAACTTCTTAAGTATGTCAGATACATACTTGTCTTGACTTATGAAAATTCCTTCCTTTGACTGCTTAACTTGAAGTCCCAAAAAGAAAGGTAACTCACCCATTGAACTCATTTGAAATTCTTTCTGCATCAGCTGCTCAAACTCCTTAACCATGGACTGTTTAGTAGCTCCAAATATGATATCATCAACATAAACTTGTACTAACATGATATCCTTCTTGTCTCTCTTGATAAACAAAGTCTTATCAATAGCTCCTCGCCTATAACCATGTTGCAATAAAAAGGTAGAGAGCCTTTCATACCAAGCTCTAGGTGTCTGATGAAGGCCATACAGAGCTTTGACAACTTTGTATACTTTGTTTGGATGTTTACGATCCTCAAAACCAGGAGGTTGTTTGACATATACTTCCTCTATAATCTTGCCATATAAAAAGGCACTCTTGACATCCATTTGATAAACCTGAAATCCCATATAAGAAGCAAAAGCAAGAAAGATTCGAATTGCTTCTATCCTTGCTACAGGAGCAAACACTTCATCATAATCAAATCCTTCTTCTTATCTGTAGCCTTGTGCAACTAATCTTGCTTTGTTTTTAATAACATTCCCTCTTTCATCTCTCTTGACTCTGAACACCCATCTTGTACCAATGACCTTCTTACCATCAGGAAGATCACATAATACCCAAACTTCTTGAAGTCTGAATTGTAGCAGTTCTTCTTGCATAGCTTCAACCCAACTTTCTTTAGTCATTGCTTGAGCAATATTCTTGGGTTCCTCTTGAGAGATAAAGCAAGTAAACAGGCATGTTTGATGGTCCTTATGATTTAGCCTGTTCTGTTTATAGACAAAGCTAAGTAAAGCATTATGAGGTTTAGTAAAACTCTTAGCTTTGTGTCTTGTCATCACTCCAGAAGTAGAAGGACTAATGATTTGATCAGTAGGATGATTCTTATGAATTCTTAAGTTTGGAGACTGTGGAACTCCATAGGTATCATCCAAATTAGTAAAATCAGCATCTTCATTGGAATTTGAGAAAATACCTTCAACTTCAAACTCATCATCAGTATCTTCTAATCCAGGCATAGTAGGATCATCCAAATCATCCAAAGTGCTGGAAACTGGTGCAGCAGTACTTTGGTCAAAAGTACTGTCCAAAGTACTGTAAGAGTATTCTGTAGTATTAGTCTTTTTCTTTGCTTCTTCATAAGCTCTTCTTTGATCATCAGTATAAGAATGTGCTAAAACATCTTGAAGAAGCATCTGATTAAGTTCTTCTTGAATAGATTGATCCTCAGCCGACAATGAGGATTTTGGCTTATCAGTACTTTTCATTGGTTCCACAGAAATTGGTTCTTCATCAGGAACTGCATCAGGACTAATATGAACTCCATGAACAACAGACTGTAAATCTTCTTCATTGTGTACAGGTTGATTTTCTTCTCTAACAGGTACATAGTTCATAGAAGGAGTTAAAACTTCAAGATCAAACATCCAATCAGGACCTTTACCCTTCTGATTGTCTTGATCTTCTAAAAACTCAACATGAAGAAAATCTTGAACCTTCTTAGTGACTCTGTTGTACACTCTAAAGCCTTTACTGTTGGTACAATATCCCAGTAAATAACCTTCTTCTGACTTGCCATCAAACTTACCCAGATTATCAATTGTATTCAAAATAGTAAGAGGGCATCCAAAAGGCTTCATAAATCAAATGTTGGGTTTGTTGCCCATCAGCAACTCATAAGGTGTCTTCATCTGAGGCTTAGTAATTGATACTCTGTTAAGTACATAGCAAGCAGTACTTACAGCTTCAGCCCAGAATTGAATAGGTAGTTGTCAATCTGCTAGCATGGTTCTGGCTGCTTCAATCAAAGTCCTATTCTTTCTCTCTGCAACACCATTCTGCTGTGGTGTTCTGGCAATACTAAACTCCCTCTTGATTCCTTTGTTTGCACAAAATTCATCCATAAGCTTGTTCTTGAATTCAGTTCCATTGTCACATCTAATACCTCTAACCTTGAGTCTCAATTGGTTTTCAAGTGCTATTATGAGAGTCTGAATAGCATCAAAAGTATCATCTTTAAATCCTAAGAAAAATACCCAACTGAATCTACTGCAATCATCTGTGACAACTAAGCAGTACTTCTTCTTGTTCAAACTTGTAACAGATACAGGACCAAATAGATCCATATGTAACAGCTCCAATGATTCTCTAACAATTCTTTCCTCAAGCTTCTTGCAGGAAGCTTTATGTTGTTTACCCTTCTTACATGCCAAACAGGAGTGATCATTCTTGTAAGTCTTTGAAGGTAAACCTCTAACTAAATTTCCTTTGACCAGTTTGTTGATATTCTTGAAATTCACATGGCCCAATCTTCTATGCCATTGATGTGCTTCTTCAGATGTTGCTTTTGTCACCAAACATGTGGCTCTCCCATAAGAATGAAGACTTTTCATATCTAGACTATACACATCATTGGTTCTTGGTACTCTAAGAACTACCAAGACATCATCAACAGACTTGAACTCAGGGGAAAGGATGAGACATTCTGTGTCAGTGAATAACACAGGATGCTTTTTATCACAGATTTGAGATACTGACAATAAGTTAAATTTGAGTTCCTTTACATATCTAACATTCTCAAAATCTATACGTCCTACTTTGATGGTTCCTTTTCCAGTAATTCTTCCTCCATTGGGATCATTCCCAAATGGAACTCGTCCTCCACTAATAGATCAAAAATCTGACAGAATCTCCTTGTCTCCTGTCATGCTTCCAGAGCAACCACTATCCACAATAAGATGATCTTTAAGCTCCTCTTCTGGGTTGCCCTGCACAAAGATTTAGAGAGTTAGTTTCTTTTAGGAACCCAAGCCATTACTGACTTGTGTTCCCCTTGTGGAGTTACAAACTCAAATTCTTTGAGTATGTAATTCCCACTATTTCTTAAAACATGATCCAAAATTATCTTTTGATTTTTAGCATGTGGATTTTCAAAACTTTCTGGATTTTCAGCAGAACTTTCTTTTGCAAATTCATTCTCTTTTTCTTGTATTATAAAAACATCTGATTCACTTTTTGTTGAAAGTATTGTTTGTCTCTCTGCAGTACTTTCTCTCTTAACCCATTTGGTTTTAACACTTGGTTCCTGTGATCTAGATTCCCTATGTGAATTATAATACCTTCTAGGTTGATAATAATGAGATCTCCTAGGGTTTTTGTTCTTAGCAGTGTTAGCAGTACCTTGTTTGAATTGAGCAGTACTTTGGGAAGGTACTGCTTGTGAAGGTACTGGTGGTTTAGAAAAAGGTCTTCTCTGGTGAGGGTACCTATGGTCTGGTGAGAAATTTCTGTGATTAACCCTATTTGAATTATTCCAGACTGGTTTGTTCTCTCTAGGTTTCTGGTTGGCAGACCTGTTCTTTGGAAATTTTCTAAGGTATTCTGAGTGATGTTCACAATCCTTGATTAAATGATTAGGACTAAAGCACACAAAACACAGTTTTTGACCCATACTTCCAAAGTGACTTCTTCTATGTCTATGACCAAAACTATTTTGCCTTCTAGGTGAATGATTGAACCTGTTTTGACCAAAATTATCCCAAAAAGGTTTAGCAGTACTGTTTTGAAAAGGTTTTCCTGAAGGTACTGCTTGTGGAGCAGTACTTTGAGTTGAAGGTACTGCTTGACTTTGAACATTGTTTTCAACAGTTTCTTTTGGGGTTTCAGACCTAGATTGACCTTTAAGTTTCTTTCTAAACTCTAAGCTGTCTACTCTAAAACGAGAAACATCATGTCTTATGGGTTGATGACTACCAATGGGATGTGGGACAACATGATAACCCTTGTCTTTCTTATATACTGGAGGTGGTTCACAAATTGAATCCTCATTACTAGATGTGTCTACATAATTAATGAGTTCATCATCACTAGTGGTTATATCCTCTAGGTCATCACCAGATTGATTCTCTTCTATGTTATCAAAGTCCATACCAAAACCTAAGCCAGTTCTAATATATGCTCTTCTCTGTTTTTGAACATAAGTAACATGTGACAGACCAGATTCTTTCCAGGCATCAAACTTTGCTAACAAATCATCTCTTTCCTTAGTTAATTTCTCTATTTCAGCAATTTTACAATTTAGTTTCCATTCACTTAGTTTTAACTGGTAATCTTGTTGTTCATACTTTTTAGCCCAAGCCATTTCATTATTTTCATGTGTTAATATTTTGGCTTCCATTGACTCTAAGGTTATTTGATAACCAGCTACCTCAGACCTAGCCCTAACACAATTATCTCTTTCAATCACATAACTGCCAAGTAATTTTTGATAAAAATCATGACAATTCGAGCATACCTCAGAGATAGGGGGTGAACTTGATGAAGTAGCCACCATTGCAAGCAGAACATGATCATCTTCACACTCCAAGCTCCAATCAAATCCTCCAAAACCATCTCCAGATTCCAAAGCAGCATGATCAGCTTCCTCATCAAAGGCAGTGCTCCAGTCCAATTCTTCTACTGAATCTTCAACTGCTTCTTCCACTGCTACCATACAGTAGGTCACTGGTTCATCATCAAACTCTTCACTCCAGTCAACCTCTGATAAATTCTCTTGAGCAACCAAAGCCTTTGTTTCAGTAATAGGGATTTCTTTTAGCTCCACATTTGGTTTCTCAGTCATCCTGTTTGCTTGATACTTAGCAAACCTGCATTCCCTTGCAAAGTGTCCAGTCTTTTGACAATTAAAACATTCAATTTTGGATTTGTCAAAAGTGATTCCCTGTTTTGGTTTGAAGTCAATGCTCTTTCCTGTTTTCTTCATGTACTTCTTGATCCTTGCAGTGATCAAAGCAACTTGCCACATGATATCAATTTCTTCTAAAGCATCCTCTTTAATCTGGGAGAGATCTTCTTCATAAATTACAGGTAAAGAAGCTTGTTGTGCAAAGAAAGAGCACACAACTTCATCTGAGTGCATGGTAGTAGTTGGTGGGGCTTGTTGAGCATAGGTAGGGGGAGTGTAAACAGCAGTACTTTGAGCAACAGTACTTTGAGTAGGAGAAGCAGTACTTTTGGTGGAAGTACTGCCCCTCTTTTCAGATAATAGAAAAGCAATACTGTGAGATTTGGAACTTGTTTGACCATTCATCTCATGCTCATACACCTTTAGATGATTGTAGAGATCATCAAAGTCCATAACATCCAAACCTGGTTGTCCTCTGATCATTGTAGCTATCACATGCCATGATGATGGCAGACTCCTTAAGAACTTGAGATTAGCATCTTCAACTGAAACTTGTGCTTTGTATAATTCCAACATGTTTAGGAGATTTTGAAATCTATCATATGCAACATCAAGACTCTCTCTTTCACCAACAGTGAAAGTTTTAAACTGTTGCTTCAACAGATTTCTGTGCATCTTCTTAGAAGCTTCATTCCCTCTAAATCTTGTCTTAAGAGCAGCCTAGAGCTGCTTAGCATATTTAGCATCATGGAACTTGAGAAGATGACCATCTGGAATGGCAGACAAGAGAATGTTAAGTGGCAACATCAAGACCTTCTCTTTCACCAACAGTGAATGTTTCAAACTGTTGCTTCAACAGATTTCTATGCATCTTCTTGGAAGCATCATTACCTCCAAATCTTGTCTTGAGAGTAGCCCATATTTGTTTTGCATCCTTAGCATCATGGAACTTTAGTAAGTGACCATCAGGAATAGCAGACAACAGTATGTTGAGAGCCTTTTCTTGATTTCTTTTTATAGCTGCTGGCAAGGTAGGCTTAGGTGGTTTAGGTTGTCCAGGAACTTCTACAGGTTCTTCAAGAACTTCATTACCATTGACAATTACATCCCATAGTACATGGTCTGTAATAGCAATGTACTGCCTCATCTTCATGCTCCAGAGATCATATTCTCCCTTCTTGATGATAGGAATTCTGTGTGAGGTGTTGGATGGGAGTGGTGCAGCTTCAGTCGACATCTTTATGGTTTGTAGTTAAATTGGTTTTAAGGGTTTCTTCTTAATCAGAGTTTCCACACAAGCTCTGATACCACTTGTTTGATCGATATACTCTGACCAAACTAACTATATAGCTTGTAAGGGCTTAGCAACCTCGGATAAATCCTAAGTTACTAACAATGAAACACTGATATTACTCTATTAAGTATGTGAAAACTACTTCAATAAAGCTAAGAAGAATAACTTTAAACTTCAACGATTATATTAAAACTTTGAACCTGCTTGATACACAGATTCACTAACAACCCTAATAACTCTAATATCGAACTTGCATGTAAGTCGATCTCTAATGTTGCGTAATATTGTATATCTCTAATGGCAATCTAGAGGTCCTTTTATAGGCATAAGGAGTACTCTAGTCGGTTTACAATTACAATCCTTGTATGACAAGTAATACTAATTCTAAACTAAGAATATTCTAGAATTACAAAGCTTTCCATAAACAATATAGTAGTCCTTTAGCTTTGCAGTACTTTGACGCAAGCAGTACTTTGACTTTCATTAAGCAGTACTTTGACTTTCTTCAGCACTTTGACTTTGTTCAGTACTTTGTCTTTTATATCCCAACAGTGACTTCATGCATGATGTCATGCAATGGGTCATGGGTTATGGATCATGCTCCATAGGTATGGGTTATGGACTTTGGATTTTACCCAACAACATTCATTATACTTACTCAATGGATCATGGGTTATAGACTTTGGTTTTTACCTATTACTTACCCATTACAACATATACAAAGTACATATACATTTCTATAAAATGTAAACACTAGTTGTTATACATATGCATTTCTATAAGATATAAACAATATTACTTGTTAGTGTTTTATAAAAATGTCTTTGGTTTTATATAACTTATTTACTAAACATGTTTTGATATAGTTTTAATATGTTTAGTAAAAGTGTGTTATTAAACTATTGGCTCAAAGCTTTTACGTATTTTATTTGTTTCGTTAAAATGATTTTACGTATGTTATCGACAAAACATTAGAAGATCGTAAAATATAAATAAATGTTTTTATGGCTTCTTTGTATTAACACCAACCTTGGTAGGTGGTCATTCCCAAGAAGATTTTACTTTATCTTTAATGTATAAATTATCTTTTTTCCCGCCTTTTAACCTTCTAGATACTAGGAGCAATTTGCTCAACATCTTGGTTGAGAAGATTGACATCGTTCGACGAGGCATTGCCAACCTCGCTGAACTGAACTTTTTCTTTGGGACTTGTGCTTCAATACTTGAACTGCTTCAAGCACTGAAGTGAAGACTTTGTCTTCAAGAACTCAGAAGGAGTTTATGCTGAAGATTTCTTTAGCATTTTCATTTACACTTAGGTTCTTTTATGTTCAAATTCTATCCAGGGACTATGGGCACTAAACTGACCCAACAATCTCTCCTTATTTGGATATATAACTAGCTTAGGTTATTAGATGTAAGTCAGCTAACAACTTATTCTTACTTACTGATGAAATAAAGTAAAACAATATTGGTTAGACAAAATTTTATTTGATTTTACATTACATTACATGATACAAGATCAAATGAAAGACTATCTACTGCTTCAGGGTGGGGATGATTCTTGTGATGGATCATCATCTCCCTTCCTCTTTCTTGCTACTCTGTTTAGTTCCATTATAGGATCCTGATCCTCTAGTGATACACTTGTTTTGATGTCTAGGAAGGCCTAAATACCATGAATTTCATCGAGCTTCGTTTTAATTGCATTAATGACTTGAGTCCATCATTTTCCTTCTTTATGACCAGTGCATTCCATCAATTCCTTCCATTAAGGCACATAAAGATGTGAAAGCTTGAATTCAACGATTTCTTCAATAGCCTCATCATCCTTGTGGATCTTTACATTAAGTGGGCCTTTGTTGTTTATAATGTATCTCGAAAACTAGTAAGGGAGTTGAATAGTTTTACCGTTTTAAATTTAATGTTTCAAAACTTTATATTCAAGTATATACGACATTAATCAATCACAATAGACATGTTATAAATTTAAATGCTAGACAATAAATAATAAGTAAGACAATAAATAAAGTGCGAGATAAAAGATGGAAAGATGAAACCACATCACAAAGATTTATAGTGGTTCCGTAACGGAGGTCCTCTTCGCCGTACTCTACTCATCGAGTACCTAACTTGAGAGTTCACTACACTATGTCAACAACTTCCCTTCAGACGGAGAAATACACGTATTTTTAAATGGAAAGCTTCAACTCTAAATAAAATAGTTCAAGACATTCAACTTAAAAATTTCGAGTGGATTGCGAGAAGATCCGAAAAGAAAAGTGAAATAAATTGGGAAAAGTGGCTTTTTGATCCGGTTAAAATGTGGTGCTTGAAGATACTTTGTTGGCATGGAATGACTGTTGGACATCATACAGTCCAAGGTTTTTTGGCTATGAGTATGCTGCTTGTTTGTTTGTACTTGCCTGCTGTTTATCTGCTTATACGTGGTTCTTGGCGTCTGAGAGTATTTTGATTCGTCGGCCAGGCTATTAGTGAGATAGTTATTAGTTTCTTGATTGGGTTATGGCTTTTAGTATGATTGCTTTGTTTTGTCTTTTAGGCCTTTGTTATTTTTGTATTTAGTTGTTGGTATCATTGTTTCTTGGTAGGGTCCACTACTTTAATCATGTTGTTATGGTGGATGACTTCGTTTGTATATTTTGCGTTTTGTTGATTATATATGTATATTGCCTTAAAAAAAATGATTAGTCATACGAGAAATCTTCTTGAGCCCATTTTTAACGCTCAGTTTTCGAGTTAAAATGAAAAAAGAAATGAAATGAAATGAAAAGTTTTTTGTATTTTTGAGCTTTTTTTAAGGGAGGAAAGAAAAGTGGAAAGGAAATAGAGAGGAAGTTTTGTTAAGTAATCTTCCTCTCACTTTTTGGTGAAAAATGAACCGTATGTTGTGTAAAGACTAATATACTATTTTTAAAAGATTTGACATTAACAACTAAAGGGCATATATGTAATTTGATCAAGTTATTTTTCTTTTCATCCCACTCAAGAACATGATTATGATTATTATTTTTTTCCTTATATTTTAAAAATATAACAACTAACACTTAATTTCTTTTTTCATTTCTTTTCTCTTTTCTAATTTTTCCATTTCTCCCTACTCAAAACTCGAAAACTGAGCGTAAAAAATACGGCACGGTAAGTGTTCAAAGAGTGTTGCATTGTGGCCTTGTGGGATGCCTTTTTATGGTGTGATTGGATGCGTACATTAATTAATTTTTAATGTTCCTGAATAGATTGTATAAAAAGGATACCTTTATACAGTAAAGATATTATGGTTGACAAAGTTTATTTACTACTACATATGTTTATGTAAATACTTATAGTAATTCTTTCAACTTGTACAAAATACTTTTACTTAGGGGGTGTTTGTGTTTGATTATCAGCCACCAAAATGACATTTGCAAAACACGGTTTTGCAAAAGTAACTCACAGGGTCCAGTTTGCAAACCACGTTTTGAGTGCAAATAATCCAATTATCACGTTTCTAGCCAAACACTAAAAGTTGATTATTCACGTTTTCAAAACGTGATAATCAAATAATCACGTTTTGACTGAGTTGCCAAACACCCCCTTAATTGTTACTCCCTCCGTTTCAAATTATAAGTTCATTTTTGATTTTTCAAAATCTTTTTCTTCCGACTTATATCTTAATTACTTCTTTTTATGTTATATAATACTTGATGAAAAATATACCAATAAAAATGCATTTAAATCACATATCTATTTATATATTTTATATCAAGTATTATATAATGCTAAAAGAAATAATTAAAGTCAAAGTTGAAATTAAATGACTTTGAAAAAGTCAAAATGGACTTATAATTTGAGACGGAGAGAGTATAACTTTTCACAAGGAATATATTTTCTGCCTTGAAAATATACAAAGTGTGATTTGTTACATATTTTCGAAATATGAATATAACAAATATGTTGTAAACGTCATCTGAATTATCACATATATTAGTTCAGTTCAACCCGACCTTTTAGTCTTTAACGTACCCATTATGTCTCGTTTAACAGATGTTACAATTACTCGTCACGCCGGCGAAACTATTGTTACCAATCATCTTTTAGTAGCAAAAGAACTTCATAAATTTATTTCAATCATAACAACTGGACAGCGTACGTACATATCAACCATAATATATAATGCATGGTTGTTACTTGCTAACATGGCAATAAGACTATATGATAAAGAATTACATGTTGAAATGAGTAAGCGTGGGGACGACATTAAACATTTCTTGAAAGATTTATTCAATTTGAAAGAGAAATATAACAATTATATATAAGAACCCGCAAATCATCTCAACTCCCAACCATTTCTTTCCTCTTCCACCATCACTCTCATTGCTTCCATTAGCTAACAAAAAAATAATAAGTTAATATAATTCTAAACAGAAAGCTATTCATATATTTCAGCAATAAGTATTACATGTGCATTAAAAACATGGATGTTGAGACATCATCTTTTGTTTATATGATTGATCTAAACACAACATTACATTTCGCCTTACAACATCTTTCTTTACTATACAAAATATCGCAATTAGTTTTATCCTCTCTTTAAAATTTTCGTAAATTTCACGGGTCTTTTAGCTAGTAATATGATATGATGATGATTGGTTACATGATTTAAGTAACTCGTGCAAAAAGTTAAATGCATTGGTTGTTAATTATCTATCCTCCCATATAAACACCTAGATATAACTTAAATCTCATACCCTTCTTAGGGAACTTATAAAATGATATATATTACCATGAAATGATATACTTTCCAAAGAATTCTTGCAGTTGTTTTGATTTTATCAAATTTTATATATAGTTAACCATCATAGATGTTGAATATCTCTACAAGACGGTCACTTTTTAATTTATAATAAGAATTGATTTGCTCACTTTGTCTTAATTTTATGCACCATCAATATATATACAAGAGAACAATGTCCTTTGTTCAATAATCAATAGAGAGAGAGTTTAAGCATGTTTTTGAATATGTATATTTTCTTAGTACAAACTTTTGCAAATAAATTATTTGACGGTTTGTTATACTTGAAATATTGTTGAGTAAAAGACACGAAGTAAAGATAATCTTTATACACAACTAAATTGATGCTTATATTTACAATCAAGGCCCATTTATTCATTTCCATGTGAACAATCATGTTTGACTTAAGATGAGATGATCTATTTAGACTCCGATACATTATGAATCTTCATAAATAAAATAGATATATGTTACCTGACGAAGCCGCGGTTGTGTTGTTGCTTTTATGATCTTCAAAAATTTTAGCTTCTGGCGAATCTGGTAACAAGCTCAAAAGTTCTGAAAACAACAAGTAAAAGTCGTTGTGAGTTAGACCTTTTAAAAAACAAATATGGGAACCAAAAATTGTAAATTTTTAGAAATACAAAAGATTTTCATACACATAATAAGAATGTGAGATTTATACCAAAGGCTTTAGTATTATGGCATCAATCAAAATGCATGTCGCGGGTTCATGTCTCTGTTAAAAAAACGACGATTATAGTATGATATAGTATTACTTACTAGGACATTCGGTGATATTATCCGATGGCAAATTACACGAATCAGGTAAGCCCAATTCGAGGCCAACATCGAGCTTGACCAACATGCATATACAAACTTTACTCGATTGCAAAACTGGTTTGAGCGAATCACAACATCCCGGGCTTGGTGGACCCTTGGCTTTACCACTCACATAAGGAAGGCAAGGGGCTGACTGGAGGATCTTTTGTCGACACTGTTGTTTGTCTTTGTCAAGGTCTCCTTTCGACAAACCTACAAGCAGCATAACCATTGCTAGCAATAGAACCAATAATCTTGAGCCCATTTTCATATATGAGTAGTGGGTGCTTTGAAGGATGTTTTGCTTACAAGGTTAGGATCCCCTTTTATACTGTGATCTGTGATGTTAAGGAGCACTAGGATTTTACCAAACACTTGCACATTTTTGACAATATGTGTGACTGGTAACATTTCCATAACTGTTGTCGACGAAAATTTTTAACAATACGTGACCCTCACATGGTTGCTCCTGATCAATAACCCTCTCCAAACCCAGAACAAACCAAGTAGGCCCTACAGAAATCCACGTCACCACATGACTGCCGCCACCCAAAACAAACCAAGTAGGCCCCACAGAACAAAGTAATATTATTGTGGTTTTGCTTTATTGTGTGATTTAGGGTTTGTCATCCCCAATCGAGATTGATCTTTTGCTGTTCATTGGATTATTATCATGCAATATTGTAACTTACCTGCTCTCTTATCTTGTCAATGTCACCTTCATTATTATTTCACATCGCCATACTTTAAGTTCTTGACACCTAAGTGTGAAGAAGACGTAGACAATTTGGAGAGTATAGGTGATGCAAGAAGAAAATTTGGCAACCGTTGTAAACTATAATCTCGCCATTGCTTCTAACTCGAAGGAACAAACTTGCTCGTTTTAAAGATTCCAACCGCCAAGCGGTTATAGTTAGTTTTTAGTTAGTTTTATAACCGAAAAACGGTTATGAAGAAGCAGTTATTTAACCGCCAAAAACAGTTACAAAGCGGTAACAAACTTGAACCATTGTGTCGTTTGGTTGTACCCATTCGACTAGTATAAATGTACACACTACCACATTTACCAGTTTCCCCATCGACATTTTCCCCGGCGACATATGTCGCTGGGGAATCCGCACTAAACGACAAAAACATATCCTACGTGGCACAAATTCTCGTAGAAAAGTCAGCTAAATTATTGAGAAGTTTTCCCCGGCGACATGTCGCCGGGGATTCAACGGTTATATTTTGACCGAAAATTTCTTCGTACAACGTGGCGGGAACTTTTCCCGCTTACTTTTCCCCAGCGACATGTCGCCGGGGATTCATTTGTTTATTTAAAAATTCGTAATTAGTGTTAATTACTCTTATTATGACGAGACTTTTTAAAAAAAATATATTATGCATGTTTCCCCGGCGACATGTCGCCGGGGATTCCGCTTGACTTCGTTGACTTTAATAATAATAATAATAATTCCGTTTGACTTCGTTAACCATAACATAACGACTCATCCGTTGAACGTCTAATGTCCAACCCTAACATATCGACTCATCCGTTTAACGTCTAATGTGTAACCATAACATATCGACACATCCTTTGAACGTATAATGTGTAACCGTAACATATCGACTCATCCGTTGAACGTCTAATGTGTAACCATAACATATAGACTCATCCGTTGAACGTCTAATGTCCAACCCTAACATATCGACTCATCCGTTGAACGTCTAATGTGTAACCATAACATATCGACTCATCCGTTGAACGTCTAATGTCCAACCCTAACATATCGACTCATCCGTTGAATGTCTAATGTGTAACCATAACATAACGACTCATCCGTTGAACGTCAAATGTCCAACCCTAACATATCAACTCATCCGTTGAACGTCTAATGTGTAACCATAACATATGGACTCATTCGTTGAACGTCTAATGTGTAACCATAACATATCGACTCATCCGTTGAACGTCTAATGTGTAACCATAACATAACGACTCATCCGTTCAACGTCTAATGTCTAACCATAACATATCGACTCATCCGTTGAACGTCTAATGTGTAACCATAACATATCGACTCATCCGTTGAACGTCTAATGTGTAACCATAACATAACGACTCATCCGTTGAACGTCTAACGTGTAACCCTAACATATCGACTTATCCGTTGAATGTCTAATGTGTAAACATAACATAATGACTCATCCGTTGAACGTCAAATGTCCAACCCTAACATATCGACTCATCCGTTGAACGTCTAATGTGTAACCATAACATATGGACTCATTCGTTGAACGTCTAATGTGTAATCATAATGATAAGGTTTTAAAAGGTACTATTTTGAGGGGTCGTTTAAGTCCTTATTTGATCACTTTTGTATCCGTTATTGCTTAATATCGTTCCTTTTCACTTTTTAGGTCTCGTGAAGGCAAAATGCTGGAATGGCACTTATTTGGACGAAAAGGCGCGAATATATGAAGAAAATGGCCAAAGTCAAAATCGAGACACTCACAGTTGCTGAAAGTAGAAGGCGACGGCGTCAGGTGCTATTGGCGACGCCGTCCCAAAAATATTGTGACGATACAGGTCTCAAAACTCGTATTTTCAAGTGACGACGTCTAGTTGTGAAAGAGTAGACCGTCGCTACTCAGACGGCCTAGATGCAATCCAGACGACGTCAGAAGCTGAAGAGGACGGCATCACGGACATAAGGTGACGCCGTCGCAAGGTTAACGTGGCCAAGACGAAACCCTAATGACGGCGACACGACGGCGTCACTAAACATAAGGTGACGCCGTCGCAATTGTAGTCTTATATATAGAATCCGAATTTTTCAGTCTTTGGTGGAGAGTCTTTGGAGTAAAAACCTAAAACCGAACCTAAGGTGTCTTGTACAGTATTTTAGGGTTTTAAACCCTATCTTACATCAAGATAAGTCTTTACTTCATTAATTCAATTATGTCTTTGATTATTTGTGTGTATGCTTGCATGTTCTCCATGTCCGGCTAATTTATTTGTGTGTTTGCTTAGGAAGTATGAAACTTAATTATTGAATATTGATTGGTTGTTTCTTATCTTAGTTGATTAATGATCTAGTAATGCGATAGGTCATTCGTTGTGTACTTAATGCTTGATTCATCTTTGTGAACCTTAGAGTATAATTACCTGAGTAGTTGTAGGCTAAACCATCCAAAGAGCGCCTTAGAGTAGGAGTTTATAATCCCTAGTGGGTTTGTAGACAAGACCCTTTGGTAAGTTCAAAGAGTTAGGGAGAAACGCATACCCTACAACTTTAGACACACAACGCAACTAGGAATAAGACGTGACACTCAACCATCAATAGGAGATAATTAAGGAGTAATACAAACTAAGTAAACACATCTTTAAACTATCATACGAGCACACATTAATTAGACATAGACTCCCACAACCTTAGTTTAGATAATTAGATAATAGTAGAGTAATCGGTAGAAATACCAAACCCCCAAATCCAATACCCGAGATTCGTACCTTTCCATTTTCATAAAATATAAAAAGATAAAAAATAATCTTCCTCAACCTTAACCTTAGCGTAGTAACTCCTTACTAGCATTCCTATTCCCCTAGAGAACGATATCAATACCCGTGGCTTACCCTAATTACTACACTACAACGATTAGGTTCACTGCCTAGGGTGTTATAAAACTTGCTCGAAGAAAAGGAAGTTCCTTTGACCCCGAACGACGCGTGTAGCGTTATCAAGTTTTTGGCGCCGTTGCCGGGGAATAGAATAGCTAGTTAGTAGTCCACCTCGTTTAGGTTTCTTTGCTTGATTCCTATCAAGTAAACTTTTTTCTCATTTTTAGCTTCCTCGTAGTCTATCCCCCTTCTTCGTGACCTTTGTTCGTAACCATTTTCATTGACTATTCCGTTAGCCGTTATGGAGAACGTGAATCTGCCAAAACTGTCACCCAATCAACGAAATCCACTACATAATCTACCCTTTCCACTCCAAAATGAGATCTTGAGGTTCCAGCAATATCATAATGAATCCTTTCCTGAGGCGTGGACTCGAATTAAATATTTATTACAAAAAGTCCTTTATCATGGTATTTATTTACTGTTTCCACTACAATTCTTTTACACTCGTATCGCCCACGAAACCCAAAGAAGACTTGACTATGTAGCGGATGGGGATATTTGGAGACGTGGTGTTCGAAATGCATGGGAAACCTTTGAGATTCACGCCCAATTTAGAAGTGGAACATGGGACCCAAAAAACGAATCTTTAGACCTATTTTCAATTTGGAAACTTCGGTCGGAAAGGTTGTTTAGGAAGGAGATGATTAGAGTTGAGGTACCAAGGTGCATGTCATGGTTAGGCGCTACCACAGTACAAAATGAATACATAGGTGATCTTGATAAGATGGAGGATAGAGTAGAAAATCCAATCCCATCGGATAACCCACAAGTACTACCTTCACTTGAGAAACACACACCGCCTATGACTTACCCGGAAGTAGTAGAAGAAACTATAGGAACCCCAATAAAGGTAGAACCTTTGGACCGACCACAAGTAGTGGATGTGGGTTTGAACGCTTGTAGTGATGACCTTTCTCTTAGCCCTAAATAAGTTCCTAGTTTTGATGAACCGGAGCCTCAACCGAAACCCTTACCCAATTTTCCGTCTTTAGATGTGAATCTTGGAATTGAATTAGGCTCCAATCCACCCATCAAAATAGATAGTCCGGGTAGTTGCTTGATAAAAGTGGTAGACTCTAGGCCATGTAGAGTGGAAGCTAATATAGGAATAACCCATGACCTTACACACTTAT